>JARFIW010001638.1:3843750-4484375 GCA_036346225.1 Platerodrilus igneus
TGCGTTGAAAGTAGTTAAGAAGAAGTGATGAACCCTTCTGGATCTAGAGACTTTAAACTTATTTTTGTATAAAATTCACAAAACTGCAGTTTTTGAAATTTCTGATTTCTTCTTTTTTTTGTAAAGACGGACTTGACTGTTTTTGGATTTCTCTCAGAAGAGTAATTTCATCTAGTTCTCCATCTCTGTTTTGCGGATTACATGTCGTAGGTCTAGATTGCATAAACGATCCATACTATTTTAGATTATCATACAATTTTGCAAAAAGTCTTCTTTCAGGGAAGCGAAGAAAATAAAGGTTACTCGTCATCCATGCATCGTTCTTGTATTTACAAAAACACTTTAGCGTATTACACTTTGCAAGATGTTCAAGCACGATACCTTGCACCGGCTTCACAACAAAAATCAATTATTAAACACTTTCACAGCAGTCATTAATCCGTGTGTAAATAATTATTCTTATGAAAAATACCTATAAAACAAATGTTATTGCGCTTATGCAATTTGAAAAACGAGCTTTATCAATTAAAGAATCTGCTTTAAAAATACTATTTTATAAACGTAATACACTCTTTTAACAGACAAATTGTTTCAGAATTTTTAAATTTATCATATTTACGTTAACAAAACAAAGTATACTGCTTTCTTTTGAGAATGTTCTGAAAGTCATAAATCATAACCAAAGAAGAGCGAATTATTTTCTGTCAATAAACACACGTCAATTCGCGGAAGGCGATAACACCAAGAAACTATAAACTAGATAAGATAACGAGATTTAATGACTATATAGCAATTCGTAAAATTATAGTAGGAGAAATCATAAATAAGGATGGGAAATTCTTATGGTTGCCATAAATTTAAACTGACGGCTCATTAAATAGCTAAGAACGCCAAATTATGGATAATTGTTGCATCAGCCGGATGACTAATACTTCCAGAATATAATTACAGAATTCGGGACCTATGACGTGTTTAGAATTTTATTATGTAAAGGCGGAAGTAATGCGAGCGATCTAATTATTCTTTCGGCATTCAGAATTTAACATTGAAGTTTTGAACATAAGTTATAAGACATTCGAACATTCATAGATAATTATTGTTTCAATATAAATAATAACGTATCATGGTGCAAGGGGACCGGGTATTTTCGGCTATTAAAAATAAAAAGTACTTTCTAAAACTGATGCAACATATTTCAACAATAATTAATTAGAAAATGGAATTCTATAGATTTGAAACCAGGAATTTTTTGATGCAATTGATTCGAATGACAATTATAACCAAAGCAGGTGATTTTAAAGATAAAATAATTAGCAAGAATTTGACGACCCAAAACGCAAGTATACCTTTGTTTTAAACCCAAAAGGACTATTTGTGTATTATTAAGTAATAAGATATTAAAAGTTTTTATTATTTGTTTAAAAATTATTTGTAAATGGATAGTTTCATTTAAGTAATATTGAGGTCAGAGCTCGAGGTACTCTGACCCTACAAAAATTTCTGCTCAATGTCGTTGATCAATTAGATTGAGACGGGGTAATACAAGAATATTTAAATTATTCATGAAAATTTTAAAGAAAAGTTTGTGAATCACATAAAATATTTTGGTATTAGGTGAAGATTGCTTTAATACGTAAGTAGTGATAAGATATTGTTTCTTTCTAAACTTAAGCTTTAAATTGCATTTATAAGCGTTATTTATATCTGTGGGTGTAAGTAGATTTCTCAGATAATGTGTGTAAGGGAAAAATTCTTTTTGAATGTATAGAGATTGTTCATAAACGTTTCTTGAGATTTCTTTGTTTCGTTTCATTTTCGTAAAATCCAAGCATATATGTCGCTGAGTAAGAATTCACATTTTCTATTAAGCAAGCATCACCGAAATTTCAACATTTCCATTATAATGATACAAAAGCTTTATGAACAATCCTTCAAATTATGATACATCGAAAGACATTTTTTTTCACACACACGTTCCCCGAAAAATCATTTGAAAATTTGACCTCTAAATTGAATAAAAAATTAAATTATCCACTCACAAGTAATTTTCTATATGCAAAAATCTTATACTAGCTTAATCTACTTAATAATAGAACAAATTGTCTCTCTAAGGGTTTAAAACAATATACTTGCGTTTTGGGTTGTTAAATTTTCGCTGGCATTCATGTCTCCGTTACAATATGCCCTTGATTATAATTTTTATCTTAAGATCGCTTCCGTTTAGAAATAATTTCAAATAACGAAAAATTCCAGGTTTCATTTTATATTTCAATTTTACATAAATCTTTATATGTCGAAGTCCTTATCAGTTTTAGAAAGTACTTTTGTTTTAATAGATTAAAATATCAAAATAACCTTGCACCAAGTTAAATTATAATTTTTATTGGAGCAATAAATACGCCGCCGATGCGCTCTATAAACAGCTATTCAGTAAGTATCTATGAATAAATGCTGCTAATTATTTATCGACTTTTATATAATAAAATCCCAATACGTCACAGGTTCCCGAATGCTTCTACCATGTACAAGCAGGTCTGACTCATTGCATGATGTAATAATTACCAGTAATTTCATTCATTTTGTAGCTGTCGTAGTAATTTATTGCGATCGTAAAAATAGTCTCTAATTAATTTAATTCTGCTAATGAATGGTTGGCAGTTTGGATTTTTAAATTGAATGTAGGCATAAAGTACACGAATTTTAAAATGCATTTAATGGCAAATTAATTTTAAAATAATTGAACGATATTGGTATATTGATTGGGAAAGCATATATAAAGTTTAGTCACACGTAATGATTTTGGATATGGATGCAGGTTTACGAAATAGAAAAAAAACAACAGCATAGTTTAACGGTAAAACAAGAACCTTATCGTTTTAAAATCTTTAAATGGACATTGTTCTTATTTTAATTGGGTTAAATTATGGAAGATATTGTGTGTAAATCTTGGTGTGAAATTGGATAACAAAACGAAAATAAACGTAGTACGTTAGAAATTATTCACATTCAACGGAACATAAACAGTATAAATAATAAAACCGACTTTGAACATTTCACTAAAATTTATAACAATATTATTCATAATTAATAATTACATAGTTAATATACTGTATTTTGGTGCTTATTTCTTGCTTAATGGTAAATCATCTTAAAAAGGTACTTATTCTAACATTCACTCTGTATATAAAAATATTAAGATTTATTATTAAGTAAAGTATAAAATAATTAATATAAATTCGTATCACTTCAGATAACACTAATGTTATTTGATAACTTGTTTAACTGCCTAGGATATATTAAATAAAATTGATTAGTTTAGCTATTAGTTATTAGATTTTACAACATGCAAATAGATTTAAAATAATGTTACCAAGTAAGTTTTAATTATAATACATTTTAATAGTTTAAGATATTTTAGAAATTTACAGGAATTTTAATTACATGTGACCAAGGTTTATGATAACCGAAACGCGTTATGTTTAGTATTACATATTATTTAAGTGAGAAGAATAAATGTTTTAATAAATGACCTATTTCCCAAGAAAAGAAAATTTTTATATATATATATATATATATATATATATATATATATATTGCTATGCTACTACTGGAATTATCGAGCCCCTACGTTGGGCTGTTATATTAATTATGCTATGTACTCTAAATTATACGCGCTCCATCATTTGAGCGACCATATTAATATTTCTATGTATAAACAAGATTGTAATTATCTCCTCCGACGTTGGGCCGTCTTATTAATGTTGCTATAAATTCCCTCCAGAAACTTAACTGGATTTTATTTTGAACCAACCTTATCAACCAATAACAAAATTCGATATGTTACCGCCTTACTTGTTATCAATTTCCTATTCAACTCGTAGCTCCTCCTTGAACTATTTAAATTAACAAATTACTCCCATTGACTTTATCTTATGACCTCGACTAGCATTTATTTGGAATTATGAAATTCAGTTAATTTCGATTTTATATAATGAAACCAATATATTATGTGCAGTTTTTGTAAATTATTTGTAATACACTTTTCAATTAGTTAATGTTATAAATTTCATTTATTAAACATCATATACTATTTACTCAAAACCCAAAGTCACCAAAAAACCTATTATCTTTATCAACGAAGTGTAGAACGTTCTAAACCTGTTATCATATTACTCACTTTATACGTATGCAACTTCTTTTGTTGACTTTTTCACATTCATATTATATTAAGCAAATTCAATATTCAAAATAAAAAATATATAGAAAAATAAAATGTCTTATAACTAAAAAAATCTGACCTGGTCTATTTTCTTCACATCGACGCTTCCATTTGAATAAAAATTATCTTCCCTCAATGTGGGATTATTACATGCCCATTTGAAATATACGCTTGAACCATTGCATTTAAATTATTGCCATTACCCTATGGACTACCATTAACTTATGCACCCCAATTTATTGTCGTTTCATATCAGACTTATTACTTCTTATCAATCAATTTCCTCAAACTTAGAATAGAATTCTTATTATCATTGTCCTCTGGCTTGAAATCGTTGTTTATTTTCCCCCTTGACTTAGAAATTGTCGTTTGTTTTTCCCGGACATAGAAATTGTATTACTGTTCCCCAGACTTAGAAATCGTAGTCTATTTTCCCCGGACTTAGAAATTGTAGTTTGTTTCTCCCCGTACTTCAAAGCCGTTTAATCGGCAATTATAGTTTTCATCTTGGCACTTATTTTATCTTTCACTTTTAAAATTATTACGTATCACTTTATTTCATAGTGGCGCACTTCGGCCTTTGTTGAGTTCAAAACTGACCTCCTTATCACTGTACCTGCTTATATATTATTCAGTTCCCACTCCGTCAGTGGGTATGATCTAGAGCTCGTCGCTCATTTATAACCAATCAAATAATTACATTTAAAGCAGTTTCTGATGTAATTCTCTATGATTACCAATAATTGTAACCTGCTTGCAGCTGTCTTCGTTATCAACATGCTGTGTTTTGATAGATCTAATTGCTTTTCCATAAACAACTGATGCAATTCGACTTTTAATTTTCATATTTACATGTTATTCACGCAATTTTTAATCTACTTTCTTATCAAAAATGGTTAGCTATTTGCACGCATTTACCTATGCTACCTGAAGCTCTATTTCCATCTCCGTATTAGTGTAATTGTTTGGAACTCTTTTGAATGCGTGTCTAATTACACTTTATCGTTTACTTATAAATATACGCGTTCTTCCACTGAAAAATATTATTACTTGCTTTACCTAAATTAATTAAAACTTTATCTACAGGGTATTAAATATTTACTATTTACCTAATGAATGTCTTCCTTGTTTCTACGCTAACTATGCGTCTTCCTATGTTTATCTGCATCGCTTAAAACTATCTATACTTTATATACAGGTTGTTGACTGCTTACTGTTTACAAATTATCTCCATTTCTCAATTCTTTACTAAATAAATGTAGTTTTCTGCTGCCTATGGTAATTTCTCATTTCTAAATGACCTTTACTATAAAGTACACCCTTAAACAACCCCTTATCACAGCAATATATATATATTGCTGTGAATCCTCCATATCTGCAGGAACTGGCCCTTTCAAAAAAAAAACATTCGAGCCCCACAGATTGGGTGCCAAGGAATGCTGTGATACCACCAAAATCCGGGTACTCCGCTTTTCGAATCGAGCCCCTACGAATTGGATGTCAAGAATGCTGTGAATCCTACAAAAAGCTATTCATTACCTTAACTGTGTTGGTCCATTGACTTTCTTCTGTTAATCGCCTCGGCTGCTCCTCTAGATAGCTTTCATCCTCATACATAAAAAAACAAACACATTCCTACCACAAACATCAACGTTAACTCTATTTACATCAATATCCACAATACATTAAAATTTCAAAATTAATATTCAGCATAAATTTTAATATCAGAAAATTTCAAAATTAAATTTATTATCATTTTAATGTGCATCCAGAATTAAAGTCCTTGTAGGATGCCTACTAATTACTATAACAATATATGCAGAGTACAAAGGAGCATCTACCACCCTTTACGTTAATTAACCAGGTTCGTCTAATTGAGCTCAAAGACATACCCTAAATTTTCATCATAATCCAGAACATCAATACTAAATACCCTTTCTACTTAAACAAGCAAATTTCACCTTAAAATTAAAATATTATTGTTAGTACCATTTCACTACTGTCCATTTTGAGTAAATCAATTATAAAGTTATTCAACACACAAAAATCTCAAAGTTCAAACAAAATAGTATAATTTACCTGAAGGTTACTTGCACTCGTAGCTTCAATGTACATCGTCCCTTTTGTTAATCACACCATTCCAACTGGGTTATATTTACGGCTTCTGATTCTCAACGCTTTAAAAATTTTCTCCATCACCATTTATTTAAAGTTGTTTCAGCGCTTTTCCGGAATTAATCTGTGTATATCTGACCCTAGTCTTGTGGATCCAGACACGTTTATGCACCATTTAATTATTAATACCCCCGAAAAATAACAAAGAAATTCATACTTCTTTCACCAAAACTGCCTACTTTTGTGTATATATTTGTCGTTGTAAATTTTACCTAATTGGTACAGTGATACTAAATTTTATTACCTTGTATCTAAGTGCACTAAAGTACATTCATGGTAGCACGTAAAGAACAAGCTGTTTTAAATCACATAATATTCGAGCAAACTGTTTAAATTATTTAATATTAAAACCGGAAAACTAAAAAGCACTGTTTAACGCGTTCAATCAAGTCGAAGATCTAAGAGCTTGTTCATATTCCCCTGGGTATATATAGAGGTTAGCCTGTCTGTCGGTCGAGTCCTCAAAACGGCCAGTTTCTAGAATTTCGCATGCTCTGTTCCCAGTCCGTAGCTCGCGCGTCGGTTTTTACGAATTTTGTTCTCGCCCCAGTTAAATCTCAGAAAATTTCCACACGGCACGCAACGTCTGAGAATACCTAATTAAATTTTATACAGAAATCGTTGTTTCTACCTCTGATATTTGCATCCTACTTTCAACCAATCGTTACCCTCGTGACGTTGCTTAAATCACGCCTTTTACTATATGTGTCTCGGTCTTGTGCATATTATCTGTCTCTATCTAACCTGTTCTTATTGATGCAAATTGATATTCCTTATTATCGATTATTTCAGTCCATGTGGACTATCTGGGTTAAATAACCCCGTATCGCACCTTCTCGTGAATATTAAGCCACGGTTTCTCCAAGATTCTTTGAAACCATTTGTTATCTACAAAATTTTCGCCGTACATGACATTTAAACTACGCAGGTGTTCAAACATAATATTAATTCTCAGAGCTTTATTTTCTGGTATTATAATCTTGGATTTTCACAGACTTTTATGCTTATTATTAATAATGGTTTAATTAACTCCAACTAAAATTGACTTCTATCCTTTTATTTTTAGCGAATACAAATTAAATGTTAATTATTATGTGTACACTTTGTTTAATACCGGTTACTTAAAATAGGGTTGATTAATATAAATTTTGCACGTAATTTCCATTTGTTTCTTTCTTAGGAATAATTAAATTACACGCAGAGCTTTTTAATACTGTTTCTTTTGATATAAAGCGTCTTGTACATGATTTAAATCTCTGATTTTTACTGAAACGACCGAATTTATTTATGCTTCATGGTTTTAATAAAGCGTACTTTTTCCCAAAGCTTCTACACGGTGATTAAAATTATTTGATGTGATTATTTAATTTTCTACCCTAATCTAAATATGAGTAATATATATATATATATATATATATATATATATATATATACACATATTGGATAATTAATAATATGAAATAATGCCAGACTTATGCAAAGCTTAAATGATCCTTTCAAATCGAGTTAGTAATTGAAAAATGGATAATGTAAGGTCACGGGCAGGATTCGAACCTATATCTTCAGCTTTTGGGGCTGAAGTATTTACACTACCGGGGCTGTTGATGACAAGTGGAAAATTAAACAAATCTAAATCATGTACACAACCATACATCAACCTCACTTTCAATTACGTTTAGCATTTTGTCAATCATATCTGACGGTGTCAAGTTTTGACTTAAGTCATATATAGCCGTAATTTTGAACGTCGCTTCCTGTCCATATCTAACATAACTCATAACCTACTAATTTCATATTAAAGATTATTTTGAGTTTTTATTAATATTTTCCTTATAACTGAAAATTTTCAGGCATGTTATACATCGTTGAAAAGCACTCTTTACGGACTATCTAACAAACCCAAAATCAAATATAGCGGCCATATGAAAAACAAAAGATAGCGCTAACAACTTAAAAACAAAGGACAATCGGGGGTTGCTGTTTATATAAAAAAAAAATTCTTAAAAAAGTGCCTGAACAATGTAAACTTTATAAGAGGTCAGATTATGCGTTATCGAGTTATTGAGAAATAATGAAATCGGCAAATTTTTGATTTTTCAAAATATTTTAAAAATTTAAAAGGTTAGGTCAAATTTGAAATAAGATTAGTAGACCATTTAGTGACGTTCCACTGCCACATTTGCTCCAGAATCCCACATTTGCTCCCACATCTGGACCAAAAAGTTTTCTTCGACTAACCATTTTTCATCTTTCGAGATAAATATCTTAAATTTTTCATCTTTCGAGATAAATGAGCATCCTCATTTCCACACACGAGATAAACTTATTTTTAAGATTTTTTTACCGCTAACATTCTGGACCAAATAGTTTTCTTCGACTAACCATTTTTTTTATCTTTCCAGCTAAACCTATCTTGTTTGGTATCAATTAATATTAGATTTTTCTCAGCTACCCGAATTTCTAAGAATTTTTCAGATAGCATCACCCCCAAGGGAGCTACCCTGATTTTAAGATTTCTTACCTGTAGCGACTTTTGAGCGTTCTTATAAATTTTTTTATACATGCAATACATTAAATTAGTCTAAAATTTTATGTAGAATCTGCAAACAGATTTGAAATCGGAGCACCCCCTGCAAAGTTACACTTTAAAGCCCGGAACCTCTACATTTTTTTACCCATTTATGGTATATGCTTTAACCAAAGACTTAGAGGTAGTAACACAAAAATTAAGCACACAAAATTTTAATAATTTATTTATCCAACTTACAGTTTAATAAACTAATTACAATTTTTACAAAGTATAACATTTATCTTCTTCGTTTAACCAAATCCAAGTAGTTTAACCTGTAACAAAATAGAAATTAATGTGTTGTTTAAATAGACCTGTAACAAAATGAGATTAATGTAAAAAAAGAGGAGACGTGTTTTCAGTCAATAAAACATATTGTTGGAACGTATTGATTTTTTAAATAATATTAACAAAGCCGCTAGTTTGCATGATCTGAAATTTGTGTAAATAAGGATGAACTCCATTCAACGGTACATCAACTACTTATTTTTTATTTAGGAATATATGCCAGAAACTTGCATGCTTTTAATTAATTAAAAGCAGAAAGTTTTGTCCGGAAACGCTACTGTAAAATATATAGAGCAAATAAATTATTCCCTGAATGTGTTTTCAATTGTAATAACTGACTATACAATCACTTATGAATTTTAAATTACACTTTATTTAACTAAGTTACTTTAAACAAGAAATTACCGCATCCAAAAATTCCAATGTAATGGGTTTTAAATATGAGAATGGGAAGGTCAACTTTTACGTAATCATCGCGTGGTTAATAATTAAGAAAGCTGTATATAATTTCTTTTTAAACGTGTATATCTTCTCCAAACAAATGCGGTTATTATAATAGGAAAGTACGCTAAATGCAAGTCAATTAACAGCAATTAAATAGTGTTTACTGACCTACCTTAATTGTTTGTACAAGGAAACACAATAAAATATATACAAATATGGTAAGTACCTTATATATTTATGCCCCATATGTAGGTTGCTGTACTATTAGGACCAGGGCATGCAGACTTTAACACCTCCATCTCGCACGCTTTACACAGATATTGGTTGTTTCGTACAAGACCCTTTAACAACTGGTGGAGTTGAACGTTTACTGCTTAATGACATACCGTGCTGTTTTTCCTTGTGTTGCTGTAAGCTATTCTTGTAAAAGCGATACTGCAAGACCCAGAGTTTAAGTACTTTGCTGCCGACGGATGTATAAGCTTAACCGTGGACGATGTTACACCACGACATTTGTTCTGGTGCCGTTTGAGAGCATTTTTCCGGGTATAGGAAGCACCGCAAGAGTTGCACTTAAAAACGTTTGCAGATACCATTTTAGTACAAAACAAAACCCGCACTATAGCACTTTGGTTAAACTTGTAAGCGAACTAACTAAAAAGCTTACTCGAGCGTACCTGATTTATGTTCCTTATAGAATGCATACCGAAGGTTTCCGAAGACGACCGAACGATGTTGAGGATTCAGCGGGGAACTAAATGACGTCGTAATCCTCGCTGCTCGTCCAATACATTTAGCGCCAATGCATGCACCTGGTTCGCTTCGTCGATGGTGCGAGTGCAGTTAGTAAAAACATCGGAAACGTCTTCCATGTTATACGGATCGCGTGCATATTAAAAATCCAAAAGGGTGGTAGCACACGCACACAAATTGTATGCAAGTCGTGCTGTAGAAGATGCAGTGCTACTATAACCAAAAACATTTTAAACCATTACTAAGGAAATACCAACTTGTTGCCTACAGGATACTTACTAATAAAGCAATTTAATTGTAAATAACTTCTACGTCATACTTTAGGAAATGGAGGGCTTGAATATTTTCTAATTGAATCACCAAGCGAAAGTATATGCTTAGCGGTATTCAAATTATCCATTAATTTCCCATTTTTACGAGCGTGGTTAATTATAGATTAAAATTTAATTTGTGCACGTTCGAGCTTCCCGTAAACTAACATATTTTAGAGCAACAATGCGCTGTATAATACATGCATACCCCTTCGCCGCACTACTGCTATTCTTGTAATTGCTGTAATTACTGTTAGGACCGATGCTAAGCACCAATTTTTTATACTTTCTATAGCACATCGCGCGCTTTTTTCGTATGATAATTAAATTTGCTTCTGTAGGCTTTTACACTTTCGCATAGCGGTCGATCGCACGTAATGATTTCTAGAACCGGTAAGTACTCGATATTGTCCAAATAGAGAATTAGATGCTCGATGTCCGTCAACTTCCAATTCCCTCGTAAAAGGTAGAAAAAACTCAGTCAATCATCCATTATACTTCAACCCGCTCCTGTTCTGATAATTTACAAACATTTTTCAAACGACAATGGGTCGAGAATTTTTAAACCTCCGGGGGATCTTTAAGTCGTGATCAATTACACATCCGAGCTACACGTAAACTAACATATTTTGCAGCAACTGTATAATACATGCATACCCCTTCTCTGCGCTACTGCTATTCTTGTAGTTGCTTGGAAAAGTCAGTCGCCCTTTTTACGGGTAAGGCCGCTAAAAAGCACCATTCCATACTTTCTTTATAAGTGTAGCACATCGCGCACTTTTTGTCGGATAATTAAATTTTTGTTTATGTAGGCCTTTACACTTTCGCTTATTTAAACATCTAATACAATTGATTAACCACTTTCGATTATTCTAACGGAGACCACCATACGCACCGTTCTTTTTAATTCCAACGATCCTATGGGCTTCCACGCACTAACACCTAACGTATCTTTCCTACTATTTGTTAAACAAAAACTACCGGTATTACCATTGTGGACGTAAGCAGATGTTTGTGGATGTGTACGAGAGTATGTATCCATATACATTAACCAGTCTAAGCTATTTTATTTAGACCACGAAAACTATTATTTTTCTAAACCACAATTAATAATCGCCTTTATAGGTTTAACATTTCTACCATTACCCAATGACTGGTGCTACGCACATGGAAACTTTAATTTCTTATTGGAGAGAATTTTTATTCTCCCACGCACTGCTGCGTAGTTGCATGCCTACCCCTTTTGGAGGTATATGCTCGTTATAGGTTGTAAGACCCTCGGTTTTACTTAACTACACTTCGTGAGACCCCTTTAATCTTTTTAATCGTATCTTTCTCGCCTACAATACAGTAGGACTTAACATTACTACCAACAAATTCTAATACTGGACCCCCATTAAATACGTCTTTAATTTTCCCTACAACTTTTTTTGTTGACAAGTGTTATATTGTATTTATTATTTGCGGGGTAGTCACTCTTTTAAGATAAATATATTTTGCTAAGTATCAACTAATATTAAATTTTTCTAGGGACCCCAAATCTGTAAATAGATTTTAAATAGGACCACCCCATACAAAGTTATGCGTTTTAAAGACTAATTTTTGCTCATCTTTATTTAACACCATTTTTAAAACCTTTTTGCTACCCAAGACATATGCCTTAGCCAACCGTTTCCCAAGAAATCTAAAACCGCAGTGTCCCGCGAATACCACGTGGAGATAACACGTATACTCTGTCAACCAGGATAGAAGCCGGAAGGATTTGGAAGGTGGGAGAAGAACTTAAAAATTATGGAGTCTTAAAACTAATATATACAATAGATTTACAAAATCTAAACAACTATCTTATATCTTTACACCCTCCATGCGTAGATTGTTGTACTATTAGGAATGATATACCTTTTGTCATCTTCGCTCGATAAACTAATTTTATTAATTATCTGCGTGTACAAATCGTGTTTTTACTCCGGATACATACACCGGCAAGTACTCCACACCAAATAAAGAATTAGATGCTTGGTAACTGTTAACTTCCGCATCCCTCGTGTACGCCAAAACACACCCCAGCCCGTGTGCACCCCTGCCCATGCGCACCCCTGCGCATGCACACCCCTGCCCATGCGCACCCCTGCGCGTACGCACCCCTGCCCATGCGCGCTGCCCATGCGCACCCCTCTCTGTGCGACTGCTATTTCGTGGTAACGTCACAGCCTTTTATAAATAAAGAACAATGTTATATACTATTATAAAACGTTTATTCTGACATTATACATAACAAATTTAAAAATATTTAATGCCAAACATGGAGTCATTTAAACTTAATTTTAATACAAAGTTATACACAGAAGACAGTCCTTTCTTTATGCTTGTTTGGAGTGGTTTTAATTTTATCTAATTTTATTCGCAGCTTAAAATTTAAATCGATACCCAAGTCCTCTATCTCCTTTTCTAACCAATAGTTTGATACATAGAGACCGTCTAGGTTTTCGAATTGTAAAATGTACCGAAGTTTGCCTCTATATTTAAAGTCTTTGATTCCGCCGACAACCAGATCCATTCCTTCGTGTAATTCTTGCAGCTTGTGACAATCTTTTAATCGCAGCTTTCCCACTATATCCTGCATACGTATCTTGTTAGCTTGATCGACTTCTTCTTGTCGGTATTGGAGGAAATCCTTTTTCTCCCACACACCGTTGTGTAGTTGCATATCCACCACTTTTGGGAATATATGGTTGTTATAGGTTGTAAGACCTTCGGTTTTAAATGATCCAAAAGGTTCTTTACTAGGTAAATATACAATGTTTAGCGCAACCTCTTTGCGTGTCGTGTACACAAAGATTACGAAACCCGCATTCCTTAGTTCGTCTTTGTTATCTGCCATTTCGATAAATACGTTTTTAGAATAACCTTTTAAAAAATATACGGATTTAGTGCCATCCTTTTCCGCAAGGACGCCTACATAACTAAAAGAGTCTTTTTTACTAACCACAAATGCATACAACTTGTAGAAACCAGATGTATCTAAGTCAGTCCATCGGCACATAAAATAATCTTTTAATTCTTCCTCATTTTCTCTAATAAGATGTTCTTTGTCTAACACATCTTTGTATTGATCGCGTATTGTCGCAGTGTTTTCCATGTAGTCTAATTTTCTCCTTTTTGCATCCATTTCCTCTAATTCCAGTTGTCTTTTCCTTCCACTTACAGCGTATGGTATACATAATGGGGCAATTTCCTTTAGCGTAAACGGGTAGAGTTTACTACCAATATTTACGCGTTGTCGTACAACCTCTGGACGAATGTTAGGCGTATCTATCAATCCCAAGTCCGAAATTACTATTTCTTTTGGAATTGTAGAATATGGTGTGGCAGATTGTGTAAGATTTCTATTTTATCTTGGACATCTTCCTCTACTATCTCCAAATAATTTACAGGTAAATAGTTAAAACTAAAAGCCGAAAGCACATACTTTATCAATTTTTCCTTTTCCTCTGGTTTTTTGGACAACTTAATTTGCAAGCCTGTCAATTTCTTTGTATTGCCATTCCCCCAATACACGTACTGTAGCAGGTTATTATACACTAAACAGCAGCTATTTTGTAGCTTGTCCGATAGCTTACTCCACATTTTGGTAAGTGGTACCGAGTACATTGGCGCCTTTAGGAAGTATAACTTACTATCTTCCAATAAGGTTAAACAGTCTTTTAAGGGTTTATACACCCGTTCCGCACTGACATAGCTTCCAATTGCACAGTTGTATATTGTCGCTTCCAATCGCGTAATACCATGTTCTTTGGCCAAAGTAGACGCAAATGTTTCCCTTAAACGTACATCCGGACAACGTAAAAAATCTAGTATATGATTGCCAAGTTGTTTATTAACACCAGGACTTGTTATCTGACACACAAATTTGTTGTATATCTTAATTCTTGCATTGGTTGTTAGCCATGTTAAACAATCAATTCCTACAGTTTTATCGTTGTCAACTATAATATTACACTTTTCTTCGTATTCGCCCTTATAGCAAAAGTTATGGTTTGTAGTTAAATAATTACACATCTCCATCTTGCTAAATATACCCGCAAAATCTTGGGTTACATCCATGTCAAAAAGATAGAAATAATCTTTTTCGAGTTCGTCTAATATTAAAACGAAAATTCACAAACAATGTGGTATACAATTTCAAAAGTAGTACACTTAAATTATTAATTAGTGACACATGCACAAAAATAAAAATATTAGAAAGAGAAGTTATTGCTACAAAATTGCAATTGCAAACATTAATTCCATTAGATATAATACAAGCTCATTTCAATCGTTTACTACTAAAATATGAAAATAGCTTTCAAAAAATTAAAATTAAAAACATAAATAAAATTTTAAAATTATGCAATAATGAACACGAACAAAGAAAAAACACCATAACAAATTCAAAATGGATAAAAAATTTATCGCAAACCCAAATTCCAGATTTTGCTATGGATACATTAAGTTTAGGCCCGAATTTTGCGGCACCAATAAATAAATATACATGCTTGCCATATCCCGAAATTATAGCAGGAATTGAAACTGCTATTAATAATTACACATTTGAACAACAAGATGACATAAGAGCAGCAAGTTGTAATATTTTAACCAACTATAAAAATACTTTACAATGTATAGGTAAAGCCAAAAATACAATGGTAATAACAATACATATAATAAACTAAACATAAATATTAACAAAACAAAATTTTTTAAAAATAATTCCAATATTATAATATTAAAACCTGATAAATCCAATAAAACAGTAATTATGGATAAAGAGGCATACCAAAATAAAATCACAAATCTATTAAACGATGAACAGACATACAAACATATTAAAATAACCCAACAGATAAGTACCAAAAATGAACAATGACATGGTAAAAACTGGGAAATAAAAGGATATATATCACCGATAACAATGAAAAACCTAACAATAAACAATGCATTACCGCCAAAAATCTATGGATTGCCAAAATTACACAAGACAGATATCCCTATGAGGCCAATAATTGCTACAACACAAGCACCGTACAACAAATTATCTAGATTTCTTAAAAACATTCTTAAAAATATATGCTATGAAAACGAGCACTAACTATATCAAAGACTCCTGGGATTTCAAAGAAAAGATAAAAATGAAAAACATACCAGATGACTACATCTTAATCTCACTGGATGTAGTAGCATTATACACAAATATTCCAACTGATCTTGCAATAGATATCATAAAAAGTAAATGGAACAAAATAAAAAAATTCACTGATATCCCCCAGAATGAATTCATAAACGCAATCAAAGATATTTTAAATGCAACTTACTTCGTGTTCAATAAACAATTTTACCATCAAATTAACGGATGTGCTATGGGCATGGCCCTCTCAAGTGTTATTGCACAAATTGTTATGGAGGATTTAGAGAAAGAAGTAATCAAAAAAATTCATTATCCGTTACCCTTTTCTACAGGTATGTTGATGATTGTGTGTGTGCAATACCCAAAGACAAAGGAGAACATATTTTAAACCTGTTTAATAACTACCACAGCAAATTACAATTCACAATTGAATATGAAATAAATAAAAAATTAAATTTTCTAGATATGACCTTATATCGAAATAAAAACAAAATTAAAACCAAATGGTATACAAAACCAACGTGGTCAGGCAGATACATAAACTTTTTATCACAACATCCTTTAGCTCATAAAAAATCGGTCATAATTGGTTTAGCTGATAGAGCTATCAAATTATCAGATGCGGAATTCAGATATGAAGCAATTAAGAAAGCTAAAATCGCACTTAAAAATAATAACTATCCACAAGACTTAATTAATAAAATTTTTAAAAAACGTATTTATAAATTCTACAACAATAGGTCAATAGAAAATTATGTAACAGAAAATAAAAAATTAAAATACATATCACTACCATATTTACCAGAGCTTTCAGAGAAACTACAAAACCTGTTCAAAAAACACAACCTAGCAATAGCACACAAAAGTTATAATTTAACCAAAAATTTATTTAGTAATCTAAAAGATCAAGTACCGAAAAATAAAAAAACACACACTATATATAAAATTCCGTGTCAAACAAACTGCGAACATGTATATATTGGACAAAGCTCACAACACTTTGAAAAACGCCTTAATGGTCATAAATATGATAAGAAAAATCAGACAGCACTTACTAAGCATGAGACAACAGCAAAACATAATTTTGATTTTAAACAAACAAAAATTATAAAAACTGAAATAAACCAAAAAAAGCGAGAAATACTTGAAATGATTTATATAGCAAAAACCCCTACTGCAGTTAATGAAAAGACTGATATTAAAAAGCTAAGTAAAATATACCATAATATAATTAAATAAAACACAGCAATAAATAGATCATAATCTCTACACGTATAGTATAATATTAAATTAAGAAATAAATTCAATGTAATAGCCGGTAAAACAGATAACGACCATACGATTATCTATAAATATAATGTCAATTGGGAAAAATGGATATTAGTTTAAGGTTAAAACAATATAGCCACCTATACGTAAATAATTTTACTAAAAATAGCATTAATAATTTACATGTAATGTGCATGAGTTTTTAAATATAAATAGTGTGGACAATTAAAAAGCTAAATAAAAATACCAAATATAATTAAATTAAAACACAGCATAAACATTGAGAATAATCTCTACATAAGTATTAATATTAAATCAAGGAATAAATGTCAAGGTTATTACCGGTAAAACAGATACCATACGATTAGCTTACTAAAATTATAACTGTCATTTCGAATAAAATGATATTAGTTTAACGGTTGTAACGGACCAACCTACCTATATGTAAATAAATATTTGATAAATATATTCATTGGTATGTGTAATGTATACCTGTGTAAATTAAAAATTTAATTGTGCTTTTGAATTTCGTTTTAAGGTAACAGTAAAAATATATACGTAAATAAAATTGTATGTACTTTCTGTTATAGTAACCATTGATAAAGACCTGTGTAATGAGGTTGAAACGTTTGGGAACGATAACAAATAGATATGTATTGACAAGTATGAAATAGTTTATTGTTTGTAGCGTGTATTGAAAGACCTAAAATTCCCAAGAACAATTGAAAATATTGATACTTATCAAGAAAGGTCAAGAAAGAATAAATCTAATGAATATATATATATATATATATATATATATATATATATATATATATATATATTCAGGTTAATTTCGACTAGAAAACTTGATATTGTATAGTAAATAACAGGTTTTAGTCAATCTGGGCAATTAGATAATTCTTTTAATCAGTTCAAGCTTTCGAAAATTTTATTTTCTTCTTCAGGAAGAGATTATACGAATCTATCTAGTAAATGGTTGGAGCATGATAATGTTAGATAGACAAACTTGGTGAGTACATTCAAAACACATAGTACAGTTAACATAATAATTAATGTTAACTGTATTATGTGTTTTGAATGTACTCACCAAGTTTGTCGTCGTATCCTAACTATTATCATGCTCCAACCATTTACTAGATAGATTCATATAATTTCTTCCTGAAAAAGAGAATAAAATTTTTGGAAAGCTTGAACTGATTAAAAGAATTATCTAATTGCCCAGATTGACTACGACCCGATAACTATCACCGATTTATAAAATTTTTAACTCGGATGTTACCATATAAGTCTGAAGCGGACCGAAAAAATAAGTGAAGTAAAAGAGCCCTACTAAGTCTTTTAGTGTATTTATAATAGTGGAAACGCACCTCCTGTACCCCGTTTCTATCGAAAAGCACTACCACCGTAACCGATTCTGAAAATTTAATATGCAACGAACTTTCTAAAACTCAGAATTTCTCATTCCATCGTAGCTTTAATCCGAAACACTGGCTAACAAACACAACGGTCGCGATCTTCTCGAAATTTCTTTCATTCCACTCTACGATCAGTCAATCAAAGACATCTCTCCCATTCGTAGGTCTATCATCCAACTATGTTATCCCCGTCTAACTCATATTTACCGTTTTTGTTAAATTCCACTACAGCAACTTAAAATCGATATTGTGGTTGGCCTCTACAAATTGTCGCGCGCTTTAAACGGGTGTTTTATCCAACGTCTGTTATTTGTCCTTATTTACCCAATGCTATTGACACCCCGTCTCTATTTGTTTTCAAAGCACCTGTTATTTTGCAGCCTTCGCTATGACCGTTAACTAAAATTTCTAAAGAATTATGTTCTAACGTTCATTCTGGTTTCTGGAATTTGTTTATTTATTTGTCAATCTTTCTACAAACCGATTGGCAGTTTGAAATTGCACTTTCTCATATTATGTAACCTATCGATTTTTTAGGATTTATCTTAAACGTACGCTTTGTTACTTAAATGAAAGCTATGCGTTTACATTATCGATTTTATACACAAAAGCTCTCACTTATTATTTGATATGCTCAATTTACAAACTTCGAATATTAAAAGTAATTATAGTCGTATTATCCTTGAGTTTTTACCTACTACAAAGCTTCTACACTTATCCAAATTTAACACTTTGATTTATGAACACAAATGTTTGCTATTATCCGTTTGTTTTACGGTCAAAGCTAATTAATTTGGAAGGTAAATAATTTATTCCTATTTTCTACATACACGGTCGTTACAAACTTATTCTCTTAACTTATCTATCCTTCTTAACCTATAATTTACACGATAATATATATATATATATATATATATATAATTTCTGCTTGCACCAAAAACCGTAGAACGATAGTGCCTACAACTTCTCAAGTAAGAGTTTTTTCAAAATTTTGGGCCCTAAACGAGATATTTTCGAAAAATCGCTACGCGTTTTCTACGAATGAAAAGTTAAAAATAGGTTTTTTTAAAAATCTCTAGTAACCGAAGCACTCACAGAAAATGCTAATTTGACGTGTTTTTTAGTTTTTCGATATCGCTTGGCGTTTTCAAAATAAATGAAAGGTTAGGTTTTTATTTTTAGCGGTTTTTATTACTTTATTCCGAAACTACTAGCGATAGAGAGAAAGGCTTAACGCCATTCAATCGGCCATCGAAAACTACATCGAAAACTATTTACGGGTTAACTATTTGGTTCAAGTAAATTTTTCGACTTGGGGAAAATGTAGGGTGTTTTCAAAATTTGCAAATATGGAAAAGGTTTTAGGCAAATGTTATGGCGCATTAAATTAAATTACAAAATTTTTTTATAATCGTTCCAACAGACTCAGAAATTGAAAAAATAGTTACTTTGGCTTTGTGTACGACGGTGCTTGTGTTATGACCGGTTTTTCGCGATCTTATGCGGTTTTTTCGAGATATTCCTGAACTATTAGTGCCAGCAAATAATCTATGACGCCATTCGAACGGACATAAAAAACTGCATCGAAACTTATATACGGGTTAAACAATCGGAGGAAGTAAACATCGGATCGTAGTCAATCTGGACAATTAGATAACTTTTTTAATCAGTTCAAGCTTTCGAAAAATTTTATTTTCTTCTTCAGGAAGGCTATAATTGGAGGATTACAAAAATGTTAATATGTATAATACTGCTTACGATTTTATGAATCATCTAGTAAATCCTTGGAGTATGACAATGGTTTGGATACGACGAAAAACTGGATGAGTACATTCAAAACACATAATACAGTTAACATAATAATTAATTAACTAAGGTGGCTAATTTCTAAAACAGCATTAATGGGCAATTTAAAAATTACAAATTACACAGGAACTAGTCAAAATATAAAATACTGCTAACATACAAACGATGGAGTGGATAACTATAGATAAAAGTGTGAATTACACTAAAACAAGTATAGATTAAGGCCAACAAGGGCAACACAAAAGGACATTCACTAGTTAACTAGATGTACTATACGTAGTGTTCTTTATAAGGGAGATCAGAATGGAATATAATATATTATTTAGGTTCTGAGTGTCAGTTTTCTTATTGATGTGATGGTCTTGTAGAGATATCGTATATGAAGAGAAATTCAATAGATTTTTCGTTCACATTTTTGCTATCAAAGTACTCAAAATTAAGCGTAATTTTCATTTTAAGGCAAGTTGCGTGTACATTATTGTAGTTTAATAACTTACGTCGGCATTTAGATGAAAAAGTATTAATTTAAAATATCAGTCGATATTCTAAGAAAAATTTACGAGTGTATTTCAATTGAAAGATGATATTTTGAAAGTAATGCAAAGCATGTTCAATGGCCATATTCTGGAATAAACGAGTACTAAAATAGAACATAAGTGAATGATAAAATACAGTAGACTTGCGTTAGCGATAGATAAGAAATGTAAACGTTCATCCAATTAAGGCGTGTTAAAGCAATAAGTATCAAATATACATTAGTAAGCGGCATCAGTTTTTATATAGCATAAGGCTAGCTGGATCGACAAATTTTTGAATGGTGTATAACTCACCTTTTTCTAAAATTAATTAAAAGGTTCAGGATTGTCTACAAAAATTCTACATGCTTAAGTAAAAAGAGAAGCGCATTTCTAAGACTTACCCAAACAAAGAAACAACAACTAGATTTCGCGAGAAGGATCTAAATGCCGACATCATAGGGGATCGCTGTTATATAAGTTAGTGAATGTCTAATAGGGGGGGGGTTTGTTATTCAAACGTCACAATGCTAATCTAATAATATCTAGTATTTAGAAGCGGATGAATTATAGAAAACAAATGATTTATTGAAATTAATTATCGCTAACCTGGTATTTTTCTAGGTTGATTCCTTCGTTCGAATGTGTAGCTCTGAGTACACCCCTATCCGTTTGACCTTGCTACGTGCTGCCAACCAGTATCCTTGAGTTGTTTTCAGCTTCACGCTAGATTTTTTATTCGGTTGGTTTAGTAATTGTTTATTGAATCGCTTAGTCTCTGGCTTAGTGAACATGCTTGGTTAAACGCCTAGTCAAACGCTCAGTAAATCGCTGATTTAGTTAGTTAGTTAGTTTACTTAGTTGATTGGTAAGTGCTCTAAGTTATTAAATATTAAATTTTAATTAAAATTTGCACTTACGTTTTAATGTCAACGACGAATTGCTATTGTATATTTGCACTTGCACTAGTACTTTAAATTTTTAATAACTGACTTTCACTTAAACTTTATTATTAAATTTCACAATTAAACTTTGCGACTATTGGTTCAGACCAGTACAGATCGTGCCTTAGTTGTAGAAAGACTGCCTCTTATCAGCTCGTGCACGCCAGCACACCTGCTATTATTGGTTTACCGCGCTTATTTTTGTTATTCCGTCATATTGAAGGCGTTGCGCTTAGTTTATCGTCCATCCATTGGGCTTGCACGAAGTTACTTATTCTATAATTTGTTGAAATGCTCATCCCGATCACGTAGACATCAAAATTTTATATTGTAGAGTTTGTTGACTATGATACTTTGTAACGTTTAATATCGTGTTTTCGTATTTTGTATAGGAAATATTCAAGTTTTCCTTTTAATTCCGCACGTATACTAACTTGTTGTTCCATATTTTGTTTACCTAATTTGCTGGGTTTTGTGTCAATTTTACATTGAAGATCACGTAGGCGAATTTTATAATAACGCAAATTAGGTGCGTTTATTTACTTTCTGCGTTATGAGACATGTTTGTTTTGAAAGGTCTGTTTATTGTGGAGATGCATGAGTAATTTCTTACACTAATGCGTTAGTTTTGAATAAGATTCCTTTCATGTTTGTCTTACTTTAGCTGCTCCTGATTTGTATTTATTTAAAGTTTATGAATGTATTGTTGTTTCAAAAATGAATTGGATTGCATACAAAGTTATTTATCTTACTAAATGTGATTGAATTATTAAAGAATGAGTCTCCTTTTATTGAGTAAAGTTAGTTTGAATTTTATACGGTGTGTTTGATATTTGCTTTTTGCATAATTGTCGAATTTTGTACTTTTTATTATTCAAATGTTTAGTTTCCTTGACTTTGATGTTGTTTACATGAAATATACTACCCTTGTGATCCTACATACCCATAAATAACTCTATTATCATAGCAATATATATATATATATATATATATATATATATTGATGGGATACAGAGGTCACGAGAGGTCAATAAATACCCAAATTCTATGAAAAACCGACCCAAAAAGTCAGAAAGCTGGAAAGATTAATACGTCCCAATATTTAAACTTTCTACCCTGTATAAATGTAAGCGTATTTCATTATCTTATAAGAAAAAGCCCAACTTTAAGCAGTGGTTTAAAATAATTACTTTTGAGAGTGTGTACATAACCATTCTAAACTTAGTAAAAGCGAGTTTTATTTTAAAATGTAAATGCAAAAGCCATTCATTTTCATTGCATAAAATAATATCAATTTAATACATCCGCGTTAAACAATATCAACCTATTGTATTCATAAAACATAAAAACGAAGCCTTTATTAAAGTACTAAATAACTTCCGTGTGTAGATTTTTAAAATATTTATTCTTATTAAAAATACTTTAAAATTGAGCTTCATTTTTAAGATATAAATATAAAACGATTTATTTCATTACCATTAAAATAAAAAGCATATTTCCGTGTGTAGATTTTGAAAATATTTATTCTTGTTAAAGATTCATTAAAGCACGTTTAAAAATACTAGAAATAACTTAAATTTAAGCTGTCTTCCTTAAAATATGTATCCGTACCCTGTTAAAATACAGATCAATGCAAATCTTATTGCATTTGCAAAGTATAAAAAAGTCCTTATTAATTATGTAATCAATTTCTGTGTGTATATTATATAAATTTTATTCCTGTTAATCACTTCCAGAATTTCTTAATTAATAAATGAAGGCGCCATATTACTAAGAAATGTAGAAGTTAATTATTTCCCTTAAATAAATTCCGTTTCCAAGAAATACGCGACGATCAAAAACCCATAAAAGACAGATAAGCAAGTTTAATAGCTTAACGTCTTACCATATGAAAGGAGAAGGCAGCACATTAATTTCGTGCGCTAGAAAAGGATAGACGACCCTTCGGGAAAATCATAAATCATGACAACCTACCATAGATTGACACTAATTAGATCATTAAACGCCGACATTCTCGTGGAACTTACATCACCTAAAGTGACTAATTTTCGAGAATACGATGGAATCCAATGACATATAGAGATTATTTTGTATGTAAACGGAAGTAATTGAAATTCAAAATTCGTTCATTTTACGAGATCGACCATATATGTTTGAGTAAAGAACTGAGATACATTCGTCATTTTTTCTAAAACCAGATAACATGTAAGTTTCAAGATTCAGTATTTGGCGATTTATTATCCGTTCTTTTTTAAGTAAATTAAACGTGCAGAGTTGCATGTCTTAAATTACTATCAATAATTTGTAATTAATCTCATCGGCGTTCCACAATTAACAATAAAGATGCAATTTGCAAACTTATGTTCTAACGTCACATGGAGTATTATGATAGCGTGGATAATCTTGTTAACTGGGATTTTAATGTTAATTTAAGATAGAACCAGGAAGTATTTAATATCGTTGATAATGGAAATGAGGCTTTGATAAACGCTATTTTTGCAAGTATAAAATTTGGATTTTTATTTGTTTATAACTGATAAAAGTATTTAAATATTTGTAAGCTAAAATAAGTTCTTAATTATATAAACATTTTTTTTGTGAAGCAGATAACTATCAACAAATTTTGAGGACAGAGTTCGAAGTATTATGACCTTTACTAAATAATCTGTGAAGCGTCATTGGCCAGTTACACTTAGAAGCGTGGTAATAAAGGATCGGTAAATTATCCACATATAAATTTAAAAAAAATTTGTAACTGCTATTAAAGTTTAGGTAAAGATTATTTTTTGTAATAGTTTAGGAATAAGTTTATGTATGAACTTAAGCTTTAAACTGTTCAATAATTTTTTGTATAAAAGCAAAATGTTATTGAATGCATAGATATCTTGAGATTTCTGTGTTTCATTCCATTTTCAAAAATTCCACAGCATTATTTCCGTTGAGCTAGCCAATCAAAAAAAGATAAAAGAAATATAAGACAGTAATTTCATATTTCCTATTCCTATTAATATAGTTTGCTGTGCCTGAGTCACAACACTAATTAGTGACGCTCTCAACACAGAAGCCTGTCACAGCAATATATATATATATATATATATATATATATATATATATATATAATGGTAGTAAATGGTAATATGGTGATAAATATAATGGTAATAAATATTTCAAAAGCTGAATATTTTAATTAACCTGCTGCGTATCGTAAAGTTACTATCAATACTAATTTCATTTTTTTATAATTACTTGTTCTTGATATTACAGATTCGAATTTTTGAGCATATTAGTGAAAAGATTACACACAACAAAACAACAAAAAATTTAACAAATTTAATATATCGATTCGCTTTTTATATTAGGAGAGTTGGCAACAACTAAGTTACTTCGTGTAATACGTTTTCGTTCGTAATATTAAACAAAATATTTTTAAGGAGCATTGGAAAGCATTTTGGGCACCAAAGCTACAATCACGCTATGCTGTAGTGGCCATTCGCCTATCTAAATAATAAAAAGTTATATTTTACACAATCCTTTTGGCTTTACAACTGAATTTAATCAATCTTTCGTCTTCTTTAAATCTTGCACTTAATGAGTACCAATCAAAACATAACCTTTGATACAACTATCAGTACTGAAATTTATTCAATGCTTGTTTACAGTTTACTTGACCCTACATTTGATAAAAGTAGTACCGATAAGCACAACTTAGTGCAAATAATATGAGTAACATGATATCGGAACAACCAATTACAGCGTAATAGTGCGACAATCTGTCTAATAAAATTCTGTGATTATAATTAATAACAGAATGAGTTTCTCTCGGAATGTATTATAAAAGATATAATAATTCATGGTATTTACCCTTTGTACCGCAAAGCATACATCCGCACTAGGCATTTCCATTGACACCTATTTCAAAAACCCTTGCCTACAAAGTGTTACGCGTTATAAATCGCTTCAAAAACTATTTTAGTAAATAATTAATTGTAGACGATTTTTTATATAATTAATTTAGATGTACTACACATGTTCGTGTGATATAATTAAAAAATAAGTATGTGTGAACTATCTTTGGCGTTTTCTAGAAATAGGTCTATTATCATGTAATACCGTGGAAAGGAATGTTAAATATAATTTCTCACAGTTCACAATAGTCATATGTCGCCTTTCCGACCGATCAAGACGGCAAACGAAGAGAAGTGGTGATTATACAATTAGACAAGGGCGCTACGATATTCATTCTTGTCGTAACTACCTTATCTTTAACTGCTTTTGCGAGAGTATTGTATTATAGATAATGTAGCGGAGTTTTACCTGTCGTTTCCGATATCAACTCCTTCCCGTATATTATCTTGTGTCTCTGTTTACCCTTTAGATAATGCAACGAACTCTTGCGCAAAATAAGTAGCAATCCGCATCCACGACGTACAACCTAGCGATAGGGGAACAATTATCCGTTATTCGGCTTGCTAATATTTAAGAATTTGGAAGGGAAAAGAGTTATAATGAATTTATATTGTTAATTTGAACCGTAGATCATACTATTTTATTTGTAAATTCTGTGAAACCTACTATGCCCTTTATGCATTCAGGCAAGTAACTAAACCCATTAACATACCTTTGCTGTATAGAACAATGACGACCAACGTGCACCATTTGTTATATTTAACAAATGTAAGTTAAATGTTTTAGTTACTCACGTGCTTGTACAGAAGGTGCACTAGTTTTCGCAGAATTTAAAAATAAGGTACCATAGTTTACGTTTTAAATTAACAACATAAATTAGTTAATAACTCTGCTTACTTTTTCAATTAATGTATATCAGCAAGCTGGATAACAGATAATTGTTTTTATCTCAGAATTTTACGTCCGCTACATATAATGCACTACTTTCGCACAAGCAGTTAAAGATAAAGTACTCACTCACGTCAAGATGAATCAATGCGGTTGCTTTTCAACTTGTAAACCACCACCCTTCTTTGTTCGCCGTCCTGATTGTTCGGGAAGGCCGACATATATCGATTACGAACCGTGGGAAATATATTTACCAATCTTTTCCCACGGCATTGAGCTATTTCTTAAAAAACTACAAAGATAATTCACACGACCTTATTTTTTAACTACGTTGAACAAACATATGTAATATACCTTGTTATTTGTCAAATGACAGTTACATCGAAACAGTTTTAATAATTTTACGATGCGTGCCCCAAACAAGTATTAATTAAATTTAAATGGTTAGAAAACAGAGCCCCACGCATTGTGCGTCAGAGTAACCGATTTTAATTATTTTAAGCGTGCTAATTATACAATTAACCTGCTAAAATTTAAAATGCCTTACGACGTGGTGCTAATGTACTTTAAAGAAAATTAAAGCTTTTACGCTTACTAACTAACTAACTAACTTGGTTGTCACCCCTAGGGAGAGTTTGAGATGGCTCTAGGCCGAAATTTTCTTATCTAAGCTAAAAGTAATTTAAATCAATTTTGGGCGCCACTGTATCTAGCAACTATATTAAAACAAATATCTTAGGGTAGATTTAGAAATTCCTTTGGTGGTTGATGATTATTAATTTATTTTACTTAAATTCTTGGATAATTGATCAGACTTCTTTAACATAGAAAAAATTACCAGATTGATAATAATAACAAATAGTTTAAATGAAATAACAGAAAATAAATTATATCATAGACATTTTAGTGTAGAAAAAACCTATACAAAATCTTGTTACCTAATCGTTATTTTCGTTAATGAGTGTCAGATCTGGCAGTCATGTACAGATTTAATAAAATACTAGAACCTTTAGTAATATTAATGTAAATCTTATTTCGTTACTGAAATTCGTACTCTTTTAAGCTTCTCGTAAGTGAGAGCTTCAAACACAACAAAATTCAACGTGAGATTTTTCTTTTACAAAAAAATATAAATATATAAGCTTACAACATTTTAACCAATTGTATGAATTGAAACGATAAGGATTTTCACAGTTGGTAATTTGACCATATGCAGGGAAGGAGGTTGTTAAGTAAATTTGGTTAGCGATTCAGCAAAAGTAAAAGACTCGCCCTTAACCACTGGTCGTCGACTGCTACCCTTGCGTTGGTTATGATCCGGTTTCAGTTCGTCCCTTGCCGTTTACGAGCAGGAATAAAATTGAATTGACCCCAGACTGACTCTTGGAACTTATTGACGACCTGAGGGTGTTTTTATTGATTTGAGGGTGTTTGTAGACTCGAGTATGCTTTCTGACCTGTGGGTGTTTCTTGATATGTAGGTGTTTTTATTATTGGCCTGAAGGTATTTGTAGTGAAACGAATATAAATTAAGGCACTTAATTTTTCACAACTAATTTTTACCATTAACGACTCCAATCCTGCTTGACTCGAAGATTACGTGGAAGTGAGCGGACAAAGAAAACAATTTATAAAGACAATTCGATCTGGGGAATTCGTATCAGAATAAATGCTGGTGAGATATATCGTGAAGGACAAATTATTTACACGGTCTTTTAATGATTAGAATTCCATTTAAAACTTTTTAAGCAAGGCTTCAAAACACCTGAATTATTTTCCATATTATTATTGGTACAAAACTTGAAGCTTAGCCTTGCAATTTAATCAAACTAGGAAATAACAGATTGTTTGTTGTTTTCCATATGGGGTCAAAGATTTATTAAGAATTCGAAAACCTATATTGGTTTGCAAAAAATAATTTTTAGCAAATTTTTTCAATTTTTCAACTTTCCTTAATACATCTTTGTGTTTCTGTAAAGAAATTTTGTTACACGTACTTTAGTAACAAGCGTGATTCTGCAGAGAATGTATAATAATTAAGTCTGAAATACCGTACCTTTATTAATACAGATATATAAAGTAACTAAAGGGTTACGAGATTCTCGTATTCGGATAACACTCATTTGAACGTAATGTCAGGATCCTCATTGGTCGATTACCTATTTATTCACAAGTTGGCCATAGAGTTATTGTTGACCTACAACACTTGAAACAAAGATATTACGATAGAGATAACGGGAAAGGTCAGGAATTTACAGATACTGCACTGCATTTTTCCCGCACTAACTGTCATCACGTCTATTCGATAAGGTAGTTTAAGATACTCTATGCGTTCATAACATTTGTTTACACAAACTCGTCAAAACTCCTCCAACTGTCGAGCATTCTCATTGGTTAAGGCATTAACGCACATTACTTCCAACATGAAAAAGCGTGTATTCGACAAAATAAATGTAAGAAATTATACTTTCTTCTCCTGCAGTGGAAGATTTCAAACCAAATATTTGGGGCCTAACAAAACGCCGATTGGGTTAATATGAACAATATACCAATACACCAGTCTTTTACCTCAGTCGCAAGAGCTCTGCAAGTTAGTTTTTCTTTTGAACATTTAATTTTATTGAATTTGAAAAATTGGTCTTTGCTGTCGCAGGCTTCACTGGGGTTATAGTTCAAGGGTTTTAATGTTAAATATATTATTAAGGAAACAAAGTACGACAGTAAGTAATTGTAAGTGTTCAAATGTTATATTATCAAGTTTTTACCGCTAGGCGCGCATCTAGATGATAATCAACCTTGTTGAAAGTCCTGGCCAACATAACTGGAGTGTTGGTTGCAACAATCCTCCTACAATACTCGTGCACGTGAGGCATTGAACAATCGGTTGGGCAACAGGTGGCTTGGACGACACGGCCCTATACCTTGACTAAGGAGTCCGGATTAACTCTACTAGACTTTTCCTTGTGGAAGCATATGAAAAACATAGTTTACGCTGAAGATATACGAAATTTCGGTCATCTGAAAATCAGAATAATCTATGCTGTTGCAAGACATGTTGACGAGGTCGATTATTGTCGAGATATGCGTCGTGGGGTAAATGGAGCTCATATTGAACTATACAAAATTGTAGAAGCAATTTGATAATATTCTCTTTGAACACATGTATCTACTTACTGACATACTGTGTTTTTAATAAAATATTTTGCTTAAAACTCCGAATTCATTGTAAACACCATGTGTGTCGTGTTAAACTTTCCTAGAGTATCAAAAGGCTGTCACCATATAATAGATTGGTGCACTGTTACAAATAACAAATTGTTACAATGACAAGTACAGCTTACCCATACGAAGGGCGAATTCTATTTCACATGAATTGGCAATACCGTAATATTTAAATCATTTTACAAAATGTGCACGCCATATTATTTAGGCCAGACTTAGCGTTTATCCTTAATAATTAAATTAAGATATAGTCAACTAATGAATCATTGTAGTACAACATTTGCCGCGCTGGATTACTACTACGTATTATTCCTCTTTCTTTGGTTCTGCAAAGCATGGAGTTTCAATGGCCTCTCTAAGCCAAATTTGCAGATGAGTTCGTTAGTTGTTTACCTACAACATACGGAAACAGACAGGGGTGGTCAAGGATACGGCAGTGACGTGTAGAATGAATCATGGCCGTTGTTGTTTTCTTTTACTGTTCACCACTATTTGTACATACTGCGTTCTCATTGGTCGAGGACATCGACGCATATCATTTCAAACCGTGGTAAATTATACTAACATTTCGTTCCACGGAAGACGCAAAGATAAAAGTAATTTCTAAAAATTCTTTTGCGCAAATACTCTAATTTAATTATACAAAAAGTCCTCTGCGATTAATTATTAACTATTAATTATTAACTAGAAGCATGTGAAGGTAATTGGCAATTTATAATACACCCCTGCTATGGATCTCATCGACATAATAAGGCTGGGTGAGTTTCAAATATACCAGATCTTTCATGCATTTGGCAATAGAACACACTGACAAATTAAAGTGCATTGTTATTTGTGGTTTCGGGTGTCTCGTTTTCGAATGTATAAATTCTCAAATGCTTACTATCCAGAAGACCTGGGAATTTAAAATTTAGCCAAACCCTTACTAACCCAAGCAAGGTAGAAATCTTTAATGTGCATGATAATACTCACACGCAGGGCCTACACTTAACTCCTTATGCAAACTAGGGCGTATTTGTTTGAACCGTTTTCAAAGGGTTGTGTCGGTAATCAAAATATCGACCTTGTGCTTAGTAAAGCGGCTAGATACCGTAGTAGCAAAGCTCGAAGATGCCTTACTTATGGCAACCGGAGTTTAAAAATTGAAAAATTGCATCTTAAATTATCTTACTGGTTTACTTCACTTCATGCTACTGCAATTCTACTTTTAAACTAATTGGCAACCGAATTCAGAAACTTGACAACGTAGTTAACTTTCCAGATTTGCTTTATTCCATATGAATTTGAAAGATTTGTTACGTGCTGAATTGACGTTAGTTACCTGAATTAATTTTACTCTACAAAAGAGACGTATCAGCAAATAATGCGTTAGCCAGCTTTCAGTGATGAGGGATGGGCTCCATAAAAACAAATGCAAATCTTTTTACGTATATACAAATTGTAATACTTCTCTTATACCTGATTGGAAGGTTTTGAGCTTACTGTCTAGTAAACAGCCGTTGAGCACTAACCCATCTGGATAATTCTAAATAATGCCCGTCCGTAGGATGGATATTTCGCGAGATGATTTAATTTTTTATTGCAGTAAAGTTGACGGAACCTTGTGAACACCTTTCTCACCTTTTAATTTTAAAATAAACACAAATAATAAGAAAACTTCGAGTCATGTTTACCTAACCTATATTAAGCAGGCATGAATATCACAGAGTATAACAAACACAACAATACAAAGAAACTAAACTCGATCCTTAATCTGCCAAATATGCGTGTATCTAAAAAACTAACATTTTAACTTTATCAATTATAAATATCCAACCAAATTAATTGGAACATACTAATTATGCAGATACAAAGGTGGTGCTTGTCTATATAAAAATTTACAATACGCTTTAACTAAGCGTGTGCTAACGTAAAAACTTCTTTTAATAAAAATAAGTTTTATAAAGCCGATTATTAAATATACATCAGCATAAAATGTGCAGCACGTGGAAAGCAAAGATTTAATGACTTACAGATTTGTTGATCTTGTACAAAATTCAAGCGACTTTGAAAAGCAGAATATAAAGGTTGTAGGTAATTCAATAATTCAACTTCGTGTTAAATGAAAGCGTCTAACACTTGCGCATTTTCACATATAATTGATAAATTAGGCGTTTACGTTCACGTTTGGACACTTGTTTTTTTAACCCCAAGCATTGACTACCGTCTGTTGAATTACTCAACCTTTATACCGCTCGGCGATTGTTACGTGTCAATCGAATAACTGAACACGAAAAGCTTGAATTCCCCTTCTATTATGATCTATCGGTATTTATAAGTTGAAATATTTTAGGGAATTACCAGCTTTTTTTCTTATTCACATAGCTAGTGCGTATAAAGCTGTCCTCTTGTTAACGCGAATATCATTTTGTCTAGATTTACGGTCGTTTTGTTCTCACACTTTTGAAAGCGGCAGGGTTATTTATGTTCACGACGAAATTTTTATGACTGTAAATTTATTAGTTTGTTTCTATTAGGGTAATTTAGTATGATTTCGGTTTCTTTGAACTTGTGTAAATATTTACGAATACGCTTTCCTAGGCTGGTTATTTACCTAAATTTGACTGTATTTTTCTAAATTAATACAGTGTGTAAGGTCCCGGTCTTTATTACTGGTTGTATTTATACTATAAGTATTTTCCTGTTTATTTCTGTATCTTACTTTAATATTATAATCGAATAGTCACGTTATTAAAGCAAACTACAAAAATTTCTATAAACCTTTCAAGGTATTCTCGCGATAAAGCTCATTGAACAAACCGAAATTAGTAAATTCTTCCCTATTACCTAATGTTTTCTTAAATGACGCACAGCGTTGCAAATTCTCGAGATGTATTTTCTTAACTATTCAGCATGTAGTAGTATGTAACCAACCATACTCTTAGCTAACTGACCAATAAGCACAAACATGCACGCATAAAACGCCCCTCAATCAAAAACGGGGCTTGTCCGACACCCCTCAAATCGTTCGAATGCACAATACAAATAACCTCGGTATAAAAGCAGCTCCAAACTCTAGAGAAAATCACTTCTTTTTGTTCTCTCTTTAAGAAAGCTACCAAACTCTTTGGAGGGAACTTAAGAATATTGCAAAACGGAAGATACCAGCTTGTCGTGCACTAAGGATTTTCCTTCAGGTTATCTCGTTGTAACAACCAAATCTAATGGGATAAAATGAAGTGAACTTTAACAATATTACGGACTAGATTACGCCATTTTTTTCGTGTGACAAAATTTATTAGGGGATAACACATCCGTATAAAAGCACAAATCCACAATTTGTTGCAATAATAAAATTTAAAATCCTTCTGGTGTCTGAAACTTTGCGTAGAACACCAAGTTAATTGCTTTAAATGCCATCTTTATCATTAAGAATTTCGAGTAAATAAGTGATTGTTCACAAATATCTGAAGGTTTTCAACTGGTTTCATGAACAGGACGCGTGGTCGTAAAGCATTTGTTCTAATTATCTTAAAATTTCGAAAAATAACATTCCCCAGGTCAAACGGTCTTCGTAAATGGTTTCCCTAATTCAAGCACTTCCATCTTATACTTCTAGCAAATCGGAATAGAGGTCGTTGATGTGCAAAATCTTCAGGGCGATAATACCACTTGTCGATCCGTATTCCGTTGATTTCCTTACCTGAAAGAAAGCAACGGAAGAAGACAAACAGTCTGGAAATTTTATCTCCGCAGAATTATACAGATTATACAGATTTGTTATACCCAAAAAATTTTGTCACACTAAAAAAAATTGTTACACAGCCCTCTTCCAGAAAAAAATTTCGTGTTTAGTAGATTCAGAAAAAAACGAAAAGTTTTAATTCTAACCCAAAAAAAAATAAAGTAATTGGAGTTAAACATAGAAAAACTTAGTTACAATAATATTTTCAAAAGTAATTTATTGGAAAACTATGCTAAGGATTACTAAAAGACCTCTTCGTGCATTATATGAGTGTAGACATACTGATTTTGACTTCTACCGATTGTGACTTTAACCAATTATGACTTTTGCCGATATTGTTTATCCTTGCCTTGATTCCTTTTGGGCGTATGGTACGCGGAGTTGCCCTCTCGCTCAAGTGTTAATCTATTAGTCCCTTTAGTCCTTTAAGTTAATAATTCTTGGAGCAGTTTTTCATATTTTGAGCTTAATCCACTAATCTCTTTAGTAACTTAAGTCTTTAGTAATCTTTAAAACAGCCTTTCAACAATTCTTTTTGAAAATATTTTTGTAACTTAGCCTTTGTATGTTTAGCTCCAATTACTTTATTTTTTAAGTTAACTTTAAAACTAATCATTTTTCTGAATCTTGTACTCAAAATGCTTTTTTTTAGAAGAGAGATGTGTAATAATTTTTTTTAGTATAACAAAATTTTTTTAGGATATAATAAATCTGTATAAAGGAAAGAAGAAGAAATGAAAAAATTCGTTAAAATTTATTTACAAACCTAAATAAGCTTTCGAATTCATAATAAATCTTTAGTCTCATACGGCAAACATCAAATGACTCCTTATTTCCTATCTTAATTCTATCGCAAGGCTAAATTCGACATTTTGTTGCAGTAATAAAATTAAAAATACTTCAGATGTTTGAAACCTTGCTTAGAACACCAAGTTGATCGGTTTAAATACCATTTTTATCATTAAGAATTTCGAATAAAAAAGTTATTGCTCACAAATATCCCAAGGTTCTCAACTGGTTTAATAAACACAGCGCGCGTGGCCGTCAAACATTTGTTCTGATTAGCATATGAAATTCCGGAAAAGCAACATTCCCCAGGTCGAACTGTCATCATAAATCGTTTCCCAAATTCAAGAGCTTCCATCTTATACTTCGAGTAAATCGGAATGGAGGACGTTGACGCGCAAAAACCCTCAGGTGGATGATACAAATTTTTAAGAAAAATCGATCTCGAGTCTATTAATTTTATTACCTGAAACCCGTTCAAATCTAATGCAAGAGTAGTTTTATTAAGGGTAGCAGCCGGTGATCTATCGTTATGGGCGAGTCCTTTCAATTTCTAACCAAATTTATAGAAAGAAAACAAGTTGTGTTTAACAACCCCCTTTAATCACAAATACTCAAATCACTTGTTGTAAAAACCCTATCGTGTCAGTGCAAGAGATCCGTTTTGTTAAAAACTAATATTACCGACCTTTCGTAACTACAGATATTTTGTGAAATCGCTTAAGTAATCAGTCGTTAAATTTTGTAATACTTTGAGCTCTCTCACTTACGAGAAGTTTAACCGAAGTTGTGTATTATTAGTAACAAAGTAAGATTTGTATAAAATTTGCTTAAAACTCCAGTTTTTAATTTAAAATTTTTATTTCAAATTTGTACGTAACTGTCAGATCTGACACGCCATAATTAAAGATAACCAATGAGTTAAGATATCAAATAGTTAAAACTAAACAATCTGTAGTATAATTTGATTGTTGAATATGAATATTATTTGATTAAATTATTTACTATGAAATGGACTTGTTATCACCCTGGTAATGCCTTTTGTACATATATATATATATATATATATATATATATTGCTGTGATTCACTATAAGACTCGAGCCTCACGAATTGGGCGTCAAGATTTGCTCGTTACTACGGTGAAATCTCCTCTGATATTGGATTTCTTACCTGAATATTGCCTCTTGAATCCTTCCGCCTCGGCTGCTCACTTAGATAAGACTTTCATCCTCATTCATAAAAAAAAAACACATTCCTACCACAAACATCAACGTTAACTCTATTTACACCAATATTCACAATACATTAAAATTTCAAAATTAAATTTCAGCATAAATTGCAGCATCATAAAATTTCAAGTTAAAATTTGTCATCATTTTAATTTGCATCCGGAATTAGAGTCCTTGTAGGATACATACTAATTAAATAAACAATATTTGCAGACCTGAGTCTGAATAAAGGAGCATCTCACCCTTTACGTTAATTTAACAGGTTAGTCTAATTCAGCTCAAAGACAGACCCAAATTTTCATCATAATCAAAAACATAAACCTGATAAATACTCCTTTCTACTTATACAAGAAAATTTTACCTTAAAATTAAAAATTTGTTGTTTATACAAATTTACTACTGTCCATTTTTATCAAACAAATTATAAAGATATTCAACACACACCAAAACATCTAAGATCGAACAAAAATGCATAATTTACCTGAAGATTAATGCACTCGTGGCTTCAAGAATACGTGGTGATTACGTGCTACACTAAAACTTATTAGTACACTGAGAGAAGATAAATGAAGGTAACAAAGTCTAGTTATATTTGCGGGTATTACTGTACCAATTATCCAAATTAATAAGGATAATTAAATAAATAGAAGTAGGCAGTTTTTGGTATAGCGTAAAAGAATTATTAATTTCAGTGCTATGTATCGTGAGTGTTAGTAATCAAATGTTATTCGTAAACTTGATTGGATCCACAAAACAAGATTTCGATATATCTAGATGAGTTCCTGAAAAGCCCTGAAACCGTTTAGACGCATGGTGGTGTAGAAAATTTTTAAAGGCGGCTAGAAATCCGAAGACGTAAACATAAACCAGCTGGAATGGTGGGATGAGCAAGTCCGATGTACATTGAAGCCACGAGTGCAGTAACCTTCAGGTAAATTATGTAATTTTGTTCGATCTTAGATGTTTTGGTGTGTGTTGAATATCTTTATAATTTGTTTGATAAAAATGGACAGTGGTAGATTTGTATAAACAACAAATTTTTAATTTTATGGTAAAATTTACTTGTATAAGTAGAAGGGAGTATTTATCAGGTTTATGTCTTTGATTATGATGAAAATTTGGGTCTGTCTTTGAGCTCAATTAGACTAACCTGTTAAATTAACGTAAAGGGGTGGGAGATGCTCCCTTTTATTCAGACTTAGGTCTGCAAATATTGTTTATTTAATTAGTATGCATTCTACAAGGACTCTAATTATGGATGCAAATTAAAATGATGACAAATTTTAACTTGAAATTTTATGATGCTGAAATTTAATTTTGAAATTTTAATGTATTATGAATATTGATGTAAATAGAGTTAACGTTGATGTTTGTGGTAGGAATGTGTTTTTTTTTTTTATGAATGAGGATGAAAGTTTTAACTAGGTGAGCAGCCGAGGCGGAGAGAGTAAAGAGGCGATTATCAGAAGAGAATCACAGCAATCTGGACGGCCCAACGTTGGGGCTCGAGTGTTTTTTTTTACTCTGGTGAGATTTTTTTGTAGGTTTCACAGAATCTTGACGCCCAATTCGTGAGGCTCGATTCTTAATACGAGGATACACAGCAATATATATATATATATATATATATATATATATATATATATATACTAGGTTATCATAAAGTAAGGGATATATTTTAAATCATTACAACTTTTTAATAAATTAAGTTAGTAACATAAAATAAACGAAATCTAGTTGCTTAATGAATGGGATTTTACCGTATCTATGAGAAACAAAAGCGTTGTCATAACAATTGTTGACACTAGTGTCAAAACGAAATTATTCAATTTGAAGTTTTATTTTGAAATTATAACTCAAGTAAACGTTGAGTTCAAACGACTCAACTGTAATAACATGGATTTACAAACAAGAATTGGTTTAGTTCAGTGCTATTATGAATTCGGCAGAAATTACACCGCTGGATTACGAAGATTTCGCACGAGAATGGGTTTGAGAGCGGGACACTGTCAAACGAAAGCGTACCGCAATTTGATACAAAAATTTGAAAGAACAGGGTCTGTAACTGACTTACCAAGATCAGGAAGACCAATAATTAGTGATGTCCAAGTTGCAGAGGTTCTTCATGAAAATCAAGACATAGCCAGAAGCAATTCACTCGCAATCAGCAGTGCAAATGCGATATCCAAGCGATTGCAAATGCCGTATACCACGGTTTGGAAAATTTTACACAAAATTCTAAACATGTATCCATATAAACTGAAAATGCTGTTTGAATTAAAGGACGCAGATTTGGCTACTAGGTACGATTTTTCTTTGCGAGTAATGGCTCAGATGGAAATTGAACCCGAATGGTTATCCCGCATTTTATGGACAGATGAGGCACATTTTACTCTGAATGGTGGAGTCAATACTCAAAACTGTAGAATCTGGTCTGCAGAAAATCCGCAACAAATCGTTCAAAAGGTCTTCATGACAAGAAAGTCACCGTTTGGTGCGGTTTTACAGCTGATTTTATTATTGGTCCGTATTTCTACGAGGAAATGCAGAATGGACAAGCCGTATCTGTAACTGTAAATGGTAAACGATACTTGCAAATGTTACAAAATTATGTTATTCCACAGCTGCAAAACGAGCACTACGGAATTGAAAACATTATTTTTATGCAGGATGGAGCACCCCCGCACATTTTTCGACCAGTCAAAGAATTGTTAACCAACGTTTTTCAAGATCGCGTATTAAGCAGACATTTCGTAAATTCATGGCCACCAAGATCACCTGATCTAAACTCAGCGGATTACTGGCTGTGGGGTTATTTAAAAAGTTTAGTGTTTAGAAGACTACCAACTACGCTACAAGAATTAAAAGACAGTATTACGGAGCAAATTGGTACAATTCAACCAGAAATGTTACGAAATGCTGTGTACAATTTGGAGGTAAGAATGGTGATCTTACAACAACAAAATGGAGGTAATATTGAGCTATTGCCGTAACCTGTTTTGGGCATACTAAATCCCATTTCATAAGCAATTAGATTTCATTTATTTCTTGTTATTAACTTAATTTGTTAAAAAGTTATCATAATTTAAAATATATCCCTTACTTTATGATAACCTGATATATATATTAAAATTTTTTTTGAAGACGTCTGATTTATTGAGATAAGACCTCCCATATGTTTTATGTTTATCAAAGAATTTAAATAGAAATATTTAGAATTAACAAATGCAAAAGGGTTTTGTTATCTACTTTTCTAATTTAATTATACTTGTTAGATACAGTGGCGCCCAATCAACATTATTTTTTGTTTAAGTAAATTCATCCAGATCCATCTTTATTCCCATTGGGGTAATAGCCAAGCTAGCCGTTGGTATACAGTTTTTGCCTTTCCACCTCTTATATGTAAAACTTTTACATTGACGCTTACTACGTGGGAGCGTTTTTTCTTTAGCATGCTTTATTTATTATATTATTATATAAAACTATTTCACTGGCGCCCAACCTGTCCGAATTTTTCCTAGGATAGAATCTTCTTTGGGAAAATATTTCCTATATCTGCAAATTTAACTCGTGAGTGGTTGTTTCTGTAACACGCGTTATTTATGAAAACTATTACAAACTTGGACCACTTTCTCAACACTGCATTAAGACTACCTCCTAGAGCACGTAACATCAACAAACACGCTAGTATTGTGAACCTTCTGCCATCAATCCGCTCAATTTCTACCAAAGAAACAGCCGTCCAACAGCGTCAACCCACCAACTGCTAGGTTCCGAAACTATGGAAATTCGACCGCAATCACCACTATGAGGTGCCGCATAACATTCAGCGTAATCCAGGAGAGAGTTACTTACAACTATGGATATCTTCACCTACGCGACGCTTAACCCAGGTCTTCGTTGTGAAGCCGTATATCCAATTCTTCAACATACAAACACACGTTCCGCAACTTCACAAACCAAAGTTCTTTCAGTCCTAGTGTCGAAGGCGTTTGCAATTTAATTACGCATACAAAAACATTTGTAAATATTTCCCTTGTGCGTGACATGCCTTTAATGTTAATGTATTATAGGTTAATACCAATATTTTAACCTGTAAATATATATTATCTCTGTTACTTCGAAGCATTTCATGGTGACCTCGGACAACCAGAACAGCAGAGGCAGCTCAGAATATAGAATATCTATACAAATAGGTTTCATAGAAGTTTCTCAATGGTCTTTCAACATCATGTATTGTTTAATACTATCTCAACATGGCTTTACGTTGCCACATTTTATTGCAAAACATCATGGTAACTAAAATTTGTTTGAAGATGTTATCAAACGTTGAACTCGATTCAACCAATTTCGAAAGATACGCTTTGAGGTCACTTGCTTGAAAATAATGTCAAACTATACAGCAGATAAAACAAATTACGTTCGAGGCTATTCGTTATGAAAAGTAATTTCTATGAAGTTTTTATCTTTGTCTTTAGATTGTGGGTTGTAAACATGCAGCTCGCGGAACTTGATAAATGAAGTCGATAAAGTTAAAAACGACGCGGTTCTAAAAGATACGTTTTCTACAGTAATTCATAGTATTTCTAAGAATTACGTTTAAAATTGTATTATCATGGAATGGCCGATCAGACTTACACGTAAAAGTTGTTCGTAAAACGACGCGCGTCGATTCTCGTTAAGTTGCTAAACCTCGCTCGTGATCATCAAACTACAATCCATTTCGAAAGTAAAATACTTTTGGATATAAATTATTTGAAATCAGCTTTTGGCATGAAAATCAGAAACATGGATAGTTTCCAGTAATTTTCAGTATTCTTTCGGCAGTTCAGAAGAACCGAAAATGTGTTAAAATAGTTTGTTTTAAATTTCTCCTTATCTAGAACTTCTCGATCGTCTAAATCCTATCTATATAGCGAAAAATGTCATTTGGGCAAGATTTTACTTGGTTCTTATTGACCGATCCCACCATGCAATACGAATCATCATTTTATATCTTTACTATCCTACATCTGAAGTGTGTTCTCACTTATCGTGAACTAACTAAACAAAAATCAGAAAACCAGGTTTATCATCGATTTCTCAGATGAAACAAATTCGGTCGAAACTATTATAATTATTTTTCAAAAGTTTCAAATTTTTCCGTTTAATGCTTCTTCAGAATTTCATGAAATTCAATTACTTTTGGCTTTTCTAAATATGCACTTAGTTTTTCAACTTTACAAGTTCCGGGTTTCTACCAATAGCATAAGGTGTTGGAGAGATGGTTTTAAGAGAAAATAACATTTTTTGGAAACTATTGCATCATACGACAAACTTGAGTTGAAAAGGGGGTAGAATTTGTTCGTTCGCTCGCTTATTCACAGAATGAAAAATCATTATCTCTCTAAATTAACGTTAAGAAAACCAACAAGCGTGTTCAAAATTGCAAATGCTTTTAGATTAGTCAATAAAACCCACATGCTAGAGGAAGGTTTGCTCTGTTTTCGAAAATACTCTTATCTTTCAAATAATACCTACTTTGAATACTGAACGCGTTCTTTTAATGATTCTCCAAATACATTAAGTCTATACCGGAACTTGTAGCGCGCTAGATTAAATAAAAACCAGAGGCACTAAGAGAAAAATTAATCTTAAATTACAATTTATTATTGAAACACCTTGTATAATTTTGATTTCATCTATAGCAGTATTCAGTGAGCATGATGTTTTAATAAAATTGATAGTCCTATCAAACTCATCAACCTAAAAGCCACAAAAGCATCACTTTACTTCTGCTAAATACATATTGAAACGGATCTTAGGTTCATAAACGTTTTAAACCACAAGAAAAAGAATAAACCTAATACTTATTTCAGTAAATCTTCACAGCGTAACCATGTTTTTAAAAAAACCTTAAAGTTGTTATGTAAATAACAGTGAATTCGTTAATATGCATCTCAAATGTAGGAGCGCTTTTTACAAATTTTAGTTAAATAAACTACAACCAATAATACATAATTGTAAAACAATGCAGAAGCCCCGGACTTAGTATGAGAAATTCACGAATATCAGAATGTAGAAAAATTAATAATTTCATATATTATGTTACAATGTATTCATTGTATGTTATTGAAGTAAAGGAAACACAAACGGTAACCCAAGTAAATTACATGATTCCACAATTCCCTGGGATTCTTTTCATAAACCAAATAAGAAGATTGTACTATGATAAAAAAACAAGATTGAACATAAGACCGGGGGGGGAGGGTGTTAAAAGACAATATTTAGATTCGACAGAAAAACGAATTAATTATCCACGAGTTGTTAATTGGGAAACGTCAAAATGCAGTTGTACGAAGAAGTAATACCGCGGAGAGGCGTGCGGATATAAGGACAAGTTTTTAAGATCGAAAACTAAGATTTGAAGGTAACTCGAAAAGTGAAATTGAAAACGTAAAGAAACGTAGCAATATGAATGAAAAGTGAAAAGTTGAACAAACCAACTTAAAGATGTAACTTGAACTTGTTTGAAGGGGTAAATTTAACGGTGCGTGATCTTTTGTAGGATTTTACTTGCAGATTTGGCAACAAGGTTAAACATGCGTGGGATTTGGCAAACTCTGTATGTGCCACGAAAGGTATACCTGCGAATATAGCTAATATAGGGATTGTGTTGGATTACCAGAGCTGTGATAGAAGAAGTTATGTTTGCCAAAATTGAAACACTTAAGGTCTCTAGACATTCGCAGATTTATGGAATTGGAATAAAATCGTGAGCAATTATAGGCTTTTATGTATATGTTACAGTCAGTTTGAATAGTCCGTCTGTATGCATATTGCTTAATCAATATTCACATTACCAAGGCATTGTCCAATTTTGTTCAGGATTTGTGAACGTTGACTAGTCAGTATACATATTATCCATGCAGTATGCATACTGTCGAACCCATACTGACTACTTCAGTTATTTTACAAAATCCAAACTTGAGCATTGTGTATTACGTTATGACAAATAATGGAAGTGAAATAAGTAAAATGCATTTGATTTATAAGAATAAAAAACATGTATTTTGTAACTAATAAAACATTTACAAATACATAACTCCAATTATTGTACATTAGTACAATAAAAATAACTAATAGAAAATTTTACAAATTACAAATACATTAATCAACACAATTAAGAATAGAAAAATTGGTTTGGAGAACACTAGACTCGTTCGTTTCGGAAGTGACAAGTGTAAAGATATATGCCCAGGCCATTTGGGTTCGACAGTATGCATACTCCCTGAATAATATGCATACTGACTAGTCAATGTTTACAAATCCTGAACAATATGGACAATGCCTAGGCAATATGCATACAGAGGGACTATTCAAACTGACTGTAACATATATAATGTTTTATATGCATGTAAATTTTGAATTTAAATGGATTGGTATTTATGAAATAGGAAATGAAATTGATTAGAGGTGATTATTTTATGGAACTATGCTTTACCAATGGAACGAGTATTTGGTTAAATTTAAGTATAATGTTTTCATTTTAAAATATTAAGAAATATATACGTACAATAAAAGGAATAGAACATAAAGCTTAAGTTTAATCGTTTTCTATGTTGGTTATTAAAAACATTTGCAAAAATTGGGATTTATAAATGTCATGTAGATTAATATAGGAAACAAGAAAATTTAGAGTGATGATAGGATTATTGATGAATTAGGTTTAATGTCTGTTTAGGATCGTTTTAGCAATACTTATCCGGAGTGAGATTAAGGAGTTTAGTTTTTTCTTATAAAGAAAGTATATTTACATGCTTGTTGAAATTATTTAATGTTAATAGAGCTAGTGTAGGTTGAATTTTATTTAAATTTATTTAACTATGCAAACAGACAAATTTGTAAAGGTTATCTAGCTACCCTGTAATGAAGTCGTATTTGGAAGGCATGGTATTTTTTAATTTTATTTAATTTGACGAATATTTAATAAAAGTTTTAATACTTAAAAGAATGATAACATGCAATCTGACAAGTTTAGGGAACCGAAGCAAAGGATGCCAATGCGGAATAACCGTCTTACGTGTAGAAAAAATATCAAAAAGATTTGTTCCAAGTAGACGGTTTGGCGCCCCTTAATCATGACAAAAGAAAAGCCTTCAGGGTTGGTGATTAGCATAACATGGTTTTTGTATTTCAGCCATTTTAGTTATTATTTGTATTTTTTTATTGTTTTTATTTTGAATTTTTTTATTTTCTTTTATAATATTTTCTATAGAAACCCACTCCCGCTCTACTGCAGTTAGCCGACGCAACATTGTTCCGAGGCATCCGTCCCTTTGAGACAAATTAACATTTATTAACTTAACACTAATTTTATCCATAACAAATTTCTTAAGCTACATGAACTCTCATCGTTTTGTTTTCTCTTTTTAATATAACACCTATATTGAATATTCGCTGGACTTTTTAATACTTCTCCAAATGTATTGAAACCATACCGCGTTTTTCTTATCCACAGGACAATGCACTTGGACATTTTTTTAATATAGTACCTACATGAATGTTTAATGCACTATTTTAATAATTCTCCATATGCATTGGGTTCATTCCAAAATTTGCTAAGCAAAAGAGATATAAACTTACATCCTGTTTATTTTATTTCTTTTTAATATAGTAACTACGTTGAATGTTCAATGTATTCCATTAACGATTCTCCAAATGCATTGGTCCATCCCGGAATTAATACCCTAAAGGGACAAGAGCTTACAGTTTTTTATTTGTTTTAATGTAGTACATACGTTGAATGTTCCATGCATTCTTCTTGCTATTACGGGATGTTAACGGTTACTCAGACATTCTACATATGACAACTGAAGAAACGTGAGTGTAGTCCAGCCTGTTTTTATTCTGGAAGCTACCGAGGACGGCTCAGCCATTACTACCTAACTAAAGTTGAAGAGGAAGAACACCAGGAAGATAAGGACCTTGACTACCAATCAATGTTCAACCCCGCGTGTACATAAAATGTTCGTAAATTTAACAAATGCCCAAACATACGCACTTACCATACAAACTATTAACAGTTTCCAGCCCGTTTTGCAATCGGGTTTACAATAACTAACCTACATTCTATCATTTGCATAAATAGCACTACAAATACATTGACAAAACATATATTTATCAATATACATGAACGTATGCCGTTATGGGACCAAACAAAGGGTACTTATAAATTGAATCGACCGTCTTCAGCAAAGTCATCATGCAAATGCGTTAATAAACGAGTTTATGGCAGAGGCTCGCTATCGTTACATCATAACAAACATTATTAAATTTCAATATTAGTTACGGATAAAATTGTAGGTTATAAATATCAAATATCACATCAAACTTGCTTACGATTAGGTTTTAAAATCGAGACAAGAATTATATGCAGTTATAAACGCACAACTAAAAGCTGAAATAAAACAATTACATAATCATAACAAGTTATTAGAACATGGAAAACAAATTATAAAATATGTTGGTAACAAATACATACCAAATCCAACAATACAAAAGCCCAGATTTAGGCTCTTTAAACTTTCATAAATGCATATTAACAGAATATATTCAATCTAGTAAGCAAATGTTAAGAATTATTCATTATCATTGCATCAGCTAAATACACATGCATTTAAAAATTAAACAGATCAAGTGGATTAAAAATTACAAACGAAATACATGTGACAACTTCACCATTAATTCAATTACTGTCCTAAAACACAATCAAATAATATCAAATAATTACTAAAGCTTCGATGCAATCAGGTAACTTAAAATAGAATATAATTAAAGCAATTACCTTTAATAAAACCGCCGAGTGAAGCTTTTCGCCTTCCATTTTGAAATGCTGAAGTCAAATTCAACACCAGTTAAAGCTTGTAGACCATAAATTCCTTCTGTCTTCCGGGCCCCTATAACAGTAAATTCTTATATCACGTAGTGCGTTCGGAAACCTGAAAGTGGTTACAGTGCTGTTCAAATATACTTTCGAATATCGAAATATGCACTGTAATATTTGCAATAATTATCAACAAATGAGAATCAACTTATGAAATACTACAGATCACTACATTACTATTCCGGATATTCCTATTCAAAGAAAATATGAACTTTCATGTCTTTTTCTATTTAATTTTTAAAATACAGTACCTGTCTTGAATGTTCAATGCATTTTTTAGTGATTTTCCAAATGCAATAACTACATCCCAGATTTTCGTATCTAAAGTTGACGCTAATGTACAGTTCTTCTTCTTTTATTTCATTTTCTTAATATTTGTACCTATTTTCAACACACTTTTAACGAGGACTAATGCCTTTTTACCATTTTCGACCAACGCAAATATAAATTCCGCGATACTGCGTGTGTGAGCTTGTTGACTTACTTGTCCAGAAAAGTTCAAAACAATTCGTTGTTGGCTACTTCAGCACCGTTCTACGGTCCGTATATATTTCCACTGTTACTTAACGATCGTTTTTTTCATGACTGAACTATTCTTTTTGCAAACTTAATCATTATATTCCAATCTGCCTTGCTCAAGAATTTTGTTCTCACACTTGGTTCGTCTAAACTGCTCGATTTTCGAGGTCAATAACGTTCTATTCGTGTCAATTATTAATTTTATTTGTAATTTATTAGTAACGCCAAAGAAACAAGTGTAATGGTGTTAAATCGCCCGAGCTCGGCGTCCAATTGTAGTTCCAATTCGAGAAATCACACTTGGGATATTTTTCACGCAATAGAGATATTGTTTTTCGAGCTGTATGGCAGGTGACGTCGTCCTGCTAAAAATTAGCGTCATCTACGTCCATAGCATCAATTTTAGACCAGAATCATAGTTTGGTAACGCAATCTATTCACTGTAACGATCAAATCAGTAGCATTTTCAAAAAAATATGAACCAATTACACGTCAGCCCAAAAACCGCACCAAACTGTCACTCGTTGTAGTTGCAGAGGTTGTTCGACTATTGCTAATGAATTTTCAGAGCGCCAGATGCGACAGTTTTGCTTGTTTACGTACCCAAACATACGAAAATGAGCTTTATCACACAGAATAATTTTGTTTAAAAGAACATGATCTTGTTCATGCATTTCCAGGATCCAACTAGCGAATATACGGCGTTGTGTGTGATCTGCCGGTTTTATGTCAACTGAAACTTAGAAGCATGTACGCCAAGATTTATATTCAAAATGCGGTGCAAACTAACTTGTGGTATCTACAATTCCTGTGATCCTCTTGAAATAAACAAACCTCGGTTTTCAGTCACACCCTCGGTTAGAGCAGCGATATTTTCAGTTTTTCTGGACGGACGTGCACGAATTGGAACCTTTACATCACTAATTTATCCGAGACGTTCGAATTTATTCATTAAATTCACTATAACTGTGCGGGAAGGTGCTTAATGATGCGAACTTGACGAACGGACTCCGCGATATTTTTACCATCTTTGAAGTGAATTTTTACTATTTGATTGTGTTGTGTGAGTACATATCAATCCATATCTAAAAACAAAGTTTTTACTTCTCAAATGTATTGAAATTGACGGTTGGATATTGACAGTTCAAAAATGACGCGGAATTTAAAATGACACCTCTTGTTCAAAGACCCGCTATTTCCATTTGAGTGATTACCGTAATAAGCAAAATTGACGGGTTTGAGAAAAGAGCAACGATATGCCACTCATAAGCTAACTGTGCATCTCCAAAATGTAACAGTTTGATGTGGATTTTGGTTCACAGGCGTAATGTGGTTGAGCCATATATTTTTCCAGGATAACGTTGATGAGGCTATTACAATAGCAACAAGGTACAGTAGTATATCGCGTGCTTGTCCAGAGGGCGCAATAGGCATCACAAAAATCACAAACAATTATTAATTCGTTTTACAACATGAGCATGCAAATTAGACATAATTTTGCTTACCTTTCATCATCTAAATGTTTAAGCTCTAATGTAAAGTCAGTTAACGAGTTCTTTGTATTTAGGAATTTTGGCAAGATGGTATACTAATGATTATCCTAAAGCTTCATTGCGTCGGATCGTGGATTGCTCAATGCCTGCTCTACCTAAATTTTTGTAGCGGAGTTTTCTATTTGTATACCTAAATACGTAAACAGGAGCACAAGGTAATAATACGAAGGTAAGAAATTAGATAAGGAAACGTAAGTAAACCCCACTACGTTACTTTATAAAGTAGTCACACCATTCTTCTAAATAAGGTAGTCAGGTTTAGAGTGAATCATGACCGCTCGTTGTTCCTGTAATCCACTCGCTTGCGCGTCTCGCGTTTTTATTGGTCGAGGATAAAGACGCATATTCCTTTCAAACCGTGGAAAAATTATGTTTCACATTCTTTTTCACGAAATACATAATAATAAAGATTATTTCCTCTAAACGCTGTCGGGAAACTCAGAACCGCATTATTATGCGTAAATAACTTAAATTAATTATACAAAAAGGTTTCCGATTAATTATTAACTAGGCTTTTAATGAGGGCATTTGAAGCGTAACAAGACAGTCTGGTTTAACGATATTTGTTATCTTTATTTGATAACCAAATTTTTTGACATCTATTGGAAGACGCTGTTGTGAGGAACAAGGCAGTACAATCTACTACACCAGGAGGGATTCTAAAATTTCGGGCTTAGTAATTTCTCGATTTGAAATCGGAATTGATCGGGATGATTATACGACTTGGTCCCTTTGGTCGTATTTGAAGAATTAAGTGTACACAAATAATTAATTCTCAATTAATTCTATACCTGAAGACTGAAATCAAATGTCATATCACTGAATAAAGTCGACCTTTTGCCAAAATGCCAGCGCAGTCTGGAGATCATTCACAGGATATTCTCTTTTGCCTGTAATGACAAACTTTGTAAAATTTTCTAAACCAATTAAAGTATTTGTTCCTAAATGAAAAAAGTAGTTGTTATTGCAACACCGTTTATTTTACCTAAGCTTTTATTAAGGTAAATAAGTTGTAACGCGTTGCGGTATGCTAGCTATAAATTAGATGGGAAAGGAAAATTTAATTTTGAAGTGACAGAAGAATATAGACGCACCTTGTATAATAGATTTCATGAATAATTTGAATTAACCGTTATATTTCAAATTTTGTTTCTATAAAGGTCATTCGGCTAACAAAGGTATAACATTATTTCTTTTAATTAAATTGTAGGCATAGTAATCTAAAACGATAAGTTAAATTAAAACCGCAAACGAAAACATATCTTAATATTACAAGACGATGCGTATGCGTTCTACATGAAAAAATAATTTACAATAGAGAAAAGTCGTCTGTCCCAACCACCAAGAACATGAAAAGAATAATATTTTATAAAACTAATTCAAATTACACACAAAGTAACGTGGCAATAACGTTGTACGTAAACATAAATTAACATATATCACATTGTAAGAACGGATTTTTATAATGGGAGAAATGACAGTAGTTAAACCCTACGGAAAGGAATTTATTTTAATTATTCGCGACCAGGAAATTGAAAAACGTCAACATGTACTATTACGAACGAGTAGTGGAGGGGAGTTAAAGGTTAAAAGGAAACAGTTTCAGGTTCAAGATGAGAATATCATTTTACACAGGAAAAACTCGACGTGTGACTTTTCTTTCTTACTTACGCTTACACAGGCAACGTTTGTTTCAATTTACGAATTTGCGGAATTATCTTCATTGCGACCAGTTAAAAATGTTTTAGACGTAGAGAGTTTACCCTCCATTAATTTGGAATTTTGTTTTATGTTGTGTTAAGGAAGCTGTTTGCAGGACAAGAAATTGATATGCTGAAGATTTCTGACATTCTGACAGTTTTAACGGATTGGGATTGAAACAGTCAGTAAATATGTGCTTTATGTCGATACTTTATAATTATGTACCTTTGGATGTTAAAGTATAAATTAGTTAGAATTTATGTAATAGAAAATTTACAGATTTTAAATATAGGCTTTATTTATGAAATTTAGTATTAGTTAAAGTATGGAATTTTTGTATTTTGAATGGAGCATTATTATAGTTAAATGACGGTTACAGTAAACGTACTTTAGTTCAACGCGAGTTAAGGTTCGGGCCTTTGGAGCGATGTTTTTAAAAAACGTTTCCAAACTCTTAACAAATTTATTTATCTTAAACAGAAATTATAATGGAATTTTGAACAATTGTAAAAAAATAACTTTAAATCGAAATTAGTTAATTAATTGTACTAGGGCGAGTAGTCTAAGTAAATAACAGTGCAAAAGCTGTAGTACTCAGACTGACTTAATTGAGTAGCTTGAACAACCAAGTATGGAGTTCGAAGACTGACTACCGAGCCTTGAGCTCCCGGGCTTTTTATAATATCCTGCCTCCTCACATGGCTGTAGGAACTTGCAGATTTCATGTCTGCTATACTCTTAATTCTACACTTTATTACATTGTAACAATCTTATTTCTAGGTAATTGCGGTATGTTAACCGTCTGTGACCAGCCACCTGCAGTATCACTGTCGTCTCGGATACAAAGTTGCATATCCGTTCTCATGAACTGTTAATAACCTGCCTGGTTTATCCTTGTATTACATTGTTGCAATTGACTTATAATTTATTTAACAATTTCTAATAATTCCTATTAGATTCTATTATTCAATATATATATATATATATATATATATATATATATATAGGTAAATTGGGGGATACATAACTCGCGTTATCGTACAGAGAGCGTAGTAATATTACACTAATTTTACCATGCCAAAGAAACAGAAAACTCAATGAATAAATCAAGCGTACCTTAAGTAATCTAGATATCTAAGGTGGATAGAGCTAATTACACCATCCTCGTAATACGGTCACTTCTGGGCGATAAACGCTACGTATTAGTCTTTTCGCACGTACGTTCGGGTGTTTTTAAGGTCGATGGCCTATATAACAGCAGATTCGCAGTGAAGGTTGTTGTTGATACCTACAACATTTAAAACTACAAAATGATGGTCTATATAACAGAAGATTCGCAATGAAGTTTGTTGTCGATACCTACAACATTTAAAACTAGAAAAACATGTAAGGTATTAAGATAGAAAGAAAAGTAAATAAGTTCACATATAATTTTGAGTAAGGTAGCCAAAGGTAATCTGCCGACCATGGCGTTTGTTTTACATCAATTTGTAAAAAAAAACCTTCTTCTATATTGCCATTCTCATTGATTGAAGGAATAATGCACATTACCTCGTAACATGAGAGAAAGTCTATCCGGAAAAATATATAATGAATTATAAGTTATTCTACTAACAGTGCATGGCAATTTAAAACTGCATTCTTGTCATACTTATACTTGCTCAATTACAATGGCAAATATACTACCAATTTAGGATTTGAAATCTCTTACATTAAAATAAGACTTGTGACGCCAAAAAAGCGTAACGCAATGAAACGACATAAGGAAATCTTGGTTTTTAACTATATTCTATGATTGTTATTAAAGGCATTTCCAGAAATTGGATTTTATAATGTCGTGTAATTTATTATGGAAAATTGTAAAATCGGAGTGATAGTAATAGTGATGAATTTAGTTTAATGTTCTTTTTTAAGATTTCTTTTAGTCATACCTAGCCAGAGTGAGGTTGAGAAACTAGGTTTTTTTAAAGTATTATATAAATATTTAGATTTGATTAATTTAATTTATATTTTATTCATTAATTTAGATATCAGATTATTGATTGTTTTAAGTCAGATTATTTTATCGTTATTGATTTGTTACGTTACGGTAATTGATTATTGTAATCTGCTACGATTTTCAATAAATGAATACACTTTCCTATTTTTAAAAATGATTTACTACTGCTAAACATATGAAAGCTCTAGTGAAATATAGGCCTTCAACGTTACATGAAATAATTTTAATCGCCTTGGTCTATGCGGAATAACCGTCTTCAGTGTTGGGATATTATCGAAAGGATTGTTGAGACAGACGGTTTAGCGCCCCTTATTTGTAACAAGAAAACAATTTTTTAGGGTAAGCGAATATAGTAACGTAATTTGTTTGTATTTCAGCGATTTCATTATTTTTATTTCGAATTTTTCTATTTTTCTTTTATTGTTCCATAGGAACCCACTCCCGCACCGCTATAGATAGTCGGTCTACCGTTAAATTGTTACGGGTCCCCGCTTCTTCAGGTAAAATCAAATTTATAACGTAACGCTCGTTTTCCCGTAACATTAGCTGTATCGTGGGGGTTCTTGTTTCGCATACTTTTATCATAAATGGACTTTGCATTTCAAACCGACCTCTTTGTAGGTTATCAAGCGTTCTTGAACTTGAAAGTTTAGGAATGTACATTGGGTCATTTCCTGCAAAGCAACGACAAACAAATACGATGAAAGATAAGCGGAAATTGTACTACACATTGCTAGTTCTAGGAAATTGTCACTGGCAATTGACTTCGGTCTATAATTTGTGAGCTTTGTTCTAGTTAATTGTTAGAGAAGACCGCACACGTGGTTGTGTTCGCTTGCATACTCTGCGTGCTTAAAGAATTAGTGGATCAGAAGTACTTGTTTCCAGGGTTTAAGTGCTGAAGTGTGCAAAACCTGAAGTGTTTTCTCTAGATGTTTATTTACTCGTGGTTGTGAGTTAAACTGATTAATGATAAGAGGTTTATCTGGACTCTCGTTCAGCCAGGTGTACTCAAGGAGTGCTGTCTAATTCAACCTCAAGGTAAGATGTTTCTTTCCTAAGCATTTTCTCTTTATTGAATTTGTATATACAGTGCATTTATTATTATCAATGTGTTTTCTCAGGTCATTGTACGACGGAAAGCTCAGAGGTGTTGATTTTTTTATCTCCTAAGACACTTTAGGTATTATTTTCAAATTTGATACGTATTAATAGGATGTAAATCCGCTTATTTTAGTTAAAAAAATTATTTCATCGCTCCACTAATTGAGTCCGTGCAAATATGTCGTCTGATATTTTTACAAAAAAAAGGTACACCATTGACATTTTTCCATGTGGAGATCTAATCTGATTTGCCTGGACGATAACAACGGTCGCATGCGCTTTTCTCCTCTTGATTTAGGACAATCTAACTACAGCTAAAACTCATTATAAACATTGATAAAGATAAACTGTTTTATAAGCATTGTTTGAAGTGGCCAACTTCACTTAATAGACATATTTCAGGCTGCCCTTACATTGAGCATTCGTTCAAATATTCTCGACTCATTCCATATCCTCGACTCGTTCACACTAGTCAATTTTCGCTCTCTTATAACATCTGAAGTGATACGTTACGTGCTAAATTGACGCTAGTTACCAAAATTAATTTTGCTTTACAAAAAAAGACGTAACACTAAATAATACAACAGTTAGTATTTAGTGGTAAGGGGTGGGTTCTATAAAAGCAAATGCATTTTTTTGGGATATACCAATTGTGACACTTTCATAAATATTCTTACACCTACCCGGAAAGGTCTTTGAACTATTTGTCTAATAAAATGGCCTTGAACGACAAACCACTCAGATAATTCTAAATAGTGACTGTCCGAGGGATTGATGTATCAAGAGACTATTTAATAGTCTTTGCTGCAACTTGAGGTTGATAGAGCTTTACTTGCACCCTTACTACTTTATTATATTCATCATCATTAGGTCTTCAGTCGTGGAACTGCTTAGACGCGTATCCTCATTGTTTCTTATTCTGAGCTAACCTACACATTTCCCTGAAATTTCCACAGTCTGCATGTTTTTACAATTTGCGTTCAACGGTCTGATCTAGGTCTACCTCTACCTCTTTTTCCCTATCTCTACTTGTAATATATTCCGCACTATTCCCCAAAAATGCTTTAGAACTTATTCTGCATTTCCATTTCTCCTATTTTTTTTTCGTTTTCCACAGATATCTTTATTACCTTACTATTTCTATAACCTCTTTGTTATTAACTTTGTCTGCCCATGCTGTCATTTCCGTACATCTGAAGCACACCATTCCAAAGGCTTCTCCGTTTTTCTACCCTACTGCCCTACTGCCCCTATTTCATAGACGTACTATGCTGTGCTTCACACTTATGCTTTCAGCAATTTTCTGCTTGTTTCTATGTTTGTTGTCTTCGAACATAGCCACTGCTCTTACTTGTTAGATGCAGTTCGGTTCTTCTTTTATTGTTTTACAAATATTTGTACCACATTTCTCCGATATTCAGTGGTATGTGATGGGGACAGCTCCGTGGCGTAGTTGGTATGCGTGTAACTACTACACAAAAGGTCCCGGGTTCGAATCACGACACAGTCCGCTTGAAAAATGTTAGGCGAGCATTTTTCATAAAAATACGCCCTCGTTCGGATGAGAGGTAAAATGGAGGTCCCGTGTGTGAGTGTTGTCACGCACCTTAAAGATCCCTACCTTGCTTGGAACCACAAGAGTTCGGCAAAACTCGCTTCCTGTCCAATATAGTACCTTCGGGTGGAGCGTTGGAAAATTACATGTTGGGTATATGAAGGGGGGCGGTTTCGTGGTGTAGTTGGTATGCGTGTGACTACTATGCCCAAGGTCCCTCGTTCGGATGAGAGGTAAAATGGAGGTCCCGTGCGTGAGTTTTGTCACGCACGTTAAATATCCGTACCTTGCTTGCAAGGGTTTGGAAAAATTCAAAATTTCCAGGTAAAAAAAACTCGCTTCCTGGCCAATGTAGTACCTAGTATTGGAAAATCAAATGTAAGGTATGTGAAGGGGGTTAAGCAGCCTACAGCTACCAAGATCCCCAACACTTGAACATTTGCCAAATTAATGGTTTTCCAATGTATCTTTTCGCACAATCAATATATTTGAAAATATTTCAAAACCAACAGCTGTAGTTGTTTATAATAATCATCAGCTTTAAGTGCAATTATTTTTTCGTCATTAGATTTTTAGTTTAAAAACTGGTTGGACCCGTACCTTCACTTATTTCTATTCTAAGCTGGCTCACACTGTTTCTTGAAATTTCCACAGCCTCGATACAGCTCGGTACCCTTCTGTTGTTTCCTAATTATATGCCCTATTTCACCTTGATTCAGTGGTATGTGAAGGGGGTTAAAGTAGCCTGTGGTTACCAAGGAATTCCCAACACTTAGACATTTGTCAAATTAATAGTTTTCCAGTAGATCCTTTCGCACAATTAGCATTAGTTGAGAATATTACCTGTAGTTGCTTATAATAATCATGAGGCTTAAGTACAGTTACTTTTTTTTCGTCAATAGGTTTTCCAACTTGGAAGTGGTTGGACGAGTACCTCCATTGATTTCTATTCTGAGCTAACCTGCACATTTCCCCGAAATTCCCACCGCCTACTTCTTTCACTATCTCTGTGCAACAGTCTAACCTAGGTCTACCTCTACCTCTCCTTTTTCCTGTCTCTGTTTCTAATCTATTCCGCATTATTCCCTTATGCCTTAGTATGTGGCTTATTATCTTATCTCTCCTATCTTTCACTGTTTTCCACATATTTTTTCTTCCCCTACCATTTTTAGTATCACTTTGTTCTTAACTTTGTCTATCCATGATATCTTCATCATAAGTCTATAGCAACACATTTCAAAAGCTATGGTCCACACATAAGTTTTAAGCAATCTTTTCCTTGTTTTCATGTTTGTTACCTTTAAACACAGTAGTTGCTTTTTCTCGTTAAATGTAGCACGATCTTGTGCTAATCTTTGTTTGATGTCTTTTGCATTTTTCCCATTTCGCACTTTTTGGCTTCTAAGGTATTAGAAATCCTTAACCTCTTGTAAGTTCTCGTTACTTATTTGTATTCTAGTTTTTGATTTATTTTCGCCTCCTTTGCATACTAGTACGTTAGTTTTATTTTTGTTAATTTTCATACCGTATCTCTCTCTTGGAACTGTTTCTATTTCATCAAGAGTAGCTTCTAATTCCTCCTTGCTAGATGCTAATACTGCTATATCATCTGCAAATCAAAGCATATCAATCTTTTGTCCCTGAATAATAATTGTCTTCTTAGCTTTGACAGTACTCATTACCTCTTCGATGTACAAGTTAAAAATTAATGGGATTAGGTCGCATCCCTGTCTTACCTTTTTTCTAATATTTACTTCTGTACATTCCTACTCTAATTCTATTACCACTGCTTGCTCTTTGTATAATCTATGTACTATTCGTCTATTCCTAAAACTCATTCCAATCGTTTTGAGTATTGCGAACAATTTTTTCCACTTTACATTGTCGAATGCTTTTTACAGATCTATAAACCCTATATACACGCTTTCTCCTTTTTCTATTGTTTTCTCCATTATCACCCTCGGAGCTAAAATGGACTCCGTCTTCTTTTGTTTCGCCTAAACCCAAATTGATCTTCTCCTAGTATTTCTTCTGCTCGTTTTTCCATTTGTCTTTGTACAATTCTAGTTAATATTTTTGACATGTTTGTTGTCAAACTTATTGTTTAAAAATTTTCACTTCTATAGTGACTATGATGTTACGTTTGAAATCTTTGGATATCTCGCTTGTCTCATACATATAGCTTACAAACTGGAAAAGACGTTCTGTTACTGATTGCTCAGCGGCTTTTAGAGTTTCAGCTTGAATCATATCTGTACTCGGCGCCTTACCATTTTTCAGACCCTTTAATGCTAATAACTCATCTGTAAGTATAGGATATTCCAAGTCATCATTTTCAATGTTTGATTCCTGTACTAATACTGTTACTTCCTAAAATTCATTCTAATCAGTTTGTGTTTCGTCTGACTTTCCTATTTCCATCTTAGTTTGTGCCTCTTTGCACTTTTCTTCAATCCATTGTTCTTTAGCTTTTTTGCATTTGCAAATAATTTCCCATTTTATGGCGTTGTATTTCTATTTTTCCTGATTCGTTTGATCTATTTTTGTATTTTCGTCTTTCTTCTATTAAATTCAGGATAGCCTTTGTTATCCATGGTTTTTTCGTTTTGTGTATACTCCAGAATATCTCTCGTTGCCATGTCTAAGCTTGATTTAATGTTATTCCATTCTGTTTCTACTTTTTTAGTATAAGAAATTTTCCCAATATCTTTCAGTAATTCGTTTGACCTTTTTTCAAATCTTTTTATGTATATCTTTATCTTTTAGTTTCTCAAAGTCAAAGTGCCCTTTTCCGTTCCTTTTTTTTTAATTTTTTAATTTAAGAGCGCCTTCATAATTTCGACGTTGTGGCCAGTGTCTATATTTGCTTCTGGGTAGCTTCTGCAGTTTTTTGTTCGATTCCTAAACCATTGTCTAACAAAAATGAAATCTATTTAATATCTTCTTATATCTCCTGACATCTTCCACGTGTATCGTCTTCTAGCATGATGTTGAAATAATGTGTTTGTGATGATTAAATTGTTCTTGTCGCAAAATTTTACTAGCTTATTTCCTCTGCTGTTTCTTGTGCTTAAACCAAATAAATCTACTATCGCTCCTTCGCTACCCTCATCTACCACTGCATTAAAATTACACTATTCTTGGTGATAGTTTATATGGTCGATAAAACAGTTTGCAAAGTATTACACTTTAGATGGTGATACATTTATATGGTAATATTTCCTAAAAGTCGGTAATACAGTTACCAAAGTTCATAAGATACATCGCGCAAGCGCAATAAGAAAAGCGAGTGACGCCTGTAGCGGAGGGCAGCGCGAACCCCTTTTACAGGTTTCGCGTAGCCAACTACCATGACGTCACCGATACAAAAGGTATATTGCGCAATAATCAGAAATATAAAAATTAAACAATGAAAGATAAAAGCGAATAGTTTTAACAAACAAATTACTCACATAAGATATCCGGCTTTCCCCAGGTACGCCTATCATCCTTCCGGGTCGATAATGAAGGTAATGCTCCGGGCTCCGGTGGTGTTAGCTGAGCATGGACATCCGGGTCATCTCTGGTCGTGGGCTGCTCCAGGGTCATATCGGTTTCCTAAATGTAGTGGAACGACAGGAAAGGTTTACTTTTGTAAGTAATCTTCTACAGTGTCCTATCTTTTTTCCCATAACTATCCCCACACCCGAATTTGCTGATCCTGTATATCTAGTGCTAACCTATCCATTTCCATTTTCAAGTTCTCTAGGTTACCTACTTGTTTCATACTTCTGACATTACTCGCTCCGACTCGCAAAATGTTCCTTGCTCTTCCTCTAAACTGTCGGATCACATCATCTGTAGTAGTCCCCTCCCTGAGATCCGAATGGGAGACTATTTTATCTCCTGAATCTTTTATCCCAGAGGATGCCATCGTCTTAAACAATGTAGATACGCTGTGTACTAGGGAGATAATGTGGTAGCTTCCAGTTGCCTTCCACATCGCAGTAGTGTGTATTAGAATGCCATACCGACCCCTAAGATCTCTGCCAATCTAAGTTTCGAAAGAGCTGCCGCCCTCTTTCGGGGACTTGTCTTATTCTGGTTCCTCACTAAAGACTCCACTAATTTGGTAAAACCTTTGGTTCGGCTCTTTAGCTCAATGGAACATTCAAGCCGTTCCACCCGTTTTAGTAATCTAGAACTTCTTCAAGGTGCAGGTCCGTTTGAAACGGTTTTTTTATATTATTCTACTTTAAATACAAATAATAAAACAAAAATTCCACATCTGGTACACCTAACTTATATTAGAAAACATAATTATCACAACAAAAAAACAAAAAAAACTTAAATCTAGACCAACTCTGATCAAATATACGTCGAACTAAAAATAACTTAAATTTATCAATAGACGACCAACTCATTTAATTTCTATTACTATTTCGTCTTGTCAGTAATGTATGAAAAATTACGATTCGGTCATCCGTTTTAAGTAAGCGTGCATCAACGTAATTGTCCTTTTAAATAATAGGTTTTGTATATTTTCCTTATTAGCGTCAATCACAATTATTAAATATCCGCATGTAATGTTTGTTACGTGCAGTTTTTTGCCTTTAGGATATCTAGTTGGTAATCCACAGAAAATTTAGTAAATTACACCGCTAAAAATTCCGTGCCCGTAAAATGCCAAATCTCTCGACCGTACGAACAAAAATGTTGTTGTTTTGCCAACTAACTCAGTGGGATAAGTTGTTTAAGTATTTGACGAGAGTTCCAGAATCCTATCGGGTATAAAATGTGGTCTTGATCGGGAACTGCCTTGTACGCCACCTAATCTCGCAGGGATGCTGGGGAAATACCCTAGAATAAATAACAAAGGGAGTGCAAAAATCTTGAGATCAGGAGAGCGGTTCTGGCTTAAAACTTACTTAAAAAAACATTGAAATAAACATTATTTAAAATCTAAACTACACCTAAACACGTAGACCTACTTATGACTGTTAACTACCAGGAAGATTTCGGAAAGTAAACGTTAGAAAATACCTGAAATATTTAATCACGCTGCAAACAAAATTTTATATTTGATACCTATATCAAGATTGATACTAATATCTAAAGCACTTTCTGAGATATCACAAATAGTGATTTAAGAAACATTGGAACATTCTGTAGAAAAAATTTTAAGTCGTTGTGTTTTCTTTTTAAAATGACTTTAGGAAACATGACTTGAAACACTAGGACGTTAATAAGGAACATACTCTATACATACAAGCTGGTTGGCGCATGTGCTACATTCAAGGAAAACTATGCCAAAAGGCTGCTAGTCTGCAATGTTTGTCTCTTGTCAACAGCTTTATTTGATTATCAAAAATTATACGTCATTCCCAATAGTTAACGTTAGAAAGTTAAATGCATTATATTAGAATGAATTCCATTGTATCTTACGTCATTCCACTTATTAAGAGTGTCAAGTGTCGAATAAATTAAGCAGCCAACAAATCTTTAAGTTTATTAGCGGTACTTGAACTTGACACAACTATTTTACAAGGTCCCCTATATATGGAAACACGAATCAGTCAATTTTCTAACTTTGAAGGTAAAGAAAAGGAAATCACTTAATTTTCCTGTTCATCAAGATAATTTCTAGAAAGGTGTTGTTTTTCCAGTTCATCGAAACAAGTTAATATTGTTCATTACGGGATATTTATATCAATATTGATACAACCCTTTAAAGAGATTTAAAGTTGTTGTCCTCACAACTCCAGCTCTTTCTTCATACTAGAACTGAGGATTTGCCGTAACCTCAATCAAAGCCTTTCTACGGTTGGCGTTATGGAAGAGTCCTTAGCAAACAACCTTTTGGAACCCTCCATACATAGAGTTGAATTCTAAATTAGCTTCTTGATTTACAGGATACATATTATCCGAAATTTTTTTCTAAAAAGGTTAATGATTGCTGCGAAAACAATTTTGCTGACGTGTGTTGCAACGGAGTAAGGCCTTCTTTGCAGCTCAAAAACTAGCGGAAGTTATGGTAAACGCCTGTATTCATTAAGAATCAACCCCCGCAATTCGGTAGCCTATTCATTCCAACACACAACTCTGCTAAACGTTGTACATGCCTTAACAGTCTTGTTAGGAACGGCCATTTGTTCTTTTTCGTTAGACGTTCTTACGGTCCAACAACTCCTGATCGATAAATCCTTACTATACACAGATCGCCCTCCAGATTCCGACCTCAACCTCAACTTCAAAACTATCCCTCATAGAGCTCCAGGTCCCGACCTTATTACAAACACAATCTTTCAGGAATTCTGACCCTTGATCAAAGACCTTACGCTTCACTTATTTCAAAAATGTCTATTCTCAGGAATTTTTACTGGCCCATTCAAAACAGCTTCTTCCCGGTGTCCAAAGAAACACCCCAAAATCACAAATCCTACAGACCAATAGCTCTCTTACCAACCCTTGGAAAAGGTCTGGTAGAAGTAATCCTCTTTAACTTAAACTCCCATATTGAACAACATTCCTTACTGTTTCCCAACCAACATGACTTCCACTCGGGCCGCAGTGCCGAACGCACCATCCACTTTTTCATTTCCACGATCTAATCCTTTCCACACAAATATGTAATTACCTTATTCCTAAATTCCACTCCGCCTATAATCTTTTTTGGTGCACCATTTTCTCAATCAGCTTAAAACAGACAACTTTCCATTAAACCTATTTCTGATAATTAAACCCTACCTTTCATTTCGAACTGCCACTTTCTCTTCTAATTTTTAATGTACCACTAAATCTTTAACCCATGGCTGCCCGCAAAGGTCCTGACAATCTCTGACCTTATAAAACCACTCAATCAACCCACTCATAGAGCGTAACATCCCGCGTACTTTATCGTTTGCTTACGCTGACGAATGGCCTTCATCATCCACGGTAACTTGTGCCTCTTAGAATTAATCGCCGCTCTCATAAACGTTGTTGAATCCTAGTCATTTTTAAATAAACAACCATTTCCCCCTGCCAAAACCAAACTGATCCTGATTAAGGCTTACTTACACCTACGACGAAGCCCAAAGATACATATCCTGAACTCCCTCTTCACATTCTTTCAATCAGCCTCCTACCTTGGACTCTACATCGATACCTCTACATTATATTTTCCGATGCTTCACTTAGAGGTACTACTTCAGTAAGGGAACGAGTTTGTTATACCTGAAAATTTTGAATTTTGCCAATCCCTCGCTATTCCAAGCAAGATAGGCATCTTTAACGTGCGTGACATCACTCACAAACGAAACCTACATTTTACCTCTCATCCGAACAAGAGCTAATTTTTGTGAAAATTCCAGTCTAACTTTTTTCAAGTAGTCCGTGTCTGGAATCAAACCCAGGACCTTGGGCTTAAATATGGAGCCGCCTGATGCATGATGGCCCTACATTTAATATTCCAATGCTCCACCAAAAGGTAGTATGGCCTGTAAGCGAATTCTTTATCTGGAAATTTTTAATTTTGCCGAAATCTTGCTATTCCAGGCAAGGTATGGATCTATAACGTGCGTAACAGTACTCATACACGGGACCTATATTTTACCTCTCATGCGAACGAGGATGTATTTTTGTGAAAAATGTTCGCTTAATATTTTTCAAACGATCCGTGTCGGGAATCGGACCCGGGATCTTGGGATCAGAAGTCATACGTGAATCTGTCTGATCCACGGAGCTGCCTACATCGATACCCATCGAAAAACTCATACTCATTTCTCCAAATTCCGCGCTAAATTCAAATTAATCCTCGACAACATCCATAACGCTCTCTCCTCAGTCTATCTCAGCAAACACAGTCGCAGACTACTTTAATCAGATCATTATCCCTGTCATCCAGTACTCCGTAGACTTTTGACTCCCATTAAACTTCTTTCCCCCTTTTCATACGCTCCCTTAGTACCATTATAAGACCCTTCCTGCTTTATACCTCCAAAGTATACAGAATAACTCCACTGTTTACCGTAAACCCTGCTCCGAATCCTACCGATCAACTTCTTGTATTGCGCGACCATCACGACTCAGTATACCCCTAAATAACCTCCTTATCATAGCATTATATATATTGCTATAATTATAGGGTTAATTTAGGGGTAGGTTAAGTCATAGGGGTCGTAGAATAAACAAAAGAAACGTCCAAATAACAAAAGCACATAATTACAGATATTATAAAAGTAAGTAGGTCACTATACATATTGTTAGTTGAGCGCACACTGTATATAACGGTACAAGAGATTAAACGCATACCCAAGAGTAGTTACGAGCAAAGATAAGATTTAAAAATGTAACGAAATGCATCGAAATTAAATCAACGGAAAACCTATATGAATTGGCTAGATAAATATTCAACAAGTGCGTTAAATATATCATCATATATGCAGACAAAAATTATGCATTATTTGAATAAATTGTACGTGACATAAAGTATTACATTTGTTCAAAAATCCAAGTTAACTAGGAACTAAACAAACACCAAATTTATTTCTGTTTAGATTAGAATAAGCAAATAAATATGATATGTGATTTAATGAACGAAGATTCCTGAGATTTCTAAATTAAATGTAATGTTATATAAATGAATACGTGAGAACTTGAGCGTTCTTCCAACTATTTGAACTACACAATTGCTAAATTTTCCGGAGTACACAAGAGATAAGACAAATGGTGTCGCCCAACACGTGAAAACAACGAATAGCAAACAAAGGGGCAAAGCTTATAAATACGATAACAATTGAACAACGAGTTAGTATACATTTGAAACTGGGTCGCTACTATACTCAAAAGTGCTAAATTATTCAGGTAACCAGTTAAACGAAAAGTAAAGTGAAAAGTATTTTGTAAAAATGTAAAAATTGTGTAATTAAGCCGATCTATTATAGACGTAAGTAAACCAGATTTAGTGAAACTATACAATTTCTAAAATAAGTAAAACAGGGTTCTGGAGACAATTTTGGAGATTACCTCCTGTTAAATTAATTTTGATAATCCCTGACACGGTAAATGTTCTATTTCTGCTTTGTTAATTACGGAGATGGAAGCCCTTTTATTGGATTAACTTATGGAATTTTGAATAACGATTTGGATAGTATTTTGGTTTTGATGTCGACTTCCAAATTTGACTTTAAACATTCAGACTGGATACGAAAACTCTTGGGGATGCAGAGGAACTACTGAACCACTCCAGGTTAAATATTTTGATATTTTGATATAATTTTTTTCTGTAAACTGTTTAATTCAATAATGTAAGAGGCAACAAAACCGGGGTTTCTTTGATAAACTTATGAAAGGCAATTGGCATCTAGAAACGTTTCAAAAGGCCTCTAAAATATAATAAAAGGCTGGTTTTGCTGGCTTCAATTTCTTAAATGTGGCATATGTAAATATTCTGAAAAAGGGGAAGATTTTAAAAAGGTTGTAAATATTTGATCATTATATTGTGTATTGTGGAATTGCTTTATTTAATTGAATCAGCTAGTTGAGGCAAAGAGAATCTATAGCTTAACATTTTGCAAGTGCTTAATTAATAAAAAGGGGATAACACAGCATTTTATGGTCTGCCCAAACGTAGGGGCTAAATATAAGAAAATAACATAGCATTTTATTGCGCCCAATTCGTGGGGCGAGAATAACAAAAGTTTTTTTTCTACAGAAAGATAACACGACATTTTATGGTGCCCATCGTAGGGGCTGGTAAAGTAACACAGCATTTTATGTACGCCCAAGCCGTGGGGCGGAAATATCACAGCAATATATATATATATATATATATATATATATATATATATATATATATATATATATATATCAGTACAAGTACGACTAGGTTGGACCTACGGCGGTCCCGGTTGTTGTAATGCATTAGACGCCCAACCCATCTATCGTCATTACGTAGTCATTGGTTCATCCAGTATTGGCAATAACTAGTCAAAGTTCTGATCCACCAGACTATTGTAATTAACAGTTTCCATGTAGCCGTATTTCCGGTACAAAGGCTCGTTGTTTTTGATATAGCAGCGTATTTGTACATCATCTTTTTAGTGCTGGAGGAATCCGTCGTGTTAGAACCTGTTCGAATATGTCATTTGAGGCTATAGACGGATGCCTGTGACAGACGTAGTGCATCGTTGTTACGTGCAAAATAGACGCTAATTACCTCAATTAATCTTAATATACAAAAGAGACGTAACAGTAACAGTGTTGAGGAGTGGGTTCTATAAAAGAAAATGCAAATCCTTTTAGGGGTATACAAATTGTAACACTTTCACTAAATACCTTTGCACCTACCTTGAAAGATCTTTAAAGTTCTTATCTGTTGAATCCTTTGCACGCCAACCCGCCTGATTTAAGTCTCTCTAGAAGATGGATGTTCCAAGAGACGATTAAATAGTTCATACTGCGGTATAGGTTGATGGAGCATTGTGTACACGTTTTCTCACCTTCTACTAATTTTTAAAAATCACATATAATTAGATAATTCCGAGTTTTGTTCACCTAACCTATTTTATTCAAACATGAATATCACAGAATATAAGAAACACAACAAAACAGAAAAAACACTGAGCACTGTCCCCAATTGGCCCGTGTACCTAAAAGAAAAAAAAAGCTTCTTAAATTCACCAATTATAGATATACAACTAAATTAATTTGTACATATAAAATTATGCAGATACAGGAGTGTGGTGCTTTTCCATATTTTACATTATGCTTTAACTAAGCGTGCGCCAATGTAAAAAGTCTTCTTAATTAAAATATGTTATTCAACCAATTATTAAATAAACATCAGCATGAAACGTGTAGTAGGTGAAAAGCCAAAATTCAATGTCTTACATGTTTGTTGATCTTGTACAAATCTCAACCGAGCTTGTAGTGCAGGACGAAGGATTTGTAGATAATCCTATATTCCAACTCCGTGTTGAACGAAAGCATCCAACACAACAATATATCTGTTAATTATTATAATAATAATCAACCTAAAATTATTAAAGTCCCTTAAAATTATTGTAGTTTGCATTCTTGTTCTAAACTGGTTTTCTGTATTACAAGTACAGTATTTTGGAAATGTTTTCTGCTACGTACACGTTAATATATCTTATGATGTGTGTATTTGTGCAGTATTAAACAACATAAATATAATGCGTGACTTTCATTATGACAGTAAAGGCATCACAAACACCACAAATAGCTTTAAAAATTGAAAGAATTTTTTTCATATAAGGACTGCCTATGAGAGTTCACACTTATCAAATCATTGTTCCTAGTCTCATAGCTGTGATTAAAAGTCAGTGTTGGAAACTTATGATATTTGGTTTTCAAAAATTTGAGAAGTTCTACATCGTATTAGCATGGAAAAGTTAATATGCTATTAGTTGCAAATATGGGAATGCAGGACTCCCTGGAGTTCTTTCTAAAGATAGTCGCATTGCCTTTTTCTGCAACTTGAACACCTTACAGAATACGATCTTTGTATCCAACATATTATTCCATATCGTATAATCGATTCAAGATTGCTGGGTTGATAACTACATGCAATCCTTAACACAAAATAATTTTTAACAATAATACCACAAACGAAAACAACATGGGTGTTGTTCTTTAAAGTAAAATTGACATGAACCCTAGTGATTTACAATCTGGAACTTGCTTTATCGTTTTTCAATGTCATCATCATCATTAGGTCATTGATCCTGGAACTGGTTAGACGCGTACCCTCATTGTTTCCTATTCTGATCTAACCTACACATTTCCCTGAAATTTGCACAATCTGCATGCGAAAGTCTGATCTCATTCTACCTCTACCTCTTTTTTCCTATCTCTGCTAGTAATATATCCCGTACTATTCCCCAGAAATGCCTTAGAACGTATCCTGTCCTTCTATTTCTCCTATTTTTTGTTTTCCACAGATATCTTTATTCCTCTACTATTTCTATAACCTATTCGTTATTAATTTTGTCTGTCCATGTTACCATCCTCATACATCTGAAGCACAACATTTCAGAAGGCTTCTATCTCTTTCTGTCTGCTTTTCCTACTGCCTCTATTTCATAGACGTAGTGTGCTGTGCTCCACACATTTGCTTTGAATAATTTTCTTCTTGTTTCTATGTTCGTTGTCTTTGAACATAGCTGCTGTTCTTTTTTGTTTGATGCAGTTCGATCACCTTCTATTGTTTTACAGTTGTATACCCTATTTCCCCGATCTTCAGTGATATGTGAACGGAGATAAGCAGCCTTTGACTGCCAAGTTCCCCCAGCACTTGAACCTTTGTCGAATTATTAGTTTTAACAATACATCCTTTTGCACACTCAACATTAGTTAAAAATATTTCATTACTAACACCTGTAGTTGTTTATAATAATCATCAGATTTAAGTGCACTTATTTTTTCGTCATTAGATTTTACGTCTTGAAACTGGTTGGACATGTATCTCAGCTTATTTATGTTCTGAGCTAGCCTACACAGTTTCTTGAAATTCTCACAACAGCCTATACACAGCTCGAGTCCTCATCTATTGTTTTCTAATTATATGCCCTATTTCAACGAAATTCAGTGGTATGTGAAGTGGGTTGAGCAGCCTGTGGCTGCCAAAGATCTCTCAACACATAGACATTTGCCGTACTAATAGTTTCCAGTAAATCCTTTCGCACAATTAACATTAGTTGAGAATATTACAAGACCAATACTTGTAGTTGTTTATAGTAATCACCATGTTTAAGTACAGTCATTAGTTTTTCCATCTTGCGACTGGTTGGAAGCGTACCTCTATTGATTTCTATTCTGAGCTAGCCTACACATTTCCCTGAAATTCTCACAGCTTACATCTTTCACTATCTGTGTGCAGTAGTCTAACCTAGATCTATCACTACTTCTCTTTTTTTTCTATCTCTGCTTCTAATATATTCCGCACTATTCCCTTATGTCTTAGTATGTGGCCTATCATCCTATCTCTCCTATTTTTTTACTGTTTTCTACATACTTCTTTCTTCCCTTGCCATTTATAGTACTTCTTTGTTCTTAACTTTGTCTGTCCATGATATCTTCATCATACGTCTGTAGCACCACATTTCAAATGCTTCCATCTTTTTCTTGTCTGCTTCTCCTATTGTCCAAGCTGCATAGCCATACACGACTCCATAGATATGTTTTAAGCAATCTTTTTCAATGTATTCAAATTAAATTGCTTTGCTGATTATGATTATCGCCTATAAAATGAAACTGCAGTATTTGAGATGTAGAATGATTTGGTCCCAATACATTAGTTTCCAAGTATGAATCGATTGTTGTTGAGTTTTTTTCTACTGTATTCACTGCTACCTTAGTTTTCTTTGCAGCTACTAACACATTTAAATCGTCATTCTACAAATAGACAAATTAGGTCTGGAACTAATGTTCTTGTGTTTGTCTATCGTTTTTCGATTACAGCAAATGTTTCTCGGTTTGGCAATTTCTGATTCAGCTATCAGCAAATATCTGTCCACCATTCTACAGAACCTTCGCACTTTTTTCCATAAATTAAAGGCATTTCCGATACCTTCAAAGGCAAATAAATTAATTTATGTAACCTATATATTGAGCCCTAAACGGCCAACTTATCGTAAATGACAAAACTTAAATTCTTCAGAGAAAGATTTTTGTAAATATTTTTATAATAAAGTTTGTTAGAGTTCTATATAAATTCTTAGGGAGTAATTTTTTTGTAATAATGCCTTTTAGAATAGTAGTGATTCAAAAGGTTCTATTTTTAAAACCAGTTGTGGCGCTTGTGTGAATATCATGCATTATATTTACGTTGTTTAATACTATACTTCCAATACAGAAAACCAGTTTAGGAAACAACACAAATGACAATAATTTAAGGGATTTTATAATTTTAAGTTATTATTATAATAATTAACAGAAATATTTATAATAATGTTATAGAGAATTAAACAATATTTGTAGGGGAATATCGTTTTAATTATTTAAAAAGTAAATGTACTCATTAGCACTTGATACCTATTTTATTATAATAATGCAAGGAACACTGCAATTTTATTAGTAATTATCTTCGTTAGAATCTTCCACAGCCATTTGTGCTAATACACCTGAAATTCATGCTTCAGTATTTTTCTTGGTACCTGCTTGGAATGGTATTTCTTTCTGACAGATCAGCTAGGTCTCTATACTTGACAGCCTAGATTTTTTTTCTCGTGGTATAACTGAGTTGGCCCATTAACACAAAGGTATAATTTGCACTTTAAGCCACTAACCTGCTCCATATTTACTTCGTGTTTCTTGCTATCCTCAAAAAAGCGTTCTTGAAGTATAATTATCCTATTGTTTTTTTTTCAAGCTGCATAATCTTTAAAGAATTAAAAGGCATTTTTGAATCTTGGTATCCATAAAACCTGCGAGAAAGCTTCCAGTTTTTTCAAATCAAATTGCTGTAAAACAATTACAATATAACCTGCTGGATTAGTTCTAACGTTTGTAATCATAGTTACCATTTGGAAGGAACACCTGCGGTTTTATTATGGACAACACTTTCAATTGTACTATCTATGGAGTCTACCGGCATCATATTATGCCAGGGTAGTAGAAAAGTTATTTTTATTTTGGTGATTCCTGTTGATGTTTGGAAGAAATGAACTAGCAAGGATATCATAGGGCAGTTTCTATTTTGCCCGACTTACAGATTTATATTACTCTGGGCACATGTACCATTTAGCAAGGTCTAATATTAGCACACAACGGTAACAGCTTGTTGCAGCTTCTTTACCTTGGTTTTACCTCAGCACAAAACAATATCCAACTCTCGTAAATACTTTCATTATAGTAGGCAAACTTTCTTGAATAATACAAAGTAAAGCTTTTAACATGTGGCGCATTAAGAACTTTTTGTTAATCAAAGCTCACATATAAGGAAGAGAATTTGTATCCTTACTCTTTTTCTAGTCTTCGAAAGATATTTGCTTGCATTTATTTTTGTCCACTTGATGGGCTTTGTATTCCGCCGTTTGATCCAAAATGTTTCTGTGTTATTTCTAGACTTTTATACTTTTTACAAAATACACATTTGACATTTTTGGGTATATAAAACTCTATATTAAAAGCTGCCTTAAATATTTGATAAAAAACTCTTTTTGATCATACCCATAATTATAGGTTTTCTTTTTTTTAATTGCTTGGCATATATTTTATACAAATTCGACACGTTCTTGAAGCAGATACAATTTAGTACTTTTATTACGACAATAGTGAGATGGTACAGCAGGTAACATTTCAATCAATGATTTTAAGAGGTTGGATTTTGCATCATCAGATTTATTGTGAGGGTAGGGATTCCTTCTATCTTTTCCAGCGGTATTTAGTGTATTATTTACATTTTGCACGGTATATCTTAGTCATTTGGGAAATAGAAATAGCAAGAGCTTTAAGCAAAAATTGTTGCCATAATTTTATTGTTTTAACCTCGATGGTTTATAATGTAATCATAAGATATTGTAGGAGTATTACTAATCGTTCATTTCCTACCAATTGTTTTTGGCTTAACACAAGATAGTAAAAAGTCTTTTTGTCTTTTCTCACTTCCCGTTTCCCATTAATTTTCAAACATAATCAACCGATCATATTCACTGAACTTATCAGCACACTAATTACCACATTTTTTATTCGTGCAGAAATTAGGTTTAACAGATTTTCCTACAGCAGCTGAAGCTATATTCTATTTGGTATAGGTTTTCTTTTTCTATACACTCTTTTCGCAACTCAAATCTCCTCCTCAACTTGCCGTGTGGCGGTTGCTATGAACTTTCAGAATCTATATATGAAAAATTGGAAGATGCACGGTCACCTTCTACGTGGCTAGAAAGCGAAGTAGTACTCTGTTGTGGGTGATGATCATTTTGTACAGAGATAAATTGAATATAAATTTCGAGTGTGTCAATACCAATGCAACGGTACAGATTTGTTAGCTCATTTTCTTTTGAATATCAATATCTAATAATGTATATGAATTTTCACTAACACAATCACTGTAATCAACAAGGTATAGTTTCGAAATTACTACCTCATATTTTCCTTCACATTCTGTTTCAATTGAGGTGCACTTCTTGTATTGCAGGTTAAGCCCAAAGAAAAATTATTGGTCCAAAGGTATGATTATTTTTTAGACTTTGACTGCGGAATTTTCAAATCAGAGAAATGGCCAGAGATTGACTATAGCTTTTGATAGCTACTAATCGACAAGAATTGCCCATATTTGCTGCCCATACAAGAACCTCTCGGTATAGAAAGACTATCGTAATCTGCTCAGACTGTGTGTTATAAATAAAAAACCGTAGACATTGTATTTACTTTCAAGTTTTTAACAACTAAGAAAAAATATTGTTTGTTACACAGGTATATTTACCACCGTTGATCGCTATAAAATAAATCACTCACATTCAGTCAATTTAATCAGGAGCAACGTAAATGTATTTTCTCTTATTGAACTGCATAAATACTGTATAAGTAAATTTATATGAAATATTTTCCTAATTAAAGTTAAAGTATTACATAATATTATTTTAATAGGTTATGATTATTGTGATTTCAATTGGCATGACCTTATTAGAGAAATTGTTTATAAATTCTGTTGATGCAATGTTTATGGGAGCACAATTATGCAATCTATTTTAAAAGATAACCTTCAAATATGTCGGAGCAAGAAACAGAAGCGCTGGCTTCTTATATGTTGAAATTATTTTAAAGTTATATTTTTTTAATATTTGTTTATAAAAGAGCTAATCCAAATATCCTGTTTCAGCTATCAATATGGCGTAGGGATCCAATTGACAGGTTTCACTCATATTATGTTTATAGTTGTTTTGCCATTTAATTTAGACCATGTTGTATGTTTTGACATTATTCAATATCTAGATATTTAATAAAATGTCCCGATTCCCTCTCTCATAAAAAATACAATAGAGAAAGGAATCTCAAAATTCACAAAAGTGGTACTCACCGAAATCTACTCGTATCGCAATCATCTTTGCCTTCATCTGAATATATCTTCGATCAAATAGTAAATATGAAAAGTTCAATCAAAGTCCTAAAACGAATTCCGAAAGGTGCTAGATTTGCTGCCGCTCTAAAACTAGCTGCAATTTTGGACACTTGTACAACTAAAAACGGTCTTCCCTCGTAACCTCCGCTTTCATCTTTTCAAAGAACAAATCCTTAGCGAGACTGATGAAAGAAAATATTAACGTAAATTCCTCCTTTCCTTTGAAGATTAAAACTAAAAACACGAGCTTGTCCAACCGAGTAATATCTAAGGTCAGTGAGGGTGACATCAGTGGCTTATTATCTTCTACGTCATTGTTTTGCAATACCCAAATTGATATATTTAATGCGGACGTCGCCTCTTGGGCTTTCAAATTCTTTATACAAGAAATTGATAACAAAGTCAAAGCAACTATGGAATTTTTAATAAACTGCTCTCTATCACCGTAACAATATTTGCTTGGTTCACTTCCCATCCGTAATGCTGGCATTGGCATCCATCGAATAGAAGATCTTTATTTGCCAGCCTTCTTATTTTCAGTGTATGAAATCTGGAATCTCGTGGAATTGACGTTACCATTACCTGATGATGAGCCCCAGATCTTATATTTGAATAAAGCAATGGCAAATTGGTCACTTCTGAATCCGAATTTGATTCCAATTGCAGTCCTAACTTCTCAACGAATGTGGGATATTATCAACGTGAATAGAATTTCAGCAAATATAAGAACCTTTTCAGATCGCCAAAAAACTATTAGGCTTGCTCTAGGGAAGTCTGAATCAAATGCTTGGCTAACTGCACTCCGTTCTCGTTCTGTGGGAACACTCTTGGATAACCATTCATTTAGAATTTCAATTGGACTTCGTCTTGGGTGCAAACTTTGCATACCGCACTTCCCATTAAACCTATTCCTGATAATTAAATCCTACCTCTCCTCTGGAACCGGCACTTTGTCCTTTGATTTCCAATGCACCACCAAATCTTTAACCCATGGTTGCCCGCTAAGGTTGTGACAATCTTCCACCCTATAAAGCCACTCAATCAACACACTCATAAACTCATCATCCCAAGTACTTCATCGTTTGCTTATGCTGATGATATCGCCTTCATCATCTATGGTAACTTTTGTGCCTCTTAGAATTAATCGCCACTATCCTCATACACGTTATCAAATCCTAGTCCTCCTTAAATAAACAGTCGTTTCCCCCTGCCCAAACCAAACTGATCCTGGTTAAAGCTCACTTACACCTGCGACGAAGACCGAAGATACATATATCCTGAACTCGCTCTTCACATTCTCACAATCGGCTCCTGCCTTGGACTCTACATGGATATCCCTACATTATATTTTCTAATGCTTCGCCCAGAGGTACTACATTCGTAAGGGTGCGAGTTAGGTTTTACCCGAAAATTTTGAATTTTGCCAAACCCTTGCTATTTCAAGCAAGATAGGCATCTTTAACGTGCGTGACATCACTCACAAACGGAATCTACATTTTACCTCTTATCCGAACGAGGACTAATTTTTGTGTAAATTCCCGCCTAATATTTTTTAAGTGGTCTGTATCTGGAATCGAACCCAGGACCTTAGACACGGAACCGCCTGATGCATGATGGCCCTAAATTTAATTTTCCAATGCTCCACCCCAAGGTAGTATGGCCAGTAAGCGTATTCTTTACCTGGAAATTTTAAATTTTGTCGAACCCTTTCTATTCCAGGCAAGGTATGGATCTTTAACGTGCGTGACAGTACTCACACATGTGCCTACATTTTACCTCTCATGCGAACAAGGATGTATTTTTCTGAAAAATGCTCGCTTAATATTTTTCAGACGATCCTTGTCAGGAATCGGACCCGAGATCTTGGGATCAGAAGTCATGCGTGAACCTGTCTGATCCACGGAGTTGCCTTAATCGATACCCGTCAAAAAACTCATATTCACCTCTCCAAATTCCGCGCTAAATTCAAATTAATCGTCGACAACATCCACAACGCTCTCTCCTCACTCTATCTCAGCAAACACACAGTCGCAGACTGAGATCATTATCCCTGTCATCTAGTACGCTGTAGACTTTTGACTCCCATTATACTACTTTCCTCCTTTGCTCCGTTGCTTCAATACCATTATAAGACACTTCCTGCTTTATACCTCCAAAGTATACATAATAACTCCACCGTTTACCGTACACCCTGCTCCAAATCCTACCGAACGAAATACATCTTCACTTAATCCAAATTTGGAACTTCAAGAACAAGCAACGCATAATCTTGACAGGGCATAGACTTGACAATTACTAGAACCTTCCCAAACCTAAGCTCAAGTCCCGCATCCACAACTCCATTCTTCGCTCCTGGCTAAATCACTGCTCCCTTGCTACCACTGGTAGCTACGTGTACATACCTTCCCTTTCAAGATCTCAATCTCCAGCTGGCCTGCGATCGAATTCCTGACCGGGCACAGCTATTTCCGTTATAGAACTCCATCATTTCCACCTAACCCCATCTCATTTCTGCCACTGCGATATTAATCCCATCTAGAAACTCTCAATCATCTTATATATTTCTGGTCACTTCTAACTCCTTTACAAACAGCTTCAAAGCTTCAATCTAGCTTGATTCTTTTTCCGAACTTGAGCTTTTCAGTTTCCTAGTACCCTCAAGAAATTAACGTTTACCATAGCGAAATCCTTACCAAACCTCAAATTTTTAACCTGCGGCACTAACACATATCATACTCTCGTACACGTACATGCTATTCCACATCAGCACACAAATACACTGACTCTCACGTTAACTTGCACTACACCAAGCACTACAATAAGGCGATATAAGTAAGAGCATGGAGCACCAAACAAAGAAACATTCTGACACATTGGTTTTGATATAGTAGCGTACTTGTACATCATCTCTTTAGTGCTGGAGGACACCGACACGTTAGAACCTCTACGAATATGTCATTTGTGTCTATGGACGGATGCCTGTGACAGATGTAGTGCATCGTTGTTACGTGCAGAATTAACGCTAATTACCTCAATTAATCTTAATATACAAAAGAGACGTAAGAATAACCGTGTTGAGTGGGTTCTATAAAATCAAATACAAATCTTTTTGATATACAAATTGAAACACTTTCATTAAATACCCTTGCACCTATCTTGAAAGTTCTTTAAAGTTCTTATCTGTTGAAGCCTTTGCACGCTAACCCGCCTGATTTAAGTCTCTCCAGAAGATGGATGTTCCAAGAGACGATTGAATAGTTCATACTGCGGTATAAATTGATGGAGCTTTGTGTGCATGTTTTCTCACCTTCTACTAATTTTTAAAAAATCACAAGTGGTTAGGTAATTTCAAGTCTTGTTTACTTAACCTATATTATTCAAACATTAATATCACACTATATAAGAAACAAAACAAAACAAAACACTAAGCACTGTCTCCAATTGGCCAAATATGCGTGTACCTAAAAGAAAAAGAACTTCTTAAATTCACCAACATAGATATGCAACCAAATTAACTTGTACATATAAAATTATGTAGATACAGGAGTGGTGCTTTTCCTTATTTTACATTACGCTTTAACTAAGCGTGCGCCAACGTAAAAAGTCTTCTTAATTAAAATATGTTATTCGAGCAATTATTAAATATACATCAGCATGAATCGTGTAATAAGTGAAAAGCAAAAATTCAATGTCTTACATGTTTGTTGATCTTGTACAAATCTTAACCCAGCTTGTAGGGCAGGACCAAGGATTTGTAGATAATCCTATATTCCAACTCCGTGTTGAACAAAAGCATCCAACACAACAATATATCTGTTAACTATTATAATAATAATCCACCTAAAATTATTAAAGTCCCTTAAAATTATTGTAGTTTGCATTCTTTTTCTAAACTAGTTTTCTATATTACAAGTACAGTATTTTGGAAATGTTTTTGCTACATGCACGTTAATATATCTTATGATGTGTGTATTCGTGCAGTATTAAATGACATAAATATAATGCGCGACTTTCATTATGACAGTAAAAGCATCACAAAAACCACAAATAGCTTTAAAAATTGAAAGGATTTTTTTCATATAAGAACTTCCTATGAGAGTTCATGGTTATCAAACCATCGTTCCTAGTGTCATAGCTGTGATTAAAGGTTAGTGTTGAAAACTTGCGATAATTGGTTTTCAAAAATTTTAGAAGTTCTACAATGTATAAGCATGGTAAACTTAATATGCTATTAGTTACAAATATGGGACTGCTAGACTCCCTGGAGTACTTTCTATAGATAGATCGCATTGCCCTTTTCTGCAACTTGAACACTTTCAGAATATGAGCTATTTACCCAACATATTATTCCATATCGTATAGTCGATTCAAGATTGTTGGGTTAATACGTACAAGCAATCCTTATATTAGTTGCTTAACGCAACCTTTTTAACACAAAATAATTTTTAACAATAATACAACAAACGAAACCAACATCGGTGTTCTACTTTAATGTAAAATTGGTGTGCAACCCTATTGATTTACAGTTTGGAACTTGCTTTATCGTTCTTCAATGTATTCGAATTAAATTGCTATACTGATTATGATTATCACCTCTAATGAAACTGCAGTATTTGAGTTATAGGATGATTTGGTACCAATACATTAGTTTTCAAGTATGAATCAGTTGTTGAAGAGTATTTTTCTACTGTATTCATTGCTACCTTAGTTTCTTTTGCTGCTACTAACACATTTAAATCGTCAGCATACAAATAGACAAACTAGGTCTGGAACTAATGTTCTTGTGTTTGTCAATCGTTTTTCGATAACAGCAAACGTTTCTCGGTTTGGCAATTTCTGATTCAACTATCAGCGAATATCTATCAGCCATTCTACAGAACTTTCGCACTCTTTTCCATAAATTAAAGGTATTTCCGATACCTTCAAAGACAAATAAATTAATTTATGTAACTTATATATCGAACCCTAATCGGCCAACTTATCGTGAACGACAAAACTTACATTTTTCAGGAAAAGATTTTTGTAAATATTTTTATAATAAAGTTTGTTAGAGTTCTATATAATTTCTTAGGGGATAATTTTTTGTAATAATGTCTTTTAGAATAGTAGTTATTCCAAAGTTCAATTTTTAAAACCAGTTATGGCGCTTGTGATGTTTTTACTGTCATAATGAATATCATGCATTATATTTACGTGGTTTAATACTATACTTGCAATATAGAAAACCAGTTTAGGAAACAATAATAATAAGGAATTTTAATAATTTTAATATATTATTATAATAATTACCAGAAATATTTATAATAATTTTATAAAGAATAAAACGATATTTGTAAGAAAATATCGTTTTCATTATTTAAAAAGTAGACGTGCTCATTAGTGCTTGATACCTATTTTATTATAATAATGAATAGAACACTGCGATTTTATTAGTAATTATCTTTATCAGAATCATCCTCGGCCATTTGTGCTAATAACCTGGAATGGCTCCATCACAGTTCATGCATCAGTGTTTTTCTTGGTACCTGCTTGGAATTGTATTTCTTTCTGACAGATCAGCTAGGTCTCTATACTTGGCAGCCGAGGTATAACTAAGTTGGCCCATTAACACAAAGGTATAATTTGTACTTTAAGCCACTAATCTGCTCCATATTTACTTCATGTCTTTTGCTATCCTTAAAAAAGCCTTCTTGAAATATAATTATCCTATTGCTTTTTTTCAAGCTGCATAATCTTTAAAGAATTAAAAGCCATTTTGGGATCTTGGTGTCCACAAAATCTGCGAGAAAGCTTCCAATTTTTTGAAATCAAAGTGCTATAAAACAATTACAAGATAACCTGCTGGATTAGTTCTAACGTTTGTTATCGCAGTTGCCATTTGGAAGGAGTCCATGTGGTTTTATTATGGACAACACTTTCAATTGTACTATCTATGGAGTCTACCGGCATCATAGTATACCAGGGTAATAGAAAAGTTATTTTTATTCTGGTGATTCCTGTTGATTTTTGGAAGAAATGAACTAGCAAGGATATCATAGGGCAGTTTCTATTTTGCCCGACATACAGATTTATATCACTCTGGGCACATGTACCATCTAGCAAAGTCTAATATTCGCACATAGCAGTAGCAGCTTGTTGCAACTTCTTTTATCTTGGTTTTACCTCAGCACAAAACAATATCCAACTCTCGTAAATACTTTCATTATAGTATGCAAACTTTCTTGAATAATACAAGGTAAAGCTTTTAACATGTTGCACATTAAGAACTTTTTGTTAATCAAAGCTCACATATAAGGAAGAGAATTTGTATCCTTACTCTTTTTCTAGTCTTCGAAAGATATTTGCTTGCATTTATTTTTGTCCCATCAGGCTTTGTATTCCGCCGTTTGATCCAAAATGTTTCTGTGTTATTTCTAGACTTTTATACTTTTTACAAAATACATATTTGACATTTTTAGGCATATAAAACCCTATATTAAAAACTGCCTTAAATATTTGATAAAAAACTCTTTTTGATCATACTCATAATTATAGGTTTTCTTCTTTTAATTGCTTGGCATATATTTTATACAAATTCAATACGTTCTCGAAGCAGATACAATTTAGTACTTTTATTACGACAATAGTGGGATGGTACAGCAGGTAGCATTTCAATCAATGATTTTAAGAGGTTGGATTTTGCATCATCAGATTTATTGTGAGGGTAGGGATTCCTTCTATCTTTTCCAGCGGTATTTAGTGTATTATTTACATTTTGCACGGTATATCTTAGTCATTTGGGAAATAGAAATAGCAAGAGCTTTAAGCAAAAATTGTTGCCATAATTTTATTGTTTTAACCTCGATGGTTTATAATGTAATCATAAGATATTGTAAGAGTATTACTAATCGTTCATTTCCTACCAATTGTTTTTGGCCTAACACAAGATAGTAAAAAGTCTTTTGTCTTTTCTCACTTCCCATTTTCCATTAATTTTCATACATAATCAACCGATCATATTCACTGAACTTATCAGCACCCTAATTACCACATTTTTTATTCGTGCAGAAATTAGGTTTAACAGATTTTCCTACAGCAGCCGAAGCTATATTCTATTTGGTATAGGTTTTCTTCTTCTATGCACTCTTTTTGCAACTCAAATCTTCTCCTCAACTTGTCGTGTGGCAGTTGCTATGAATTCTCACAATCTATATACGAAAAATTGGAAGATGCACGGTCACCTTCTACGTGGCTAGAAAGTGAAGTAGTACTCTGTTGTTGGTGATGATCATTTTGTACAGAGATAAATTGAATATAAAATTTCGAGTGTGTCAATACCAATGTAACGGTACAGATTTGTTAGTTTATTTTCTTTTGAATATCAATATCTAATAATGTATATGAATTTTCACTTACACAATCACTGTAATCAACAAGGTATGTTTTCGAAATTACTACCTCATATTTTCCTTCACATTCTGTTTCAATTGAGGTGCACTTCTTGTATTGCAGTTTAAGCCCAAGAAAAAATTATTGGTCCAAAGGTATGATTATTTTTTAGACTTTGACTGCGGAATTTTCAAATCAGAGAAATCGCCAGAGATTGACTATAGCTTTTGATAGCTACAAATCGACAAGAATTGCCCATATTTGCTGCCCATACAAGCACCTCTCAGTATAGAAAGACTATCGTAATCTGCTCAGACTGTGTGTTATAAATAAAAAAACCGTAGACATTGTATTTACTTTCAAGTATTTAACAACTAAGAAAAAATATTGTTTGTTACACAGGTATATTAACCACCGTTGATCGCTATAAAATAAATCACTCACATTCAGTCAATTTAATCAGGAGCAAAGTAAATGTATTTTCTCTTATTGAAGTGCATAAATACTGTATAAGTAAATTTATATGAAATATTATCCTATTTAAAGTTAAAGTATTACATAATATTATTTTAATAGGTTATGATTATCGCGATTTCAATTGGCATGACCTTATTAGAGAAATTGTTTATAAATTCTGTTGATGCAATGTTTATCGGAGCACAATTACGCAATCTATTTTAAAAGATAACCTTCAAATATGTCGGGAGCAAGAAACAGAAGCGCTGGCTTCTTATATGTTGAAATTATTTTAAAGTTATATTTTTTTAATATTTTAATATAAAAAAGCTAATCCAAATATCCTGTTTCAGCTATCAATATGGCGTAGGAATCCAATTGACAGGTTTCACTCATATTATGTTTATAGTTGTTTTGCCATTTAATTTAGACCATGTTGTATGTTTTGACATTATTCAATATCTAGATATTTAATAAAATGTCCCGATTCCCTCTCTCATAAAAAACACAATAGAGAAAGGAGTCTCAAAATTCACAAAAGTGGTACTCACCGAAATCTACTCGTATCGCAATCATCTTTGCCTTCATCTGAATATATCTTCGATCAAATAGTAAATATGAAAAGTTCAATCAAAGTCCTGAAACGAATTCTAAAAGGTGCTAGATTAGCTGTCACTCTAAAACTCACTTGTACAATTAAAAACAATATTCCCTCGTCGACCTCCGCTTTCACCTATGCTTTCTCTTGCCTTTGTGTCCCTTCCTTCTCAAAGAACAAATCCTTAGCAAGACTGGTGAAAGAAAATATTAACGGAAATTCCTCCTTTCCTTTGAAGATTAAACATAAAACACGAGCTTGCCCAACCAAGTAACATCTAAGGTCAGTGAGGGTGAAATCAATGGTGCCGTGAAAATTCTTTCTTCAACAGGAACATTGGCTTTTATCAACAGAGACACATATGATAAACTCGTGGAGAAACATCCGAAGGCGCCTTCAACTTAAAATCTTCCCACCTGAGAATGTATATTGATTTCCAAAAAGGACGTGCGACAAGCAGTCTTTAGTTTTTCAAGTGGGTCAGGATCAGGAATTGACGGAATTCGTCCACAGCATCTAAAGGATCTGATTTGCTCTGGAAAGGGCGAGGCTGGATCAAGGTTGCTGACGTCCTTAACTAAATTCTGCAATTTTCTTCTGGCTGGTCAAGTGAATAAATTGATTACTTCTGTCCTTTACTGAGCAAACCTTTGCGCCCTCGATAAAAAATATGGCGGAATTCACCCTATTGCTATTGGGATGACTCTGCGCAGACTGATAACAAAACTTGGATTCTACGCAGTTCGAGATAAACTGGTCGCATAGTTAAGACCACTCCAACTTGGGTTCGCTACCAGAGGTTGCTGCGAAGCAATAGTCCATTCAACTAGAATCCTTTTGGACCGCAACCAAGAGCGAGACAAAGTTCTCTTGAAAATATATTTCAAAAATAGCTTTAATATAGTTCACGGAGATAGTCTTCTTCACGTTGTGAATGAAATAGTGCCTGAACTTTTCTCTTTCATTTGACAAGTATAATCAACCCAAACTCTCCTTACTTTCGGAAAATGGACAATACCATCTGCTTCCGGATGTCAGCAAGGAGACACTGGAGATCCTGGACTTTTTGCCTTTCTATTCACTCAGTAATCGAATCGTTGACACCAGATCTAGTCATGTTTTACTTGGACGATGGAACTATTGCTGGGGAACCGGAATCTGTACTGAAAGACTTTACCACAATAATTAAAGAATGCGGAAAGTTTGGATTCACTGTGAATCCTTCAAAATGCGAGCTACACTTTGTTGGGAAATATGACTTCTCCATTCATCAATATTTCGACACTATATCGCCTGGAATAAAAATCATAACCGATGTATTTCTGCTTGGTTCTCCAATCACTCCAGGATATTGTGCCAGCATTTATGATGCAAAGCTTGCCGAGATGGACCTCTTCTTAAAAACCATCACATGGCTTATTATCTTCTACGCCATTGTTTTGCGATACCCAAATTGATTTATTTAATGCGGACGTCGCCTCTTTAGATTTCAAATTCTTTTATACAAGAAATTGTTAACAAAGTAAAAACAACTATGGAGTGCTGCTCTCTATCACTGGAACAATATTTGCTTGCTTCACTTCCCATCCGTAATGCTGACATTGGCATCATTCGAATAGAAGATCTTTATTTGCCAACCTGCTTATCTTCAGTGCATGGAATCTGGAATCTCGTCAAATTGATGTTACGATTACCTGATGATGAGCCCCAGATCTCATACTTGAATAAAGCAATGGCAAATTGGTCACTTCTGAATTCGCATTTGATTCCTATTCCAATCCTATCTGCCCAACGAATGTGGGATAATATCAACGAGGATAGAATTTCAGCAAATATAAGAATCTTTTCAGATTGCCAAAAAGCTATTAGGCTTGCTCTAGGGAAGTCTGAATCAATTGCTTAGCTACCTGCACTCCCTTCTCGTTCTGTTAGAACACTCTTGTATAACCATTCATTTAGAATTTCAATTGGACTCTGTCTTGGGTGCAAGCTTTGTATACCACACACCTGTTTTTGTGGGGAAGAAGTAGATGAATATGGGCATCATGACCTAAGCTGCTCAAAAAGTGAGGGACGACATTACAGACACCAGAAATTCAACAACATCATCATGCGTTGTCTTGGATCTATTAAAATACCAAGTCGTTTGGAGCCCCTGGATTTTTTAGAGAGGATGGAAAACGTGCCGATGGAATGACATTAATTCCATAGTAGAATAGTCAGTGCTTAATTTGGGACGCCACTGTATCTGACACACTTGCCCCTTCTTATGTAGATACTTCATCAAAGGAAGCAGGTGTAGTAGCAAAGAACGCTGCCGCTGCGAAAGTCAGGAAGTATAGCTCAGTTCAAGAACACAATTTAATTTTTCTTCCATTTGCCGTTGAAACTTTAGGACCGTGGTGTGATGAAGCCATTCACCATTCACCATTCAGAGAGGGAATGCAATCTCAGTCATGGGAACCTTTCCTCACACGGAAACTTTTTTGGATATTTTTTATATACTATAATTGTAAGTTTTTCTTTTACCTTTGTTATACGTGATATGTTAAATAAAAGCAATGTGGTGAAAAAATAAAATGAAATAAAAACAATGCGGCCGTGAATTTGAAAACTGTCGAGAGAGAAGTCAAATAATTTGAGGAGAAATAAAAGTATAATTCCTTTAAATACAGTTTCGAATTTGCAAAAACGTCTCTCCGTTTCAATGTAGAAATTATACACATATGCATAATAAATACTATTGAGCTTATGTATTCTACGGAATTAAAAGAATATTCAATTGCCCCATCTACAATCTCTGACTTATTAATTCAAGAATACAATGCCTGAACCTTTTACTGCATTTATTTCTAGCTTAAATGTAGGTCCTGTGAAGGCTCAGATTCTTCAATTCTGGAATGCAACCGCTTTGGAAGTTTGTATTCTACAAACTCATAGTCTCTCAACGATACCTCACCAAGGTTGATGCATAGAGCAGTCTCTCACGCTCATGAAGATAGGATTTTAAATAGATCAAAGCACTTGACCATTTGTATTCTGGAAGGAGGGTAGGTTAGATCTTTCCATTTGCGCTAACTATATTTGTGGTTAGACTGCATAGTCACAAGTTCCTGCTAATAGTAAAAATAGTTGTAGTGTAGCTTAAAATAGTTAGACTTGGATACTGTGATGTTACGAATTGTATAATTTTCAAACATTTCTTTAACTGTAGCTGTTATGGTATATATCTGTAATTTCATAATGTCAAAAATAGGCATTAATATCTACTTGCTCAAAACAAAACTACACAGAAAGGTTTGTTAACACGCAAAGAAGAATTTGTTATTTCCAATCAAGGAAAACGAGGAAATTAATATTAATGATTGTGTTGGAAACACAATTCAGGAAACAACTCAGGAAAGCATCCGAAACCTATTTGTTAATTCCAGATGAGATTGAAGAGGTAGATAGAATAGATGTGGAAACCAGATACTATTTGATTAACCGTCGTAACGAGTAGACATAGTTGTCACTGTGCCAACGGTTGTATTAGTGTGTGAGAGCTTTTGAGTTAATACTGACTACCATAATGTAACGAATAAATTGAATATAAGAAGTTTTACAGCCCGTAATAAAACTGCTAAGACTGATAACAAAGTTATCAGTTAGTAAAAGCGTTAGAATTGGAGGTATTTACATATAAAATAACCTCAATAATTCAAACTGCTGTTGGTGCAAAGTTAAACAAGATTACTGATATTTACGATTCAAAAATTTTATTCTTAGAACAAATAATTGATTGTGCTATGAAGGTAAATAGAAATATTGTGAATAAACTAGAGCAGTACAGTCGAACAAATAATATACGCATGTTTGGTGTAAAACAAGAAAAAATGAAAATGTATACGAAGTAGTTGTAAATATGCGCCGTAAAATGGGTGTATCAGTTTCAAAAAATGATCTCGACATCTGTCGTCGATTACGTAATGATGATAGAAAAAATTTTCCATTCTTAACAAAATTTTAATGTCTATCAACTAAAAATTCCGATTTTTTTAATAAAAGTCAATTAAAAGGTACAAAAATTATAATTCGTGCCGGTTTAACCATTAAAAAGAGATAATAATTTATGTGAATTAAAAAGTATGGAAGTAAAAATGTATGGACTACAGATGGAAATGTTTGGTTTAAAATCAACAATACTCTCCACAAGCTGTTGTCCTTAATGGATTTTGATAAGCTTTTATAAAACTGAGAACGTGCTCTATGTAACAGGGTGTCTACTCAAAAAAAAATTTTCAAACTTCCCTGACTTTTCCAGGTTTTCATACCCAAAGCAAAAATTTTTCCAGGTAGTTTTTGGAATGGTTGGTTGTGTCGCTCTAAAGCCGTTTTATACACAAGAACTAAGTCAGGACCTATTGTTTAAAGTGTATCCCAAACAAAATAATATGGCTTACTTACACATACACACAATATAACCTAAACCTAAATTAAAGAATGCAGAGTATTTAAAAAAGAGATTATCTTTATCCGAAAAACAAATCACAAGTAAAAGTTAAGATTTCAATTTAATAATAGACTGAAACAAATGGTAAACTTGATTTTAATGAAATAATCTTTAAAAAAATTAATATTTTTGTTTTGCTGCAGTTCTTTAAGAATCTAATAAGTACATTACATAAACAAAAAGAATATCTGGATATTTTAAAATCGCAATGAAAAAAATTAATGTTTCAGATCTTTTGTCAAGCCATCAAGTTTAGCTATTTCCTTCTCTACTTCTTGTTGGATTTTCATTTTCTTTGCTCTAAGTTCTTTTATTTCTTCTGTAGTCCTCTTACTTTTGGATGATAATTCGTCAGACTTTCTCAATAAGTTTTTTTTCGCTTTTAGTTCTTCATCAGAGTAACTGTGAGCATTTCTGACTGCAAGTATGTTTGTTTTGAAACATCTACCTTAGATAAACCTCTAGAACTACTCACAGCATAATAAACAGTTCTTAATACGATTACAGACTTTTCTTGCACTATACCATGTTTTTGTGCCCTGGTTCAATATTTTTACTTTCCGTCTCTCGAACGGAGACTCTCAAGTGTGGCAAAATGTCTAAAGCTCTTTGTGTAACAGCTGTACTCTCTAGCTACCGAATGGAACAACATTTCTTGTGGAAAACATTAGTGTTTGTGGAAAGTGCAAAATCAGCACGTCTACCTGGTGAATCTTTAAACAAATTAAGGACATTATAGAGAAATTTATTTAGATCCCTGGATGTACTTTGACATCCTGTTTTATAAGTACCATGGACAATGTGGAGGCCACAGGATCCTATATCCAAAAAGGATTTAGAGCAAGTATTCTCTTTTAGATCATTTTGTAACTATGACTGTAATCTACGATTAATATTTGGCCCATCCATAGATAATTGAATATTTTTTTTGTCATATCTGATGATAGAACAGAACTTTAGAGAGCATTCAGTATGGATATTGTATCTAAATGCACAAGAAAAACTGATATTAAATATCGTGTTGTAACCGCATTCACATTTTTTTGCCAAAATCTGACATTTATGTCCATTTGACCCTTCTGTGCAACTTTGTTTAAAGAGCCATCTAAACATAAAACATCAGTCTAAGGAAAGAATGGCTTATAATTAATTTTTGAAAAAAGGAGCCGATCCAAAACAAATGGTATATGTCTTATCTTTTTTCAGTTGAAGTTTCTTAGCTATCTCACTGTCAGGTTTACAAATACCAGGAAAATCCAAATTTGAACGAAAAGAGGAATGTGTCATAAGTGTACGAAGGCATCATACTACTCCAGCTTTAGTTACTTGGTAATTAAGGAAGTACTTGATTGATGTTTTACATTTACAACCACAAACAGCTTCTTTAGAAGAATTTACTTCATCTAAAAATTCCAGTGTTGGAGCGATATTCTCTGCTGATTCTGACTCTGTGTTCACAGGCACTGAAGCACTGCTTGCAGAGACTGACTCTTTGTTCATAGGCATGGAACAACTAGTAGTTGAAGATTTTTGATTAATAAATTTTGATGAAAAAGTGCTATACCTGAAGAATGTTTAAATTTAACATTTTTCTTATGTTTATGTCGTTTTTCATGGCTAATAATTGCCTGACGTCCCATATTGCTTAAAAAGAATGTTTTCTTGCATGCTGAGCATTTTGCAAAATATGGATTTTTCTCAACAGGTTCTAACCATGTTGACCATTTAGGGTTTAGCTGCTTCTCACACCAATCATTATTAAACACACTTTTCTTTAACTTTTGCAGCACAGAAATAAAATATTTTACAGTATTTTAATTAAAACTGATTAAATCAATGAATTTAAAATGTTTAAAGATCAACCCTACAAACAGACCTCCACAGACGTAAATATAAAAATACAACCATTTAAGTAAGATTCACAGAATAATTCTGTGTGCCATAGTATAATCTGCAAACTACATAGTTTAGTTTACTTTACCCTTTCTTGGAAGAAGGTCATCTACAATTACAATAGGTAAGTATAAAAAGAACTGACCAGCTTCTTATTGCTAATGCTAGAAGCAACCCTTCCTCCCCTCCTCTGGATTTATTGTCATTGTTTTGTTGTTGCCTGTGGTAGGAAGGAGGAGAACATTTCTGGTTTTGTCTGGTTCTGGGTAATTTGGAGTGTATGCATCTTTTGATCAGACTGCTAAGCAGTGAATAAAGGTGGTATGGACAACTGGTTTAAGGAACAGAGAAAAAAAGAATACTTTCTTCTAGCAGGTTATTTTTTTTTTAAATGAAAAAATGGAAAATAAATATTTTTAAATGGATTTTCTTTACTTTAGAAATTTTTCCAGACATTCACCACAGAAATACAAATTTTCCTGAATTTTCCAATCCAAATAAAATTCTATCACTTTTCCAGGCTTTCACATGGGTAGACACCCTAATATAACAACAATTCATTTCGAATTGAACTACTACAACCTGCTGAAAATATTTTGTTATTCTGTTTTTGTCATGTGTTGTTAATTATTACCTTTCTTTGGCTCAGAAGCAGTCATAAGTATTCTAAACAATATATTTGATTTTTATCATTGTGAATAATTAAGCTTTAGATCTAGTAGATGAAACTTGAATATGTAAACCTACGATCATTATACAGAAGGTTTTCTGACATTAAGCAGCGCCTACCTAATGTAGATTGTGACATATTAGGAATTGGTGAAACTTGGCTTACCTCTAATGTAGATGGTTGACTATTATTTACACATTCACTGCCAGAGCAGACACCAATGTTCACCAAAGATGATCACTGCTAGCTCATCACAGACACCGGTGTCTGTTTTCGTTTTTTGACTATAGTGTCAAGCAGGTACAAAATTATAACTGTATTAAGACATCGTGTCTCTGCCATAGCGCTGCCTGACATCCAGACAATTGTGGTTTGTAGAAATATAGCTTGATAATTATTATAGGTTTGTGTCCACTAACAGTGGTCTCTTTGGCATATTGTTCATGCTAGAATTTAATATCCAATGCAAGGCATCAGGCACATACCATTTTTTAAGTGCTTCTAGGATTTGATAAAAAAAAATAAAGCAATACACACAAAAATTTACTTTACTAAATTACATTGAGTTATTAAACAAACGAAGAAATCTATTTGGAAAAAAATAAAAAATTATACAAAATTATTGTCTTTAGTGAATATTATGTTTGATTTTGAAGCAATTCCACCAATACCTTAGTTGATTTGCACAGTCCATACAGTGGGATGTAACGACTTTTCGGAAACAAGTTTTCCTTTTTCTTAGTATAACATCCACGACAATATTTTCTTCATGTTCTAGAGCTTCTCTTCCTCTTACTAAAAGCACAATTTCTAAGCCGAGAAGTTGATGAAGGCGCTTCCTCAGATTCTGATTTATAATTGTCTTTTCTCAGAAGATCATCGACGATGATTTCTCTGAATTGTAATAAAGAAATCCTCTTCCTAGAAATCCTTTGGTAAAGAAGTCATGCATTAACGACAGACGTGCTCAACAGGATTTTTAAGACAAGCTTCCTATACCATTTAAGTTTTTCTTAAGCAAGATCCATAGCAGCCAAACTGGTCAGATAAATCTTTTGACGCCTTGCCTTCATTATAATCAATTATCATTTTTGGTTTTATCACTTCTTTCCCTTTCTTTACTAACATCATCACTTCGTTCGAATGGTAAGTGGATAACATCAGTACGTCTCGTTTCTCCTTTCATTTTAGAATAGTGATGTCGTTTTCTATTTCCTTCAAAACAGCATTGCCTTTTTTCAATTTCGCATTAATAACTTCTGGCAGATTGTGTTTCCTATTGCTTCTCAAAGTTCCCAAACTATGTGTTTTTCTTCCTAATAACTGTTTTGCGAAATCAATGCTAGTATAGTAATTGTCTGTAACTGCAATCCTTCCGGCATGGAATAATTTCTTGCTGAGCTTTAAAACAATGTTAGTCGTTATGGTCTGGAATCCACTTGTTTACTTTCATAGATTTTCATATTTCAAGTATAGCCCTGCTTGGCACAAGGTGTATACACCTTAACGCCATATTTATGATATTTTTGGGAAATATACTACTTCATTATCAATTTTCCTCTGAAGGTAATCAAACTCTCATCGATGAAAAATACTTTTTTCGATGTGTATGCCATTTGACAATTACTATTGAAGTTTTCGAGTCAGGATTGGACCTTGTGAACCTTATTGTTTTCAAGGTTTGTTTGATTATCTGCAAAATGAAGCATAGAAAGTAGTAACTCGAATCGATTTCTCAACGTAGTGTTTTAGAACAAACTAAATTCTGATATTTTCTGTTCGTACTCCAGTACCTTGCTAAAGTAGGCATCTTTAGTAGTCCCATGTAACCTAGTTTGCCCAAAATATTTTTGATCTCTGAACTTGTGGTTGGATACCACGCGTGGAACCATGATGATCCTCTAAAATCGCGGATAGCGTCTACTATAGATTGCGTAGCATAGATATTTGTTTGGTCAACGATATTATCAATCATTGTATCATCAATCAACAATTTATAAAAATCAAATGGGGTGCCATTTTCCAATAAACATAGTGTAGCTTCATTCACATCACACAACCCGGTGAATTCAGGCACGTTGTAAATGTTTCTTTATGACAGTGCATCATTATCAACGACGTTTGTAACTTCCTGTCGGTATTCAATATTAAAATTTTCAGTCACTTTTTCTTGATCGTCTGAATCAAACCCATCGATGAGATCCCATAACTTGTCATAAATATTAAAGGTTCGGGGTTGGGACCGTGTCATCTTATAAATTAAGGTCGACATTTTGCCCACTTTTGTAAGGGGCTTCAACAAGACAAGAAAACAAAATGAAAATAAATAATAATAATAAGGATGAGAAAGATAATATTAATAAGTAGACAAGTTAAAGTGTAAAGAGTATGGAAAGTTAGTTCTGAACTAGCAGACTCACTAGCCCATTTAAGCCAAAATGTGTCTTGTGGCAAAGTAACTGGTGAAAGTAGCGAAAGTGGTAGTTTATATAGGGCGAGAACTTAACGCATGAGTGATCATGAATAGAGAGGAGTGTTGTAGCGGATCAGTGAACGTTACGCTTCTGCTTTTGTGAACATAGGCTCGTTTTCCAAATGCTGCATTTTTAATACGTAGCTCAGCAACTTTTTGAATAGACTCGTCACTCGAAGGATACACTACAGTTTTCATAACACTCCACACATAAAAGTCCATACGAATAATTTTCACTCATTTTAGCACAAAAATAATCCCGACCTCCATCATGCATAAACCACATATGCTGATGCATCATCAAAAATACATCCTCCCAAAAATTGTCCCTAGTGTATCGCAAAAAGTCTAAATACTGCCTTCCGCCCATACCTGGTGGCAGTTCATGCACTTCGATAAACTGTCCGCTTACAACACCATCCCATATGTTTACTGCAAATCTCCGCTGAAAATTCGATTGCCTTGTTACATAAGGATTGTCAACAGCTCACTGGTGATTACTGCAGCGGTTAAAGACACCATTTATCTAAATATAGTTTCGTCTGTAAATATGATTTCATTTACATAATTTGGGTTGGCTGCATTCTGCTGTACTAGCCACTAACGAGAACGAAGTCGGTTTTGAGAATCAGCATGTCTCAAAGTCTGCATGAAAAGGATGCTGTGAATGAAGTGTTCTCGATATGATCTTGTTCAAAACATTTAACTGATGGCACACCTGCGGGTGGGATCTTTGTCAAATAGTTCTAAAATTTGCTGCTTGGTAACTGGGATCCGTACTGGTTGGTTTCTACCTCCTCCGTGACCTCACTGTGTTTGTAGTTGGCCACTATCGCAAGCTTGTTAAGTCAGCACAATAAACTGTCTAAGTCCGTGTTTCCCAACGTTGGGCCCACAGGGGTGCAATTTGATTGTTGTTAAGGAGGGCAATTCGAAAATGGACTCGACACGAGTTTAACCCTTTCGCTCCGGTCCATTTAAATGCAATGCTAGATTTCGGTGCCAAATTTGACAAAAAAAGCAAATTCTTAAATAATTGTGGTAAATAATTATTAGGTATAATTTCGCTTGACGAGACTAAAATATCAACTGTCAAGTAAACTTCCCTGCGGCAGACAACAGGCTCAGTGGGGAACCCCGGACGTTTTAAAATCTCGCTAAACAACGCAGTTGTTCGCACCTGAATGACCCTCGCAACTTCTGTAGTATTTCACAGAATTCAGTTGGTGTTCATTTGAAATAAATGTCTGTCAAAACTGTTGTAAAAGCTTGTTGATGTAATAAATATATACATTGTATAGATATAATTGGTATTTTATTTTAATTTTAGAAGCATAATTTTCCAGGAAATTTTGTCAAATGGAAAAAATATATTATTTTGCGGTGGCAATGTAGTAAATGTGTTATATACATTTAAATAAATATGCATTTTTTAGTATACGTTTACTCTATGTCACATTAAATTAATTTTAACACATACTTTAATTTTAGTTTTTAATTGCTCTTATATTTATTTCTTATAGCCTATATTAAAATGAGTGGTGCAATCAAGAAAAAACTCGTCAATATTCGGAGGAATATTTAAAATTTGGGTTCATACCCGCTGTCCACGATCAGTGGATTCCTTTTCAACCAAACTTAGTTTGGTTAGTGCAATCTCAATTGTCTGTCCGCCGCCGTCGTCGCCGCCGTCGCCGTCGCAGGGTTGTCATGATTTTATAATATATATAATATATGAGTCTTATTTAGTTTTTTATGCTGATTATGAATATGCTATACACTATTCGATATCTCATTTACTTTTCGAGTTATTCGACTTTAAAATCGAAATTTTACAACCAACCAAAGTTTTTGTTAATAAAAATAATTATAACTTAAATTCAATTTTTATTGTAAATGTAAACTATATTTAATAATAGAATATTCGTAATTTTGGTTGTGAGCCGTACATGCGGCGCAATTTTTTTGTCTTCTATGCCAGCAATGCTTGACCAACGAGTCAATGAAACGAGGTTGTCTTGAGGCACATTTGAAGGCGAAACATAGTGCTCATATTAATTCAGATTTGAATTACTTTAAAACTTTAAAGAAAAATTTTGAAAAAAGAACAACATTAAAGTCTCTATTAACTGCTCATACGTCAACTAATAATCGTGTTCTTGAGGCTAGTTATCAAATTTCTTTATTCATCGCTAAAGCTGTAAAAAATTATACTGTAGGAGAGAATTTAATAAAACCGTCAATATCAGCATTTCTTAAAACGATTCTTGAAAAAGACTACAACGATGTAAAAGCTATGCCACTCAGTAACAATACTGTTAGCAGAAGAACAGACGAAATGAGTGAAGATGTTGAAAAACAATTTGTTATAAAGTTGCAAACGAGAAATTTGTCAGTGCAAATGGATGAATAAACTTTGAGAGACAGTGAGGCAGTATTGATAACTTACGTAAGATATATTGATAAAGGGCATTTTGCTGAAGAAATGTTGTTCTGTAAAAGATTAGAAAGTGCCACTACCTCCAAAGATATATCTAATAAGTTTAAAAAAACCTCTTAGATGTCAATGATATACCAATGAAAAATACAACATCTTGTGCTGCAGATGGTGCTCCTAATATGATAGGCAAGAAAAATGGCTGCCTAAAATTCATGAAGGATGCGAATTCAGAAATGATTCTTGTGCATTGTGTTATTCATAGGGAAATCTTGGTAGCTAAAAACATATCGCCTGTTCTAAATGAAGTCCTACATTCAGTAATAAAGTGTGTTAATGCTATTAAAGCTAGTGAAAAAAGTGAGCGTCTCTTCAAGCTATTTTGTGAAGAACAAAATGAAGAACATGTGAGACTTTTACTTCATACTGAAGTAAGATGGCTATCTAAAAGGAACTGCTTGAAAAGATTTATGGAACTGTTTGATACTCTTAGTGATTTTTTAAGCGACAAACCTGAAATGAAGTATGTGTTAACAATCGATGGTAAAGCATTTGTGAGTTATTTAACCGATATCTTTAAAAAAACTAAATATACTACATACGCAACTTCAAGGAACAAATAAAACTCTCGTCGATGCAAAAGCGAAGATATTTAGTTTCATTGCCCATATTGAGTTATGTCAGAAACATATTAACAACAAAAACTTTGAAGTAACTGATGCCGCTTCACTTGTTATTGTCAATCATCTGAATATTCTATCGGCTGATTTAAAATAAAGATTTTCTGATTTAAAACAAATTGATTTTCCAACATGAATGATGCAGCCAATGTTAGTGGATTTGTCTGATATATCAAATATGCTGTATCGAGAAGAACTCGCAGAATTGCAAAATGATGAGTCAGTTAAAACTTTATTTAATATAAAAGGAGCGATGGCATGACTTTGTAAGGAAACAGAAATAAAGTACCCAAATTCAACCAAATGTGCAAGAAAACTATTGCTACCGTTTCCATCTTCATTTTTAACTGAATGTGGATTTAGTGATGTAAATGATTTACTGGTAAAAAAAGAAATCGGCTGGATATAACACAACGTAGAGACTTGAGACTGAAGCTAACCAAATTGGAACCTAATATAAAATCTCTGTGCAGCAAGCATCAAGCGCAAGGATCTTACTAAATTAAAATAATAAATTAATATAGAAAAATCTTTATTAAATTATTTGGAATTTGAATTTCAGTTTATCATTATATGTTTTGAAAATTTACTTACTGTGTTTCGTTAACAATTTCCTAGTGATTTCTTCCTAAAACCTATAATTTAAGTTTTTTCAGTGAACAATTATTCAATGATTTAATATTAAAAATTATGTATGTTGCATGGGGGGGATAAGAATTTTAGAAAGGCTAATGTGGGGCATAGCACAAAAAGATTGGAAAACACTGGTCCAAGTGTCTTTTCGCGTACATTCTGAATGCAAATTGGGAATTTTGCTGTAAATAAGCAGCATGTCAACTAATTCCATCAATCAATATTTCCACAAAACGTTCAAGTCAAAATAACGCCGGTCAACCTAAGCACCAAAGTTAAGAATTGCATCAATACCCTTGAAATAAAGTCAACCAAGCAATATGAACATTATTTTGCATAACACAAGACATTTGTAAACAAATGGTTACACAATAACAACTACAACAGATACTTGCACTTCCTTTTAATACAACAGGAAGCTAGAAGAAACCGCAAACTTGACACTTTGAGGTTAGCGACAACAGGTTTTGACCTACAAGTAAAATGAAATTCTTGTCTACGTTAGAAATTTATTCCACTGATACTTAAACAATGCGAATACGAATTTTAAATATTATTTATTTCAGTTTGTAATTTTTCTGTATTTATATCTTTCAAATTTGTAATTTATTGATGATTGCATATCGCCCAAAGTTTAGAAACACTCGGTATTCATGATTTTTTACATATTAACGATAAGGTAAAATTTATTTATGAAAATATTCTAGCATTATTTAATGCTTTAACCTTGCTTAAAACATTGTCTTTTAGTAAGCACAGTGGCTAACTGCAAATTTACAGTATATGATTTCTCTTCGGGATAAGGCCTTCAAACAATTTAAAAGAAGCAACCACCGGGAGCACCGGAATTGTTATAAAAGATTGCGTGTTCTAGCCAACGTTGCCACTAAAAACGAAAAAAAATCCTATGTAGGTAGTGCTAAAATCGTGGCAAATTATCTGAAACAATGTGATATCTACAGTAGTTACAAACACACTAGCATTCCAGAACATTTAAATGATGTCAATGTGGTTAATGATTCTTTTGTTGACTTAGTAGCTGGAGTTGTAGATCCCAACTCAAAAGTTTTCTCACTGTACGAAAATATCAAACCAGATATTGCTAATAAAGCCAAATTTCTAACATTTTTAAACTCAATTAAGTCCAAATCAGTTGGCAGTGATGCAGTTAGTATTGTAATGGTGCAGATCTGTTGTCTGCACATAGTGCCATTTTGAACACATATAATTAATTGCTGTCTAGCAGAGGGAATATTTCCAGAAAAGTGGAAACCACGTGTTATTCCATTGGCTAAAAGTAGTGTGCCAAAGAACTTAAAGATCTTATGCCTATTAGTATACTGCAGGTTATATCGAAAGATTAGAAAAGGTGATGGAGAAACAAATCATGGACTGTTTACAACGTAATCAACTGTTCTTATATTTTCAGTTGAGATTTCGGCCAAACTATAATTCAGTGGTCGCCAAACTTTTTTGATCATCAACCCTTTTATAATTTTTCAAAATCTCCATCAACCCCCACAAAAGTATTTTTCTGTTAATTAAAATAAAACTCTATTAAATACTGTGTTTGTACATTTATTTTATGATTTTAAATATTTATTAAAGTAATAGTACATTGTGTAACAATAGTTTTATGAAAAATATATTAATGATGAAATTTAAATATCTTAATATTTATTAAATAATAAGTAATTATAAATAAGTAGAAATAATTAGTAAAGTAACTACAGATTTATTGTTTCTTAATCAATGAGATGGGTGTGCCTGGTGTTCTTTTGCAAGGTTCTTAATATTGGGTTCAAAATTGGTCAATTTTAATCTTAAATCCCTCGAAACTTCACATTTAATTTATTTCTGTACTTAATTAAGATTGAATTTATGTGACTGAAACGGGCTTCAACCATATAGGGACTTGAAAATGCTAGCATAAATGGCCGAGCTATTTCATAAAGTTTTACATATTTTTGCATTATATTTATATTTGTCCAAAATTTGCTTATTGTTAAATTTTTAAGAAGCGTCTTTGCTTCAAGATCCGATAATAATTCAGCAAGCTCATCTTGCAGGTTGATATCCACGTTTTCAATTTGAGCAGAAAATGGCACAATAATCCAATCAGGGATGTCAATATTTTCCAAATCAACAAAGCGCAGTTTAAAATCGCCGCTCAATTTTTGAAGATGACTTGTATATATTTCCAAGTCGTCTTCTTTTATTTTTAATTGTCGCAGATTTGAAAAATACTGATAATCCTTACGTAGCAATGAAGATCTAAATAAATTTAATTTTACTTGGAAGCCTAGCCGTATTGCTCGAGCTTGGGAAATTGTTACATCTTTTCCTTGCAGCTTTGTTGGACATCATTTAATTTTCCAAATAAGTCTGCTAAATAAAAAATATGGTTCTTATTGTTTTGGAGTTTATTACTCAGAACAGGGTTTATTTCGCTGGAAAATTCGGTTGTGGCGTCAAATAACTCAACTAGCCTTTGCAAGCATACACCTCTAGACAACCATCTAACGTCGGTGTGCAGAAGTAAGTGGTTAAATAACTCGTCGTTTTCTTCACAAAGTTTGAAAAATAATCTTGATTTAAGAGGTTGGGCTTTAATTTGATTGATACACTTAATACAAAACTGTAAAGCTTTATATAACTCTGGACTCGGATATTTTGCTACAAAGTTGTTTCTATGCAACACACAATGTGTTATAACCCCGCGTCGCGCGTTCAGAGCCACTACCACAGTTGGCAACACTGGTACTATCCACGTTCACATTATTGCACAACAAAGATATTATGACATAATTGCGTGTCAAATTGTATCACGTACCAAATATGTTTACAATGATACAAGTTGCACCTTAAAAAGATAAAAAGTACTCACTTAAAAATGTGGAACGCTTCACGATTTTGCGGGTCATCCTTGCGCAGGGACCATGCTAATTTCCAGGTATCTCATCTGTTGGGAGTGGGTTGCGTTATGCCATCGTTGAAACCAAATTTAACGTCTTCCCTCTTTTTTGTTTGTAGGTAGGACGAAGGAACAACCAGGTAAGAAACGATAAGGAAAAAACCTACATTCTAAAAGAGAAAAGACAAAAAAAGATACAGGCAAACGTTACCGTTTGACGTCTCGGCGGCTAATCCTATCGTGTCACACACCGCACACTTGCGCCATCACTCCGCGTCTGCGCATTCCTTTTGCGCAAACGCAACTGTCCGAAATGACGGAAATGAACAAATCTATTTTAAAAATAATGGCGGCAATTCACTCACAAATTTAAAAGTGTACATATCCAAATTTGGAATGTAACAGTCGCGACAAGGCCACAAAAGAAAAAAAATTAAAAAAAAAAAGAAAATGACTGTTAGTATGGTAAAAGCTTAAAATCTAAATCCTAACTAACCTACATATACCCTAACTTAAATTGTAGAAAATGTTTATTTTAGGCGCCACCTGATTTTTTCAACCGAAAACACGTCACGAATAACCAGGAAACGGAATGTGTAGCCCCATTGTTTATGAACTACATCTATAAATGCACACACGAGTCTTTGATGTGGCGCAGTTATAATCGACGGCACAAATTTGTCAGAGAGCACGAAACACTATTAAAACTAAAACAAATGCGACAAGTCGCCTAACATATACTATAACTAAAGATAACTTTACAGTTTTTTAAGTGCACACGCACATAAGCATTGCATCTAAACTGTTTTTTCTTTGGCAAGAAAATACCCAAATTTCAAAATGTCTAAGAGAGCAAGTTACTATGCACTTTAGCAAATTTTTATATACTGGTACTCTGGCTTAATAAACAATACACATAAAAACTTTTTCATGACATGGTTGTGAACCAACAAATTTACCAACAGTACCATCTTACTAATTTCTTACATTACTAACCTAAAAAATTTCGTTCCTAGCGTCAGGTTAGCTTCTTCACTCAATATTCAAAATATAATTCCTACGTCTGATCGTAAATACCAAACGTTAGGAAAACAAAAAAATAAGGCAGTCTCAAGTTATTATCAAAGATAATAGGTAAGATAAAGATATTAAGATAAAACTAGATAACAATAGGTGGATCCGAAACGTCCCAGCACGCTACGACTACATACATTAAAGATATAGCGTAGAATTCCCCAGCTCACCAAGCCGTTTTGTCTTGCATCGCAAAGATACAAGATAGAGTGGCTCCTTGAAACCGTTATATAGGTAAGATACTCATACCCCCTAGAAGAGAGCGACCTGTGAGGCAGGCCCGTTTATAAAAACGGCATGAGGGACCGAAAAAAGGCATGTGGGTGCATTCCTGCACCCGGCGTTGAACGATAACGATACGATATCCATACTTATATGTAGATACATATATGTTCTTGCACTCACACATTCACACACTCATACGTACATGCACTGTTAGCGGCCACGTGCGCTGACAGCGGCACCGCCTGACCTCACGAAAGATTCCCAGAAACGTGGTCGGGGTGTCTGTGAAAACCCCCCGCACAACCACACGGTGACTAACGGAAATGAAAAGGCAATAGAGATATAGGAAAGCTAAAAAAAGGGAAGTTGAAATGCATAAGTGACACTTCTAGGTAGAAGAGAATAGAGGAAGGGCTCGCATTGAGCAAAAAAAGGAACGATAAGGAAAAACCTACATTCTAAAAGAGAAAAGACAAAAAAGACACAGGCAAACGTCGTCTCAGTGGCTAATCCTATCGTGTCACACACCGCGCGTCTACGCATTCCTTTTGCGCAAACGCAACTGTCCGAAATGACAGAAATGCACAAGTCTATTTTAAAAATAATGGCGGGAATTCACTCACAAATTTAACAGTGTACATGTCCAAATTTGGAATGTAACAAATGAATAGTACGTATACCGGGCACTTTTTCTTTGAGAAATGTAGCAAAATCTCAGTAACGCCCTACCATAGCAAGGGCCCCATCTGTGGCTACCGCTATTATATTTTCAAGCGGAATATCATATTTATTTAAATATTCTTGTAAACATATAAAAATTGTCTCTCCTTTTCCATCAGTTTCAAGATATTTAGCAAATAAAAATTCATCAATGAAATGTCCTTTAATTTTATTGAAATATCTAACGTACACCACAAGAATAGCAGAAACGCCAAAAACAGATTCATCAAGTTGAATAGAGAACTTGCAATTTTTATCTCTGAAACTACCGTATTTTCTATTTCTTCGGTCATTTCGTCGATACGTCGTTTTATAGAATTTGCACTTAATGGCAATGACTTTAAAACATTAACTGGATCTTTTCATTACACCCTCAATAACGTCTTCAGCGATTGCGTGTGGTTTCCCTCTCTGCTATATTAAACGACATCTTGTACAAAGCTATTAATCCTCCTACAGTTTCAACTTCAGTAGACTGCTTCATGAAACTTCTTATAGTTGGTCAACATGTGAATTTTTCTTTAAGTTTTATGAAAAATGCAAGTTTTGTATTTTTTTATCTGAGTGAACCCTATCAAGATGATCTTTCATTTTTGACAGCTTCATGTAGTCATTTCCATAAGTTTTTTCGCATAGAAGACACATAGGAATCGTTTCATTTGTCGGTGAACAAATAAATCCAAATTTCAAATAATCCAATGAATAATACCGACATTTCTTTTTAGAAACTGAAGCTGCCATTTTTCAATTAGGGTTCTATAAATAAATTAAAAATAAATTAGTATAATATACAGCCCACGACAAAACTATAGCCAACTTTGAATTTTTTTTACGAAAATCGCAAAATTTTTGAAGATATTGTTTTAATTTGATGTGTGTAGTTTAATTTAATTTCCAGTTAGTAGTAAACAGCAATAATGTTGTATTGCTGTTTACTACTAACTGGAAATTAAATTAAACTTATTTCATACAAAATTATTATTCTTAAGAACAGATTAAAGTAATAATATTTTCAAAAATTTGGTGGTTTTCGTAAAAAAAATACAAAGTGTGCTATAGTTTTGTGACGAGCTGTACTAATCCATATTATTAATGTTTACCTTCCTTTTTAACTTGTATTGATAATTAAAATTGATATCTAAACTAAACGAATGGTTTTATCGAAACAATAACTAATTATCCAAAACTATAGAAATTTTAATAATGACACTGCAAATATTCAACACTGTTCACAGTTTACAAAGATAGCTAAAACTGCGTATGGTATTTGTATTTATAACGTCAATGCTCGTCACACGTGACATCTAGACAAGTGCACATATGCATATGACTTATATACCAGAAGTGCAGAGTTCGTACCACTGCGCGTTGGTATGTAAATACTTGTTTCACCCAAATAAATATACGTTTATTAATCTATGTTCTATAAAGAAACTGATATTAAGTCAATTATAAAAAAACACACATTTTACATTCTCAATTAGGTGTGTGTGATTTGCGTATTAAGAACTGTTTTCTCTTCGACCTCTAATCGACCCTTCCGATTCGAATCGACCTTTGCTTTTGTTAAATAGATCCCTGGGGGGTCTATATAGATCACTTTGGCGATCTCTGTAATAGTTGTACTGCTAGTTTACTCGATATCAGAGACGTTATTGTAAGTGCACCTGATAATGGCCATATAACATTTCTAATCTTGCTTGATTTTTCTAAGATTTCCGACACAATAAATCAGACAAGCTTACTTGCAATTTTATATTACCTTGGATTTGACGACTTAGCTATTACAGTAATAACAAATTACTTGAATGTCACAGTAAAACGTGACGCTTGACAAAAAACTTCTCATCATACACAAAAAGATACACACAAGGTTCCTCAAGGTTTCATCCTTGGACCACTGCTGTATATTATTTACTCACACCACTTATGTAACTCACAGAAATATTGCACATACCATCAATATGCGGATGAAACTCAAATTTACTTTTCCTACAACCTACTAACCAGTCAACTACAGGACTGCAATAAAATTAATCAGAATCTCAGCATTCTGGTAAAGTTAGCAGCATCTTACGCTCTGCAAATAAACCCATCTAATAATTCAGTAAGAAATGTGCTAATTGTAGATTTTAAAATTTAAATTTATGATGTTGCCAGTATCGGCGTCGATTCTCTGTGAAATTTGGGAGTGAATTATGATTGTAATCTTAGATTTAGGGAACATATGAACGGACGTGTACGAAAAACATTTGGGGCACTTAAACTATTGCACAAATGTTAAAACTTTGCAGTGTATTTCATTCGTGCTCTCACGTTCTTTAATCATTGCGATGTTCTACGATGACCGCTCCACTGACACTGAATCTGCTAGAAAAATACAAGTGGTGCAGAATACTGCTTGCATTTTATCTACAGAGTTCGACATCGTGCGCACATCTGACATAAGCTAATGGAAACGAAATGGACGCATGCTGCTTAATTCTGTGTTTTTTCATAAATAATTATGGAGTATTGCCCACCATATTTAAGTGAGAAAATTAAATACCAAACCGACATACATAATCTAAATTTAAGACATAGGGCTTTAATTACACCACCTATCAGAAACACTGATTTTATGAACGTTGATTTACCTATAGTATTTATAAAACTTATAACAATGTAGCAGTGAAATTTAGAACACATTGTAGAATGTTTTATACGATCTCTGTCGTGGCGGTTGCATCTAGAACTTCAGAACTAAAATCAAGCAAAAAAGTTAAACGTATGAATTTGATATTTTGGTTCTCTAGGTAGCCGATAATTAATAAATATGTGCAAAAGATTACTTCTGTATTATATTGATAATGTATATGTATAACTCCTAATTTAATTTAGCATTTTGTAATTTTTGCTTTACCATTATCAATTTCGTGATAGTGAGTAGAGCAGGGGTATTGCTCTTTTGATCTAATCATCATCATATTTTCAAGTATTTACCTTTGTTTTTCAAGTTTACGTATGTCAACTGTTTTATTATTATTATTATTGTACACAAAACATTCTTCTTATATATTATAATAGAAATAAAAACTATTATTATTATGGTTTTTACCGCCCACTTTTCGTGCGAAGAGTGCTAATTGAATCTGCTGTGTCTCCAATTGCATAAATTATGATCTCAACTCAAAATAATTCATTTCAACATGAGTAATTTGAAGTGCAATAGTTAACTTAATGCCAAAATGATTTCAGTAACTTTTAGCTCTTTCCCATTTCAGATGTCTGCTCATTATTGGCTGTTACGTGTTAGTAATATTTATATTAATTATATTTAACTAGTACAGCACCTTCTAGCATCTCAATTGAGAAATTTCTGCAAAATTATCTGGTGTAGACCTTTTCGCTACTGAATTAAGGATGAAATTGCACCACTTGTGTGCTGAATTAAGAAAACCTAGAAACGTATATATACAAATGTAGCATTCAAAATTACACAGCAGGTATAATTACTGACATAGCATATTTAATGAGTTTTTTATTAAGCGCTTCCTATCTTTAAATTTAAATAAAACAAAGTATGTGTGAGATATCATCGAAACTTTTTATTCGTTTGAAAGGCCTATCAATGCCATTATGTATGGAATATAACACCCTGCAAATGACCACCGTGACTTCGCTGGGTGGCTCGCATCCGAAATGTTCAATTTTCCATGACTCTAGCGCATAAATCAGGCTGAATTTGATCGATGGCATAGGTTGTGTTATCTTTGAGGTCCGCTGTGGTTTGTGGTTTATTTGTATAGACCCGTGACTTAAGAAAACCCCACAAGCAAAAGTGTAACAGGGTCAAATCACACGATTTCGGTGGCCAGTGCACATCACCTCCACGTGAGATGGTCTTGTCCTCAAATCGTTCATGCAGAATGTTCAATGTGGCATTAGCTGTGTGGCACGTAGCGCCGTGCTGTTGAAACCACATGCCGTTGGTGTCCATATCATCCAATTTAGGCCAAAAGAAGTTGGTAATCCTTGACCTTTAGCGCTCGCCGTTGACGGTGATAGCCTCGCCAACGTCGTTCTGAAAGAAATAGGGACCGATGAGGCCACTAGCCCAAAATCCACACCAAACAGTGACTTTTTTGGGATGCATTGGACGCTCTAGGATTTTCTGTGGATTAGTATCGTCCCAAATTGACAATTTTGTATGTTGACGTGCCCATTCATCCAGAAATGGGCCACATCACTGAAGTTGATTTTTTGATAAAAATTAGGGTCAGTTTCCAACTGCTCCAGAGCCCATTCAGGGAACACAAGTCGTTGTCTATGATCGTATACCTTCAGCTCATAGTTAAGTTGAATTTTGTACGGGTGCAGACCCAAGTCACGACGCAAAATCGCCAAGTTGTGATCTGCGGAAGGCCTAGTTCTTGTGAGCAAAATCGACTGCCTCGGATTTTCTGCACACTTTCACGAACAGCGGCGATATTTTTGGCAGATCTTGCGCTTCGTTGTCGTGCGGGTGTTGGTTGATTGTTTACTGAACCAGTGGACTCAAATTTATCAACCACACTACGAATAGTGCTTTCGGTAGGACGATTATGGCGACCGTAAAATGGGTGAAGCTCACGGAACGTTGTCCAAACAGAACACCCACTTTGATAAAAACAATTTTTTCATTTGCACACATTGTTGAACGCTATATCTGTCCATGGTGATTTGGCGAAACAGGCTGAATAAATGCCAGCCACTTTGACAGATCTAGCTTCAACAATATAACCGCTACCAATTGTCAAAGTTCGGAAGTCCCGATTGGAAGACCCTTCATTATATAATTTGTGGTGCGTTCATACGTTCATAGCATACCTGTCAAACTTAGATATTGAAAAAATGCAAATAAATACTACACCTTTATTATGTAAATAAAAATCAGTTGTGCTAAATATTTTAAAACTTTTTCACTGTGTGAAATAGTTCAAAACAGCATACCACAGAAAGTCCGACGTCACATTCGGGACAAAAATATCTACTGTTCTTTCTTTTTTTCGGTTAACTTTGGAATGCTTACAACAGTAACATATACGCTGTGCATTCTGTTTTCCTCCAGGTACTGGAGGTACAAGTTGAGAAAAATAACGTTCTAATAAACGGATGAAAATGTCTCCAGAAAAAGAGCGACCAGCCTTTGTTTGCCTTTTTTGATTATGATATTTTGTAATTAGCTATCTAGTAAGTTTCAGTTGGAAAGAACCTAATGAAATAGTTTGCCCTGTTTGAATTCTAAACATGGCATGCGCGTTTACTACTAATAGTGAAAAATAGCTTCTTATACCATTTCAGAGATTTTCTAATACATTCTGTAGAACTACATAGCATATCTATTTTGTCCACAGAGCCCGTATTTTGATTGTAATTTATAACACAGTCTGGCTTTAGAACAGGTTGACCGTCACACATAACTTTTCCAATAGACAGTATATTATTCATATGCATAGTTGAAATCTTGTTCACTACTTTTCTATCTTTCCAAATTATAACCATTATTTTTTTCGTATGTGCTGATGTTCTTTCACCTTTTTTCCTAAGCTCTTCCAGTTTTGGCATTTCCCTGCGATTTTTTCTAACAGTGTCGCAAAGATTAGTTTTATGTGCATGCAAATATTGAGCTAAAATTGTGCTTGTCTACCAATTGTCCGTATATAGCATATGCCCTTTTCCTAAATATTGTTTCATTAAAGTAACCACTGTTTGCGCGAAGAATATTAAAAAGAACATTTCAATTACGTTTAAGTCGCAATCGTGTATTTAATACTTAATCACATAGTTTTCCAGCTAATACCGATAAACAATTTATCTGTGAGCAAATGTAAAAGAAGAGTCGCTTTTGGGTTTCCGTGAAGTCAAGTCGTGTTTTGTGTTCGACATTTATTACGTTCAGTTATCACAAATCTATGTTTACGCTTCGCTATTAAATTATGTGTTAGTGTAAATGTAAATCTTCCTGTCCTTTCTTTCCCATTTCCACAACATTCCAGAAGATCAGATCACCTGCACCTGTGTTCTACCAGCTTGGTAAGTGACTTTTTACCTGTGACTTTGTTAAATTTACGTATTTTAATATCGCGCCGTTATCGGTGGTTCACTGCGCTATTCGAAGGAAAAAACATTACATTTCGTCCGATATCGGGGTTGTATTATCAACCACTATATAGCACCAGAAATTCCTAAGTAGGGATCTGCTTCTATAATTCATGTATTGGGACCCATATAAATAACAAAACCTAGCACATAGTCTGTTTCGACATCTGCAAGTACAAATAACTTTATCTCAAATCAATGTCTTTTTGTTCAGATATATTGCTTGAATAAAAACCTACCCTTATATAAAATCAGCGATTCATCAATACATAAATTCTCAAAAGGCATAAGGTGTTGATGAAAACTGGATTTGAATTCTTCAAGAACCATGTTCAATTTAAACTAGCTATTGTCTAGCTCAGGTTTATCATTATTACAAAAATGCAACAAACGCAGAAGTAGTAAATATCTATCCCTAGGCATTGCCTTTTGAAAAATGGACGTATTTATCAAGAAATCTTTTGACCATCATTTGTTTAACTTGAAACAAGCATTGTCATCCCAATAAAAAAATATATTTCCTCCCAGTCTTTTCTACCCATTTACGGAGTCACGAATGAAATTTCTGATTACAATTCTTTGTAACAAATCTAAAATATGTATTTGTTTCAGCAGCTATTTTTCTCGCTAGGTTATTGGAAAAATATTTCAAAATACTAAAAATTATGAATTTGCATGAATTGCAACATTATCTGCATGAAAATCCAAAGCTGAGTTATCAAACGAATAAATTAAAGGTTCAAATTGTGCATCCAACGTCCATTTGAAATTATGCGCTGACTCATTTACTAGTCTAGATGCAGTTCCACGTCAATTATCAACAAATAGCTCTTTGTTATCGCTAGAATAGCAACTGTTTTCTATATCTTCTACATCCAAATCCCCAGAGTCTGCATTTGTCATTAGTTCTAGTTACTGCCCAAGTTCCTTATCAGTCAAACCGACATATCCTGTCATTACAAGAATTTATACCTGTGCATTATTTAGCAACGAAAGCACCTGCAACACAATTGAAAATCTGAACACGACTTAATCTAATAGAACCAGAAATACTTGTGATTTACGAAGCACATATAAGCAACTATAAAATAGAGTAGGCAAGCTTCTCGTATGTATATTTACTGATGGTGCACAGATTTTTGAAATTATTAAACGTATATTTACGAAAGTAGCACTTTAAGTGTGTGTTTTGAAAACGTATATTTACGGATGTAGCAGTTAAAGGGTTATTCACACTTACTGTGGAGTAATACGCAAACCCATTAATAATAATGTTAAGCTGGGTTCTAAAGCAATCCTTGTAGTTTAATTTAATCATAATTTTGTGTAATTTTCAAAAAAAGTGGTAAAAGTGCATACCTAGTAAAGCTAAAATATTGTAATATGATTAGCAGCCGGTTATCGACCCCCAGTATGCCTTCTTCAAAATACAGTTTGTGATTTGAGAAATATTCTAAGCGTGTTTCTTTTTTACACTTTAGTTAAAATCAAAATAAAATACATTATTCAAAAAACATTTACGTCAAAAAATATAAGTTTTAAACATAAAAAACCGTTTTTATATATTTTTAGGAAAAAAAACCTTTGTTTACCTCCTTACAGTGAACAAAAAATAGTCTTAGAAGCGAGTTCTTTTATTTGCCAGAATATTTTTCAAACAAGTATATTCTCTGTTTATATAATATTCACATATTTATTATTAATTAAACACACAAACAAAAAGTTGTTATTGCAATGAAATAAAACACGTTATCTAAATAGATACCAAGCCAAACAAACATTACGAAACTATACTCAATTTTATGTAAATTAAGTTATACAACAGAATAACAGCAATATCTCTAAATAAAAATTATTTAATCTTAATTGCTTTGATTCATGTCTTATAGTTTAATAACCACTACAGGGTACATTCTATAACCTCTAATGTTATCGACAGTATTTTTTTTATGAGTGATATAAAGTTAAAATACAAACATCGAACTTTGTTATTCAATTTGATTCAATATCTGCCAACACGTTGTCTAATTTTGTGCATGTTTATTTTACTTACAACATGCTTTTATACTTTAATGGGAGGTTGAAATTAACCCACAAATTTACAAGCTTTTCTGACATCAGTTTAGATTAAGGACAAAAGGTGTTGTTGCGTATAAATATAATTTTTCTGTTTCTAAATACTGCAATATCCAATTCAATAACGTAAAGGCACAAAATGTAAGCTACGTGATCTTAAACTTCCTATAAAAGTGTCATGTGTGTGCTTGATAAAATATGTTTCTTCTCATGTTCTGATGAGTCCAAATATAAGTGAATCGGTTGACAGGATTCAAAGGGCCATCTAAAATTTTCGTATCATGACGATGGCCGAAATAAATTAAAAAAATATGGAGTGACCTAATTAAGCATCGATGATACATAAGTAAAATGAAACTACAATTTGGAAAAAAGACCTGTTTTTATTATTATAATAAAACATACAAGAAAGGAAAATGTTTTATAATTATGAAATATTAAAGGTTTGCATCTTATTATGTAATAAAGGTTTAACGTTCGAGACTAGTTTTGTATTCTCTTGACTTATTATTTTATCAAAGTCGGGATCTAAAGTCGCTCCTAGCAATTCATAACACCGTTCCTAAATTTTAATTCGTCATTCAAGACCAACTTTTACTTTTTGTATTTTTCATTAATGAAAATGTACTTTCGCGCAGATACGTAAACCCGAAGAATGCTAAATATTTTTGAGCAGTATTCAAAATATTTTTAAATGTTTCTGGGTGGATAAATGTGTTATTTTTTTTTCAGAACATGGTTACTTTAATATTAAAATCTATTGTAAATTTTACATCTTAAACCACTGACTGGAGTTCTGTCACTAGTGGAATGTATCTTAAAATTTTATTTGCTGATTAACCATGATTTCCATCCTATCAACTCCTGTAATATTTATGTATAGTTGGATTTTAATGCGTGCAAGTGTTAAAAGTAGTTTTTGACAACGTTTCAGTGTTATTACGTAGTCACAATCCTCTACAGCCAAAAACTGCAAAATTGGGAAATTTCTTTCTCATTTTTTGTCGATAAATTGTGTAATTTTCTGGAAGATAACAACGACAATAGGCTATTGTTATGAGAGTTTTCGACTTCCGTTGACAATAGATAAAACACCGACGATGAATCAATTAGCCCATCAAAAATCTCCCTATTAGACTTTCACATACATTTGCATTTAGAGTCGCATGAAAATCATTATTTATTGTGGGAATATCAACACACCACTTTTGGATTGAAAAGATTTTGAATGGTGCACTATCAATCACAGAAAGTATTAAAAACAAATGATCGTTATTCACATTAGTGCTAATAAGTGTATTAAAAAAGATGATGCTAAATGTTTGTTTAAATAATGAATGTAAATGTGACATCAAACATTATAACACAGAATTTTTTAATTTAAAAGTTTTGTTAAATTAGCTCCATATTTGTATCCAACATTTTGCATAGAACAATCTGTAAAACTGTTTTCTTAGTGTGTAAAGAATTATCTGCATTCCTGCGTAATATATTTATGTTACACTGTATATTTTAATATACGAAATAAATTATAGAATGTACTTGCCGTTTACCATATTCAGAATTTTCCATATGATTAGCTTTATGATTTGTAGAATATAAATTATAATGATATATTCCAGCGACATTACTCTCGTATACAGTAGATTTATACCTATTCTGAAGTAATAACATACACTCTGAGTCATAAATTGCTTTTATGATGTTTTAATGATAAGGAACAATGATCCTGAGAATACTAACTCTTTTTGCCTAGTTTTAGTCATGAATGATTATAATATTTCAAACAGCACTGAACTAATTAAAATTATATACATGCTTTAATGCTGCCAGGAAATAGTATCGCACACAATATTTATTGTTATTATTAGTTCTCCAAATATGTTTTACTATTTGCTGTAATTATTAATAACAACTTTACAAAGCGCTTGTTACAAACAACTTTTATCAATGTTTGTATAAATGAATATGCTTTTGTACTTATAATTGCAAGATTAAACAGCGACAATGTACTATTAAAACTTTAATTAAGAAAGCAAACTTGAAGTGGGGATTCCAGATTGTCACTCAAGTAAATACAAATGTTGTTAAGAATTAGGAAAGTCTGCTTTTAACTAAACATTTAAGATAACTGTATTTAATCAAATATGATTACGTTATCTAATTGTTGTTAAGACTATGCTATCTATAAATATTCACACATTCTATTAGCCAGACATACATATATTATTCGTTAAGTGGATTTTATCAAGCACTTTCTTAAACAAGTATTTTTGTAGTGATAACTCAACATGAAGAATAATAATAAAAAACACAATAATATAGAAGGCTCTGAATTGAACACGATTGGAATAATTTCAGAAGATTTAGAAGTACCTGTTGCTTCAGAGGTGGTTTTCAGAAAAACTTGGAGAATTAGGACATTTAGAAAAATCATTGCTAAACAAGACTTTTTAGATAGCCCTGAGTTTATGTGTTCGGTTAATGGAGCAAGTACATTTTGGAATGTTTCAGTGAGGTTTTGGAAAGGTGAGTAGTTGCTGTTTTTATGTATTAGATGAGTTTTATTAAGTACATGGTAGTAGATGTGTGATTTTGAAATTTCAACAAATAAAGTGTTTGAATTTGGACTATGACCGTAGTATTTAAATATAAAACGTGTTGCGTTTTAAATGCTTTTGATTGATGCTGGATATAGGTTTTACCCTTACAGATTCAACAAGTCATGCATGCATGTAACAGCATGACATTTGATATTTAAAAATACCACAATAGTCAAAATAATCATAAGGTTAATGTACTGTAAAGTGTTATCTATTGAATCAGCTAACTAAATCAATTGAATGTGTGTTTAGAATTAATAAAAATTGAATTGTAATCGCAATAGGGAAAGAGAATATGTGATCTCTAAATTCAGTTTTACTTAGTTTTTCATACGCACTAAACAACATCAAATAATAAGGTCATCCAAATCTCTTATTAGATTTGTTTGTTATACATACATGATTAGAATTTAGCAAGTGGGCACTTGTTTTAGTCCAAATAAATGAAGCATAAAAATTAACCATTGACCCATGGGTAGATAAAAAGAATCTTTCACTTCCTATTTTAAATCCAAACAAGCGATAATGATTAAATCAGTTTACTAATTCTAATAAATCCAATCTGCTTAACTTAAAACCGACAACTAGCAAATTCTATATCTCATAACCGAATACATTGTATCTATTTCTCAGGGTAGCCAAATCAATTCTTAATATCCACTGCCTTCACTGTACATGCAATGCAATGATTGTAAATCAACAAAAAGTTGTCATAACATTCTTATCGTTTTCTTATTTATGTATCAGTAAAACTGAAAGATAAATTACCAGCTCGTTTTCTAAAGCAATACTGCGATCATTAGCTCACATTTTTGCAACCATTTTGAACAAAGAAGGTACAAAGTAGCAACAATAAACGCCACTTCAATAACCTGCCACGACAATTTAGTGTAACGTAATAGATTGGTATACGTAAAATGAGCCGTATGTTCTAAATTTAGATTTGTCCTGAAGGAGCGAGGGCCATGTAGCAGTTTTAAGGGTGAACCAGCTAACTATAGTGGTGTGGGAGTAGGTTCATACAGAAAGAATAATAAAAATAAGCAAAATAAAGAATTAAAAATGGCTGGAATACAAAGAAACTACGTTACAATATTCACTTACTTACCCTGAAAGGTTCTATTTATTGTCATACTTAAGGGGCGCCAAACCATCTTGTATCAGCAATCTGTTTGCTAGTATCCCTACACAGAAGACAGTTATTTCAAATAGGCCTCCTTTGCTTTTGGTTTCCTAAATATATCACATTGCATTGTATAACTTCCTGATTTTTGCTCATTTATAATAAAATAGTATTTTTATTGCTCTAACTTCCAAATGAAATAACTTGACTTTTCGTCCCATTACCTTAGAGATAGTTGTCTCTTAGGATCTCGTTATTAGATTCCTGCATATGTAAATAAACTTATCAAACATTACACTATTCATGAAAGAATCTGTAGCATTTTTAAAGTTTATCAAGACTAAGGTAAAATTACAGGTGTTTGTATATGGAATATTATAAAACTGCCACTAACCAAACCTGACAATGAATATTACAGCTTTCGTCTACTTTAGTACAATTATCAACAATTGACCAAAGAAAGCAATTTTGAATTAATGACTAGCTTGCCATTTAACGTCTTCATTTTCAGTAAATCTCGCTATATAACCTTAGTTGATGTTAAACAGAACACCGCGTAATCCTCTTGAAATGTACGTTAATTTATTAAATGGGTAACTATCATTGTAAATAACCAAATACTCTGATTTACTAACTTGTTCCTGCAAGTTTTAGCTGAAAAGGACAATGCCACATGCATTATGTACCAGCAGCTTGGTAAGTATAAGTTTTTTTAAGTCGCAAATGATCAGTTTGTTACGTTCATTTCCGGCAGTAAAACTGTATCCATTATTTGTTTATTCATTTACATCTATTCCGTTTCGACTCGTAAATCCTCCAACAACACTCGGTATATTACACCTTTCTAATAATTTTCTATTTAAATCTAGTTGCTTTGAAACGAAACGTTTATCGTATAAATTAAATAATTTATATCCTGTTTCAGGTATCCGTGAACTCGTTATACATTGCGATAGCGTGTAATTACTTCCTCTATTGTTTCAATCTAAAACTCTTGGAAATAACGTATTGAACTATCCGATTAAACCGTGTTTTCAAGTTTGCTAATCACGTTTGATAACACATTGTTGACGAAGGTCAACCTGATTCTGCTTCATTATCTATTGTGGATGAAGATCTTCCTGATGTTGTTTGTTCTTGTAAAGTTAATGAAGTTCTGTCTGGTGCTGCTCCTTTTTTTCATGTTGATAAACTGCATTCGACTCCTTTATCTAACATTGGCGAAGTTCTACTTGATACTGTTTGTTCTTGTAACATTGATGAACTTCTACCTGATTCTGTTCCTTTATGTAACATGGTTGAAGTGTTATCAGATTCTAATCCTTTTCCTAAGGTGGATACTCCTACAGCCAATGCTGTCTTCTTTCCTAACTGTGATACTTCTAGTCCTTTATCAAACATCGTTGAAATTTTATCTACTTCTGTCCCTCTATCTCACATAACTGAAGTGTGCTCTGCTTGTGTTTCTTTTCGTAGGCTTGATTCTCTTACAGCCAATTTTTTTTCTTTTTCTACCGTGGATATTCTGACAACCCATGATGTTTCCTTTTCTGTCGTTGACTTTCTTACCACCAATCCTAACAACAAACAACGTCCTTCTATGACGCGTTTTGAGTTTTCTAAACTACCCTGGCCATCTCCTAAACATCGTGCTACAACTACTACTCCCCCTGATGTTCCTGTTTGGCAAAAAACTGCCCAAAAGAGACAGACATTAGTCTGTGCTCCTTCCGAACCGGAAGATGTATGTCGGCGAATTCCTAATGTCCTTGATATTGTTTCATTTTGTTGCTGGCGGCGCAAACGTCTTAAGCGCAATACCTAGTCCTTGCGCCCCAGATTCTTATGTCAACTTTACTTTGCTTAGAACTTGATTTTTGGACTTTACGATCCCTTTATTTACTTTTCTGTTTTGCTGGGTTTTCTTTCTTTTTGTTTCACCTGTGTGGGTCCGGGGATAGAATAGCCCCATGGTACGACCTGCCTTTCGTAAGAGGCGACTACAGTGGTCCAACACATACACACATGCACACTTTATACACGCACACTACGTACACACTCACAGTTCATACACACACACTCACCTACTCATACATCAACAACACATACACACACTAACACACATGCACACACATACTCATACACAACTACACTGGGATTCTGTTTTATTTTCTATTGTGGGATTCTTAGGGTTTTTTGTTTTGCGGTTCTTGTACTTGTTGCTTGATGTTATTCTTTTAGATTTCTTTTTCTTTTCCTCGCTCCTTTCGTTCCACATTCTTCTCTTTTTTCCTGTGGCTGGTTTCACGTTCTGTCGGTCTTCGTGCTGACATAGTTAAATTTTTCGATCCACTTCCTGTGGTAGGTGCTTTCTAGTCCGTTTTTCTTGTCTTCGGAAACCACGACTTAGTCGACTTTAGGTCTAGTTAGCATTTTTTTTCTTTGGTTCCTCGGTTGTTGCGATTCTTGGGTACCACAGTTTGAACTAATTTCATTTTTTTTAGTCCAGCATTTTTGTTGTTCCCGAGCATACTTTGAGGCTTGACACTTTTGTCATTTTGGTTGTTACTGTTGGTTTTCTTCCTCGCTTCTTTTCTTTACTTTTGGTTTTTCTGCAGGAGACCAATCTTCTCTTGAGGTCGAAGAAACATCAGTCCTTTGGCAACTTTTGACAGTGTTGACGCCGTTCTATCTTTGCCTTCGTTCAGTGCCACTACCTACCTATTTTTTTCTGTGCTTCCCTTCAATTTGTATTTTTTTTTGCTTCATCCGATACTTTGTTTCTTCGAGCCGGATGAGAGTTCTTTTTTTGATTTTGGGGTGTTTCTTTGTTCTTTTTTAGTTTTTTGCTTCCGTAAACGAATTTTCTTTTAGTTTTGTTTTTTTAAGCAAATTTTGTTTTGTGTTTGCTTTTTTTTTGGTACTGCTTTCTTACCCCAACCTTTTAATCTTGCTGGAGGGGATTTGTTACGATTTCCGGCAGTAAAACCGTATCCGTTATTTGGTTATTCATTTACATCGAATCCGTTTCTACTCGTAAATCCTCCAACACCCGGTATATTAGACCTTTCTAATAATTTTCTATTCAAATCTAGTTGCTTTGAAACGAAACGTTTATCCTATAAATTAAATAATTTATATCCAGTTTTGGGTATCCGTGAACTCGTTATACATTGCGATAGTGTGTAATTACTTTTCTATGATTTCAATCTAAAACTCTTGGAAATAACGTATTGAACTATCCCATAAAACCTAGTTTTCAAGTTTGCTAATCACGTTTGATAACACCAATATTACTTGGAGCCCGGTCATTCTTTCTTTGGTTTTTTTTGTGTTAGACTACGTCGATGAACGTAGCATAAATTTTGACGCCTTAGCGTGGTGTTCCGATTTTGTTCTGGGTAACGTTGGCTCCGAGTTTGTTTTGGGTAATTTATGGCTCCGATTTTGTTTTGGGTAATGTTTGCTTCGATTTTGGTTTTCGTTAATTTGTGCTCCGATTTTGTTTTGTGTAACTTTGGCTCCGATTTGGTTTCGCTTAATTTCTGGTCCAATTTCTGTTCGTTGTTACTGCCGAATTTCCTATATTACCCACATTTCTCGACCTGATGCTACTTATTTTTTTCTTTCTTTACGTTTGGACTGTTATTTATTTTTTCTTTTGGCTCTTTAGCGTTCTTCACATGAGGATCGGTTTTCTTTATTTCTTGTGTGGGTTTGATCTTCTTACATTTTGATTTTGTTTTCTTTCTTGATCGCTAAATATCCCTGGTTGGCACATTTCAGATTATTAGAATTGTGTTTTCACCTTAATTCTAGTCCATTGAAATCGCTGGCGCCCTATCCTACTTTCTATTTCGTTGTTTCGCTCCTATTGGTGTCGGAGATTTTAGATTGTCCTGTATTCGCAATAATTTTTTTTTGAGCTTCTATCGAGTGACGGTTAGCCTTCATTTAGTTACTTTCTCCCAATTTCTTTTTTTATTCTGATTCAAAATGACTAATCATAGTTTGGTAGTGTTTAATATGACCTGTAAGACGGCAGAAGTCATCCGAAAGCATTACTAACCATTTTGCGTGTATGATGGGTCTATTTGGGTACTATGGCTCTAGTAAAAATGATTAATTGTCCGTTTTGCTTTGTAACCTTGATCCATTTTATAAACATTTGACTACCGTCCACTCCTTGCAAGAATTAAAGTACGAATGTCTGAAGTTAGAACCGGCAAAGATTCTGGCCGATAATTCTGTATCACCTAGTCACGACCAACATCCTATTACTGCTGAACCGGAATCAGCCCCTGCTACAGTATCCAAGTCAGTCGCTACTCTTTTTTCAGCTTCCCTCCAAGGCCTTCCTGTGTAGGAGTGGAATTTGAAATTTTCCAGTGACCCAAACACTCTTACCGTACATGATTTTTTGGACGGGTTGAAAAACTCCGACGAACTCAACATGTGTCAGAATTGCAGTTATTTGAGTCTGTAGTAGACTTCTTCGAGGCTGAAGCATTACTATGGTATCGTGGTTACCGGCATAGATTTTCTGACTGGAAGTCGTTGTCCAATTTATTGATTCAACATTTTGAATCCCCGGATTTTGCTTATAAGTTTGCTACTATTGAGAAAAATACTTTTACTTCACATAACCGAGTTGTTAAGATTTCTTCTACACCTGTGAGTAGATCCGATACTGCTTCCGTACGTTCTACTGTTCTTCTTTCAAGTTCTGCTTCTACTTGTCAGGTTGTATGCTTTAATTGTGACAAACCTGGTCATGTTTCAACACGTTGTACTCGTCCTAAAGTACTCCATTGCTATGGTTGTGGGCATAAGGGAGTTACTCGCCACAATTGCCCCAACTGTCATCCTACTACTAATAGGTCTTCAAATAATACTTCAACTTATGTTCTCATCTCTAGGAGTTTGCTGTACACCGTCCAGATCATCCTGCTACTACTATCAAAACCTACTCCTCTTTGGCAAATATAGCTTCAAACAAAATTTCTTCCGTCTCTAGTTCTACATCCTATTCTACTCCTCCTTCTGCTCGCCCTACTTATTCACTCTCACCCCAAACTGTGCCTCCACCACCATTGCAACTCATACTTTGAATTAGTGACTTACAGCTAGCTTCTCAAGAGTTTGTTCCCGCTTTCTTAAACGATTCTACCTAAGAAATTTCTGTAGTGTCTGCAAGCACAAATGTTGCTGAAGTGACGATAATTTCTAATTCAGTCAGCGAAGGTCCTGTTGAAGTTCATGGACCTGCATCTTTAATGTCTGATGCTATTGCTGTCAAAATTTTACATGTTCCTGCTTTCTTAAATGGTTCTATTCAAGAAATTTCTGTAGTGTCTGCAATAACAGCTGTAGTCAAAGTGACGATAACTTCTAATACAGGTAGAGAAGGTCCTGTTGAAGTTAGGGAACCCGTAGCTATAATGCCTGTTGCTGTTGTCGTTCAAGTTTTACCTGACCCTGTTTCGTTATCTACTATTGTTAAGGAATCAGTTCCTATTGTGGCTGAAGTTTAGTCTGTTCCTACTCCGTTGTTTAACAGTGATGAAGTCTTACTTGATTCTACTCCTTTATCAGACGATGAAACGTTACCTACTCTTATTCGTTTTTGTCATGCTGACAAAATGCTACTTGCTTCTGTTCTTTTAACTAAGGTTGGTGAAATCCTAGCTGATGTCTAATATTGATGAAGGTCAACCTGATTCTGCTTCCTTATCTATTGTGGATAAAGTTCTTCCTGATGCCGTTTGTTCTTGTAAAGTTAATGAAATTCTGTCTGGTGCTGCTCCTTTTTTTTCATGTTGATAAACTTCATTTGACTCCTTAATCTAACATTGGCAAAGCTCTACTTGATACTGTTTGTTCTTGTAACGTTGATGAACTTCTACCTGGTTCTGTTTCTTTATGTAATATGATTGAAGTGTTATCGGATTCTGCTCCTTTTCTTAAGGTGGATACTCCTACAGCCAATGCTGTCTTCTTTCCTAACTGTGATACTTCTAGTCCTTTATCTATCGTCGTTGAATTTTTATCTACTTCTGTCCCTCTATCTCACATAACTGAAGTGTGATCTGCTTGTGTTTCTTTTCGTAGGCTTGATTCTCTTACAGCCAATTCTTTTTCTTTTTCTACCGTGGATATTCTGACAACCCATGATGTTTCCTTTTCTGCCGTTGACTTTCTTACCACCAATCCTAACAACAAACAACGTCCTTCTATGATGCGTTTTGAGTTTTATAAACTATCCTGGCCACCTCCTAAACCTCGTGCTACAATTACTACTCCCCCTGCTGTTTCTGTTTAGCACAAAACTGCCCAAAAGAGGCAGACATTAGTCTGTGCTCCTTCCGAACCGAAGATGTATGTCTGCAAAGTCCTAATGTCCTTGATCTTGTTTTATTTTCTTGCTGGCGGCGCAAACGTCTTAAACGCAGATTCTTATGCCGACTTTGCTTTCCTTAGAACTTGATTTTTGAACTTTGCGATCCCTTTATTTACTTCTCTGTGTTCTGGGTTTTCTTTGTTTTTCTTTCACCTGTGTGGGTCCGGGAATAAAGTAGCCCATGGTACGACCTGCCTGTCATAAGAGGCGACTATAGCGGTTCAACACCTACAAACACGCACAATTTATACACGCACACTACATACACACACAGTTCATACACATGCACACACGCATATACACGTACCTACTCATACATCAACAACACACACGCACACATATACATAACTACACTGGGATTCTGTTTTATTTTCTTTTGTGCGATTCTTAGGGTATTTGTTTTATGGTTCTTCTACTTGTTGCTTGGTGTTATTCTTTTTGGTTTTTCTTTTTTTTTCCTTGTTCCTTTCGCTCCATATTCCTCGCTTTTTCCTGTGGCTGGTTTTGCGTTCTGTCGGTCTTCGTGCTGACATAGTTAAATTTTTCGATCCACTTCCTGTGGTAGGTGCTTTCTAGTCCGTTTATCTTTTCTTCGGAAACCACGACTTAGTCGACTTTAGGTCTAGTTAGCATTTCTTTTCTTTGGTTCTTCGGTTGTTGCGATTCTTAGGTACCACAGTTTGAAGTAATTTCATTTTCTTTTTTTGTCCAGCATTTTTGTTGTTCCCGAGCATACTCTGAGGCTTGACACTTTTGTCATTTTGGCTGTTACTGTTAGTTTCTTGCTCGCTTTTTTCCTTTACTTTTTGTTTTTCTGCAGGAAACTAATCTTCTCTTGAGGTCGAAGACTTTCCTGTTTCTTTTCTGAAGAAACATCCGTCCTTTGACGACTTTGACAGTGTTGACGCCGTTCTATCTTTGCCTTCGTTCAGTGCCAATACCTACCTATTTTTTCCTGTGTGTCCCTTCAATTTTTTTTGCTTCATCCAATACTTTGGTTCTTCGAGCCGGATGAGGGTTTTTTTTATTTTGGGGTGTTTCTTTTTTCTTTTTTGGTTTTGTTGTTTCCGTAAACGAATTTTCTTTTAGTTTTGTTTTCTTAAGCGAATTTTGTTGTGTTTGATTTTTTTTGGTACTGCTTTCCTACCCCGACCTTTTAATCTTGATGGGAGGCGGGAGAGATTTGTTACTTTCATTTCCTGCAGTAAAATCGTATCCGTTATTTGGTTATTCATTAACATCGATTCCGTTTCTACTCGTAAATCCTCCAACAACACCCGGTATATTAGACCTTTCTAATAATATTCAATTCAAATCTAGTTGCTTTGAAACGAAACGTTTATCCTATAAATTGAATAATTTATATCCTGTTTTAGGTATCCGTGAACTCGTCATACATTACGATAGCGTGTAATTACTTTCTCTATTGTTTCAGTCTAAAACTCTTAGAAATAACGTATTGAACTATCCGATAAAACCGTGTTTTCAAGTTTGCTAATCACGTTTGATAACATCAATATTACTTGGAGCCCGGTCATTCTTTCTTTGGTTTTTTGTGTTAGACTACATCAATGAACGTAGCAATTAGATTTTTAACAATGTCTAGACATTGATAGTGTTATAAATTTGCAGTTAAACAAATACGGAATTTAACTTGGAAATTTGAAGCAACTATTTTGATCTATTAGACGTATTAGTGCAAGTTTTTATTAACAAGAGTAACGTCACAAGTATTTACAGATAGTTATATATGGTATAAGTTGTATAAGATGTTATTTTCATTTGTAATTAATTGGTTGAGAGTGCCATAATTTTACCACTTTTTATGAATAGGTGTTGCCACGTTATCAATTTGGAGAAGGATAGCATTTTTTTGAAAGACATTGTTGTATAATACAAGTACAGGGTACAATATTCGAAAGAATGGTTCTAAGGGTGTTTATGTTGTTGCTGTCGAGAACGTGGACTTTAGGGTTGCGTCAAGCCTTTATGATTTTTATGGTTTTTAGGCAAGTCACTTGTATATGCTTCTGCTTACCGCAATAAGCAGAGAAAGTGTATATTGAGTAACATTTACGTGAATTTTAATGCTAAGAAAAACAAACACTGGTCAATTGAAGGGACATTTGATTACATATTTTAGAAAGCCCAAACAATTACAAAAAATGAAGGTACAAGCATTCAAAATATAACAATTTAAAAGGAATTATAATATTCATGTTATGTTCAATAGCCACAGAGGATTTATATTTAACCTCTAGCCTGAACAAGATTGAAATTTTCTGAAAAATACTTGCCTGACATTTTTCAGGTGGTCCATGTCACAAATTGAACACAAGATCTTGAGATTAGTAGTGATATTCAAACCAAGTAAGCCACAAAGTTATCTTATTATTACTTTACCGCAGAGAAAGTCTACACTTTACCGCCACAAACTTATAGGAAAATAAATGAAAATATTAATATTGTTCATATTTGGTCGAATTATAAAATGTCAAGTCCTTATTTGTTTATTTAAGTGAATTTAAGTTGCTTTAATTGTAGAAAATATGACATTTGTAGAAAAGCAAACTCTGATTTTTCGATCGTTAAAATCAGAAAGCATTTGAAAAAGATTTCCCAATTTTTTTTTTAATATAAAACTGATTAGAATGTATTTTTGTTCTATTAACTATTTGGTTGAATGTACTATTTATCTTGATTGTTGCACTTTACATAACTTTGTCCATACTTCACTAATTGAATCACTTCTATATTATTGAAAAATGTCATATGTTTGCAATTGGTATATGATATAATTTATTAGCAATATTCATCTTTACTTTAATTCCAGGCTCAAATGGAAAGAAAGTTATCAATCCATTTGTACTATGTCTTAACTTGACTGGCTGTAAAACAGAGGATCCGGGCCAGGCACGAATTCGTTACCAATTTGGTATATGGGACGCTAGCATTAGCTGTTGGGAATTTTGTGACATATCCAGCATTGTACTTAATTTAGATAATACAAAAGAACTTTTATCTATTGGATATCGAACTGTTGGAATACATGATCGACATATTACTAGGGGTAAGCACTAATATTTGTGTTTCTAACACTATTCTTCATTTATAGAAAATGACGTCAAAATTATGGTTAAAGTTCAAATTATTTACAGCGCAGAAGAAAAACATAGTTTATCTCAAGATTTAGCACGTATATTAGAAACCGAGTCTGAAGAATATTCTGATACTATTGTTGAAAGTGCATGTCAAGTAAATTTTAAAGCAAATAGTTTATTAATTAAAGCTCGTAGTTCGGTACTTGCAGCCAAGCTGAAAAAGTACAAGGATTCCAATAATAATGTAAGTACTTAATTTAAGTTTTATGCTATGGAGATTTTAAGTTTGCAATGTATTTCGTTTCACATGATATAGGACGACTGAAGTTGCTTACTTAAAATCTGTTTCGACTGGTTCAAAATCTTTATTCAGTGTTGCTCACTAGTATGGTGAAGTTTCCTGTGAATCGGGTATAATAGCCGCCCTGTATCGATGTAAGGATGCAATCGAAAATATGAATTTTTACCTTACCATGCCCTTTTTCCTGCCTGGTTAGCTTGGCGGAAAATATTATGTGGATTTAATAAAAATGAAATGATACAGAAATCTCAAAAAACATCTATGAACAATATTCTATACATTCCATAAACATCTTTCTTTTACACACATCTAAATAATCTCGTACAGACAACCAGACCTTATTTCAACAAGTCGTTACATTGGAACAATAGAGAAAACTATTATACGGCGGTCGTAAAGTATACCAAGTTAGCGGGTACCTATAAACAGGATATAACTATTTACTTGTAGCATAAACTTGTCGTTTCGAAATAAATGAGTCCAAAATGACAATTTGTAGAAAGCGTATTTATTATTGTAAACATGATGTTATTGAAGAATTTAAGAGATTGTGGTATACCTAAAACAAGGCATAGACTATTTTATTTATAGAATAAATTTTCGTTGTAAAAGAAAAAGGGATTTGATTTAAGGAATTTATTCAAAAGCGTGTTTATTATTAATTATGTTAAAAATCAACGTAACAATATAATTAAAAATATGCCAACGTTTAATAATTATTTAATAATAAACAAAGTCTGGTTATTAAATACTCATAGAACAAGCCAAACAAGACAACTCAGCATTTATTTGAATTATGACATTCCATATTTATCGTGAATAGTGTATATATTTATGATACGATTTCTATTTACAAATTACAGCATGTTGCACCATCCCTATTGCTGGAAATCATAGCAATTTCAGTTGTATCTTGCTCTACATTCACGTTATGTACCACTTTTGTATTACAATCTTTCGCCATATATTCCTATATATCACAAAATACCCGAGGATTGATTTAATCAAACAGCCCTTTTTATTGGGTCTCTTGATATGAAACTCGTACATTTTAATGTTGATTATTTTTGATATTTATGTTAACGTTTCTCAAAAATCTTGCTTGTTCTGTTGTAATCCAAACCAGATGCTACCATTGTGTGTGTTTTATATCATATTGACCAGAAACTTTAATGTTTCGAACATCATGATCCAGTAGCTCAAATAACGTGGAAATATCAGCAGCTGTTTGTAGTATTATAGTTCTTCCACTTTGTAGCTTTAAAGAACTGCAAACTTGATACGCTCCGCACCACTGATACGGTACACGTTTCACAATATTGCGTTATTGTATATTATGACATAATTACGCGGCAAATTGTATCAAATACCAAACACGTTTACAATGATATAGTTCTTAATTTCAAGTATAAATAAAGTAATGTACTCACGTAAAACGTGCCTTGCAGTTAAATCTCAGAGCCATCTCCTTGTTGTTGTTTGGGTGTGGGTTGCGTCACGCCATTGTTGAATCCAAATTTAATCGTCCCTCCTCTTTCGTCGTTTGTAGGTAAGGCAAGAGGGATACAGGTAAAGGTACTCGTAGATAAAGATAAAATGAAACCTACATCTTAAAAAAGAGAAAAGACAGACACCACGACACAGGTAGATGTTACCGGGTTGACGCCTCGTGGCTAATAATGTCCTGTCACACCGCGCACTTGCGCCACTTACTCCACGCCTGCGCATTCTTTTGCGCCAACGCAACTGTCCGGGATGGAGGAAATTAACAAGTTTATTTTAAAATAATGGCGGGAATTCACTCACATATTTAAAAATGTACATTTCCAAATTTGGAATGTAACAAACTAGTATATCTCAAGGTGCTTTTTCCAGAAATGTGCCAAATTCGCAAGTTTGAGACAACGTTTAAGTTCAATCACATAATCTGCAATTGATTCACCAGGCCTCTGCTGCCATAGATATGATGTATATCTTTCCGCAATTGCAATTCATTTAGGTGTAAAATATTTGATTAAAACTGTTATTATTATATAAAAGTTTTAATTGCAGACTGTGCTGGTATGTAGTTTTTTAAAATTTTGTCCACATCTGGGCCAACTAATGAAACAAATATTGATATGTTAAATTTATCTTCAATAAAAAACTGTTGCATGCGTACCATTGTCACCTGATATAAATCGTTCAGTGTTATAGATAAGTGGCGTTTTGCTAAATATGATTTCAACACAAAATATATTTTGCAAAATACATAAACGGATGGATTGCACACTCTCCCTAACGTTTCTGGATGCTGTTCCATTCCGTACTCTACACATCTTCACAATAATTCTTGATTGATAACTCCCACTTAATAACTATACAGAAGTGTAACAAAATAACGTTGTAATCAACTAGAAGATATTAATAATGTGATATAATACATATTAATCACTTATTACAAAAGGCCACCATGGTCACTCAGTACCTGTTAGGCACTCCTTTCACGGCCAAGAATTAATGTGTGCTGATCAGCTCTAACAATTTCGACTATCCAAGAAACCCCCCAAAACCATAACGAACATCTTGCAAACAACCAAATCTTGAAAATACATCATGCCACTATACAATAAACAAGATAGCAAATTCCTAATCAGGACATTAAACAAATTTAAATTGTTATCAACAAAATAGTTCAAATACATTTTCACAATTTTAAATAAACAGCAGGTGACTGAAAATAAGTACGCCACAATCCTTCGTATAGCCTTGAGTTAAATTCTAACGACTTCTTTATATTTTCACAAATTAACTTTGTAGTCAACACCAGAAAATGCCATAGAAGCATGTAAAATCTTTCAAATGCGTTTATGATTGTTTTATTTGCTGAAAAAATATATCAACCGTAACGGGGTGTATTTTGAAAAGCAATAGTCATTTTTAATTTTAACCATTTGCATCTATTTATTCCAAAATTTTAGCCGCAGCCCTTGTGTCTCTAAATATTTCTGGAGTTTCTGAACAAGTTTAAGTAAATCTAGTTCCAAGATTTTGTATATAGTATGTATTTGGTTAGTTCTGGATGAAAATCAAAAACGTAACTTTTAAATGACAGGATATGTCTTATTTTCCATTCGCTTCAGATCTTCATCTTGTACAGGATCCGGCAGAAAGAAGGTCCCCACTCGAAAGCCAATAAAATTAAAACCAAATGAGATATAAAACTAATTGTACAATAGCAAAGCATATATAATGCTATTTAATTCAATGTGCTTTAAACAAAACATCATGTAAGTGTCGGTCAACATAGTTGAAGCATTGATTAAGCCTGTCGCAATAATTATCCATGATTTTAAGAGGCTTTTCATGTGTAATGGCAGCCATTTCTTGTTGAATTGCATCCCTCGGGGCTGCTAAAGTCTGAGGACGATGTTAATGTACCTTGACTATCAGATGAACCCAGAGAAAGAAGAACATATGTGGGACGAACATGTTGCAGGAAGTCGCAACACAACATTGCATGGGTTTCAAAGTCTCTTTTACTTAGGTGTTGTACAATCACCATTTTATAGGGACGTATTGTCTTATTCTGGTACGGAATGCTCAGAACACTTTCATCAGATATCATTTGTGTTGCCGTGTGTTTCCATGCAGAACGTCGAGAAGACTATTGAATTGAAGCTCTGACAGCGGCCACAGTTTCTGGTCCTGTTGCCGTGCGAGGTCGACCTTAAGATTTCCATTTGACTGCAGAACCTGAAGCTCTGAAATTTGATACCCAACAGTAAATCGCTTTTTTTGTCGGGAACAGGTTCCCATCGTAGAAGCGCAAACTAGATGTAAATAGCAGGTTGTGTTGCTATCGGCAACCTGCTGTTTTCGATAAACTTCTCCACAACAGACGTACGATACCTTCCTGACCACGCCGTGGCGTACACTAAAAACGGCACTTATGCCGCTACTTACTGACTTACTCAGCACCACTGCAAACCACCCCATCCACAGTAATGCCTGTAGCAAATAGGGGTGTTCTATCTGCCGAATCCTGTAGTTAGTGTAAGATTAAGATTTCCTGGGGCTTCAAAGCAAAACAATTTCTATGACCTTTTAAATGATACTGAAATATAAAGTCTATATTTTTTGTAATTAGTAATAACATGGTGACAATTTTGTCCGGAGATGAATAGTTCAAGCATAATGAACGAAAATAAATTTGTTGGTTATTTTATAAAGAGAAAAACCAGTGACCGGTTTCGCTATGGCTGCAACTCATACGACTGGCACATTTCTCTTTGCAAAACAACCAACAAAGACATTAAATTATAAGGGAATCATAGGGGTATATATATATATATATATATATACATTTATTTTACCGCTAATACAGGCCCGAAATGCTATACACACCCGACGTTATTAAAGCCAACGCGACGTTACCAGACCCGGGTCTGGGTCTGACAAGGTTTTTGGTGTATTTCTCCATTCCTTGACCTCTATAACCCTATAAGCACATTTTTACTTTTATATGATCGGGAATGAAAAGTCGGTTTAACATACCGTTATATACAAATTTAGTTCACGTAAAACTAGTGCAGAGAGCGTTCTAGTCACTTGATATACAGACGATGTTTCTCAGTATCTTCAACCGACGTACTCAGTTCCTCCAACCGGCAACCATGGCGTTCGCTTATTGTGATCGGTGATGTATCCTTACTGGAATGTTTACTGCAAGAACAGATGTCAGGTAACGATTAAAGCATTTTTAGCAGGTTCACTATAGTTTATTAAAATTTCTGCACAACTTTAAGGTACATTTATTTACGCAAATTATTTTGCACTTTGGATATAAATCAAATCATTATAACCCTCAACAAGTTTTCTGAGGGCTATAGCTCTGCACATAAATCGAATAATCGGTCAGTTCGTTTCTGGTTTTAAATTATAATGGGATAATAAAAAGTATAATAAGGAGGATCTTCTAAAGCAGTTCAAAAAATCTAAATCGGGCGAAGTTCGAAATTTGTGTAGACTATAGAACAATTTGATTAATAAAATTATAAAATGCAGCTTATTGCCATTTCTGTATATAATTTTAAATCATTAATAAATAACAAAGGGTTTACTTTTAATTGTTTGTCTTTGATGTCAAGTCTACAGCCACTTTCAAAAAAGTTTAGTCAATGAGAGACTGGGTTTAGTGCAAAACAAAACTGTATCCGGATCAACGAATCCCCTTGAAAATATTCCTCACTTATATGAATGGTTCCAGGTCCAGGTATTTGTTACTGACAACAAGTTGTGTTTCCGATATTTCCATTATTTGTTGTAGTAGTAATATTACCTTGGGTCAAAGTTACGACAGTGAAACTAGCAGCCAAAAGTAGCGACTGATTCTAAAAGCAGTGATTGCGAACCAGCTACACCCTATAGCATAGTATACTCTGAATTTTAAATATAATAAAGCATACGTGAATACATAGTAATTAAGTATAATTAGTTTGCATAGCATTTTAGAGAAAACGCGAGGTCTGGGGAACTAATATTCTAGAGGCCTTTCAAAATTTAAAATAGAATGTGTGCAAGAAAATAGAATCAAGGGTGTTTAATATTCTTCGGATCATTACATTTAATTATTTACAGCAGCTTTGAGCGCTAATTATTTCAAAATGTATAAAATACGCGCTATCAGGTTATTAATGAAGGATATTGCTAGTGCATGCAGTCGTTTACACAACAAACGTGTTGTCAGTCAAACATATAATACATATTAAAATATCATTATCAATAAGTTATAAAAGTCATGTGAACTGGTCAGTTTTAGTTTAGTAGTCCTTTCCTTTTTGCATTGTGTCATTTATGATTTATGGTGTGTTGTTGAAGTTTTATGTATATTTCAAGTTCTGGATATTTAGATGAAATATTATGGTGTGATTATTGTTACCAAATAACTAAGAAAATGTTTGTTAGTCTCAATATTTTAAAGAGCAAATGCTTCCTTTGCTTAATAAAAGCGCAGCGAGCGCAACAAAATCGAGGGTTATTTATTGTTTTAATTATTGTGACTGAGAGTGTCAGCGGACAGTAAGTACAGCTAAAACTTGTCGAATTTTTGTATCATCTTGTGCATAATAAAATAGTTAAGGCTTTTGGTCCCAAAACCTAATGGTAAGTTTATACTTTATAGTAAAGTTCAAACAGTTTCAAAACTACGAATTAGTTAAGACATAAGTTATGTTCTTTTTGTTCCTTACAAAAATTTGTTATGTTTGCATGACTATTTCAGATTCATTTCACTTCTAATACAGTAGAGCAGAAAGAGCGAATAGACTTTTTAATTTTATTTACCGCCATAAAATATAAATAAACGACATGCTGCTACGCTATTTTATTTTAATTTTAAAAAGTAAAGAACAATCAGTTTGGCAAGGTCAAGATAGGGCAAATTCCTCTGTCATATAATGCACGGTTAAAAAAATATGACATCTGGTGCAAAAGAGGTTATTGTCGTTAATAGGATTCCATTTTGACAGGCGAATAACAATTTGGATAGAGAATATTACACAAATGGCAGCAAAATTCACAATTTATTAAAACATAAACTTCTTGTATGTCCCTGGACCCCAGAGGATAACTATTTAGTTTGTGTGGTTAAACACGGTAAGAAATCATTTTAGGCTGGTACTTAACTTCTAGATAACGCTCACCTTCAGGAAATAAAATTTAAAGTTTCAAAACAATGGTTGAATAGATTTCCTTGACTAACCTATACAGGGCAGCGTGGTATCGTATCGCTTTTTAAATACTGTGTGTTCTTTTCAAGTAAATTTATGGGTAAAGGCGAGACACAGAACACAGGTGCCGTAGTAAGAAAACCCTTTTGAGGTTATAAAAATGCCGTATAAATATTTAAGGACCATGAAAAATTAAAATACCATATCAAAATCACTGTTGATGCTAATAATTTTTGTAAAGCTTTTACTAAATCACAAGATGATGTAGTATCAAATTTAACAAATACTATAGCAGGCAGGTAGGGCCAAACGGTCAGAAAATAAAACCTGTTATAGCAACTACAATTCTTTTTGGCCGACAAAAATTTCCCTTGCGTGTAACTTCAGACTGTAGATCAATAGGTCTTAATATTCAGTGCTGCACAAACAGGGTGTATTTCGGGCTCTTCTGAATTATCGTATTAGTGCTGATGATGAAGTGTTGCTAGGACATTTACAAAATTCTACACGTAATGTAATATACCGCAGCGCTCAAATACAAAATTGCATAATATCGTAACGTGGGAATATAATTCAGAACAAGCTCGTAAAACAAATCAGTAACTCTAAAAGATTTTCTATTTCAACCAATGGAGCTTCCGATGTTTCTAGAACAGCACAATTATCACTTCGCGTGCCATATTTGGATGAAAATCGATTAATACGAGAAGATTTTATGGAAATTGTTTCAGTAAAAGAACCGACAGGTGAATATTTGGCTGTGGTTATAATTGATTTGTTGAAAACTTTAGAATTATCTTGCTGGACAAGGCTACGACGGAGCAGCGGTTATCTCTAGCAGTTTTAAAGTAGTACAGTCTATTATTGAAAGAGTACTGGAAGTCCTATATGTGCATTATAATGTTTATGCATTAAACTTGGCAACAGCTCAGTCTTGTCAAAATCAATATATTAGTAATTGTATAGGAACAGCTAAGTCCGCCGGAAATGTTTTTAGAAATTCCCCTAAAAAAATAGAAATTATAAAAACAAATAGAGCAAAATATTTGTCAAATTCTAAACGGCAAAAACTTACCGCTATGTGTACAACCAGGTGGGTTGAAAGCCATAACGGCCTTTTGCGTTTTAAATAAATAAATCAACTGCTCGTGGACTCGTTTGAACCGAAGCGTCAAATCTTGAAGTTTCTTCAAAGGCTACGCAACATTTTAAGTGCATAATAACGGGAGAATTTGTTGTCGGTATAGGCGTTTCTGACTATATATTTTCACACACAATAAACCTCCGTAAACTTTTGCTAACAGCGGAATGCAATTTAACTGCCGCGCTCGGCTATATTGAGGACATAAAAAAAACTATAGTAACATCTAGTACAAAACAAAGTAAAACAAAAATGGCGTAAAGGTAGTTCCTTCGAGCCCAGAACATTATTACAGAATATCAGTCGTAATTCCTTTTTGACGACCTTTACCATAGTTGGATTCACGAATTTTAAATCATAAAATGTTATTAAAGCTTTAGGTTGCATTTTGTCTAGGCAATGTGTAAACTTAGAATTTGGAAGACAAAGTGCAAAGAGGTACAGACTAAGATGGAAATAGGAAAGACAGACGAAACATACAAACTAATTAGAAAGAATTTTAGGGATATAAAACCGTATAGCAAAAATATTAGGGACGCGGAAGGAAACGCCATTATAGAAGATATGCAGGAAAAGAATTTACAGGAATCAGACAATGAAAAAGGTGACTTGAGATATCCTATACTTAGAGATGAGGTTGAACATTAAAGAGTCTGAAAAATGGTAAGGCGCCGGGTACAGATAAGGTGCAAGCAGAAACTCAAAGCCGCTGAACAAGCAGTAACAGAACGTCTCTTCCCAATTGTTAGCTATATGTATGAGACAGGCAAGATAGCCAAATATTTGAAATGTAACACCATAGTCACTATACCAAAAAAGTGAGGCTTGGTTAGATTTGAAAATTTTCGAACAATAAGTTTGACAGTAGACGTGTCAAAATTTACTAGAATTGTACAAAGAAGAATGGAAAAACGCACTGAAGAAATACTAGGAGAAAATCAATTTGGGTTTAGGCGAAATAGGAGAACACGGGTGGCTATTTTAGCTCTCAGGGTGATCATGGAGATAACAATGGAAAAAGGTAAAAGCATGTATACAGAGTTTGTAGATGTGGAAAAAGCATTCGACAATGTAAAGAGGAAAAGAATGTTCGAAATACTCAAAAAGATTTTATTAAGTTTCAGAGATAGACGGATAAATAAATATTGAATATATATTGTAAAATCTGTCGTTTATATATTCAAAGTATCACAAATAAAATATTTATGATATATTTGGGGGTATCAGAGAACTGGGAAGAAGAGTGTAATTTTGCAATTACTAGCAATAAATTCATTATACAAAATTTGCAAAATAATAAAAATTATTAATTAATATTGTAATATAAACAAACCAAATTAAAACACTACATCATCATCATCATCTACAACACAACCTACACCTATACAGAAAACTTACATACGTACATATTCATTTTTAACAAATTCACAGGCACTTGTAGAAACAAAAATAGTTAGTTCCTGACTACTCCTAAATTGTAAACAAAAAACTAATATTCTTAAAGAAATAAGACAATGAATTACAAATCCACCTCAAAACTTTTTAATGCAACACAATGCGGCGGTTTTATGTACTGCATCAAATTCATTTATTGCGCTATCTATATCTAGCTCTTTAACTATGGACCCTTCAATATTAATTATTGCTAAATATTATAGTCGATCGTTTGTCATTCTACTCTGTAAATAAGTTTTTAAACGTCTTAAACAAGAAACGGCACTTTCGCAAGCAGCACTTGACACGGGGATTATAACAGCAATTACTGCAATTTTAAACGTTTCATTGAAAACAATTTTATATGCTTTAAACATGTCAATAAAATTAAAAATTGTTTTTATTACAAATTTGTTTTGCGCTTTGTATAATTTTAGCGTGTTTGGGTAAATTTTCAGTTCAGTTTCCAACGATTCCAAATTTATTTTGTAGTGTTTGGCCATCGGCAGCAGATGTTCATAAACTAAAAAATTTACCTTTTTAGGGTGAAGAGAGCCACTGGATACGATAATGTCGGAACACTGTTTAAATCGTTCGTTGAGTTCTGATAATACAGCGTCCAATACCAGTTGTAAAATGCGGTAACAAAACTACGATAGCTAACTAGGAGGGAGAAGTGGACTGTATATCAAATTAAGTGACAAGTTAACAATCAACATATAATTAATGTTTCTAATCAGTTCAAACGTTTACTAAAAGCACTCACCTGGTGTTCACGAAGTCGTGACAACGACAAAAACGATGTAAACAGATACTACTCTTCTCTTAGGCGGGTGTAGCGAAGCACATTTATGACGACAGCGGTGTTGTGAAAAAAAGCGGTTTATGTAATTAATTTGTTCTACGTAGAACGTGTAAAACAGCGATGCGGTCTGTTCGAACGACAAATCGATAGTCTTTTGTTTTGTGGATTTTCCAGTCAATACTGTTCTTGTACATGCGGAATAATACAGAGTTTTATCACTCGCGGCACTTGTTGGCGCGTGCTTCAAGTAAAACTATGGGAATTTTACTCTAATAAATTTAAATATACCGAGGCGAACGTAAATAATCAACAAACTCAATAGAAAATAAAATTTAGCTTTAATTATTTACAATATAAACGGAACATACCGCCCACCAAAATGCAAAGCATTTTAAAGAAAAAATAATTATAAGGCGGGGAGGGGAGGGGGCGTAATGACCAAGCGAAAAAGCGAAAAAAAAGGATCTACAAAAAAAACTAAAGAAAAAAAGAAGAATTCTTTTTTCTACATTGAGGGCAAAGGGCGGAGCTTTGACACAGGACGCTTCAGCTCGCCATGAGCGGTTTTAAGTGTGACTACCCTAACAACACCATCTGTCCCAGGATGCACAGCCACAAAACGGCCGAGAGACCAACAAAGGGGAAGAACATTAGCGACTTTAATTAGTACTAAGGTGCCCAAATCAACTTGAGGAAACGGGGTGTGCCACTTTGAGCGCTGTTGTAGCGAGTGTAAGTACTCTTTGGACCAACGGGACCATAAATCTTGTTGAATTCGCTGGAGCAATTGCCAGCGAGAGAGGCGGTTAAGCGGTAGGTGAGAAAGTGCGGGCTCCGGGATGGCGGTTAAAGGGGGCAAAGTTAAAAAATGACCGGGTGTAAGACAGCTCAAATCATTGGGGTCAGTGCTCAAAGGTGTGAGAGGGTGTGAGTTTAAGATGGCCTCAATTTGGATAAAGACAGTGGCCAATTCTTTAAAAGTTAACACTTGCTCGCCAATAGTACGTAGTAGCAGGGTCTTAACAGATTTCATTCCCACTTCCTATAAGCCACCAAAATGAGGTAAAGCTGGCGGTATAAATTGCCACGAGATATGGTCCTTGGAAGCAGCAAGCTTGGCGAGATGAATTAACTGTTTATGAGCACCCACAAAATTTGTGCCACAATCACTATAGAGGTGATCACAACGGTCACGCCTGGCAATAAGTTGTTGCAGAGCCGCTAAAAAGGCGTCCGTTGACAAGTCAGCTACGACTTTAAGGTGCAGCGCCTTGGTAGCCATGCAGATAAAAAGACATAAATATGATTAGAAAACTTTAACGCCCCCTAGTCGAGACATAGTACTAGAAAAGAGACCAGTGAAGTCGACGCCCGAACACAAAAAAGGTTTGACTTGAGTAACTCGACATGAAGGCAGGTTGCCCATAGGAGGTTGCAATGCGACCGAATTGGTCTTCCAACACGTTAGACGGTGACTGAAAATACGACGGATAGATTGCCTTCCAAAAATAATCCAGAAGTGCTGACCAACGAGAAAATGGACCATTTTAGCACCCGCGTGGAAGTTTTTTAAATGAGCGTAAGTAACATACAGATCAGTGAATCGACTTTTGCTAGGTAACAAAGCGGGAAATTTACGGTCAGAGGACAAAGGCGCGTAAGCCAGGCGACCTCCGACGCGCAATATTCCATCACGAATAAAAGGAGACAACTTGCAAAAACTCTTTTTTAAAGGGGATCCAGAATGAATGACTTCAAGCTCGATAACAAAATAAGATTTTTGAGTATACGCAAGCAAATGGAGCAGACCATTGTGCAAGAAGATGACACAGGTTCGGAGTACCTTTCGAGCGGATGACGTAGATTATGATGAAAACGGAGAATCCAAGCTACAATACGCGTAATAAATGGAAAGGAAGAGTGATTTTCTAGAATTGATTGAATCCAAGATGATGTTTTGATAGCGGATATAACAATAGAGCGTTGTTCAGTGAGAACTTCAGGAATATCTGAAGACGGAATATGTGGACCTTAGTTTTTGAAAGACCAATACAAGGTTGGTGAAGCTGCCCACCATAAAGAACATTGGCACAAGTCGGTAGGGAGTAAACCACGTGACCCGACATCGGCAGGATTCTCGGTGGAGGGGATGTGATGCCAAGAAGCGCGAGACGTGTTTTCCTGAATGAAAGCACCACGATTGGCGACAAAATTCTTCCAACGCTGCGGCGGGGAACAAATCCACGAAAGTACTACCATCGAGTCAGACCAACAGTAAATTTTATGAAAAATAAGGTTCTAATCAAAGGTTTTGAGGACAAAGATTAATAATTTTGATGCCAGTGTGGCGGACAATTCGAAACGGGTAAAGAGATTGTACGAAGGGGTGCGACCTTAGACTAAGCGCACACTAAATATACCTCAACGGCGGAAGAAGTAACAAAGCGAAAATAAACAACAGCACAGTAACCACGTTCGGAAGCGTCAGCAAAGCAGTGAATTTCGCACGTAGTAAACTGTGGCGGGATAAGCAAGCGGGGTAAAGCAAAATCCGAAAGAAGCAGTAACTCATGCAAGTATCTCTCCCACAAACGGAGGAGGTCAGGGGGAGGAGGAGCATCCCATTCTAATTTTAACGACTATGAACGTTAAATTAAGTGTTTTACCAGAAAAGTAAGAGGGGATAAAAGTCCTATGGGGTCGAAAATACGGGCTAAATTAGAAAGTAGGTTGCGTTTGGTACAGCAGGTACTTAGTGGCTGAACTAGAAAACAAAATTATCTAAAGTGGGATTCCATTGAAGACCTAAAACTTTTAGGGGTTGAGTATCAGGGTCCTCAAAGGAGCGGGTATGCGCGAATTGCTGCGTAGTGGAAAGATCTTTTAATATTTCGGGATGGTTACTTGACCATTTATAAAGTTCAAAACCACCAAGTTTTAAAAGAGCAATTAGTTGATTAGGTAGAGCGAGGTTGATTCAATTGAATCTCCGCCAGTAGCGATGTCATAGATATAAGTATGGTGGCGAAGTGCGAAAGCGGCTAACGGATAAGAATTCCTTTCGTTCACGGCTAACTGCTAAAGCGTACGTATGGCAAGAAAGGAGCACAATTGATTCCATACGTAACGGTATTTAATTTAAAATCCTGAATGGGCTCCTCAGGGGAGAAGCGCCAAACAATTCGTTGATAGTCACACTGAGCGGGATTTACAAGAATTTGTTTGTACATCGGACGAATATCGGCAGTGACAACATAAGAATGTAAACAAAATTGTAACTAAATTGCGGTGATATCGGATTGCAACTTCGGTCCAACAAACAAATGATCGTTTAAAGACGATTGAGACAGAGTTTTAGCGGAAGCGTTGAAAACAACTCGTAATTTCGTAAACCGACGGGGTTATCGGACTTTAATTTGGGAAATTTATCTATATTGTTCTATAGAGCTGAGGTAATGTGACGAATATTACGATATTTTTTGCAAAGTTTTGTGTATGCAAGAGTGTAATTGGTTTCTGTAAGGTCAAAGTTTTTAATGGTTAAAAGTGCGGAATCTTTTAGAGCAAATTGAAAATACGAAAATTTATCTGTGTCTGACAAATCGTTATTAAGTTGAACTAAGCTATCAAACCGATCAATAAAACTTTCAAAAAAACAACTTTCCCCATCAACCGTAGGCAGCGTCAGCGGGGGGAGTGATACTTTCGACTTTAAAGTCTCTAGAGGCGGGTACAGAATAGCCCGAGGCGAAAGTTGGCTGGTAAACAGCTTGAAATAGAGCGCTTTTATTTGAAAGTAGTTGTTATCAAAGCGTTTATGTATAGCGTCTTACATTTCAAATTGTTCATCAGCGTTACCGGCGGAAGAAATTGCACCTACTATCCAATTATGATGTGTTAAGAAATTTTCTCTAACGGTTTCCAGTGATTCATACTGTGCGCGAAATAAATCTAAAAAGGCTGCTTCGACCGTACAGTTGTGAGCGATTTCAAACATTTCCTTTAGTGAATTAATTGCAGTATTACGCAGAAAACAATTACATTTCAGTTTTTCTGCCATAGTTAAATAAATACAAAAGCGGATGAAATAAGAACGAGAACTTGACAATTTATAAATAGCCTAGCGGCGATAACAATTACGTAAACCTATTGCAAAGTAGATAACAAATGCTCGTAAACAACTCAACGATACAAATTATGCTAATTAAAACTGTCAATGCTTTGATGAGCGGTATGAATAATTATTTTAGTTTGTTATTTTTTCAAATTTCGTGAGAAGTTACCAAATGTAAAATGCGGTAACAAAAGTACGATAACTAACTAGGAGAGAGAAGTGGACTGTATATCAAATTAAGTGACAAGTTAACAAACAACATATAATGAATGTTTCTAATCAGTTCAAGCGTTTACTAAAAGCACTCACCTGGTGTTCACGAAGTCGTGACAACGACAAAAACGATGTAAACAGATACTACTCTTCTCTTAGGCGGGTGTAGCAAAGCACATTTATGACGACAGCAGTGTTGTGAAGAAAAGCGGTTCATGTAATTAATTTGTTCTACGTAGAACGTGTAAAACAGCGATGCGGTCTGTTCGAACGACAAATCTATACTCTTTTACTTCGTGGATTTTCCGGTCAATACTGTTCTTGCACATGCGGAATAACAGAGTTTTATCACTCGCGGCACTTGTTGGCGCGTGCTTTAAGTAAAACCATGGGAATTTTACTCTAATACATTTAAATATACCGAGGCGAACGTAAATAATCAACAAACTCAATATAAAATAAAATTTAGCTTTAATTATTTATAATATAAACGGAACACCAGTAAAAACATGTTTATTTTACAGTGGTTTATGACTTCACTTTATTGTTTGTTTTGTGCCGAAATCACTTCCTATATGATGTAATTTTGATAGTTTTGCGGTAACTTTCTATTCCGCTCATTTTTTTGTTGCGCTTTCTTACATAGACTCAGGAATATTAATTTTATTTCCGTTACACATTTTTATTACTTCGTAATATATGTTTGCATATTCCTTGAAACCTTCATCTGTTCTCCATTCTTTAAATATTTTTATAATAGACATTATCAAATCATTACTTGAACTTAGATCAGCTGTACCTTTTTGCAAATAATCACTAACACCTTTGCGTAATAGCAAAATTTTGTAAAAAGACAAATATTGAAAACAAATTCGAAATTTATCTGATACAACAATCCAATTGCCTTGGCAGAATGATTGATTATATCCCTCATTAATCAATAAGTTGAGTAGTACCAATATTTAGCTTAAATTTTTGTTTACACTTAAACGTGCAACAACTTGGGCCGAACATCTTGTATAATAAATTTTCTTTAATTATAATAATTGCCGTCTGTTTGGATGAAGCCTTTTTTGCAAGTCAATAAATCTCGTATAAACAGTCCATTGCGAAATAAAAACATACAGTGTTTGTAATAAATTAAAAAACTTATTGCTCTTACCAGCCTTTTTTGCAGACATCCATTATAACCAAGTTCAACCGATGATTACAGCAATGTACATAAATTGTTTGATTAACCTCATTACTAAAAGTTATTAAACACCGTTATTTCTACCATTCATTACATTTGCACCATCATATATATCTGTGCTACGCATTTTTCATGTCTACATTTAGTCGGGCTAATAGCTCCTTAATATAAATAAGAAATGAATCTAGCATCTAACTTATTTGCAGCTTTAAAACCTATAAATCTTTTATAGATTGTCCATCTAAATAATACCTAAACACAACTGAGACATGTTCAATTTTTGTGACGTCTTTTGTCTCATCACGCATTATTGAAAAGCAAGTTACGTTCTGGGGCTCTTTGCGTATTCTATCTAGCATCATCTTTGAAAAATAAACAAAATTTTATTCTGAACTTTAGGGCTAGTATATTTAGCGTTTGCTGCTATTCCTTCACCAAGTTTTTTCTTAACTATCTCATTGTGCTTACTGAAAAGTTTAAGAAGTTCTCTAAAGTTACCTCTATTACAGCTTTCAACAGTTTTAACATCTCCTCTTTAAGCAATATTCTGAAGGCCCGTATATCGCAAATTGTCGACGATTACTCTAACATATATTCGGTTTTCTTTAACGAAGTTCAGATGTGCTTCACTTATTTGTCCGACTACAGAGGTAGCAGTACTAGGTGATTTAATGGCTTTATAGGACGACCATTTAACGAATGAATGTTTATATTCTAAACTATTTTCGTGCTTTTTGTCCAGCATCTTTATTCAATGCGTTTTTCCAATTATTAAAACCTATTCCTACAAATACTGCGTTAGAGTCCTTTTTTTTTATTGTAAAATGACGATACACAAAACAATAAACAGAGTCACACTTAAAATGCAATATTCCAACCAGAAAAAGAATTGGTACCAACTTTTATTAAAGTGTCTTAATCTACCAATAAAATTAGTTTGAGGGTAAAAGTTTAAAATAGGTTGAGATGGGCTATCTTACCGTTTGTGAAGCCTCTGACGGTCCTGACGTAATATTTAAAACACATCAGGGCACAATTTTTGTAGAAGAAGGTGATGTAGTTTTGGCAATTCTGCAACTTTTTTGTAGACGCCAGTTACATATCCCCCAAATTAGGATATATAGGTAATCAAATGGAATTATTAAATTTGAAGTTATATTGTTAGAATGTATAATTAATTGGAGGACAAGTAATAAAAGGTTAATGGAAGTTCATAAACCAGACATGAGAACGGATGTAAATACATTGTATTCCAGACGTAATATGACACTTCAGGTGTAGGTCACAGTAGACAATAAGACTGCAATTATTAGAATTAACATTGTTACTTTGTATTGTATAAATGAATAAAGAAATAAGCAGACATGAGCTCTGCAGTTCCCATAAGCAATGTGAGAGGCAGGGCCAACATAAATACCCTCGAGAGCCCAAGATGGTCAGTCAGTCTTGAGCTTCACATCTTTAACCTTGTCGGTTGTTCAGCTACTTATCCTAATTTTGTTCATTTAATTCAGTTAATATCAACTTAGAGTAATTTTGATCCCAATACGTTAATGAATATACTGTACTCATAATTGAAAATTCAAATTGTAAATCTGTATAAATAAAAATCGTTAGAAGAGTTTTCTGAAGATACTTTTTAAAAAGTCGCTCAAAAAGGCCCAAAATCTATCTTGCCAGTCTTCAAAAATTTAATCTGGCTCATCATCGTCTTGCGACTAGGATTCAAATATAAATGCATTCAGTTCGTTATCATTATTACTATCACTATCACCTAATAGACTTGTTAAATCATCTAATTCTAATACATATAGCTCAATGTTTTTGATGAAGTAGGTTCTTGATGAGGTTGACTTTCATGTAGAATTTCTTTACTTTTTGATTCTTTAGAAGCCGGAACTGATTTCAAGTAATCTACTGATGAATGTTTTTTGCCACTCATTGTAAAAACTACTGTTACGCAATCAAAGGAAGACTTCTAAGAAGGAAATAAAGCAATTACTAAAAGAGAAGAGTGGCAAGTAGAAGAAGATAAAATTAAAAAAGAATAGACCGTATTTACTAATAGTAATCACAACCGAGTGTTTTAATACACAACACTACTTAAACTAATTTAGAAATGTCACTTATTTTTAAACTACTTGAGAGAGGATATCTGAAGTAGCAGTAGCGCGGAAGATTTCCACCTGCAATGAGCGTGCATGAGTATTTAAAATTCCAAAAGTTCAATTACTAATATTATTGCGTTAAAACTATTAAAATGGGCATACAAATAAGATATGCATACAGAACAGCACATTTATGTAAACAAATGGATACAGCATCAATATCTACCCACTTTTAATTCTCAATCGCCCTGGTATTGATTGTGCAATCGGCCCAAAGGGATTCAATGCACAATGGGTCAGCCCAAGCAACTAAGTGCAGTACGGCACAAAGCTTGGCGCAATGCGCCTTCTATATACTGGTTGAGTTAGATAACGTGACCACCGCAAATATCTCCGAAGGTATTAGTATTAGTAAAAACGTTATAAATAAAATGCAAAAAATAAAGTTTGTGTTAGTAGCGTTAATTTAATAATTATAAATGTATTTATATGAGGATAAAATAAAAATGTTGGAAATGCAGTGCACGCGATAGCTATGTATCAAGAATGTTTTCTAAATAAACCAGTAAAAAGTTTGTAAAAGTTATCATCAGGCCATATGAATGTGATATATCATAGCATTCTAGAAAATTAAGGCTTTCCAATGATGTCAATAGCAATATAGAGTACCATTTGAAATTCGAATATCACCCCCACCCCTTAAAAGGTGCAATAAAATTTTTTTCCATATGACATTATTATAAAGATAGTAAGCTGAGGACATTTTATTTATAGCATTTTTTGCTTATTGCTAATACTTTCGAAGATATTTGCGGTGGTCACGTTATCTGACTCACCGGCTATATTTATTTACTTAACTAGTTCTGATACAATGGGCTTTTTCTCAACCTACTAGTAGGGTTTTTTTAGCACCTGAACTGCTACGATTGGTGACTAAAAAGGTATAACAGGCAATGTAACTTTCCCTTAGCAAAAATTGCCGTTCTGTATATAACTATAATTAATAGTATTAATTATCATTAATTCCCCCAAAAGGTAGCTTATCTAAATTCACATTTCAGCAACAATAACATGCCCATAACGGTCATAAAACTATGTAGAATTTCAATGCAAGCTGCAGTCATTTTACACTTAAAATATTCTAATCAAACAAACACATTGAAACATGTTTAATTTGCTCTGTATTTATTCGCATTGAATTACAAGTATAATGCGCCAAGCGTGCCTTATTCTTTATTAACGTTCCATATAGTACACAATGGAACGCTTCGTTTTAATAATCTTCTTGTAGTACAATATCTGTGTGACATAAAGTTATTTCGTCGAGCATTTCTAGCAATCTTGTGGTTTTCGTATTTCCCCACCTCTAACCGCGAGTCTTTGAACGGTCGCTATCATTCGGTTCTAGTTTTGTTCGTTAGTCGCAGCCTAGCTATCAATTCATCAAGATGTTTTCCAGACTAGAGGCTTGCGACCTTCGATTAAATTATTTGTGTGAGTGTTTCAAGTCATGGTAGACTTGAATAAATTTCAATAACTTCTACTAACGCGCGCCTACAAAAAACCATAGAAAAGGACAAGTGAAGATTTTGTTTTGTAAGTTGTATGGTTCTGTACAAGGATTTGCGATTGCAGACATATGGTTGTGATTGCTGTTACCCCAGGAAATAGTTTATGGTGTTGGTTGTGATTGCTGTTACCCCAGGAAATAGTTTACGGTGTTGCTTGAAGCGGATGAAATTTCTGTAGGGATTCGTCTAGGAAAATCAGATGCAGTTTGGTTCGTTATTAAATTTAAGAAATTTTGCATGTGTTTAGAATGTCGTTAGTCTTTGATAAACAGACGGTCATATAAAAAACACGAAATTTGCTATCATGTTTACGACCATATGACCTGTTTCACTTTCGATTATTGTTAAACTGGTTTTACAAACTATAGAAAGAAATTTTTGTTACGTTAGGTTTATATATTTGTAAGCTCTGTTCACATTCGAACTTCAGATAAATTTCGAAGTATATTTTCGACGTTATATATTTTTTTGGGAGGTAATAACATTTTAAAGATATTTGCCGTGAAAGCAAATGCTTCGTGTAGCTTTCCTAAAATTCAAATTAAACATTCTTCGATCTTGAAGTTTGCTTTTATTCACATATAAATTATAAAAACTAAGTATAAAAATTTTAATTCGTTTAGTGACAATTGCAAAGTGTTTGCATTTGTGTTCATACAAAAAATTTTAGGTTATGAAAATTTATATACTTAATACAAAAAGTACTTGAGAAGTAATAGCAGTGAACTTTTGTTTATTTTTAATTTGTATGTACATGGAAGTTTATTTCACTTCATTGCAAAATTTAAATACACGCTGCGTAATAATTATGAAACTAATCTACCTGATAAGATCTGCCCAGGATAGAAATGTTAGTTCAATGCATTGTGTTTACAAATTTTTTTGATTAAATATTTAAAACAAGCTTATGTTTAGAGAGCAGTCTTTTGCTTTAAAAGACAAAATTTTGATTTTGTTATAAACATTATTGTTGAGAATTTTTACATGTTAAAAGTTATGAATTTTCAAAAGAAAGTTTTTACTTCAGTAAACAATTAGTTAAACTTTGAGACTCTTATTTTGGTCAAATGCGATCAAATCTGATAACATAAAGGTAGACTCTTTGGGTAATAATTTTGTGCCAATATCATATTGGATATACATTTTTTATTTTTGATACTTTTGTAGGACGCAAATGGTGTTCTACTTTTTTTTTATTTAATCTTTGTAATTTCTTACAGGAGCTGCGTCTTATTTTTATAAGACAGGTTTTTGTTAACGAAGGCGATCGTTTTATCTTTGGGTTTCCACGTCCGCCCTTAGAATTGTGCTTTGCTCTTATCGTGATTATCTCAGGACTTGGTGGCGCCTATTTAACTTTGTTTAGTTTTTGTTTGAAAACAAAATTCGACTTACCCCCCCACTTCTTATTGCTCTACCCAGGAACAGACCCCTAGCTATGTCGGAAGATTTTTGTTCACTGGCGCCCATTTATAAAAATTAAGTTTCCCTGGCGCCCATCAAACAACAAAAATTCGTTTCAATATTCAATTTTGCATGCTAAACTCTGGTATGCTCATCACAGCAAAATTACAAAAAATGCTTTATCCGTTTTAAACCCCCATTTCCACAACTTAAAAGTCTCCAATTAGAATGCAGGTGGTTAAAAACCCTTCCCAAAAATCCAGAGAGATAAAATTTTGCACACAACCAGACTATAGTATGTTCGTTACAGAAAAATTGAAAAATTTGTTTTTTTTCAATTTGACGCCCGCCCCTCACAGCCTAATCTAATTGGGGTGTGTTTGGCTAATGAAGACCAAAAATGATGAAACACGTTATACAACCCGGCTTTGCTATGCTCAATACAGGAATATTTTAAAACTGAATTGTTAACATGGCCCTTTGCAAAGTTTAAAAGAACTTAATTGGGCGGCGTGTGTCAAAGGCAGTTCCTGGGTAGATGAAATTTAGCATAAGTCATGGTCTGATATTTGTAACGCAACTGTAACACTATCATAGACCGTAGCTTTATCATTTTGTAACGATACTTTCTACCCTACCTTCCATTTTTATTCTGTTCCTTAAAAACACCAAAAGAAGAACACCCCACCATACTTCTTTCCGTGTAATATTTCAAATATTATTAATTGAGATCTTTTAAAGATTCGTTGATTATAGAGATTATTAATACCATTTTAATATCAGATAGTTACAATACTTTTCGTCGATTGTTCTCTATTTATTCGAGTTAGTTACAAAATTCTTTAGTCGACCGTACTTTAATAAAATGAAGAACACAATATGTTATTTATTTGTTATTTAGGAACTAAACAAAAGACAAATTGAACTCTGCACTTATTAAAACTATTATTAGTTTAGCATTCTTTGTTTTCTTTATTAGGGGTCACTGCATCATTTTGTTAATACATTAATGAACCATCACCTGGTCGAGAATTAAGAAAATATGTGTAGTTCAAACAAAATAGATAATTCGTTTGCGTTTATTAAACATTACTTAAAATACATACATTGATAAACACAATTGAGTAATTATTTATTTCCATATGTGTTATATACCAGTGTTTTTATTTGTACCCAATCACTGTTCTCAAATAAGTTGAATGTTTGTTCAAAAATTCCATACATTCTTGCTTTTTTGATGCTGTTTTGTATCGGATGTGGCTTTTAAAGAATTCAATAACAATTTTCTTTTCTTTAGTCGACCACCAATTTCTTACGAAACCCTTGGTATTATCAGAATTTCTGACACGATCAATTTATTGTACTGAATTTACATCTACTGTAGATTTCACTCTCAAAGCTAAAGTTGTTCCAATGGGTTTGATGCCGCTTGACATTAGACGGCCATCTCTAGCGCAACGTACTTTGGTTCAGTACCGTTAGTTGAATCAGTACAGTCTTCTTCCTCATATTCAACAAGATCGTCAGTAATTTGAATATCTGGAAGATGTTTTCTTTACATTCCATTCCTCTTCCGGTATTTAATAATAGTAAAACTTTTGCAACCTTTGCTGTTTGATGAATGTCTTCGGAAAACCTAGAAATATAAAATTCTGTAAATATTTTTTTAATATACCTGCACAATCGTATCAATTTTTCTACAATCACTAGTTAAATAAGGCTTTTGCTTGATCCCGACAAAGAACGTCGACGTTTATTGAAGCGAGCGATAAAACTAAAAACTCGCATCGTCTATTCTATAGCAACCAGTAAATAAGTATCTCAATTTAACTCTTGAAAGAAGAGTAAAACGCGGTACTGTAATTTAGAGCGGATTCATCGTGTGATAAGATACCATAAGTAAGATATTCACAGTCTCAGTTGCATTATACCAAATTTTGTTGAACTGCAAAATAATTCCTCATTAAAAATTATTACTGATATTATTTAATAAAATAAGTATTACAGTTAAAAATTTAGTATCGGCAAATTGGCTCTAGTTTTATATTTATGTCTACAAACGCGTAATCAACAATTTTACTGTAATGAACTTTAAACTCGTATCAAATACCATGAAAAATAGAAAACACAGTATGTAGCAGTGTTCGCTGTTATAGATTAAAAAGTGTCGAGAAAGGAGAATCTTAGACAAAATCTTACTAATATGGTTTATAAAAACCCTACAATTTCTTGCTAAAACTGATTACGTTAATGAAACAGAGTTATTGTTCACTATACGAAAGCATTTAAATACAACTACCATTACTTACCAAAATTGTCGCATTTGATTACAGGATCAATACCTTCCAATTTACAAAAAGTCAATATTAATTAAAGACCACGATATGCTTTAACCACTTCTTACTTACTAAAGCTGTTTCCTTATCTTCATCCCTTAAACCACTAGTGGACTCCTATTCTGGTCGTAGAATAAGATTGTCATTGGTATTTAAGCACATTAATATTATATTCTTGTACATGTTAGTCATCGTTAAAACTTTTTGGTTTTCACATTCACTTAACAACGCATGTAAACATACGACTAAGCAGACAAGGTAAGGCGAAAGTCTAAGTCAAGCGCACGATGCAAGTGTAATAAAATAAAATATAAGATTGAGCTTTACAATGATAAAATGCTGTACACAAACGCGGCAACGGTGTCGGGCTTGAGAGTATCGGTCAAACATCATTTCTGTATATAACTGGGTTCAGGAAAATGGTTTAACTTCCTGGATCTCGCAAAGATAGGTATTTATCGAAATTCCATATTTTGAAAAAATCATTTCCCCTCTATAGCGTCTTGTCGAGTACTTGTTAAAAACATTCTAATTTAGTGAGATATACATTTAAATTAGTGGTATTTCTGCAGGGTCCTAGGTCGTCTGCTAAACATCATCGGTCTAGTAACGTCGATTGGATCCGTATATATATATATATATATATATATATATATATATATATATATGTATATATAGCTATGATAAGAGGGTAGCTTGAGGGTAGACTAAGTCATAAAGGCTTTATCACAGCAATTTTAATTAACACTCAATCGTGGGGCATATCATAGCAAATTTTTGGCACACCAATCGTGGAGCATATCACAGTAATATTAATGGCACCCATTGTAGGGGCTTGAGTCAGGGCTATATCATAGCAATTTTAATGGCGACCCAATCGTAGGGGCGAAAACACGACAAGAAATTTAGGAATTTGAAAATCGTTGGAGCGAGAACACCACTAAAGGAAATTTAAAAATTCAAAAAATTATAGGGGTGAGAATAACATAAAAATACAGAAACCAGAAGATTGTAGAAAATTTAGTAATCCAAAAAGCATAAGATAGAAGTTAAAATTTGCATTAGATAGGAAGGAATTTTAAAATATTAAAATTTAAAAATTTAGATTTAAATAAAAATGGATAAACGAATAAAGAAAACTGGAGAAGCATTAAGGAATGAAGGGGTAGAATTAGGGTCTCGAGAAAGCGTAATTTTACATGTTACATCAATGGAAATACAAGGGCGAGAATTAGCACGAAGTCAAAGTGAAGAACGGCAGATATCACAACAATCCGAAATGATGTCAATTTTATTAGCGTTAACTAGGAAAATGGACAAAAGCGAAGACTTTGAACGAATATTTTGGTATGAATAAGGGGCAATACATTAGGACAAATAGACCGGAAATATTAATTGAGCAATATTCAAAATTTTTCGGGAACAACAAGGTGAATCCAAAAATATTTTTAAATAATATAAGAAAATTAATACAAGGATCAACGGATAAAAGGTACAATTTAAATTTCGTTAGGTCAATGTTGAAAGAAGCGCGGAAATTTGGTTTGACTTGATAGAAAATAAGATAAAAACATTTCAAGAATTTGAAGTTAGATTTTTAAGACACTTTTGAGGTAACACCCAGCAGTACAAAGAGAAGATAATTTAATTATGAGAAAATATAATCAGAACTTAGGAATGACACGAGAGTTATACGCCATACAAAAATTTAGTGTAGCAAAGCAATTAGATCCTCTGATGGAAGAAAGACAAATTATAAAGTACTTGGCAGGACATTTTGGAGAGGATGTAAGACATTATATTACGATTCAAAATATAGTGGATGGGAAGATATTCCTGGAATATTTACAACGTTAGGATGAGTTGGGACAAAGTCGTGTGGTGGAAAGTAGAATACAAAGGCAACATGAAAACGTAGTCAAAATGCAAAGGAGCACTGAGAATAATAGACCAAATTATCAAAGAAATAGGAAAAGTTCTAGAGGAAATTTTTTAAAAATAATTTTAATAACTACAATAATAATTTTAGAAGGAATTGGAATACAGGAAACACGCCAAGAAGAGAAACGGAACAAACGAACCACGACAGGAACATAAACCAGTATGCACGACAACAACAACCTAGGGAACAACCGGCACAACCAATCAGATCAAACCGCACCTATGCAGAAAACACCAGTCAGGCAAGACTATCTACGTTGAATCAGGATTTTTGAACGAGGACAAACCAAGTAAGCCCTTAGGAATTAATGGATACGAACACCAGCGCGAATATATAAAATGTGAAGTGGAAAATAATTTGAATAAAAGCTTATTACCGATAATTAAATTGAAAGTTGGAAATAGTAGAAATAGAATACTCATTGATACAGGAGCAGGAGCAGAAGCATTGTTAGTGTCTGAAGATTTTGTTAAACGGGAAAGGTTAATGGAGAGGATGATGCCTGTTAGGAAGTTTAATTTAATAGCACCGAATAGCAAAAGATTTGCAAGTGTGAATATGATGGTAATTCTAGAATGTGAAGTGGGAAAGATGAAGTTTGAAAACGAATTTATAGTAGTACCGGGGTTAAGGATAGATGTGATATTTAATATGGACATAATTGATAAGTTGGGATTAAAGATAAATGCCAAAGGAAAAGTAATAGATGTAAAGGGAGAATATATTAAATGGGATGATGAGAAAAGTGTCGAAGTCAAGGGAGACTGTTTGAATTTTAATCAATTTCAGGGTGAAATAGATGTAGAGGGAGATATAAATGATAAAGTAAAATATCCAGAAGAAATGAAAGATAGGGTAAAGGCATTATTGATGAAGCATTCCGAATTAGTATGATCAGAATCCAGAATAAAAACAGGGTGTGTGAATAAATTAGAAGTTGGGAACATGGAGCCGTTTAACAGAATTCCACTAGAACGCGAATCAAGAAAGTATACAGGTTTTTATATAAAAGGGCAAATTTATAAATTTAAAGTGGTTCCTTTTGGTTTGTTTGTAAGTAAGGATGTGATATTAAAGACTATGCAGAAGATATGCGAACTGTATGAAGAATTTGGTATTCATTATGGGAGTGATGTTTTAAATTTTAGCAAAGACTTTGAACGAATTTTGTTAGAATTAAATTTAGTAGGGAGAAAAGTAAATAAGAAGAAATATGAATTCTTTCAGGGGGAAACAAAATTTTTGGGCTATGAAATAGGATATATTATAGGGAAAAATGTGATATTTGGTATGGACATAATTGATAAGTTGGGATTAAAGATAAATGCCGAAGGAAAAGTAATAGATGTAAAGGGAATATATATTAAATGGGATGGTGAGGAAAGTGTTGAAATCGAAGGAGAAATAGATGTAGAGGGGGATATAGATGATGAAATAAAATGTCCAGAGTAAATGAAAGATAGGGTGAAGGCATTATTGATGAAACATTTCGAATTAATAGGATTATAATCCAGAATAGCAACAGGGTATGTGCATAAATTAAAATTTGTAGACACGGAGCTGTTTAACATAATTCCACTAGGACACGAATCAAGAAAGTATGCAGGTTTTTATATAAAAGGGCAAATTTATCGATTTAAAGTGGTTCCTTTTGGTTTGTTTTTAAGTAAGGATGCAATGTTAAAGAATATGCAGAAGGTATGGGTACCGTATGAAGAATTTGATATTTATTATGGGAATGATAGTTTAAATTTTAACAAAGATAAAGATCAGTATTTCAAAACGATTTTGTTGGAGTTAAGTTTAGTAGGAAGAAAAGAAAATAGGAAGAAGTGTAAATTCTTTCAGGGGGAGACAAAATTTTTGGGATATGAGATAGGATATAAAGGAGAAAAATAATGCAACTAACAAGTTAACTTCAGAAAATAATTTTGGAAAGATGGTCAATGTTGGAAAGAAGAATAATAGAATAATCCTAGATAAAAAACCTTTAATAATGGAGTAAGTGTGCAAACTGTAATATAAAATAATGTAAATAGGGGAGTTAAATAGGGATATAATTAGGTATAGATAAGGGATTAGAATAGGGACATATTTATAAGTTAAAATAGGTACAGATAGAATTTAGGATAGAAATTTAGATATAGGACTCACTAGATTTTGTAGATAATATTGGGGGAACAATTAGGAACACAGGAGACAAGTAAAAGACATACAAATAAAATCAAAATATAATAATTTATAATCAATGAGGATTTAATTTCACTTTGGGCGCCAAAAATGGCTTTGATTAAAAATTTTATATTTTAATTTGGGGGAATAATGCTATGATAAGAGGGTAGTTTAAGGGTAGATTAAGTCAAAGGGGCTTTATTACAGCAATTTTAATTAACACCCAATCGTGGGGCATACCATAGCAAATTTTTGGCACACCAATCGTGGGGCATATCACAGCAATATTAATGGCACCCATTGTAGTGGCTTGAGTAAAGGGCTATATCATAGCAATATATATATATATATATATATATATATATATATATATATTTATACACATTATTTCTGCCAAATTTATGATAAATATAAAATAAGGCAGCCACATACATGTTAGGTTGCTACACAATAACGGTGCTGTATATTTATCTAATATTCAACATTACAAATAAATAAAAACCAGACGTAACATTACTATATTTTATAAATCTGTACATAACCTACAATTGCCGGAGGCTTTTGGCAATTGTAGACCTTTAAGCATGCAACTTATGTGCGTTATGAATAATCATGCATTATCTATGGTTAATGATAATGCCTTGGTAATTATAAAGCAAGAACATTTGTCAAATATTGCATGCATTTAGTACATCATCATCCAGTACTTATTTGTTTTTTACCTTAGATCTTTAAGTAAGTTTATCGATAATAAAAGCTAATTGTTCTAACACACATATTTTTTTACAGAAAATACATTTCAAATTAGATCTTACCGAATTAAGTCCAAATCTAGTAAAAGAACTTTTGAGGTACATCTACACAGATAAAGTGGACAATGCAGATAATTTTGCAAATAAATTACTCACTCAGTCAAGAAAATTTAATCTACCAGGTTTAACAGCACTCTGCGAAAGAACACTCCTCGAAAGTATGACGCCTAACACTGTTCCAAATATTTTATTATTAGCTGATAGATGTGGATGTGAAAATTTGAGGAAAGCTGCTTTGCACTATTGCGAAAACTCTGATAAAATTAAAGAAAATGTGCATATGGGTATGTATTAATTATGCGGTTTTAAAATTTAGATTTCAGTTTTAAATTCTTTTATTTTTGTGTCGGAGTGTGTTACGGTTTCCCGCTTCATATTATTGCGCAATCGTTTAAGATAACATGATTACGCGGCAAATGTATCAAATACAAAACACGTTTAAAAGTGATACAATGACCAAATTTACTTTTACAGTATAAATAAAAGCAATGTGCTCACTTAAATCGCACCTTACTAGTTATATCCCAGGGCCATCTCGTTGTGGGTCCATCACGCCATTTGCTGAGCCAGATTTATCCATCCATTCTCTTTTCCTCTCGTAGCGGAATGATAGAAACAATCAGGTATTAGGAACGATAAGGCAAGATAAGGTAAGAGGAACCTACATCCTAAAAAAAAAAGAAAAGACAGACACACGACACAGGTAGATGTTCTCGGTTTCAGGTTTCGTAGTCTAATGGAGTCGTATCACACCACGCGCACTTGCGCCATTCACTCCGCTCAGGCGCGACTCGGGGACGACAGAAATTGACTAGTTTATTTAAAAATATTCGCGGGAATTTATTTACATATTTAACAATGTACATTGCCAAATTTGGAATGTAACAAGTGGTAGTATTAACCAAATACTATTTTACAAAAGCACAGTAAATAGTAAAACAGATTTATGTGATAAGCATCACTCTTACTAAGTTAACCAAGTCGTTGTCTAGATTACAATAATTATATTTACGTTATGATACCGTTGACGAATGCATTTTATTTACTGCATTATATGGAATAAGTTTGTTTGTTAAAGAAATGCACAGCGCACAATCCTTAACTTCAGATTTTTGTTGCTATCTATTGATTGGCAGTCAGTATGTTATCGAGTATGTTAATAACAGGACAGTGAACAAAACATGTAAGTTTTGATCGAGCATCTACAATGCCAGTAAAACCAATTTATGCACATACTGGTTATTCGTTGTTATTTATTTAGAGTTACTCACACTGACATGGGCATAAATTATATAAAAAAAACCCACAACAAAAACTATACAAGTGACGATGAAACAAAATATGAAACGGTAACCTATATATTTAATTGAACCATAAACTACTAAAGTTATATAAATTTTCCTATTTAATTGTGCACGTGTTGAATTTTTAAAGAAGTGTGTGAACATGCGGCAGAAGATTCCATTATTTATAGATGGGAAGTAAGGTGACAATTTTAAGATGGCAGGCATTATTGGCAGTATCAAAAATTTCAGCAGTAAGGGCGAATCATTGTCTTTGTATATCGAAAGATTTGAACTTTTTTAGAATGTAACGAAATAGAGGCATAGAAAAAAGTATACACTTTATTATCGATAATCGGTGTTAAAAGTGTAACTTACTGAAAAATTTGTTTACCCCGTAAAACCAAACAAGAAAAATTTTAACGGAATAGTAAACATGGTAGACACTCATCTGTATCAAAAACCGTCATTTATAGCTGAAAGGTACAAGTTCAGCTAGATCACGAAAGTTGGTGAATAGATTGTACATTTGAAGCAACTTTTAATACACTGATTTTCATGACAAAGTGGCTGATTATCTATGGCACAGATTAGTAAGTGGTCTCTATAGTGATGCAATAACAAAGCGATTACTTAGCAAATACGATTTAACCTATTAAACAGCAGGTCAACTCGCTACTTCGCTAGAAGCAGCTGATAAGGACGAACCAGCTCTAACACATGGTAGAGTTGTAAATAAAATGCACCGTCTTGCTCGTGGTAGTAATTACAAACGAGGAAAAATCAAATCTCAGCAATACCCTGATTCATGCCAAACAAGGAGAGTGGAGAATGTATCTAATAGTGGTGGATAATTGGTGCAGTGTTTTGTTGTGAGGAAGTGGGCCATGCGGCTAGTGTTTGCAAATTTCGCAATTATGTGCCATTATTGTATAAAAATTGGCATTTAAAAAATGTTTGTAAGGCAAAACTTTTGGATAACGATAGGGGTGTCATGTTTTAGTAATTTTAATAACCCAAGTAGTTTTACTAACAAGAGAAGCGTTCAACATTACAATAATAATCTACGTATTCAGCACCCTACAAATAAGGATCATTTTATAAAGGACACTAGGGATGATTTCTAGTACAAATAAGGATCATTTTATAAAAGACGCTAGGGGTGATTTCTAGTATACTAATAATAAGGATGAGATTATTGACCTGTCTGGGTTTAAGTTACAAAATATAGAACCGATACATAATGTGCATTTGCAACCCCTTGCAAGCAAATTATGAGTAGAAGCAATAATTTGTGATTTAATTGTTCATTTCGAGATTGACAGTGGAATGGGTGTTTCTGTTATGTCAGAAAAATATTATCAAGAAAATCTTTGTGAAATTAAATTGCAACCTACTAAACTTGTTTAAGTTCTTATAATACTAATGATACACTTAAGCTTCCGTTAAGGTAACTTTTGATTCAAAAGAAAAGATATTAGACTTGTATGTAATTCCTAATAGGGCCAACCCACTCCTAAGTGAGATTGGATTCAAGAGTTAGGGTTAACAATAAATATAACCAAAAATAATTTTAAGTAAAAATATCTCAAGATATCAATTTAGAAATTTGTCGTCTGCAAATGATTTAGTGAATAAATTAGCTGAAGTGTTCAGTGATGTTCTAGGAACCTACATGGGTGAACCTGTTAAATTACAATTAAGGGAAAATGTAACGCCTAAATATTTCAAACCTAGACCCCACACTTTATGCTCTAAAAAAAAGATTGAATTCGAGTTAGATCGATCAGTAAAAAAAGAAATTCTAACTCCAGTTACTACCACTAAATGGGGCACTCCGGTAGTTCCAATATTAAAACCCGATGGTAAATTAAAACTTTGTGGGGATTATAAGGTATTTTTAAATTCCTATATTAAAATTGACAGGCATCCGATTTCCAGAATCGAAGACACTAAATGCTGTAGAAAAGGGGGACACATTTTCAAAAATTCATTCGTCTAAATCTTACACTTAAGTAATGTTAAAGCAAAGTGACAAAAAAATATTATACTTTCAAAGAGACTGCTTATTTATAACTATCCATATCGTACACTCTCTGCAGTTGGAATTTTTCAGAGACTTATGGAACAAATGCTTAATAGTATTCTGGGAGTGGTATGTATCTTACATGGCATATTAGTTACTGGCTCGAATAGTTAGCACTAAGAAAAGTATGTATTCGATTACAGAAAAATGAATTAACAGTTTGTAAAAATGTGTTTTTTGTAAATCTAAGAGTATTTAGGATTCGTTCTTAGCAAAGAAGGGCTAAGTACCGCACCGTTTAAGGTCTATGCAGTACTTGAGGCACCTACCGTGGCTCATTTGAAGGCAATTCCTAGGACTAGTTAATTATTATTCAAAATTTTGCCACATCTCGTTATTATAGCCACGACCGTTGTATAGACTTCCTAAAAAGATATGCAGCTTGAGTGGAACATAGCTTGTAAAAATTCGTTTAGGGCGGATCAACAAAAATTAGTTTCGGCATATATTCTGGTTCATTATGAACCAAAACTACCTTTACAATACACCACCTTAGTTCAGCTTATGGTTTACGATGTGTACTAAGTCAGATTCAGAGAGAATGTTATAGTGCATCCGCGACTGTTATAGTCTAAGGTATAAGCGTAAAGTCCCGCGCACGCGCGTTCAGAGCTACTACGACAGTTAGCAATACATACTAAACACGTACATAATATTGCGCAACAATATATTACGTCATAATTGCGTCTCAAATTGTATCACATACCAAAAATATTTATTGTGATACAAGAGGCGGCTTAAGGAAAAAATAAAATGTACTCACAAAATAATGTGGAGCTCTTCACGACCTTGCGGTTATTCTTGCGGCAGGAACCATATTCATTTCCATTTTGGGCGTGGGTCGGGCTTCGCCCTCGTTGATACAAGATTTTTTGTCTTCCCTCTTTGTCATCGTAGGTAGGACGAAGCAATAAAGGTAGGGAACGATACAAGGTAGAGATACGATAAAGGAACCTACATTACCTAAAAGAGAAAAGACAAAAAAGACACAGATAAACCTCACTGTTCGACGTCTCATTGACTAATGCCGTCGTGTCGGAAAACGCCACTTCCTCACTCCACGTCTGCGCATTCACTTGCGCCGATGCAACTGTCCGAAGCGACGGAAATGCACAAGTCTATTTTTTTTAAAAAGTATTTGGCGCGAATTCACTCGCAAATTAAAAAGCCTGCAATGCCAATTTTTGGCATGTAACAATGATTCAGAGATACCTATCCGTTTTGCTTCTAGATCTCCATCAAAAGGCAAACAAGCATACTCAGTAATTGATAAAGAAGCTTTAGCTATAATCTTTGACTTCAAACGTTTTAACTAATATCTTTCGAAAAATTTTCTCTATGACTATCGAATAATATATCCATTTCAGTTTGATATTTAAATGAAGAATGGCATCAATTCTTCACTCCATGAATTCCATTTTAGAATTCACCTTCTGTTGGCCGATGAAGTCGTTTGTATTTTCAGAATGCACCTGACCTTCAACAAATCATGTAAACTTGGAAATATATGTCTCATAGCAACGCAACTAACAAATTTGAAGTTTGAGAATTTGAAAAATCAAAATAAATATTCATTGTTGTCCGTGTATAATTTTTGTTAAAATGAATTTCGAAAACAGTAAAAGCGATAATGATGAAATGTGTATGCCTCCAGAACTTCTAAAAGTAGCAATTATTAATCTATTGCCCGAAAACAATACAATCAAATATACACCGCTTTTAAGGATTGGTGAAATCTTAACGATGCGAGTCTATTTTCCAAGAACATGCTCTTTGCATATTTTACAAAGCTTTTGGAAAAGCATGGAAATACCCAATGTTATGGAATACATTGAATTCACATAGTGAAGTAATCAGAAATTGCAAACTTTCCGCAAAAGGAAAGGGAAAGGATATAACGCAAAGAAATCGAAAGTATTTAGTTCAAAAGAAATTCATAAATGCATTGCTCTGGATAATATGTATCTTCCAACAAACGTCATAAATTTATAGCGTATGTGTTTAGACTCGAGTACAGTAATCAAAAATTTGTTTTTAAGATTGGATTGATCATAGGAATAATTGGCACTCGTCATAATAACGAAATGCACTTTATAAAAATGGAGGACGTTAAGACCTGGTATCAGTTCTTTTAATAACCATATCTAAAACCAAAACAAAAACGATCATAAAGTTTACTGTGATCGACAAATTTAATTTCAGTTAAAGAACACTAGCTTCCTGGCCAATGTAGTACCTTTGGGTGGAGCAATGGAAAATCAAATTTAGTGTCTCTTTACGAACTGCTGTAACAGCTTACTAAGTATTTGTGGGAGTTCTGGTATAAGGAATATACACCTAAATCGCAAAAGCGTACAAAATGTCTTCAAACTACCGGTGAAATCTCTTCTGGTACGTTGGTAGGCATACAGAAAATACTCTGCCACCATCTGTATGGAATATGGAAAGAGTAGTGTATAGTGCACGGCAAAGATAGTGCTAATCGTATTTTTTAAAGTCAAAACATCAAGGGGAGTGATCACTTGTTCTTTTGCAAAAATTTGCCTTCTACTCATTGCTGACTGTAAAAACGATGTTTGTTTCAATTCTTTCGGTGTCGCGTCAAGGCAGGGGGCATGTTCGTACATATTTTGCATTTATTTGTATTCGTTGCAATTTATTACATATTACGTTGTTTTAGTTACATTACAATTCACACTTTGTATATATTCAAATATCCGTAAATGTTTTAAATACCTGAGACATCATCTGCACCTGCAAACATGTTGGCTTCTGTAGCCTCATGTTCATGAAATATGTTGTAGAGCTTCATGCTTACACTCTGATTTTAATTTAAAGATTGATCCTTGTTGAGCATTATTTTTATTATTAGAAAAAATAAACTACTCTTGCTAATGCACATTTAATTTTAGACAAATCATTTGTGTGGCGCGTAATGGAAATGGTTAATCCAAATTTATTTCAAGAAGCGTGTGAAAGCATTGGCAGTTCTTCTGGCACGCTCGATAGTCCACACACCACAGGATCTTATACTGATAGTTTTGACTAGTACTTGTATTAATTGTATTAATTTATTACTAAGTATTATTATATAATACCATACCTATGTTTTATATGACTAGGCATTTCACTTTTGTACTTAAACAACCTGTTTAAATTGAGTAATGTTTATGTATGTTATACTATTACTCACATTGATACTGTGAAATTTGCCTCTTATAAGCATGAATTAACTTGAAAATACTGTACTTGAATAGCTGTTACTAGCTGTGATTAAATTGTAGTAAATATTTTTGTTTTTTAAATTATTTCTACATACAACCTCGTTGATGTTCCTGAATTTTCAAAAGTAAAAATTAATCGACAATTATAACTAGATAAAAAGTGGACTACCTAGTGGATAGCTAGTCCAATCTACAAGGTTCCTTGCATTTCCATTGTTGGATAATGCACAGTATTTTAAGAATGCAAAGATTTATTTATTTATATAAATTTACACCATTTCGAATGGACCTGCACTTTACCGAAGTTCTAGATTACTACAACAGGTGAAATGGCTTGCATGTTCTAATGAGCTAAAAAGCCAAACTACAGGTCCAAGCAAAGTAGTAGGGTCATTAGTGAGGAACCAGACTAAGACAGGTCCCCGAAACAGGGTAGCTGCTCTTTCTGTACTTAGATTGACGGAGGCTATAAGGGTCGGTATGGCAGTCTAGGACACGCTACCACAATGTGCAAAGCAACGGGAAACTTCAGAATAAGAGTCGGAACATTTTGTGAATCGGAGCGTGGAATGTTAGAAGTTTAAGGCAAGTAGGTAAGCTAGAGAACCTAAAAATCGAAATGAATAGGGTAACACTGGACATAGTAGGGATCAGCGAAGTTCGGTGGCCAGAGGCGGGGGATTTTTGAAATGGAGACTTCAGCGTAATTCATACAGGAACAGAGAAAAGAAATTGGGGAGTGGGGATAGTTATGCGGAGAAAGATAGGATACTGTGTAGAAAATTATTTACAAAAAAACGAAAGAGTACTCATGGTTAGATTAGAAACTAAACCGGTAAACACAGTAAAAATACAAGTATACATGCCCACCTCTAGCTACAGTGACGAAGAGGTAGAAGCGATCTACAAAGATATCGAAGACATATTGAGATATATAAAAGGACATGAAAATTTAATAATTATGGGAGATCTTAATGCAGTGGTACGTGAGGGTAGGGAAGGAGCGGTAGTAGGTTTATTTGGTTTAGGCACAAGAAACGGCAGGGGAAATAGGCTGGTAGAATTTTACGACACGAACAATTTAATTGTCACAAACACATGCTAGAAGACGATATATGTGGATGTTGTAGTATTAAATAAAATTGCCTAGGACGTAGGTATATGTTGCCAAGGCAATTGTCAGAAGTTTCTTTTTTGTAATTAATCGAGAACTGGCTGTCATTATGTAATTTTTGTTATTTATTAAAGCATAGTAATAAAAGCTAGGTTTCTTTTCATGGGGAATAACCACATCAGTGGGAGATGCCAGGAGTTATAGGAAGATATCAAATAGATTACATTCTTGTTAGTCAACGGTTTAGGAATCAAGTAAAAGACTTTACAAGCTACCCAGAAGCAGATATAGATACTGACCACAACATGGTAATTATGAAGACCGCACTTAAATTTAAAAATTGGAAAAAAAAGAAATGGAAAAAGGCACTTTGGCTTGGAGAAACTAAAAGATAAAAATATTCAAGAAAGATTCGAAAAAAAGTCAAATGAATTGCTCAAAGATATCGGGAAAATATCTGATACTAAGTAAGTAGAAACAGAATGGAATAACATTAAATTCAGCTTAGACATGACGGCAAGAGATATTCTGGGGTATACACAAAAAGAAAATAAGAAACCATGGATAACAAAGGATATCCTGAATTTAATAGAAGAACGACGAAAATACAAAAATAAATCAAGACGAAACAGGAGAAAAGGGATAAAAAACCATAAAATGGGAAATTATCCGCAAATGCAGGAAAGCTAAAGAACAATGGATTGATGAAAAGTGCAAAGAGGTACAAACTAAAATGGAAATAGGAAAGACAGATTAATCATACGAACTAATTAGAATCAATTTTAGGAAAATAAAACTATATAGCAAAAATAAAAGGGACGCGGGAGGAAACGTCATTATAGAAAATATACTGAAAGTGGGCAGATGGCAAGAATATATAGGGAATTTATATTCAGGAGAGGAACTAACTGCATTAGAACAGGAATCAGACATTGAAAATGATGACGAGATATCCAATACTTAGAGATGAGTTTGCATTAGCTGTTACGACACGAGTAGGAATATATATTTACAAACATTTGATTTAGACGGCCTGCACGCCACAACCAGTCTTGCCCCACCTCTGGGCAGTGTTAAAGCTAGGAGAAGTTGTTAGACCACGAAAGAGTAAGCATTCAAAAGACCGCTCCCACAATTGTAAATTGTAACATTGGTGTTCAGTTATTAATAAATTCGTTATTATTTTTGTATGTCAGTGTTATTAATCACACCAAGCTTCATAAGCTTCTCGATATACAGTCCACTATGCTCTTGCTTCCATTACATTTCATTTCATTTCATTTATTCAATTTATACAATTGGGCAAACACTCATTTGCATGTATAAATTACGTTATAATGCCTAGCTTACATAAATTACTATAATAATCGCATAAACACCAAAACAATAATACGAGGCAACACTATTAAGTTAAGCTATCTTGTACCTGGTGTTGCAAGTGTCGCCTCCTGATTCATTTTTATGGGTGAATTTTGACAAAAGAGGGAACGGAGTTAGAGGTAGGCAATAACAAAGTAAGTTAGTGGATTTGGAGTTGGTGTGTAGTAGACTGTGTAAGGAATTCGTTTACAGAGTATGGCTCGATATCCGTAAGGTAGGATTTCAGAGCCTTACTGAATGGTTTATAGGGATATCTAATTGGGTCGATTTTTAGACGGTTTAGTAGTTTCAAAGCACAGTAGACAAGGGATCTTTGCGTAGAAGTGGCAAACATTTAATATAAAAACACTAGGGGACTATTCAGACCTATATTTAAAAACAGATGTACTGCTCTTGACTGATATATTTGAAAACTTTAGAAAAACTTGCATGTTCACGTATAAGTTAGATCCACTTCACTACTTTACGGCTCCTGGTTTAGCTCTAGATGCAATGTTAAAAACGACGAACTTTAAACTCGAGTTGCTTACTGATATTGAAAAAATAATGTTTTTAGAACGGGAATTCGTGGCGGTGTTTCTGAATGTTCAAATAGATATGCTAAAGCAAATAACAAATATATGAATGCAGATTATGATCCGAATTTCGATTCTAAATATTTAATGTATTTTGATGTTAATAATTTATATGGGGCTGCAAAGAATGCAATGTTGGTCGTTATTTATTACATTTACCACAGCTTTTTTTTGCTATAAAGTCCGGAACCGGCACAAACGTTGAACACCCTCCTTTAAGTGGATCATGATTGTTTATATTTACCTTCAAGTGTAAAACTTCTTGGATTGCCCAACCAAAATCCTTTTCGCTAAATTCCTCTAATCGCTTCGAAATCTTGTCCAATACGTTCTCCTTATACCACCGCTTGAGATTGGTATTTATATCGATGTGACGATTTGCAGTAGGAAACGTCTTCAAATCTATTTCGCCAGTTGTAGGCTTAACAAAGTTAGCGGCCAATATTACATTAACTTTCAACATTGACTTTTTTAAGCAAGCAACAATCTTGCGTTTAAAACTAGCGAACGCCTTGTCTAAGAACACTAGAGGATCTCTATAACTTAAATTGGTAATAAGTCCCGTAATTATTCAACTTCCAAAACATGATTGTACATCATGCCAAATCAGATTTTTTCGAATATGACCTCTAGAAAGCGTTGCATCAATACCTTTACCTTGATATTCCAAAGAGCGTTTTAAGTGCCTCAATCGTACAAGGTAACTTTTAAGATGTGCCAAATTAGATTCCAGCCTACTAGAATTTTCATGACGATTGTTTTCGTATACCTTATTTCTAATAGCAAGCTTCAATATACTAATATTTGCTTTGATAATTATAATGTGTTTCGTTATTTCATTGACTGATTTGATTCACGCATTTTACAGTTAATCTCAAAATAGCGCTACTAATCTCGGCCACGGTTTCAGAATTCATGATTCTATACAAATCAATACACTACTTAATATACGTATAGCTTTATTTACTATTTATACAAAAATATCATCTGACGTAATCAAAACAACTGTAAAAGAATTAGCATACAACATCATTTTTCATTCAGCAGCGTTCACGGCAAAAATTTGCTTGTTTGCACCATAGTAATAAAAATGTTTTATACGACCTTTGATTTATGCTGTGTGTACAGAAAATACACTATCATTACAGCGCTATTTTTTATGGTTACATATGAAATCTTTTAATAAAAAATAAAGCAAATTTGAAAAAATGTCTCAGATTAAACCGTCAATGTTGTTTAATAATTTTCACGCACTCATGGTTTTTAAAAAACCCAGTATTAAAAAAACGTTCTGCAGTTTTATCATATAGCAGTACCTTTAAAGAATTTCTTATGTGGCATAAATCGTGTAAACACACAATTACCTATATATGCATATAAATTATGTCAGCGGTAATCTAAAACTTATTCTATATATATTACTAGTTAAGGACCATTTGCATTGCATTATTTTAAACGAAATTAATCTAAAGAAAAATATAATAATTTACACGCACTCATTGTTTTTTTTATAAACCCAGTATTAAATATATATATATATATATATATATATATATATATAAATATTTTAGGTAGTTAATTACACAAGGTAAGTTAATAAATACTATCGTATTATAGGGAATAAGGATACAGGTTCAAGTCCTGTCCAAGACCTTATATTTTCCATCTTTCAATTACTAGCTCGATTTGAAATAATCATTTGGGCTTTGCATAAAAGTCTAAGTTATTATTTCATCTTATTCCCTATTATATATATATATATATATATATATATATATATATATATATTATATTCTACCCCCCCTTTTTCTCTTTTTTATACTTTTTACTTTTTATCAACTTAAAAAATTTGCACACCTAATGCACGCCCGTACTTGCACTGTTTGGTTGGTTCTTTTATTACTTATTTATTTGCAATGCCTCGACTCTATAAAACTCTTAATCTCAGGGTATTCAAACTACTTATAGTGGATTCCGTTATAAGTAGATGTGCTACGTCCAACCAAAATGCCCTCTTTTGTTTTACTACTAAAATTGCTACTCTACTTTTGTATATGCCAAAATTTATAAAATGATCAAAGTTGCTATGTGCCAAATGAAATTACAACCAAAATTTGTATGACTAATTTTTGACGTATTACAGAAATATGATGTTAAAAACTCACCTGGTCTATACTCCGTTGATGCCTCGGTGAATCCTGGCACAAAATCCTAATCCCCGTATGCGTCCTTACAATGATGTTCTCAACTTTTCGTGCTGTTTCCAGGTGTCTTCGAATTTTAACTGTTCCCCAATATCTGAAATGATTAACCCAAATTTAGAATTTAGAAAAAATTAGTGCTATAACTTCCCTTGTACTAATCTCCACTTCAAGTCCTTGTTTCTTCTATAATTCCGTCCGCTTCTCCGTATCTAAATCCCAATCCACTCGTTCCTGTATATTTTTGTTCGCTGCTCCTGTTGCCTTTAAACCGCTCTCCAATATCCCTTCAGATCTCTGTATAACCACTCTCGATAACCTTCTAACTTTAAACCACACTCCAATATCCACTTCAAATCTGTATAACCACTCCCGATGACCTTCTAACTTTAAAACACTATCCAAATCAAATAATTTTCCGTCGCACAATCACTACTATTCCTTTATACTCTCGATGTTTGTTTCTTTACCACTTTTCAATTAAACTCATTTAAAACAATTACTTTTATTTTCTTTTTTAAATATTTAAATACAAATTAGCACCGTTCTGAAAACACGTCTATTACAAAATTTGTTCAAAATAATCTCTGAAAACACGTCTTTTACAAAATCGTTTCGAAAATAATCTGCCTTGTTTACTCTCTAAGGCGACCATGTTGATTCTCCATTCGCCTACTACATCCTAAAGTTCATCACAAATAGTCAAGTCCGTGTCGCACATACCAAAGTTCATGTCTTTATACAATTTCATAATCACTCTAAATTCTAATGTATGTCCTAAATCTTTACATTCAACCAATCACATTTTACGATGTTTTAACTAATAATTTTGGGTTTACAAATATTGTCCAAAAGTTGATTCTATAGAAAATGAAACCAAAATAATTTACCCTTGACCCTGGATGCATGTTGATAGTGAACATTCACAGACGCATCCGGCTTTTGGACAACAAATGTACTTTCAAAGGCTTTTAAAATTCAACTCGGTATAAACCCTTGAGCATTTCACATCTTACTACGCCACTTAATCATTTTAAACTTGCCTTTTGGCACTGAATTTCAACTACTATATTTGAATGGTATTTTAGTGTACATAAAATACGGCAAACATACATTTTTAAGTTTATGTGATCGATTATGTGGATTATTTTTTGTTTGGCATATACTATCTTGTACTAAACAACCCTTATAACTCTTGGTAGCTCCCTTAGACATTATATTGGCCCCACTGATTTTGAATGAAATTGGAAATTGCGTCGGCTTTACTCTTTCTTGGTGTGCATAATTTCTAGTTTTATTTAAAATCAAAACCCCTCTTACCTTTCTACACAAACCCCTTTTCGGATTCCTACATATTTTAATTATTCAACCCCTATTTTTAATTCTCAACATGTCTGTCTAACTATGCTACATACTAACCTACCTTATAAACTAAAACAAAACTAAACTTTCCGTCGCATGAACTATATTACAACTATTCTACTAAACCCTCTTCCTGTACAACCTTATATGGGTATAGATTTTCCAAGTGAAAACGCCCACGATATTCCCCTGTCATAGTAGCTAATTCAAATGTGTTTCCTTCCGCAAAACTACGCGTAATCTTGTACGGCCCTTCATACGGAAACAACAACTTCGCGCAAATGTTCCTGTCGCGGTTCGAAACTCCTAACCTTTTTACAACCACCATATCTCCTATTTCAAAAGTCGTTCTTTTTTTGATCCTGCTACACCTTCGCTCGATATCCCTACGCTGCATCCTTTCGATCCTACGTCTAACACTGCCCAACAACTCTGTGATGTCTTGTACCTCGACTTCTTCCCTCCATGGCCTAGCTGGTATAATCCTCCGAATCAATGTTATCGGACACGTTTTTGTCACTGAACTCGGTACACAATTCATGAAATTTTCAATCTGCGGCAGATATCTAACCCATCTATTATGGTGCTCTTGCGTTGCTAACCGTAGATATTTTATTACCTCCCGTATATATCGTTCGCATGGATTTGCTTTCGGATGCCGTATACTGCTGAATGACACCTTAATGTGTGCTCGATTTAACCCGTTCCTAAATCTTTGGTTGTTAAAATAAGTTGCGTTGTCTACCAAAATCCTTTCCATTCTCCCTACCTGGCTTCCAAATTCTTTAATCGACTGTAAAGCATGCACCGTGTTGCTTCGCCTTGCCGGAAATAATTTAACAAATTTTGAAAAAACATCCACCATTACTAATATGTGCCGATACCCCTGTTCACTCGTAATCAAGTTGCTTAAGTAATCAATAGCTACCAATTCCAATGGTCCGCTCACGCTCACACTCATCGGTACGTTCTGCAACACCACGTTCTTGTCTTTCCCTAAGATACAAATTTTGCAACGATTAACCCTTTCCTTCACCACTGCGATATCGTTCCGTGCATAAAATGCCTCCCTGAATACCAAAACTGTTTTTCTTATACCTATATGTCCAAAATTTAAATGAATTTCATCTATAATCTCCACAGCCGCGTCTCTGGATACCACTACTAGCTCTGCCTCACCTATTCTTTTTATTACGAACTGCCCTATGATGGTAAATCCACGGTACTCCTCCACATTCTCGCTTGTTAATCTCTCGCGGATCGAGCTCACCTCACTGTGCCTTTGCGTTTCCATTAACTTGGCATTTGTCCACCGACCAACATCCCTGAACTCCTGCAAAGCAACTAAACAATCCTTCACGTCTGTATTTTTTTCCACCTGCGGTCTGCTTAGAAAATCCGCCGTCACATTCTCCTTGCCTGGCTTGTGCTTGATTTCAAAATCGTATTCCTGTAATACTAACGCCCATCTGTACAACCTGCTGTTTAGAAACTCCTTTTTCTTCATAAATGTCACCACCATGTTGTCGGATTCTATTAAAAATTTGTTACCTAGCAGATAAAAACGCAACTTGTTCACTGCATATACTATAGCCAACATTTCCTTCTCTGCCGTCGCATATCTGGTTTCGCAATCTTTTAATACCCTCGAAATAAATACAATTGGTACCTCAGCTCCGTCCTGGATCTGCACCAACTCAGCCCCTATCGCATATTTTGACGCATCCGTTCTTAAAATAAATTCGTCTTTGAAATTCGGATATTTTAATGACAACTCTTTATAAAATGCACTTTTCAACTCCTGGAACGCCTTTTCTCGATCAGCAGTCCATTTCCATCTTTCATTTTCTTCAATAAACTCACCAACGGCACACACAACTCAGAATATCGCGGTATAAATCGTTTATAATAATTTAGAACCCTAAAACCCTCGTAATCCTCTCACGTTCTTTGGTTGAGCAATCTTTTCAACTCGTCCAACCTTTTATTACAAATTTTCATCCCATTCTCACTGATTTCAAACCCTAAATATGTAACTTCGTTCTTGAACAACTCGCATTTCTCCACGTTCAACTTCAACACCCCCTTCGTCCAGCCTCTGGATCACCTTTTCTATATGCCCCAAGTGTTCTTGCTCAGTCCTTGAAAAGATCAACAAATCATCCACATAGTGCGAACAGAAACATTCATACTCGTTAAACAGCTTCTGCATGGCCCTTACCAGTGCTGCGGAAGAACTACTTAACCCAAACGGAACCACAGAAAACATGTAAATCTCCTTCAATGCTAAACCCTGTAAACTTCTTACTGTCTTCATGCAACGGAATTAACCAAAATGAATTTTTTAATCTAGTTTACTGAAAAACTTCATCTCGTACACTTTGTACAACAAATTATCCAACCCCTGCGGTTGTTCATACTGCGGTTTTGTAATCGAATTCAACTTTCTCGCATCCAAACAAATCCTTATATCCCTTTTATTGGGTTTAGGAACAATAACTACCGGGTTCACATATTGAGTTTTCGCTGGTTCTATTATTCCATCTCGTAACATCTTGTTAATCTCGGCTTTAACCCTATTTCTAATAGCAAACGGAATTGGATACACCTTTGTATTAAACCCGTTATCTTCCGTGACCTCTAACTTATGCATGTATCGCCTCGCCAATCTTGGCTCTTCATTAAATAACCCCACATATTTATCAAATAATTCTTCTAGCTTCGCCTTTATCTCAATACTCACTCTTCCAATCTGTTCATCCTTAATTAATCTCACAAACATATTACATAACCGTACTTTAACCTGTCTATCATCACTTGTCCTTTCCATTCCTAATCCCGACTTATCTATATTATCTCCATTCCTATATTCCTCACTAACCGTAGACACCATCCATAACTTATCTTTATCAAAAATTCGAATCGACCTATCCTTACCATCTATATTCACTCCAAAATCCTCTATAAAATCCATTCCTAATATGAAATCTATATGCAACCCCTTTGTAATTAAAAATTCTGCCTCTCCTGCATTTTTTTCCCCTACAAATATTGGTACACGGATGATTCTATAAATCGTAGTTAACTTTTTATTCATAGCCGACCATAAATTACCCCCATCAATTGCTTCTATTCTTTCTTTTAAAAAATCCGCATGTTTTATCACTACCCTCTCATCTACCAGCGACAACTGTGAACCACTATCAACTAAAGCAACATATAAACACTCATTTAAACTAATATTAATGAACAAAAGGTTTTTTTTTCCTCAAATTATAATTATCTAACAACAAGTCCTTCAAACTATAAACCACGTCGACCTTTAATCCTACACATTCGTTCGTCCAAAATTTGACGGTTTTTTTTTTTCGGAGGGTGCCTCGTGTATCTGCACCACTTCAATTTGATCGGTGTCCTGAGTCCTTGCGCTGGTCGTTATATGGTGGACATTCGCGTCCCTGTCCGTCCAGCTATATCCGTGCTAGGTTCCTCCTCCCGTCGTCCGCCCGTCATCCGCGTTGTCGTCGTGCGGGTTCCTGCTTTGTCTTTGTATGTCGTTCTCTCGGTGTTCCCTATTGTAGTATGGTCTCCTGTTTCCGTCGTGTCCCCAGTGCTTTCGGTGTCCGTGGTTAAAATAGTCCTGTCGGTAGCTGGGTCGATGTTCGTGATACGAATGTCGTCGGTTGTCATCCCTATAACCCCGGTTTTGATCCCAATGACTAGTCCGTGTTTTTGTCTCCAGTGCCGTTGCCAAATCGAAATTCCTCATAACGCCTAAAAATTCCCGCAGTGTTTTAACATTGTGGACCACAACCATTTTAGTCACTTCCGGCTCCATGTGGCCCGCAAGTAATAGTATGATGTCGTCCTCGTTCAACTTTGGTGTCAAGTGCTGTGCCTGGTTGAACTTGTCTATCGCGTATTCTTCGCGAGTCCCGTGTATCCGACTGTAGTGTCCTGTAATCAAATTGGTACGTATGTCGGTCTGGTGCGTGTTGCTCCAGAACTGTTCCATAAATAGTCGTCGAAATTCCGCGTAGGTGTCGTACTGTCGGCGTATGATATTGTGCCACTTTTCCGCGTTCCCTGTCAATGTCGCCCCTACTATCTGTAACTAGTTCGTTCATTCTCCGATTCGACGATCTCGTCCAGTCTGTCTAGAAATCCCATCGGCTGTTCTGTCTTCCGTCCTTCAAATTTTGGTAGCGCGTCCCTGTTAAATTTGATGTGCTGTCCGTAGTCCAGTCCAATGCGCCGTCGTTCTAGGTCGTCCAATTTTTCATGTATTTGTCTTACGTCGTGTCCTACCCGGTTTTCTAATACCGTGTCTTTGTCGTCCAGTTTTTCGTCCAGTTGCGTCTTAGTGTTCATATTTTCGGTCTGTATCGTTTCTAAGGTTTGTCCTTAATTTCTGTAGTTTGTCAAATGTCTTTTGTCGCATGTTTGAATTTCGGAATGTAACGTCGTAAAACCACTGACCATTGTCTCCTCAACTGTCTCTATGCGTGTCTTGATTTCGGTCCGTAGATCCGTTTTTGTCGCGTTCAAGTCTCCCTGAATCTGTACCCGCGTGTTTTCTAATTTGTCATCTATTCTGTCAATCTTCTCGTGTACCTCAGTCCTTATGTCGTCCTTTACGTTTTGTATTTGTGTGAGTAGATAGTCCTGTGTATAATTCAGTTTAGCCGTCAGTTCCGCGTGTGCCGTCCTAAACTCGTTTCTCAGTTCGATGTGTGAATCTTCAATTTGGTTTGTTAAAGTCGTTTGTAAAGTCGTTATTTTATTATCCAAAAGCGTATTTGCCTCTTTTTGTTCAATCTGTGACATTTCAAATTTGTTCGATAGTTCCGCCTTCAGTTCCGTGTTTGCAGTTTCAAATTTGTTTGTTAAATTTGTTAGTTCCGTCTGTGAAGTTTTAAAATCGTTCTGCAAATTTGTTTGCAAGCTCATTATGAGTCGTATTAGGTCCTGGGTTCCGGCGATTTCTGCTACCCTTACCTCCGGTGCCGTCGGCTGGTCCGTGTCCTTATCTGACGCCTCCGGGTCTGTCTGCCTCGCCTCCGTCTCCTGGATGTCTCCCCCTGCGTCTATCTCTATGTCCTGTGTCCTAATTTCATCGTTTAGTGTCGTGATTTCTGCTTCAATTCCGTATATCAGTCCCGATCTCGTAATCCGTTTCATTGCTGGGTCCGTCATCTCTGCAGCCTGTCTTTGTACTTGTATGCCTGAAAATATCTAACTACTGGCCCCACCTAATCTCAAGCTCCCGTATCCTACTACTATTTCTGTCTAATTTCCACTCAATCTAGCCTTTTTCAGCCCCGCGTTGGGTTTGCCACATATATTCTACCCCCTTTTCTCTTTTTATACTTTTACTTTTATCAACTTAAAAATGTGCACACCTAATGCACGCCCGTACTTGCACTGTTTGGTTGGTTCTTTTATTACTTATTTATTTGCAATGCCTCGACTCTATAAAACTCTTAATCTCAGGGTATTCAAACTACTTATAGTGGATTCCGTTATAAGTAGATGTGCTACGTCCAACCAAAATGCCCTCTTTTGTTTTACTACTAAAATTGCTACTCTACTTTTGTATATGCCAAAATTTATAAAATGATCAAAGTTGCTATGTGCCAAATGAAATTACAACCAAAATTTGTATGACTAATTTTTGACGTATTACAGAAATATGATGTTAAAAACTCACCTGGTCTATACTCCGTTGATGCCTCGGTGAATCCTGGCACAAAATCCTAATCCCCGTATGCGTCCTTACAATGATGTTCTCAACTTTTCGTGCTGTTTCCAGGTGTCTTCGAATTTTAACTGTTCCCCAATATCTGAAATGATTAACCCAAATTTAGAATTTAGAAAAATTAGTGCTATAACTTCCTTGTACTAATCTCCACTTCAAGTCCTTGTTTCTTCTATAATTCCGTCCGCTTCTCCGTATCTAAATCCCAATCCACTCGTTCCTGTATATTTTTGTTCGCTGCTCCTGTTGCCTTTAAACCGCTCTCCAATATCCCTTCAGATCTCTGTATAACCACTCTCGATAACCTTCTAACTTTAAACCACACTCCAATATCCACTTCAAATCTGTATAACCACTCCCGATGACCTTCTAACTTTAAAACACTATCCAAATCAAATAATTTTCCGTCGCACAATCACTACTATTCCCTTTATACTCTCGATGTTTGTTTCTTTACCACTTTTCAATTAAACTCATTTAAAACAATTACTTTTATTTTCTTTTTTTAAATATTTAAATACAAATTAGCACCGTTCTGAAAACACGTCTATTACAAAATTTGTTCAAAAATAATCTCTGAAAACACGTCTTTTACAAAATCGTTTCGAAAATAATCTGCCTTGTTTACTCTCTAAGGCGACCATGTTGATTCTCCATTCGCCTACTACATCCTAAAGTTCATCACAAATAGTCAAGTCCGTGTCGCACATACCAAAGTTCATGTCTTTATACAATTTCATAATCACTCTAAATTCTAATGTATGTCCTAAATCTTTACATTCAACCAATCACATTTTACGATGTTTTAACTAATAATTTTGGGTTTACAAATATTGTCCAAAAGTTGATTCTATAGAAAATGAAACCAAAATAATTTACCCTTGACCCTGGATGCATGTTGATAGTGAACATTCACAGACGCATCCGGCTTTTGGACGGCAAATGTACTTTCAAAGGCTTTTTAAAATTCAACTCGGTATAAACCCTTGAGCATTTCACATCTTACTACGCCACTTAGTCATTTTAAACTTGCCTTTTGGCACTGAATTTCAACTACTATATTTGAATGGTATTTTAGTGTACATAAAATACGGCAAACATACATTTTTAAGTTTATGTGATCGATTATGTGGATTATTTTTGTTTGGCATATACTATCTTGTACTAAACAACCCTTATAACTCTTGGTAGCTCCCTTAGACATTATAATATATATATATATATATATATATATATATATATATATATATATGCATATAAAGTCAATTTTTGTTAAGTTTTATGGAAAATAAATTATGCTACCAGTAATATAAAACGAAATTAATCTAATTTAGGTTTTTTATTATGTGCCTTCATTGCAATTTCTTTTTCAGACAATGAATCTAATTCATTATTTCTGCTGAGCAGTACCTTTAAAGAATTTCTTATGCGACATAAATCGTGTAAACACACAATTACATATATATGCATATAAATTATGTCAGCGGTAATCTAAAACAAAATTAATCTAATTTAGGTTTTTTATTATGTGCCTTCATTGCAATTTCTTTTTCAGACAATGAATCTAATTCATTATTTCTGCTGAGGTTTAATTATATTCGCTTACATACTGTTTTATTCATTAGAATAGATTACAGAGCTGAATTTTTTCAGAAAACGGTGCAAATTTTTAATTTTTTCTAACAGGTTAGTTTATTATTTAATATAAATACTTCACGTAGATTTTACCAACAGTATTCAATCAGATCTCTTGTATAATTATTAGTTACTATTACTAGCAACTTTTAAAAATGAGTAACTTATCATCAATCAAAAATTGTAATAGTACCAACGTAAAAGTTCTAGAGCAATTTATATTACATTCTAACGAAGACTTGATTAAAGAAGTTTTTGGTTCTTCTTCGCCTCAACTCAACACTGCTGCTATTTTTGATAGTGACGTAATAGATATATCACGGTAAGTGCTTTTTCACATTTATACATGTGTTTTAAAACACTACTAATTTATAAGTTACATTAGATCAAAAAACCATTCTGGAAATTCTGAGGCTATCGTCGGATCGTTGACACACTCTGATCCTCTCAGAAACATCAGGTAGTATACAAAAGAAAAGGTGAACCTACAATAATCTTCTATGTTATGCTCACAGATCAGGCAAAAACATGTTGGCTATGAAAAAGTTATGTACAGAATCTAATATGGCTGTTTGCTTAACGCATTTAAAAAGCGTGGAGAGAAGCTACTGCGTCGAATAGATTTGGAGCTGCGATGGAGCAGCAGATACTTCAAGAACGGGAGTTAATAAATACTTTTTCATTTATAAATAGTTAGATCAAAATATTAACAATTTGTAAAATAAAAAAGTATTTTATAAAAGTTTCTCTTTTGAAACAAGACTTTCTCTAAACAAGGTAGTAAACTCAAAGTAAAACGCACATAAATCAGAACCCACTTTAATTAAATACATCATTCTTTATACAATCGACTTAAATGTGTTATAATAATTTAAACAGTAAAGAACAAGATGCATATTATTATAATAATAAACTAATTTCTTAGATTAGTGACATATTATTCTGAAAATTCTATGTTGACAGTTAGACCGATCGATCCCTTACTAGTTATGTATACGTGTTTGTTCGAGCCAATACTTTCATTTAATTGTTTCACTCCATGTGCTTGAAGGTATTCAAAATATCTCAATGGTAATATACTCTTGAACCCTTCTGTTTCCACTAATACTCTTTCTCCATATTTTGTCTTGATTGTTTCCACTTTTAAAACTTCAAACCTCTTATTCACTACAAGATCTTTTGAATTTACATAAGGTTTGCGATATGTGGTTTTATTAAGAGTATTAAAATCCATATTGCTTTTCTTCGACTAATTAAATTAATATTAGGAGCAATCTCCTTATATAGCAGATTACCACCATCTGCGTACTTTGCCAACCCACTTTTCAACCTATCACAAGAGTGAACACATTTTGAATTGAAACCGGCCCATGTGTATTTGCAGCCTCTAAACATAAATAAAAAACATAAATCAGAATCCACTTTAATTAAACACAATTGACTTGAATGCGATATTTTGCATCTGTCATACTTTATAACTTCTCGCTAGACAACCAAATTCAAAACATCTACACACATTTTCTCTGCACTTACATTTTTCAACATACGTGTGTTTTGAAGTATATATGTTCCATTGAAAGTAATATAAAGCCGATCCTAATTCAAAACGTGCCCACAAGTATTTTACATTTGAAAGTATATAAGAATTCATATTTTCACAACTATTTTACATTGAAATGTTTTCACAACTATTTTACATTGAAAGTATATAAGGCCGATCCTAATTCAAAACGGTGCACGTGTATTTTACATATGGAAAATACGTCTGAACACGTTTTGAATTAGGACCGGCCTTACCCCACTACTTGCAAAGCACCACATTTTCGACATCTAGAGGATTTGCAATTCAGACATAAACGCTTTTTACGAACGTTTTCAATACGAGATTCGACAGGAAGTTTTAAAAGATTCGAGCACTGATTTGTAAAGCGATTACTTTCTGTGCAATAATTACAATTACTTGGTTTGTTCAGAGTCAAACTGCAAGACGCGGGCTTGTAATTATTTTTTGTGAATTGTCGTTTGAAACTAGTGTTATCGCTAGCTTCACGAGAATTTATCGCATTTAGAGCGTGACATTTTTGTGTTAAAAAGTCAGATAACATTTTATATGTAGGTACATTTGTGGAAGTTAATTTATTTTCCCACTCACTACGCATTGTAAGTGGAAGTTTCGAGGTTATTAGATAAACTAGTATATCGTCCCATTTATCAACAGATCTCCCATGGCAGTAAGAGACCTTAAATGTTGCGAGGCAATATCTAAAATATTACGTAGTCCCTGATAAGACTCTTTATGTAAGACAGGCAATTCAAAAATTGAACGAATGTGATTTGTAACAATAACTCTTTCATTTTCATATCGATCACGTAAGATTTGTTTCGCGTTTTCATAATTTTCAAGCGTAATTTCTAAACATTTTATAGTTTCCGCTGCCTCAGATTTTAAACATCCTATCAAGTATTGTATTTGTCCAAGGGACTTAATGAAGGGTCCCAACCTATTAAAGAATCAAATACCTGAATAAACAAAAAATATTCTTCAAATTTTCCTGAAAAATAAGGGAGATTTAAAACCGGTAACCTCGCTGCAACAGAACGATTAACAGAAGTATTGACATTAATTTCTGGTTGAGGAACAACAGGTTTTTGTTCTGGTTTATTAATATTTAACGCATTAATTTTAGCTTGTAACGTAGAAAACATTGTATCAGTTTCCATTTGTTCATTAAATAAATCTTGAAATTCTACATCAAACTCAAGATTGTAAATTTTTTGTAAATAAGATTCAAGTTCGTCAATTAATTTACGACAAGAATCAAATTGTCGCGAAGCCTTTTGTTGGGTTTCCTGGGAAATTTCTTTCGAAAATATTTTTCAAGAATCGTGAGCGAGCGCTTTAGATAAGAACGTTTACTTTTGTATTTCTTAATTTGTCCGTGAACTAAATCCAAATCTGGATTTTGTGCCATGATGTTGAAGTATTATAATGAATGAAAACGGGTTTAATTTAAAGGAAAGGGTAAAATAACAACAGTGTAATGACCTTTATCGTAGGCAAGATTACCTGTATTGTATTCAAGTTCAAACTACGGGTTGAACCAATGTAAACACAAAGCACCTGATAAAAAGTAGTTGACCTCCTTCCACTAGGGTTGTTGCGGTCGAGAAATATCGGCGTGTATCGTGGATCGCCACTATCTACAAGTTCCAATGATTGTAGGTTGCCCTTGTAGCTTGTTTCGAAATCGTGGTTTCCTCCTTGCTTTAATACAAGAAAACTTGCAAACCAGAATGTTATCGAGTATTTGTAGCACTGTTTTGCCTGAGGATATTAGACTGTGAAGATACGCTTCACTTCCAGCCTGATTAGAATGTTTGTTACCATATGCGATACATTGAAGCACGATAGCACCATATGAATTCGCATATATGAGAACGAGTTAGCAATAGAAGCACTAATTATTAGATTTTCTAAGTTTTTTGATAAATGATTAAACAAATAGGCGGCCACAAAAGTTACGATCCTGCGTAGATGGACCAATAATGTTCGGTGGTTCGAGATTGAGTGGTTGGAAGTAATCAACGGTATGATCACATTCACAACCGCGTGTACGTGAAAGAAATTTTTGTTTAACGAGGAGGTCACGGTAGACCTAATTTAAACGAGTTGCCTTCACATACTTAGGAAAAGTAATTTACTGGGTTTGCTAGATGACCCAAATCATGGTTTAGTGCCTGCAATCCGAAGATATGTACAACGGAGATCCAATTTAAATCAACGGAGATTCGACTTCCAAATTAAATCCAGGGAACGTGCCAATTTTTTAGGACATCTGCACAACCGCCACACCGTCAGATCTTTCACAAAGTGTAAGATAGTCCATCTCAACTTATTTTAAACTTCTGCCTGCAAACTAATTTTAGTGGTAGACTAAGACACTGATAAAAGTTGATACCAACTGTTTTCCTGGTTGGAATATAGTATTTTAAGTGACTGTTTATTGTTTTGTGTTGTCACTTTACAATAAAATAGGACTAACGCAGTATTTATAGGAATGGGTTTTAATAATTGGAAAAATGCATTGAATAAAGATGCCAGACTAAAAAACACAAAAATAGTTTAGAATATAAATATTCATTCGTTAAATGGTCGTTCTATATTTTTTAACACGTTTCTATTTATGCAACTGAGAGGATGGTTATTAAAGAAGTGTGCACGACTATGTTACCGTAAGGCTTAAGCGGGCATTTCTTTATATTATCGTGAGGAGGAAAACCACTTTGGTAATGACAGACTTTCACCGACTAAAAAACTTCCTTTGTTGTTACATGGTTCTGAGGCAACCCTATGGCGGGTTTACACTTGTCAGATACCAATACTGTTCTACGAATATTTTATATGGTTCTGAGGCGACTCTATGACGAGTTTACACTTGTCAGATACCAATGCTGTTCAACGATGCTTGTATATGGATCTGAGGTGATCCTATGGGTTTTCCTTGCGATATTAACACGAAATACACCCTACATACGTGATTTCTATTTATACATGCAATAACGAATTACATAACAATAGGCATATTAGCAGTCCACGTAGAACAGCATCGGTATCTGACAAGTCACCTTCAATTTATGTATTAAATGTCAAACTTGATATTTTTATTATTTTAACAACGACCCTAGGTCATAGATTGAAACATCAATAAGACAATTTTAACAAGTATTAGTTTATGTGTATTCTATTGTTGACATAAAAAATTTATTAGTAATCATACATTTAGGTTGGTGCTCACCCATAAAAGCATAAGGTAACTACAAATCAGCACCACAAGTATATCTATGGCAATTTACACATACATCCAATTTGTTGGATGCTTAAATTGAAATAAATTTAAGATGTTCTTTCCTTGTAGATTCGAGGTCTGTTCAAAAAGTATCGCAAATTTTTAATTTCCACAGGCTACATATATTCGATTTTCGATTTTTTTTGTGGCGTTAGGTTGGTACACGTGTCTCTCATTTATGCTGGCAAAGTCGACCATTTTGAATGTTTAGTTAATTGTTGACAGCTATTTTGGTTGAACGTGTTTTGGCTGGTCTCCGATTTTCCAAAAAATGGATCAAAAAATCTATATCAAATTTTGTGTGAAAAACAAAATGAAGTGAGCGGACGCATTCCGAATGTTGACTGTGGCCTATGGTAAAGCTAGCTTGGACCAAAGTAACGTTTATCGGTGTTACAAAATTTTCTCAGAGGGCCGAGAAGATGTGAACAACGAAAAGCCTGCCGGAAGTGAAGAAAATAATATTGGCCAATCGTCGAATCACCGTTAGAGAAGTTGCTAAGGACCTAAAGCAATGATTTGGGCACAAGACTGGTCGCCACGAAATTCGTGCCAAAACTGTTCACTTTCGAACAAAAACAGTGTCACGTTAACATTGCTAAGGAGCTGTTGGACTCGGTCCACGAGACCCACATTTGCACTAGAGGGTCATAACTGGTGACAAATCATGAGTTTATGGTTATGACATAGAAACCAAAGCTCAATCATCACAATGGAACTGATAAAAACAGCATTGAAAGAAGAGCTGAACAAGAGCACAAAAATGACTTTTTAAGCACTTCGGGGGTTGGGAAAAACGTTGGCATACCTGTATTATATCCGAAGGGAATTACTTTGATGGGGACAAAATAGATATTAATGAATAAATAAATACTTTTTGAAGACACAAAATTCGCGATACTTTTTGAACAGACCTCGTATATGCAAGTTAGCCACTTAAAGTACAGTTTCGTTCATTTGTGTTGGTTGTACGTAGAGATGGACACGAACCGGACCGGCTTGAGCTAGGTTTGGTTCGGTTCGGTTCGATTTTTTAAATAAAAATTTAGATTGAAAATTTAATTTTCACTAAAAACATGTCATTTTTCCCAAATGCACATTTTAAAAATTTCTAGTCGCAAGGATATAAGAAATAGAACAATTCTCTAATGTACATAGTCATCGAGTTTTAAGTCAATAGGTAAAAAATGTAATAGGTATTAGTGCTACATATCTAATAAATTTTGTCATCGAGGCACGTTTGTAGATAAAAAAATTCTAGATTAGTTCAATTTGTTAATGCTCCTTATTTCAAATTTTTGCTTGTATATAACTTGTATTAGATATTAAAGAAACTCGAAATAATTTTGAAAATTTGGTTTTAAACACAAGCTTATTTAACTTAATGAACAGAAGTCGTGTTGAAAATCATCTTAAACATATACAAGCCAAGGTCATGGTCTAGAGACTACAGAAGTTTTCAGATTAAACGAAACAATTTAATTCTTAACTAAGTATGCATTACTAATCCATCATTTTGAATTTTTTACTTTTCTATGAAAACCAGCTCTCTTTTAATATTAAAAAATGTGACCTTGTAGCAGAAACTAATCTGCTTTTCTTTTGAACATAATCGCTCAACAAATGGTGTTACAAAACGCGTGGTACCATAATATTTACTGTTTATTTAGAGCGGCCATTACCACCAACGTCTTTAGAAGTAGCTGATACTCCAGAAGAAAGACCCCGAACTTTCTCTTAAAACCATGAGTTGAAGTTTACGACTCATGACGGCATAAACTTTTCAATCAATGCCGACATAAAATAACACAGTATAGTGCAAATAATAAGCAGACATAATGCCCATGCCATAAATACCGTTATATTTTATTATGAAAAACGTAAACGCTGTTTGAGGTAGATTTACGATTCTTTCCGAGAACCATCTGGTATTGTCTTTTAAAAGAAATAATAATAAAGATAAACTAAGAAACAGCTTTTTGTTTGCACTGTATAACAAATCAGCAACACCTTATTGTCTTAATACTCTTTATATACTAACTAAAATTAAAATAAAGGTAATCGCAAAGATCGTGTAATATCGTTCTTGCAGGGTAAAATGACATTAGTAAAAATCATCAATTATTAACACATTCTAAATTTTAGAGGTGGCTTTCTATTAACCTAATTGTAATTATGCTTTGTTAAAGATAGTACGTATTGAAAAATCAAACCTGGGCAAATAGTATTAATATGATTTATGCTACTAAAATCTAAAGCAAATTAATGTTGGGTTTATTTGAAAGTAGCAACTGCCAAACATAAAAACTACATTAAACATTTAAATTGTTGTAGTTGAACGCACTAGTTGTTTAAAATATCAAAATGTCAAACAGGTTCGGTTCGGTTCGTTTTTTTTTCGAACCGAACCGAACCAGAATATTTTTTCGAACCGAACCGGACTAAAAAGTTTTCGACCCGAACCGAACCTAGGGCAAGGTTCGGTTCGAATCCATCACTAATTGTACGATATTTATGTTTTAATATAGGTGAAATAACGAACGTAGAGTATTATTTATGCTTACGCTGAAGCAGTAAAAGAACACAGAAGTAATCCTACAATCGTCTTGTAAATCACTCTCCATCTATAAGATTAGTGCCAGGCATTTGGTTCTCAGCAATTATTATTAGACTGACAGTGTAGCAACCTTTCTAGTTAGCTGCACATGTTAGAGAATTTCTTTTGCTATCATCGAATCCACCCCTGCCACTAAGTCAGCTGGTGCAAAATTTTCTGTTACTTTTCCATAGTAAAGTAACTTAAAAAGGCCATTAGCGTCAATTTCAGAAAAGTAAAATATCAGTAAATTACATTAATAACCTTGTTAAAAATCAAATTAAATATATTTTTTTTATAGTAAATTAACAAATACAACACCAAAATAGTTTATTCAAAGGATTAAGTACAAAAGTGTTAAATAGATAAAAAAGTATAAAAAAATCACATCATACAATACTGATGATTACATAATTATTCGATGTAATGCTACACATACCTATGGGTTAGTTCAAGAGGGGAACTACTCTAAAATTCATCATTTTTGGTAAAATAGTCGCATCATAGTTTCTAACTATGTCAATTCAATATGGAGCCAACCCCAATATTTCTTTAAATTTGCCACAGGAAAGATGTTCCCCTTCAATATATATTTTCTGACGACCACATATGAAAACAACAGATTGCACACTACTTATTTATTTAGAAAGTGGCGTATATCACTCTAGAGTGCGAAAGTAAACATCACTGTAGTGTTAAAATATTTTTCAACTCTAGAATGATATGACAGTTGAGATATTAGAACGTCAATTACCTAGACAACTCAGCATACCCAATGTCAAAACACGAAGTACGGTTTGTTTGACATTACCACTAGATGATCGCACGACCTTGCATCAAGGTAAGGTATTTGAGGGAAAGAGCAACAAAGTTTATTTAAAATATTTTTCCTTATTTTCTTCTAGTTATGGTGCTCGGAAAAATCTTGTACAGTACTCATGCCGAAAGTGCCATTTCACACTAGTGATGTAATATACTATTCTTTGCTTTGGCATTTGTAAAAGTTATTTCAAGTTAATTCAGCAGGGTCGAGCACTAATAAGAATTTCAGACTAGACACAAATAAAATATATGCAGGAACACATGGAGCTTGAAAGTATGAACGATTCTTTTGTGACACCATATAGTGCTGTATGTTCCAGAGTTATCATCAAAATCCGAAAATGATCACAATACATCAAATATCAATCATAACAAAATAGAAGTTCGAGTAATACTTGAACCCAAAAAACGTATTTGCAAACCTATGACATGGGATAAAAATGTAAAAAGACTAAATACAGCTATGGAGAAAATTATATTAAGTTTCGGAAATCATAGACTAGAAAGTAGTAAAAGCATGTTACAATGATAAATGTTGACTTAAATGCCTCACATGCATCTCTGAAGAACAGCGACAAACGATTCACACAGGTACAAATAAATACAATACAGTTATAAAAAGGTACTCGAAACTGAGAGATACAAATCGCCAGCGAGATTTTATCGTAAGATGTACAAATCATGTGTTAGCAAAATATCTAATGAAAATCCCTGGAAGCAATTGTGAAACTAACAAAAAATAAGTTAATGAAAAATATTTCGCAAATACTTTGGATATAATAAGTAATAAAGTTACCTTGACAGCAACGAAAAAAGAGAAATTGCAAAAGTATAGTTCTGCAAGACAATTGCAATCGACATAGTAATATTGAGTAGGAGGTTGGTGATGAAATAAAGAATCATTCAACAACATATTGACAGCTTTCCATCGAGTCCCACTATTGTAGGGCTTGTACAGAAAAAAAGAACGTTGACTGAAGCCTGTATTTAAGATCAATACACCACTTGTACAAAGAAACGCTCAATGGAGGGACAGGAAATGAGAAAATCAGCATGTTCGAGCATATTTTTAATACATAATTCACTATCCTCTCTGATTTATGTACAGTTTGTGCAAATTACAAGAACATGTCTCCTGAAAATATGAATTAAGAAAGGTTACAATTCTCACATTTTAGAAAAGACTCAATTTGTGAGCAAAATCTAAGGATTTGGTAACATTCTCAGATGTGAAAACACGAACGACTGTCAGTTGCTGGTTTGAAAGCAGTATTTTCCTAAGTCTGCAGTGATAGAAATGTTTTCTTTAGAAACAGATTATCCATCTTCAACTTTACCATTTTTGATGTACTAAGTCTGGGTATAACAGCTATTTGTGGTACGAAGGGATTATTGGTAAAAAAGAGGCTAATGATATTGGTAGCTGCATTTATAAATATTTGAAAAGTTCTCTCGAATCAAAACTGGTCATATTTTATGCAGATAATTGCCTGGGGCAAAATTTAAACAGGTTGACGGTTGCTTTGTTTGTGTATGTGCAATATATTGATGGTATAGAAAGTACAACGCACAAAATTTTTAATAGTTGATCACACAAAATAAGGGCGATTCAATGCACACCCTCGGTCAAAGAGAAAAAGAAGCACTAAGAGGTGAACCTCATTTCCTATCAGCGCAACTGGTCTCCGTTATTAAGTTAACCAAAAAAAAACAACAAAACCCCTACCAAACTGTGAGGATGCAAACCAACGATTTTATAAACCTAAAAGCCTTATATTCTGACATTGGTAATAATTTCTCCGTGAATGAAAGAGAACGCAGTGCTTCAAATTGCTTCAAAAATTATTTTTGTAAATAATTGTCAGGGGATTTCCAATCATTAATTTAGGTATATTACACAGTTATGTAAAATATTTTTGGAATCTAGGGTATTTACGCATATGAATGTTCTTCGATCTCCGGCAATGTTTATGGAAAATTACCTGTTATCATTAAGTAAATTTGTGGTTAGGATATCTCACAAGGTTTGGAATGGATACACCTCGTTGCCCTGCCCAATCAGAATCACAATGTAGTAGGGATGGTGTGAACGAAGTGTTAGGATAAACAGCCATGATCGCATTCTGATTGTGACTACCTTATCTTGTAGAATCGTAAGACTGGTACTTTATAAATAGTGTGGTGAAGTTTGCCCGGTGATTTCCTTTACCTCTGTCTTTCCCAATATCATACCTTATATTGTCTGTTCCCTGTTTAGTGTTATACGTAAACAACAACTTCGCTAGAGAATTTATGTATAGAACCGGCTTTGAAACAATCAACAACTCTAATGAATTAAGAACAATGTCAGCAGTATCCCAGCTTGCTAAAGTTGTAATTAGAGGTAAGCAAATTTTGAAGTAATTTACAATGATAAATATAACACGTAAATGACCTTAAGCATTGTAAAATTGGCAATTTGATACGACCGCTTTGTGGTAAATAGAAATTGTACTGCATCTTTGTTTTTATTGTAATAAGATGAAGTATGGTGGTCTCAATCAATGAAATTTAAGAAATCTCACTCGAATTTAGTATTATACAAACAAATTATTCCCAACAAAACTTAAATCATTCAATGTTCTTCGACAACAACGACATGGTAACAAAGAACCAATTTTGCGGCAAGCATGTACTGCATCACCATCTCCGTTTTTGAAAAAGTGGGATCGTATGGGCTTTTGTGAAAGCTGTGCAATTTCTCGTCTTCATTGAGGTTTTTTCAATAACATGTGTATTCTTCCACCAAGTTCTAATATAAGAAATGCTGATAGTAATTTTAATGTAAGATTTAAGGTTTACTTTTTTGTTAATAAAGCAATTAGTTTAATACTATTTTGGAATATGTACCTGGTATCAACTACAAAAAAGTTGATAACATGGCATGCGTTGCCAGTTCAAAACAGAAACAGCTCTAAATTTGAAAAAATATAAGAACTGCTCATTTTCATTTTTTTGGCATTTACTACTACGTACAATAATATGTTAATAATTAACTAGTTCACAGAGATTCGTAGAGTTATTCACAATTATCGAAGACTAACCTAAATTTTCTTAACATCAAAAAGTTTAAAGTAAAATATCTCACAACTTACTTTTTTGAGTTGTTCCACTCTTAAACGAACCATCGATATATATAATATATACTAGTGACAAAAATACATCAGATAAATACTAATAAAATATCACTAAAACTACTTATTAAAATACTCTAATTACAATACAATGTTCAAGAAAATTTTGTAAACGATTCTGTAGACACACAAATTATATTACCCATTATGTGAAATGTAAACAAAAATACTCTGAAAAACAATGTGATCCACATGCAGGAACAATTTAAAAATAATTTGGTATATACAGGTAATCTCTTCGCAGTTGTGCGCTTTATACGGAACACGGTATATTATATGTTGAACAAAACCATGTTTAATATTACTCATGAAAATAAAATAACATCACACGAGTATATTCCAAATTGTTTGTACATCTACAATGCCGTTTAAGTAGTACATGACTTCTGTAGAGCAGTAACGCAAGCCGACGTATGAAAATTTGTATACGAGTATAATCAAAGGTTTACGGTACAAAAATATGTTCAAAATGATACTCACATTCTAAAACTTCAATGATTATTCTCTTCTATATTTTAGATGCAATTCTAATGCACATTACACTACTGAAATCCCTTTTATGTAATTTCTATAAAATATAAATTCCTTTTAATCATTACCAGGGTTTGGAGCAATATGCAGTGTATCCCAAATTTGACTTCCCAGGCATATAACTTGCTTATTTTGAAAAATAACTATAATAAATCTTATATATTTGTAAATGAACGGAAATTCTCAGTGGAATGGCGCTACAAAAATTTCAAAATTTTCACGAGTATAAAGGTAATAATTTTCATTTGTTTTTCTTAACACGTTGACTGCCACGGCAATTTTCAGAATTCCGGTCTAAAAAGCCAATTTCATCTAATCATTTTATATTATTAAAAACTCTAATTATATTACATAGTAATCATCAATAAGCATAGAAAATGTATTTTTTTTTAAAAGGTCTTACGAATTATCTCGTAGTTGGCTTATGTAACAGAAATCTCTTCGCGGATGCCAACTACAAGTTAATTCGTACACAGACACGTTTAGGCCTGCTGCTTCGCTAAAGCTGAATCAGATATATGTGTCCATATTCGTCAGTAGTACATCAGATATTCATAATAGAACATTTTATTCTGTTTTCAAACATATATACAAATATGGTTGTTACATAACAAAATTTTCGAAAAAATTGAAATATAGGTTTGATATTGATATCGTCCCCACTCTGGCAAACTAACGTATCTAACGTATTTGCATTTGTTTCATATCTAGAAATATAAAAACAAGATCTACACTCTGGCAAAGTTACGTATTTGTTCGGCTACTCCAAGTGCAATATTTAATATTATAAACTCACATAAGTGCACTCTTTTAAAATTTCTGACAACATAAAAGTAGCAAATCTGTATTTCAAGACTACCATAACGCCTGACAGCCAACGTTGGTTATTTTCCCTACATCAGACTAGCGAAACTGCCACATTCATTACTTCGTAATAGCAATAAATTGCTATTAGTGATATAGGTTCATCTTCTTTAGACATGCATGCTTACCTAAAATGCACCTGATCGTTTAGTTTATCGCAGTGAAAGAGATTTACAATTCAGTAACACGTTTTTCTTTATGAATGCGGTTTATAAATTCATAGTGTAGCCATTTGTATTCAAATTGTAAAAATGAATAAGCAAAAAAGAACACGGGGAAGTTTACTTGTAGAACTTGTTTTGAAGGAGATTGATGTCTCAAATTCGACTACCAAAGATTCTTTAGTTAACGAATCTGTGGACACAAGTATCCTGGCGCCAAGTTTATCATTGTCTTTACTTACCTCAATATTTTAGTTTAAAATTAATGCTTTTACAATTATTTACGTACTTATTAGAATGAGGTTTGTAACGTGGAATTAATCACTTTTCATTTTATGTCAATCCTATTATTATTTCTTATTCTTAGCGATAGTAACGATGCATCGGTGTGCTTAAAACAACACTGTATCGTATCTAAAACATCAAAGTTTAACATCGATATTATTATGGGTTTGATATATCCATAAAAATTAAATCCCCTACACAGATTATACATTGATTGATCGTGTTTAATTTAGGTTTCCTTATTCTTTAATAATTAAATTATAAAGTAATTTATTTTGTATGTTTTGGAGTGTGATTGAAAAAACTAATGTATTAAATCATCGTTGTTTTAAAAGTACAGATGTTAAACATCCACTGCATAGAACAATCAATTTGTCGAGCTTTCCCTTCGATGTTGCTATTCCTAGATCATTTATGACAAAAATCCCGTGTACTAAGTGGATGGTAAAATAGTTCTCCTTATAAAATGTATGGTTGCATTTGTAAATAGTAAGATGATATTAATTTAGGAACATGGAACTAGCATAATCAATGACATACTGCAAGATCAGCATCACGAAAGCGAAAATGATATCTCGTTATCTGAATCGGAAGATGACTCTGTCAAAGGTCCTGATTTTGATCCAGGTTCAGAAGATGATCTCTACAAAGATCGAATTACAACACCTACACCCGTCATACCTCTTCCAGAGTTTTATATAGGTTATTAAAAAAATAACAAAAAAATAAAATTGATTTCGATTAAAAATCACACCGCACTATTAATAATTTATCCAATAATTTATAACCAGTTCTGTAAGAAAGTTAATTTCAGTGGGGAAGAATATTCATTGGAGACTAAAATGGGTAATTTTTAATTTCCACTAAATTAACATTATACTGAACACACAGGGTTTTGGTATTTGTAGTATCAGTAGCCAATTTTGCAAATCGTTCTAAAGCTATAAGTGACTCACACTATTTTTTCCACTCTTAGGTGGAAACGATCAAGAACCTCTTCATGATCCAGGCATGCGCCCAAAGGAAAGGAGCGTGTCATCAAATACACCTCCACATGTTTTGAATGAAGTTCCTGATAATCAATCTGTTGACATCCATTCACCACCTAAACAACGTAAACGATCTAATCCACAAGAATGGAAAAGAAATATTCAGAGACTAAAGCGTCTAAAAGGAGAATCTTATGAAACTGTAAAAGGGGTAGCAATACCTCCAAAGCCAACTAAGGTACCAAGATGCATGAATAAGAAAAATCACACTTGCACAATCCATTTCTCAGAAGAAAGGAAAGGTATTTATGAAGGGTTTAGAAACCTTTCCACACTGTCTGAACAATGTCAATTTATAATTCATCATGTAAGTAGTAAAATAACGGCAAGAAAGACAACTGAAGGACGTTCAAGACTGAATTTTACAAATCTATCATTTTTCAAAAAATGCTGAACAAGTCATTGTTTGCCGTAAGTTTTTCTGGATGTGCTAAATATTTCTGAAGGTTTAGTAAGAGGAGATCTTCGCAGAATAAATAAGGAAGGAATTGTGTTACCAGAGATGAGAGGAAAGCATGAGCCTAGAAACAAACTTGCTGAAGAAGACCAAAACTTCATTAAAAAACACGTTTTATCGTTTCCTAGTGTGCAATCGCATTATTGCCGAAAGAAAAGTGAGTACCGGTATCTGGAACCTCATCTAAATACAACAAAAATGTACGACATGTACGTAGGGAAGGGTAAGGAATTAGGAAAAAAGTGCGGTAGTTTTGAAAAATACCGCAGAATTTTCAGAGAGTACAAACTTACTTTTTACATTCCTAAAAAAAGATTACTGTAAAGTATGTTCAAAGCACGAGGAAAAACTAAAAACGGGAGATTTAAGGGAAAATGAAAAAAGAGATTTTGAAAAACACTTAGAGAGAAAAGAAGCGGCTCGTAATTTAAAAGATGTAGCAACACAGAATTAAAAAAAAAATGAAGAACAATTGGCTTTTGAGCTTGATTTACAAGCTGCCTTAAGTACACCAAAAGGAGCACAGGGTTTTTTATGTCAGGAAATTAGCCGTCTACAATTTGACTATGTATAATTTAGGTGATACATCGGGTAAATGTTGTGTTTGGGACGAAACAGAGGGAAAGAGGGGAAGCGTGGAAATATCTAGTAATATTTACTCCTACCTCATGAGCTATCCAAACATTGATAGTGCGATCATGATGTCCGATGGCTGTGGAGGACAATAAAAAAATTCTAACTTTGTATCAGTGTGTTTAAGAGCTGTCAAAGATCGTCCAAGGCTTCAACAAATAGATCACATTTTTTTGAGTCTAGTCATTCTTTAATGAAGTGTGATTCTATTCATAAAAACATAACTAAAGCTACGAAGCAGATTCCAGTGTATACTCCTCTGGAGTGGGTTCAGCAAATAAGAAATGCTCGCAAACAACCAGCACCCAACAACGTATTCTTATTAAGACGTGATTTTACAGATTTTAACCCAGATAAATCAAAATTCTTGGCAGTAGGAGAAAAATCAGCATTACCATTCCGACAAGCTGTTTGGTTTCAGTATACCAAAACTGACCCAACGACCGCTAATATAAAAACTGCTGATGAAGATTCTGAATTTAAAACATTCAGGATCAAGCAAAAAAGGGGACGACCAGTAAAGTTTACCCCAGTGCAACCATATTCGAAGAGAATTCCAATTTCTGACGCTAAGAAAAAGGATTTAAGAAAACTTTGTGATGATTTGCAAATCCCTAAAGAATACCATACATTTTATAACAATCTTCCATCTTCAACTGAAGTAAGGGATGTTTTAACAGAACCACACAATTCGTAAGATTCTGAATACGAATAGATAGACCAGCTTAAATTAAATTTTGACTGATACATTTTTCTATAATGTATTTTTTTTATTTTGATAATTATGCTTAAGTTTGATCATCTGAAATACTTTTATGGTTTACGTCGTTTACTTTGATAAAATTTACTTTAGTTCTCGATAGTTGTTGATTCGATACTTTAAGTGAGTTTTTTGCACTTGATTTTATTATTTTACCATAGCCAAGTATCGAAACTGTACTTTTGACCACTAATCCATTACTAAATTCTCTTCCATAAATATACCTTTAAAGAACATCAACTATAACTAATTATATCAAAAAAGCAATCCCACAAAAATTAAACCTGATTTTACACAAGCACTTAAAGTTATTCTTCTTAAGCTTCTTTGGGAATTAAACCACTCATAGTTTTTAAAATGATCTTTATTTACGTTTCGATCCATGACCTAGGATCGTTGTCAAAATAATAAAAACTTCAAGTTTGCTTTATGACATAAATTGAAGGTGACTTTGATTTATTGATGTTCGATATATTTGGTTTGAGTACATTAGGTGAAAATTTTAAAGTTTAAAAGAATGATTGCCTTCAATTTGTGTTGCGACCTGGGATCGACTTTCCTAAGGTAGCCAATATGTCGATGAAATCAGCTGATTAATTTTATTGGTGAATTTTATATAAATTCAATAATTTGGGAATTGGAAAACAATTTTTAACATGTTTCTATTTAATTGTACTATTCTCTCAATTGTATAAATAGAAACATGTTAAAATTGTTTTCAATCCCAAATTATTGAATTTATATAAAATTCACCAATAAAATTAATCAGCTGATTTCACGTTAGCTACCTTAGGAAAGTCGATCCCAGGTCGCAACACAAATTGAAGGCAATCATTCTTTAAACTTTAAAAATTTTTACAGTGTACTCAAACCAAATATTTCAAACATCAATAAATCAAAGTAACCTTCAATTTATGTCATAAACGTCAAACTTGAAGTTTTTATTATTTTGACAACGATCCTAGGTCATGGATCGAAACGTAAATAAAGATCATTTTAAAAACTATGAGTGGTTTAATTCCCAAAGAAGCTTAAGAAGAATGCTAAACAAACCACAACAAACATACAGGGAGTATTCACTTAAAGTTAGTTTACGCTTCCAAGAAAAATTGCTTTTTTGCAGTTTCGTTAGTTTGCCACAGAAGGGACGATACTAGTACGTGATGAAACAATTGACATTTCGTTTTTCGATTTTAAGGTAACAAGTAATTAATAGTATTATAAATATTGTTCAAAATTTTCGATATTATTATTTGTGCACACTTCAAAATGCTGCAGGAAATGTCTAGTTGTCATTTCTAATAAAACCTTTCTTGGAATTTTTGCACATTCTGTCGACATCCTGTCTCTTAATTCGTTTGAATTAGGATATGGGTCTTATAAACACGCTCCTTTAAATAGAGTCGAATAAAATAATCCAAGGGAGCAAAGTCAGGAGAGCATGCTGGCGATAATACTGGGATTCCCAACCATCGCTGAGGAAAATGATGGTCTAAGTAATTTCGTACGGTTGTACTGTTATGTAGAGAAGCACCATTTTGTTGGGAAATTGTATTTTTTCTCGAACGAAGAGGTATTTTTTCCATTAGCTCCGGTAATATCTCCAAAAAAAATGTATGTATTAATTACCATTCAATGATTAAGCTTAGAAATACGGTCCTATTAGCAAATCATCAAGTATTCTACACCAAACGTTAGTTCCGAAAATGTGCCAATTATTTGCCCCTCTCAACCACTGACGCTGTTCGGTGGACCAATACCTGGGATTTCGCGTTGAAACTAATCTATTATTATGCAACCTACTTTCATCTCACCAGAATATTTGTTTCGAGAAGCCATGTTGTTGATCTCACAGTTCTAAGTCCCAAGTAATAAATGTAAGTCTCCTTTCTAGATATCCAGGGCGAAACTTGTGTAATCGTATAGGTCTGTATGCCTTGTACTTGTACTGCTTTAAAATGCAATGTACTAAAGATTTAGAAATATTACAATCTAAGGCTACCTGTTTTATGGAAGATATAGGATTAACTTCAACATATCCAAGAACACTTACTGTATGTTCTGCAGCAGAAGCATATCTGCTTGTAGAAAAAAGTTTTCTTATATTTACTGCAACCCATCTGTGTTATTGTAGATTGCGTTCCAAGATTCTGAACAGTTTATGATTGGGGTACCTTCTATCGGGATATAGTTGTCTGTATCTTCTAGCCGTTTCTCGTGAATTACTACTACATAGGCCGTGCATTAACACCATATTACACTTTTGAGAATTAGAATAATTCATTATTATCAAAACAAAAGGAATAATACTGTTCTCCTAAGTATAGCAATATTAATTGACAGATTGAGGCAATCGTTTCCATCACGTACTAGTTAATATTATCATAATATCATCAAAATATAAATTTGTTTGAAAAATTTGAAATGTTAACACTCATATTTGTATAAATGTTTGAAATCAGATTTGTACTGTTTTCAAGTATTACCATCAACTACTGCACGATACCAACGTATTAAATGCAAGTATACATTAATTGCAGGAAGTGTATCTGTGAAATTCTTTATCTATCCCGTATATAACTCCACAAGTATCTGTTCTCTAAAAGTGTAGGTTCAACACACTTCACTGCAAGAATCTGAACAAAACATACAGATCTCCACACAACCTTATCTACATTTAGACGACAGCGGTGATCTTCGGTTGGAAGCAACGAGCAAAGGCATGCCTTGGCAACAGATATTGGTGAGCCTTTTGCTTATTTATTAATTGCTTTCTTGTATGTAAATCTATAACCATTTGATTGCAGTAATTTGCAACCACATTTGAGGCGTAATAAATTATGCCTGGGGTTAACGTTATAATTTATGCTCAAGCGGGTGGCGTAATAATCGACGTCCAGCCGGTATCATAATAAGTTAACTCGTTTCTACGAGTAGCTGGCCAGCAACGTTTGTTCTGGTGGTGACATCATGTTTCCAGATTACGGTAGGCGGGATTAAAGTACTGCAGTAAGTATTAGTATTTATGTTTACATTTCAGGAAATGGCCATTGTATGTTTATTTTATTTTTACCGCTTCTGTGCTTTGCATTGTGTTATTCGATGGTCACTGTATGCTGTAGAATGTCTATGTTTATTTTTACTTTGCATTGTGTTATTTGAGTAATATATCCAGATAGGTATTTAGTGACGTTTATTATAATCATCAGTAAGAGAAATTAGAAGTGCAGTTGGTGAATTATTCAGCTTATGTTGGATTTTGTATGTTTTGACAAACTTGTCGATATTTGAGTTAATTACCACTTCGTATTGCTGCTTCAATTACATATATCTGTATTCACTCCACTGAGATTATCGATGAGGAAAAGATAATTTGTATTGGAATTAAAAAATATTAAGAAGAGTCTTACAATACCCAGAGCATATCATTTGGTGCCGAATTAGGGGACTTGATAAATTATTGTTATTCGTTTACCAGGTATGATTGAAGTAGCAAACGGATAAGTTTTAAGAGAAAAAAGGGGTTACTGTGAGCTTGGTGTTTAGTAAAGTTAGGGTACTTTGTAGTGGAAATGTTGTTTTGTAAAATAGATCAAATTTACGATTATGTAAATATGCCGCAGTCAAAAAAGTAAAGAAACATTGCAAAGAAAGGTCGAATGAACAGGAAATCAAATTTTCACTTAAAAGTATTGTCAGTACATTAGCAGATGATATGGCAGAGATGCAGTAGAGTATAAACAAACCTACTAACACTGTAAATAAAAATATAACATAAACGACAGACACAGCCTTTAATAGGTTCGGGGGTACAGGTAATAGTGGCATGAAGGAAAGCATATACAAGTACTTGATTGTAATTACATTGGATTCTGGCATGACTTGGAGGGTAATATTACTTTTAGCCTAGGAGAAAATTTGCAACCGAAGGCATTGTCAAAAAATTAAAAAAGTTGTTTGAAGAGGTCGGTGTTCCGTATGAAAAACAACCAGACTTAGCATTAAATAATTTACGACGGACTGCAGGAGAATGGCCTGGTGCCAAGGAAGGTTCGTTTGGAAATATTAATGAATTTTATCAAATGTGTAAAAGTAGGTATTGGGGGGTAGATCAGGAAAGAGGATTATATTATGAAATAAAATATGGAAAATGCATTACTACTAATCGCGCAAACTATTTTCTTCAAATTGTGAGGCAAACAATATTTTTATCTGAGGAAGTCGAGGACGAGAAATTGATAGAATGGTAAACTAATCATTTTTTGGTACAAGTGAAATGAGGGGTATCGTTAGTGGAACTGAAGAAGGTTGATAATGTATAGGAGTATTTGAGAGAATTGGATTCCACTTTTGAGATTGGATAGGAAGTAAGCACCAAGGTAATGTAGACAATAAGACTAGTAGAAACCAGAGGCATTATATGGGGGGTCATGAGAGTTTTCAAGAGAATGAAGGCAGGAATGATAATTGAAGACGGGGAAATAATAGCAGTGGTAATAATATAATGATGATGAAAACGGTCCAGGGACTACTGATAATACTGTTTAATTTATTCAAGTTGCAAAAAAAATTTTGAATGTTTCAGAAATGAGTGAAATAAATGAGGTGGCAAATTGGATTAATCCCTGATTACAGTGGAGATTTTAGTAGATGTGTCAATGATCAGCTTACTCCTGAAATATTTCTTAGGAAATTACAAAAAAAAATGAGAATAAGTTGCCAGTTTTGCCGGTGACAAATGTAATGGTATCGGTTGCAATAGAAACAACCACGTAAAAGATCCAAGGAACAGGAATTGTTGCCATTGAAAGTGGAAGGTGCATATTTCGATGTGTGGTGTATTGTGGCAGGGACTCTTAATAAAGAATTGATTTTGGGCTGCGATCGGATGCAAAAGTTAAGAGTAAAATTAGATTTTGAAAAAATGGGGGTGAATGTTGAAAGTTGTATAGACACGGGTTTGTTATTGGAAAGAAGGAAGATTGTCAATAAATTTTATACAGAAGTATATACACGGAAAACCGGTTCGTCATGAATATAGTGAGTATGAGTTAAGAGAAGCAGCAAATCAAGTCAAAACTTTAATGTAGAACAGAGGACGAATTATTTGGAATCCTACTTTCGAAGATACTAGGGTTAATTGTGGTGACGAAAACGAAATCAGGATGTGGGACAAATTTTCACCTTTTGGGACACCATACGAAGTTTTGCAAATATTTAACAACCTAATGCTATTTTGAACGACAGTGGCACTCAGTTCCATTCTCAAATTTATAGGGACGCTTTGATGTTGAAAAGTTTAAAATAATTTATACTTCTGCATATTTTCCGCAAAGTAATGCCTCTGAGAGAGTCAATAAGAAGGTGGGGAGATTATTAAAAGCTCTCTATGTTATCAAAACACAAAAAGTGAGCACATGTAATTCAAGCCACAAAGTATATTAATGGCATGATCCATAGTGTGACAGGGTATTAACAAACAGTTTAACTTTTACTATCCATAAATTACTAAACTTTTCAATTGAACAAATGGAGGAATGACTCAGTCCTGACTCCATTCAGGTTGTTTATGAAAAGTTGTTGGCTAAACGGAAAAAAACAACTTAAGTACAATGATCGTACTCTTGAAAAGGGCAATACAATTTTGGTTCACTCATTTAAAGTTGTGCATGGAAGATCCCAAAATTCGCAAATTATTTTTACTATATGATGACCTGTATACCGTCTATGAAAAGAGAAGATCCTTTACACATTAGTTATCCGAGGATAAGAGGCAGTTAGTAGGCCCACATAATGTGTTTAATTTACGGAAGCATAACGAGTTGTCTGCAAGTTTTATTAGCTTCACTTAGTTTGCATACATTTTTTTTTAATTATTATTTATCGCATCTTTTGAAGTTTTTCTTTCTAGTTTCTATGCCTACCATTTAGTTACCGTTTAGTGGGGTATTATTATTTCACCCTTTATTTCAGCTTAAGGAAATGTGAATTAATTTAACGAGGGGGTTAAGGAACTTGTAAGTAATAAGGGTTATTATACTGTTTGTATTAGGAGTCTCACTGTAACATAATGTGCAACATTGCAGTTTGCAGTCGGTCAGGATTTTAAAAACAAGGTCAATGAATGTTTACGGCAGTTGTTTAACATCCAGCTGAGTAAAGAGTGTTGGGGAATAACCTGGGAACTGCAGAACAGTTAAGCAGAATTGTTGTCAACCAATTCTAATTACTTTTTCTAAAATTAGTAAGACATTATTGAAGTCAGACAAAGTTAATAACAAAGAGGTTATAGAAATAGTAGCAAAATAAAGATATCTGTGGAAAACAAAAAAAATTGGAGAAATAGAAGGGCAGGATACGTTCTAAGGCATTTTTAGGGAATAGTGTAGGATATATTACAAGCAGAGATACGAAAAAAAAAGAAGTTGAGTTAGATCTCAAGCAGAGTATTGCACGCAGAGAGTGAAAGATGCAGAGTGTGGAAAATTCAGGGAAATGTGTACAGTAGCTCAGAATAGGAAACACCGAGGGTACGTGTCTAACCAGTTCCAGTACTGAAGACCTAATGATGATGATGATGATGATAAATTAAAATGAGAACTACGTCAGCCTGAACACTCAGTGCCTATGCATTGCGGACATATATTTTCGAGGTAGTGAGTAGTCAAACCAACCAAAAGCCGCCATAGTGATTGTTTAACAGAAATTAATTTAAAGATGTGGTAACGTATTTTCTTCAGTGATGCAAAACCTGCAAATATTATTGGAATAATTATTCCGGAATGTTATGTTAAGGGTACAGATTAAGCGTTACACCCTTTGACCGTGCAAAGTTTTCGTGTTAATATAAGGTACAGATTTGTTTTATAATCCAAAAAAGAATGTTCTTTTTTCCATCATTAATTAATTAGGTTACAACGTGTAAAGTTTGTGGTTTTTGGATTCAAGCGAACCGAAGTTAAGAACCGTAATTTATCAATGTATTCTTTTAAGCACACATTTTCCCAGGCCAAAGGAATGTGTGGTTATCGAGCTTAGGCAATGAAAAACGTTCTTATGGTGGGGACAACGATGAATTTATGAAAAATGCGCATTTCAAATGAAACGTTACTGTTAACAACTGTACAATATCGACGTATTAAACCTTTATCTACCCCGTATCTAATTCCCGCAAGTATCTGTTCCATAAAACCATAGGTCCAACACAATGTAACGTATACAAGTTTGCGTCATAGCTAAATTTGGTAAGTTTCTGCTTTCATTAATATTCTATGGCATTTTGTTTTAAAAAAGAAATAAAGGTATTTATTAGGGTCGTCATTAAAAGTTTAGATTACCTATTTCACATTAAAGTGTAACTTCAGTTGCATACCTACTAGTTGGTTTTGTTCTATTATAAGTAGTAACTGAATAACTGTTGTTTCCATGCAGACTAGATAAATGCAAAATTATATTTTGCACAAATATAAAAGCATATACTTCTTGTATATAAATTGTAAATTATTGTATTATGAAATTTTATTGATTTACTGCATAAGAAAATATGGGTGTAGGATTAAATGAATGGCTCCAGAGAATGTGAGCTTAGTAGTATCAAAAAAAGAGGTTCACTTTAGATTTTTTTTAAATTTTATTAAGATTGACAAACAAGAAGTATTGTGAAATAGGAGAAAACACTCCATATTAACGTCTGAAACCATTTGATACATTTTCTACTCCTGAATATTTGTTATAGGACATTGTGCGATACAAATGGTGACGCGTACTTTATTTAATAATCTAACTTTTATTACAGCTCTTGTTAGTGGTTTTGGCTGCTTTGAGAATTGAAGTTTTATTATTTGTTATAGGCAACCCTATTCAGACATATTTAAGGGTTTCTGCATCTTCCCTTAAACTGTATCTATTGCTACAGTCAGACGTGGTTGCCCCTCCTCCCCCTATTTGTCATTACCCCTCATAGTTTTTGTATCGCTTTTGCAAGTCGAATGAACCACCCCCATTCTCGTGTTCACTGCAGAGTCCATAAGTCGAGCTAACTGACTACACAGGTGCTGCGACATTTAGGTATTGATGAATATATATATATATATATATATATATATATATATATTGTTCTGATACTGTAGCAATGCCCCTCTATGCCCTTTTTGTGAATTTAAAAAGGTAAAAAAATTTTAATCTATCAATTTTTGATTTTTAATGTATAATTTTAATTGTATCGGCTAGCTCAGTTTTTAATTACACACGGAGCTTGCGACAATACGACAAACAAAGGGTTTAAATTTACCTTCTACCTCTACTTCCTGTTGTAATCTTTAAACCAAAACACCCTTAAGCACAAATTACTATAATATTCTAAAAAATATTTACAACGTATGAAAAGTTTAAAATTCTCTAAATAGAACTTTCATTTAAAAAAATTAATAATTATCATTCCCAAAGATAATCAAAAAGCCAGCAAAATCATTATTATTATTAACTGAAGCTCCATAAACGTTCATTCAACTTCTTTAAATATTTACGTAATTTACAACGAGTACTCAACAAGACGATCCTTGTCGACCCCTCACATAAATTATCATGAAAGCAATTTTTAAAGTATTTAAATTACAAATATTCAATGAAATGTTCATTTTTAAATCATTCAGTTTAGAAATGTATAACAAAATATTCACAAATAAAACATTCAGATTGGCTAACATGTTGTTTTCAGCTCGAATCAGTCCCTGGTCCAACTGCTTTAGATATCGTCTGCATCCCTCTTAGCATAGCCTCAAATCACTCTAGCGTCCTCCGTTAAACTCCTTGACAATTCATAGATGAAGTAAATGCTTGTTGCATTTCCTCATTTGATCCAGTAATTATTTATAACCGCTTATCCATTAATCATTCATAATTATTCTCCAGTAATTATTTAGAATCATTTTCCAGTAATTGTTTAGAATCGTTTTCCAGTAATTTTTTAGAGTCGCCTTTTGAAAGGTAAGACGACAGACCTCTTAATTTTCCATAATTACAATAGTGTTCTTTCACACTTCACAATAAATCACTTCACGTAAATATCTTCGTTTTAAGGGATGTGAACTAAGCCTAACTCCATGTTGAAAAATGATTTGTTTACAAATCCGGTCGTATTTAAATGCATTGCCTATCTATTGACAAGCGCAGAGTTCGTTGTTATGCATGCTACTTTCATACCAGGTTTTTGGGTATTCTATCGTATTATATTGTATGTTGAAATCAACGCGTTGCTTTTGTCATGTACCATTTCGAGTTAATTAATAGCATTGATTCACTTAGATTTTCATACTTCTAGATAAGTAAACCATTGTTTGTTCAAATAAATTTGGTGAACTTTGATTTTATTCACCATGCCTTGCTTGTTTCCAATAAATCAAGTGTCGATTTTAGCTTTCTAGTCACGTAGACTTAATACAATTTATGCATTAAATTATATGCGTTTGTTATCTTACGCATTATTAAACCTGCTTGTTTTAATTGGGATTCTTGGCGTAATAATCATGCGTTATCCATGCGTGTCACGTTTCAGCTTGCATTTATGTTGTTTAACGACTTGCGAATTTGTTTATCCAAATAAATCTTCAAAATATTTTTCATTAACTGAATTAATTATGATTATGGTTTATGTACAGAGCGTTGTCATTTACTTTCCAGCCTAATCATTGTATTTCTTGTTTTCTTCAGAAAACTGTCTCGTTTTCTGAGCTCTCGTGTATTTTATATAAAGTGCGCTATACTATTGGTCCTAACTACTCCTAAATGACCTTATTAACACAGCCAACATGGGGGCGTTCTTTTTGTTTCCATATATACTCATCAAATAATTTTTTTATTACAATAGTTCACTGCAAGAATCTGGACAAAACAAAAAACGGATCTCCACGCAACCTGATCTAGATTTAGACGTCGGCGGTGGTCTTTGGCTGGAAGCAATGAGTGGAAGCATGCTTTGGCTACAGCTATTAACAAAGGCGGGCGTCTTGCTTACTTATTAATTGCTTTCTTGTATGTAAATCTACAACCATTTGATGGCAATAATTTGCAAACACATTTGTGCCGCAATAAATTATGCCCTGGGTTACCGTAATAATTGATGCCCAGATGGTAACGTATAAGTTATCAACTTGGTTCTATGGGTAGCTGGGCAGCAACGTAATCAAGTAGTCCTGAGGACTACTTCACGTTTCTGGATTGTACCGGGCCAGTATTAAAGTATTGCAGTTAAGTGTTATTATTTAAGTTTATGTTTCATGAATTGGCCATTGTATGTTGTAGCATTTTATGTTTATTTTTACCATTTCAGTGCTTTGCATTTGGTTATTAGAGGAATATATCCAGATAGAGGTATTTGGTAACCATTCGTATTATTATCACTAAGGGAAAGAGTATCTGGTGAATAACCAGTCCCTGTTGGATTATGTATGTTTTTGACAAGTCGATAATTCAGTTAATTACCACTTCATAATGCTGCTTCAATTACGTCTACCTGTGTTCCCTACCTCGAGATTAAGTGTGAAGTAAAGATAATTTGTCTTTGCAATTGAAAAAAACGTTAATAAGTCTTATAATACCCAGAAAATATTAATACGCAGAATCTTTAATTGTAAATAACGTCATTAAACTTGTAGTATTAATAAATTGATTATTTCAATCTATTGTAATAAATAATTTTTTTCTACATTACCCTATTTTGCATTTTTATTTCATTTCAAATATGGCAGCAATCATTCCTCTTTAAACGTTATGCGACACCTTTTAATAATTATATGTTAGAACTTTAAAAACTTTAAATTTTTAATACTATTACTTAATTAAATAAATTATTTATTTGCCGATGTATAACAGTTGATGCAATTATAATAATTAATTACATAAGTCTTATAGTCTAATATAGCATTCATTATAAACCTTTCTGCAAAGGTGAATGGTTTTAGTTATGCTATTTTGATCTTCAATATGTATTACATAAAAGCACAAGTTGGTATAATTATGCAGCTGGACCAACCGAACTTTATACAATTCAGTTGAGTGCACAAAATATGAAGTATTTTGTATAAGTACTAAATAAATAAATAAATAAAAGACTTCATATTTGCATAACTATTGTAAACCTGAAAATTTATGATAATGTATAATATGTGAATGGTACTCTTTGAAGTGACATTGTAAAGATATTCTTAACACACAACGAAACCATGTGTGGAAGAACTCGTCAAGAACAAATCGGTGAAAATTAAGCTATACAAGTCTACAGAAATGAATACTTGCAAAAATAACAAAAATTCAATAGAAAGCCAAGGATCTTAATATATCTACAAAATAATACCATTCTACGAATCTGATTTAGTCTAATGCCGATTTACTAGCAAAGGAAGTAAGAGAGGAAATTTCATTAGGGCTTGGATCAGTTGGTAACCGACTAAATTCAACTTCTTCTCCACTATCACTACAAATAGGATCAGAAGGCCACTGTTTATGACTGGGTGCAAAAAGTATAAGCATTGCACATATGTACACATTCCACATACCATAAACACCAGTAAACAAAGCCGAAGAAACCTCCAATTCCATATTTTCATCCCACTTATTTTGTCCTTCTGCAACCTGGCTCAATATAAATGATACAACTGTTACAGCAGCACACACAATAGTTGCTAGCATCAAAAAATTAAAACGGTAAATAATTCCCTCGTAATGCAAACGACGTGCTGTTGACATGCTTGGCAAAATCGAACGTTTAATACTAATATTTTTGAACACAGTCCAAATCATATAACACAGAAATATGAAATAAATACTTGCCGATATTCCTGCCAAAATAATAAAGGTAAGTGCAAAATTTGTACCGAGCGGTGTAACCCAAATTGAAAAGAACGGATTGGAAAGCTGAACACCACGTTCACATAAATCAAAAATTAATAATGAACAGCATCCTACTACAATAGCGCTTAAGTGTCTCCAATAAATTTTTAAGCTGTTTTTCTCCCCATGATCCTGTATTAACATATGTTCACCAGCAAATATTAACCAAAATGACAGTAACATCGCATAAAAAATACCTTGCCTTATATCGCCAAGTAGTAACATAAACGGCATATTAAAGTGTAATGTAAGGAACTCTAGAGGTAAATTCAAAAACGTGACGGCTGCTCCCAAATAAAATAACATATATTCTAATAGTGCAGGAGTGCGAGTCAACATATGAACACGCCTCCAAAACCATATCATTATACAAACAATAATGGGAAAGAATACGGTCTTTAAACTTAACCAAACCTTTGTAAATCCTCCATTCATATGAATTGCATGCAAATGTATATCGGAGATATGTCCAACGTGCATATTTGTCCCAGCATCATCGACAGGTAAACGCAGATTTAACAAATAATAGTCATAGTGTAAAGAGCCAAGTTCAAACAAGGGTACTGTTGAACAATTATAAGGATAACCTTCAGTTTTAATTTCATGATCGTATGTACAATCCATTAAACGCTTCGCTTGAGCACTAGCATAGTAAGACCACTTATCTTCAGGATCCCATTTGCTTCTAGACGCCAGCCGGGCGTCCAATGTTAGTTCTATTACTTCCGAAATATCTTGTCCTCGTTTGTAAACCATGTCAATTTGTAATACGCCTACTAAGTTTTGTTGCCAGCGTGAAAAATCCATACCATATAAAGGCATTTTGAAGACAAAAACCAAATTGCTGGCATTTAAACCTTTAGTTGCTTGATCGTCGTACAAATCAATACGTTTGCAGTTAGATGTAATCCATCGATCCGTATCTTTAGAATTGGGATTGTCATCCAGGCAAACTGTAGCTAATACACCCTGAGAGCCTGCAGGTGGTGGTGCAACAAGGCCGCCTAGTAAAAAGCACGCAAGTTGAAAGCATAGCAAGATCAGTACTAATATGCTTAGTTTCCTGTCGCTTAAGTTCTCCAAAACTGTTCCCGGCATTTTTTAGTATATCTGAAAACACCTTATAAAAATTTACGTTTGCTAATATTAAATGATATACCAAACCCTAAATAATTTGATAAAAATATTCATACGAACCTCTTGAGTTTAAGAACACGAAGATTTAATTTGTAAACTGCGTAAATATTTAATTATTTACGATCGGCATGCTGACGAATAATAAACACAAGTATGCATTGCACATTAAAAAAATAAACAACGCATGAGTCACTCGGAATCCGAACTTCAAATTAAAAGTCAATGCCAAAACCAAACAGTATTACCAAACCGTTTTTAATTTTACCAAACTAGTTGCTTCTCAAATAAACTTTAAAACTACATCTTTAAGGTAAACTGGGAATTACTATCCAACACCTATTGAAAAATAGTTGTATCGGCGGTTTGTACAGCAGTTGTGTGAAGGATATGAAATATAAATAAATAATAATATTGTTCTTATGAGTATCGTTTTTATGAATTTCCAATCTCTAGATTCAGCTAACCTAAAATAACAAAATCATTTGATTTCAATAATCTGTGCCTATGGCACAGATTGTCCTGGATAGTCTGTACTTTTAGTTCTTCATTACAATATTTCTACTTCCACAGATGTGAGGAATGGTTAGCAGTATGTAATCGGAAAGATTTACTGGCAATGGAGTCAGACAAGCTGTATAGAAATTATAAAACCATATGAGAAACATTTTCTATAAAAATATTTCTCGAAAACCTCTAAAGACTATTAGATAAGGCAGCTTCTACCATTTTTGATAAAAAAAAGTACTACCGGAACAATTTGAACATAAACCATAAAGAAAATAGTAATTCTATCTAGTAACAACAAACATGTTCTCTGTTTTTGAATCTAACTTATTATATTGTTTTTCAGATATTACAATTAATTCTAAAGAAGATTCCAAAATGATATTTCCAAAGGAAGTTACTCCCTGCTCTTATGTGGATATATCTGTACCTTCAACATCAAGTAATATGATTTTAATGATTATTGCTATTTTTTCCTAATTCTTAGGGTAGTCTTAAATACTCGCTTCTAGAAGTCGCTTCTTTTTGTATACGCATTTTGATTGGTTGCTGAGTACACGTGACTCTAATAAATCATGATAAAAAAGCAAAGTAGTTGGTTTAATTTTAACTTTTTCTCTCCTTTATAATTTTGACATATCATTAGTTAGGTCAGGTCAGAAAATTCAATGTAGAGCGGCTTTCATAGAAGGCAGGGTGTACGCACTGTAAATGGATCGGCTGTTGGCGTGTTTTAGTTTTATCACATCTCTACAGATGGCTCTGTAGGTCTATTTTTATGGGCGACTTTATTATATTGCTTAATATTTGCGAGATTTTGTGATTGTTGCTAACCTAACTTTTTAGCGTTCTTTTAGTTGCATTTTTGCAGATTGCTCTTTAATAACATTTAACGTTTTACTTGTTATCAAATAAGATATTGGTGTTTAACTACTTTGGAAAAAAGTTGGCTGTCCGAGACGTGGTCCTCTAGCTTATAGAAAATAATTTTGCCTGGAATCAGGTAAGTGTTGTACAAGTACCTATATAGTAGACAAAAAAGACCTACTTTGTTTATTGTTCTCTATATAAAACAATAAACAAATTTATTTTTATCTATTATGCTTGTAGAACGCTTACCTGATACCAGATAGAAATTTTTTTTTATAATTGGAATTTTTAGTTTTATTTAAAATTTCAGAGTCTGGTTCTCAACCTTTTGAACATACATCAAAGATATAGCGTAGAATTCCCCAGCTCACCAAGCCGTTTTGTCATCCATCCCAAAGATACACGATAGAGTGACTCCTTGGAGCCGTAATATAGGCAAAATACTCGTACCCCCTAAAAGAGAGCGACCTGTGAAGCAGGCCCGTTTATAAAAAAACGGTATGAGGGACCGGAAAAAGGCATGTGGGTACATTCCTGCACCCGGCGTTAGTCGATATCGATACGATATCCGTACGATATGTATTCGTATATATTAATATATATATATATATATATATATATATATATATATATATATATATATATATTACTCATATTTAGACCAGGGTAGAAAATTAAATAATCACATCAAATAATTTTAATCACCGTGTATAATGAATATTATTAGATGATACGCGTTATTAAAACCGTGAAGCATAAAAATTTATTAGTTTCAGTAAAAATAAGAGATTTAAACCATGTACAAGACGCTTTATATCAAAAGAAACAGTATTAAAAAGCTCTACGTGTAATGTAATTATTCCGAAGAAGGAAACAAATGGAAATTACGTGCAAAATTTATATTAATTAACCCTATTTTAAGTAACCGGTATTAAACAAAGTGTACACATAATAATTAATATTTAACTTGTATTCGCTAAAAATGAAAGGATAGAAGTCAATTTTAATTGGAGTTAATTAAACCATTATTAATAATAAGCATAAAAGTCTGTGAAAATCCAAGATTATAATACCAGAAAATAAAGCTCTGAGAATTAATATTATGTTTGAACACCTGCGTAGTTTAAATATCACGTACGGCAAAAATTTTGTAGATAATTAATGGTTCAGAGAATCTTGTAGAAACCGTCGCATAATAGTTACGAGAAATGCTAAAGGTGGGTTATTTCACACTCCACATGGACTAAAATAATCGATAATAAAGAATATCAATTTGCACCACTAAGAACAGGTTAGATAGAGACAGATAATATGCGCAAGACCGAGACACATATAGTAAGAGGCGTGATTAGAGCAACGTCGTGGGGTTGCGATTGGTTGAAAGTAAAAAGCAAAATTTGAAAGGTAAAAATAACAGTTCGGTATAAAAGTCAATTAGTTATTTCCAGACTTTGCGTGCCGTGCTGAAATTTCTGAGATTTAACTGGGGTGAGTACTAAATTCGTAAAAACCGACGCGCGGGCTACGGACTGGGAACCTAGCATGCGAAATTCTTTAGAATTGCCCGTTTTGAGGACTCGACCGACAGACAGGCTAACCTCTATATATACCCAGGGGAATATAAACAAGCTCTCTTACATCTGCGACTTGATTCAATGCGTTAAACAGTGTTTTTTTAGTGTGATAGAATAATTTAAAGTTTGCTCTTATATTTTGGTGATGTAAAACAGTTTGTTCTTTACGTGCTAACATGAATGTACTTCAGTGCACTTAGATACAAGGTAATAAAATTTCGTATCACTGTACCAATTAGCAAAATTTACAACGACAAATGTATACACAAAAGTAGGCAGTTTTGGCGTATATTGGTGAAAGAAGTATGAATTTCTTTGTTATTTTTCGGGGGTGTTAATAATTAAATGGTTCAAAAACGTGTCTGGATCCACAAAACCAGGGTCAGATATACACAGATGAGTTCCGGAAAAGCCCAGAAACAACTTTAGATGAATGGTGATGGAGAAAATTTGAAAAGCGTTGCGAATCAGAAGCCGTAAATATAATCCTGTTGGAATGGTGTGATTAACAAAAGGGACGATGTACATTGAAGCTACGAGTGCTGTAACCTTCAGGTTTGAACTTTGATATTTTTGTGTATGTTGAATAACTTTATAATTGATTTACTTTAAATGGACATTAGTGAAATTGTACTAACAATAAAATTTTAATTTTAAGGTGAAATTTGCTTGTGTAAGTAGAAAGGGGTATTTAGTATTGATGTTCTGGATTATGATGAAATTTTAGGTATGTCTTTGAGCTCAATTAGACGAACCTGGTTAATTAACGTATAGGGGTGGTAGATGCTCCCTTTGTACTCAGACTCCGGTCTGCATATATTGTTATAGTAATTAGTAGGCATCCTACAAGGACTTTAATTCTGGATGCACATAAAATGATAATAAAATTAATCTTGAAATTCTTTTTAAAACTGAAATTTATGCTGAGTTTTAATTTTGAAATTTTAATGTATTGTGAATATTGATGTAAATAGAGTTGACGTTGATGTTTGTGGTAGGAATGTGTTTTTTTTTTTTATGAATGAGGAGGTTTATTAACTAGAGGAGCAGCCGAGGCGATGAACAGAAGAAAGTCAATGGACCAACACAGTTAAGGTAATGAATAGGTTTTTGTAGGATTCACAGCATTCTTGACATCCAATTCGTAGAGGCTCGATTCGAAAAGCGGAGTTCCCGTATTTTGGTGGTTTCACAGCATATCTTTGGCGACCCAAAAGTGAGGCTCGAGTTCCAAATAAAATTTTTGTGATTTTATTCCAGGAAACTGGCGATCTCAGAGAGAGAGTTTCTGTGTGAGTATAAATTTAAGAGTATTTTAGAGTGTGTGAGAGTGATTTGAACGTATGCAGAGAAAGGAGTGGTTAAGGAGTCAAGGAGTGGAAATTGGAAGTGACGATAGTGCATTGTGTGAGAAAAATTCTAAAATGGAAGAAGCTGGAGGCAGTAGAGATCAGTCGAGGACGGAATCAGGGGATCAAGGAAATGAGTTAATGATGAGAATGTTGGAGGAAATGCGATTAGCTAGAAAAGAATCGAATAGAGCGAGGGAGGAGTCCAACAGAAAATTAGAACTGCTAAGCGATGAATCTAATAGAGCTAGGGAGGAGTCCAACCGAAAATTAGAGCAGATAAGCGGGAAAATTGAACAAAATACTAAAGAATTTACAGAATTTAAAGATAGTCTTACCGTGAAACTGGGGGAAGTAGAAAATAGGGTTGAAAGAAATGAGCGTGATATTACAGGTCTTCGACAGGAAATGGGACATTTAAGGTCCGAAGTACGCATTTTCTGTGAAGAAGAGATTAATGTAAAAATGACTGAAGTGACGGACTCATGTAGGGATCAGTTAGGCAGGGTAGAACGCGAAGTTAGTAGTATCAAATACAACATGTCAAATTTAACGGGGGATGGTCCCAGATTTTCTACAGGTGGAGTATCATTGGACCAACACATGAAGTTTTATGGCGATAACAGGGTAAATCCACAAATTTTTATTAATAGCGTAAGAAATCTAGTGGGAAATTTATTTGACGAACAGACTAAACTGAATACGATAAAGGCTTTATTAAAGGACAATGCGGAAGCATGGTACAATTTAGTAGGACAGGACATAGACACGTATCAGGACTTTGAAAACAAATTTTTAAAGCTCTACTGGAGTGACCACAGACAAGACCAGGTACGAGACGACTTAATCACAGGGAGATTTAAGGGAGAATTTTCAGGAAGTAGGGAGCAATATGCTATACGCAAGTATAGCATAGCAAAGCAACTGAACCCACCACTGACGGACCGACAAATTATTAAGTATTTATCACGACACTTCGAGGTAGAAATAAGACAGCACGTAGCACTACAGAACATAGTGGACAGAGAAATGTTTCTAGAATACTTGCAGAGGTACGACGACGTAAGTAGTGGACGACCTCGGGATAACAGGGAAAGACAGATCAACACAGTTAGGTTTGACAATAGACGGGACAACTATGCTAGAAGGGGGAATAGGTACGGATACCAGCGACAGAATTGGGAACAGCCACGACCATACGTTAGTAGTAATAGTTTGGGAAGGGGACCTGCACCGAGACCGGGACCTACCAGAATGAATAGTTCACCAGACATGAGCGGGACTGCTAATACAGACACAGAACGAGTGGAAACGCCTAGGACATACGCTGAGGTGACGGCTAGACCAGGACCAAGTAGGGAAAACAGACCTGGACAGGATTTTTAGAACGCGACAGACCACTAGATTTCAGTGTAAATGTATAGTGTAGCAATTTTATTTTCTACCTTATATATATATATCTGTATAATCATTTCTTTTATTAAATGTTAAATAATATAAACATTATAATGTAATCCAATCCACTTAATATAATTCTATCTATTATCCAATGAAGAACTAGTATTTAGTTCATGTTAAAAGTTAAATTCTACGGAGACAAAATAAAAGCTTTCGTTTGGTATCCTTTCTGGATCCCCTTCCACTCAGGAATCGCAACGTATCTTTGTTACTGGGTAGCAACAAGCTCAGCGGTCACTTCCGACGAAGCAAAGGTTCAAGCAGGTCGATAATTGTTCGAAGGAACAATGTCCGTTTTTGATTTTATCGTTGGAAGCGTGTAAAATGGAAATTGCACGGTTGCTATCTGCATAAATTTGTTTCGAACGGTCCGTTTTTGTGTTGAGGGCAGTCGAAATGAACGATGAAGTTTGGTTAAATAAGACCATTAGGAACAGTAAGTGAATTTATTTTCTATAACAATATTAATTGAAACTTTCAGTGTAACTTTTGAAAATTATGCAATTTAAAACATGAACTTTCGAGATATTAAATTTAAATGTAAATTATATTGCAACGTAGATTCTAAAGAAGTTTTTTCTGAATGGTATTCATTTGAAGTAATGGAAAACAATTTTATCCTTGTATAATATGGAATTACATAATAAAGTTATTCAAATCAAGTACAATCAACATTTGCTTTCTTGTGGTATTAATTATTGAAACGCAGTTTATGGAAGCCAGGTGACGGTTTTTCAGTAAGCAGCGCAGATGTTTGTTTGGTATGGAATTTTCCGTGTTAAAACATGTGTCAGCATTCACGCAAGTATATAGTGTAAATTGAACTTTGGTATGTACAAATGATTAGATCCGTATTTGTTTGAACTTTCGACGTAGTAACGAGATAAATTTTGCTGTAGTCGACTTGTGTTAACCATAAAAATTTTTCGTAATCATATGTTAGAAATCTGCAATTTGTTTTACAAATCCTATTATTAACTCAATAAAACATCAAAAGATGTCACTACAAATTAGATAAATTAAATTCTTTTATTTTAAATCTTTAGAAATTGAATCTTTATAATTGATATTTTATGAACAATTAGTTGTTATTATCATCTGTGAAATTAAGGTAAATTTACCATAATTAACTCCTTCTTTAAATAAGCGATTTTATGCTTTGTTAAATTGTAATATAAACTTCATTAAATATTAACTGGTACTGATACTTTCAGTGCCATTATAATTAACTCTTCCTAATTTTAAACTAACTTATAAAGGAAGACATTTTTTTTGTAAACGAAACATTACCTTATTGGATATCATAAAGAATAGATACTTATTTTCGGACTAAAGAATATCTTTTATTTAAGAGGAATGAAAGTCGATTCTGATAGTATTTGATTATTTTTGAATTTGAATGCACAAACCGTGCTTTTCTTTGTTTAATCTGTTCACAGGTGCAGTGCAGGATTGCTAGATCAAGGTCGAACCATAAGGTAAGATACCTCAAAGGTCAGGAGGTCTTTAAAAATTATATAGCGGTTATAGGAAACAGGTTTCCGCATTTGCCTTGTACAAGGGACTTGTATTTGGTCTTCTCAGTATAAAAAAATACGGTGGCGCCTTATTCTTATTATTAGTGGTTGCAATTACACCCCGACCCACAACTCATTCTCCACCCAGAGCATAAAGTTCGACTAGCCGCTTGCCTTTGAGATTTCCTCCACTTAGAGCCACTTTCCATCTTGATTTGCCGTGGGCTCCATTCGTTATTATCGGAAATTCTCGTTAAAATAAAATCGGAATCAGGAAAAAGGCTACAAATAGCGCCCAGCGTGTAGGCCTCGATTGCTGTATCAATTGTATAAGCACATAAAGTATAGGCTTCGATTGACTTTGGTTGTTTGCACTTGTGGTTTATAAATCATTTATCCTCAGATTAATTTAGTCTATTGATGTTGTTGTTTAATTGAGTTTAATTTGTAATTAGTTAGTTAGCCTAATCCATGATGGCTGAGACGTATCAAGTTGTTTATTTGCATAAAGATGAGTTGGATTATGAATTGAGAATCCGTGGAGTTGTTAGCAGCAGACCGATGCAGGATAAGAGGAAAATGTTAGGCCGACTATTAGCCAAAGAAACAACATTACCTGGTCGTTTAATTGATCTTTCCACATATGTCGTAGATTATTCAGATGAACGAGATGAAATTGAGGCTTCGATAGAGTCAGTAAGAAATGTTTTATTAGAATTTGAAGGCGAATTAGCAGACCCCACATTTAAGAGGATACAGTCGAGATTGATACATCTTGATGGTCGAGTTAGGAGAATAAAATCCTTTAGATAATTCAGATGAAGTAACTTTATTTAAGAATGAATCATTGGCAACTATTCTTACGATGGAGGCAGAGCTACATGAAAAGCTTAAGAAGAATGAAGATGTAAACGCTTATGGTGAATTTTCAATGAGAGAAACCATTCCAGCAGTTGTCAGTACTCCTATTCATACTGTTTCATATTTAGTACCCCTATTCCAATTGGTTCATGGTCAGTAAAATTTTCAGGAGATCCAAAACAGGTTCATCAATTTTTAGATAGAGTAGCTGAGTTGGCACACTCGCGTAAAGTATCTGAAGAAGATTTATTTAATGCTTCTGTAGAATTGTTTACAGGTAACGGTTTAGAATGGTATCGTTGTGTTCGAAATTCTTTAACAAACTGGAATTCATTAGTTATTCGATTAAAGGAAGATTTCTTACCATCACACTCAGAGGACGAGATTTGGGAAAAGATTAGGTCACGTCATCAACAAAAGGAGAATCTGTAGTCATTTATATAGCTCATATGGAGAATTTGTTTAGTAGGTTACCACAATCACCTGCGGATTGTACAAAAGTTAGAATGGTAAAGAAGAACCTATTACCTGATTTTATTTGTCAATTAGCTCTAACGGAAATTGATAGTATGTCTACATTGATAAGGTTGTGTAAGAAATTGGAAGAAGCATATGCATCCAAGCATAAATTAGTACAAAGTCCAGTAAAATATGTTCCGAAAACAGTAGGAAAGTCAAAATTTCAAGTTGAAAAAATTGGTCAGCTCCTGTAAGAAACTTTTCAGCGAACTGGTCGCAGTTTTTATAATCAATCATTTCCCCTCAAATACAATCTCTCGGCAACAGTAATAGTAATAATAATAATAATCCTCTAGTAGAGTCTTTGTAAATAAATATAAATTAAATAAACTTACATGTTGGAATTGTTTAGATGAAGGTCATACTTTTTGGAGGTGTAAGATTCCTCGTAAAATATTTTGTTATAGCTGCGGATATAGTGGATTTAAGTCAATAAATTGTCCGTCGTGTTCAAAAACGAGTAGATAGGCAGATGCAGAGTGGCCGGCATCGCGCTTTCATGCAAAAGGCTACAGTTATGTTGTGTAAGCAGGAAAATTTTTTGATATAGATGATTGGTCAAAATGGCTAGGCATCGTTAAAGATTTTGTCAAGGAACGTCAAGCCAAAAGCTGACGCGTTATTTTTAAGGAAACCTCAAGACAATCGTCCGTATATTATGGTAAAACTGTTAGATAGAGATGTCACAGGTTTGTTTGACTCTGGTTGTACTACTACCGTTGTTGGTTCGTTAGCGTTTTCTGTTCTTGAAGAATTAAATTTGAAGGTTTTAAAACTGAGAAGAAAATAGTTTCCACTGCCGATGGTGCTCTTCAAGAAGTTATTGGTTCAGTTGATTTACCCATTAGAGTTGGTAGACAATATCGTATTGTTAACGCTTTGGTTGTACCATCTCTTCCTCACACATTTATTTTTGGTAGCGATTTCGCAAAATCCTTTGGTTTAATAGCAGATTTCAAAACAATACATGGCAAATTCAAGATTATGATAACAATAGCATTTCGTATATTGGTCATTCGTCAGTACCCTTAAGTTGTAGTAATCAATTACTTAGTTTGGATGATTTGTTAGAAACACAACAAGAAAAAGCACGAATAGCAATAGAATCTTACAAGGAAATTAGCAGTGAAGAGAGACTAGGGCGTACCGATAAAATTGTTTTAGATATTGATACTGGTGATGCAAAACCATTTCGTAAAAACCATATGTCATGTCCCCTTTATGAGCAAGATGTTAGATAAAGAATTAGATGAGATGCTGAGATTGGGAGTAGTGGAAGAATGTCAGAGTCCATGGTCATCCCCTGTATTGTTAGTTAAAAACAAGACAGTGAGTACAGATTTTGTTTTGACGGAAGGGCACTCAATGATATTACTAAACATGATAGCTACCCATTGCCAAATATCGATAGGATTATAAATTTACTTAGAGGTGCAAATTACATTTCTAGTTTAGACCTTAGAAAGAGTTTTGGCAAATCCCACTTTCCGAAACATCTAAGGATAAAACAGCGTTTAGTGTTATCTCGAGAGGACAATATAGGTTTGTCACCATGCCATTCGGATTAAAGAATGCTGCTCAGACGCAACAGCGTTTGTTGATTCAATTTTGGACCAAGTTTGAGCCACATGTTTTTGTTATTTAGATGACATTATTTTGTGTTCATCATCTTTGAGGAACATTTGAAGTTATTAGAAACGGTGAAGGAACGTCTTAAGGAAGCAAACCTTACGATTAATTTGAAAAGTGTGAATTCTTTAAGAAATCGTTAAAATTTCTTGGTTATATTGTTGGATCGAACTCTCTTCGTACAGACCCGAAAAGGTTTCTGCGATGGTAAATTTCCCAGACCTAGGACAACTACTGAGGTCAAACGTTTTTAGGAATGTAGTTGGTATCGTCGTTTTATAAAAACTTTTCATCTTTAGTGTCACCGATCAGTGATTTGGTAAAAGGAAGAAAAAGGGCCAATCTATTGTTTGGACATCTGAGGCTGAGAACTCATTCGTACAGATTAAACAGGCTTTAGTTTCCGCCCATTGTTATCGCAACCGGACTATTCAGTTCCATTTATTGTCGAATGCGATGCTAGTGATACAGGACTCGGAGCAGTTCTAGTTCAAAAATCGATGATGTAGAACACGTTATCTCTTATGCCAGTAAATCACTTACCGAACTGAGCGAAACTATTCAGTCACGGAGAAAGAATGTCTCGCTGTAATTTTTGCTATAGAAAATTCCGACCTTGGGTAGAAGGTACCCGTTTTACTGTTATCACAGATCACTTTTCTTTGTTATGGCTTAATAATATACAAAATCCAACCGGAAAATTAGCTAGATGGGCAGTCCGTTTAAGACAGCATACCTTTGAGTTGGTTCATCGAAAAGGGAAGTTCAATGTAGTTCCAGATTGTCTTAGTCGCGCAGTTCCAGTCGTGAGTTATGTTGATAATTTGGTTGAGATCAAGTTAGATGATGTGGATCCCTGGTATGTGTCTCTTCGAGAGAAAATTTTAGCTTCACCTGATGATTACCCACAATGGAAGGTAGAAGATAATTATGTTTTTAAATTTCTTTCATCAAATTTACCACTCTCGTCGAATGTAAGGGAATGGAAATATTTAGTCCCTAGATCACAAAAGGAAGAGGTTATTCGGATACATCATGACCCTTCAGTGGCCGGTCATTTTGGTTTTTTTAAAACATTGGCACGCATACAAGAGAATTTTTATTGGCCAAAATGCGTATTGATGTGTTGAAATTTTGTAAAATTGTTTAACGTGTGGTGCACAGAAGGCATCGAATAGAGGACCCTTGGTTTAATGGGAAAGGAAAAGGAAGTGAAGTTCCCTTTACAAATTGTTGCTATAGACCTCATGGGCCCATTTCCACGGTCTAAGGTTGGACACAAATGGTTGTTAGTTATAGGTGATTGGTTCTCAAAATTTACGTTATTGTTTCCGTTACGTAGTGCAAAAGCTCATTTAATAGAACGTGTATTGGAGGAAAAAGTTTTTTTAGTTTATGGTGTTCCCAAATATATTATTTGTGACAATGGCTCACAATTTAGTGGTAAAAATTTCAAGGCCGTATGTACAAAATATGACGTTCAAAAAATTTGGTTTAATGCAGTTTACTCTCCCAATGTAACTTTGTAGAGAGGATAAATAGAACGGTTGGAACAGCTATACGTTCGTATATTGGAGAACATGATACTTGGGACATAGAGTTACCCCAAATTCAGTATGCGATTAATTCTGCAAAACATCATGTCACTGGTTATTCGCCAAATTTCTTAGTTTTTGGTAGACATGTTCCTGTATCTGGAAGATTTTATGGTCTTGATGTGGAACCCTCAGTTGATATTGATTTTATTTCTAGAGATAGACCTTCGTATGTATCAGATCATCAAGGACTGTTTGATATTTTTATAGACATACAGAAAAGGTTACATTTAGCTTACATGCAGTCTAGTAAGTCGTATAATTTAAGAAGACGTAACATATCTTTCAAGTAGGTGACAAAGTTTGGAGGTCAAATAAAGTTCTTTCGAAAGCAAGTGATAAGTTTACAGCTAAGCTTGCGCCAAAATATGTTTTGAGCATTGTTAAAAGAAAGTTTCAAATTTAATTTATGAATTGATTAATGAAAATGGTTCGAGAGCAGGCAGATGGCATGTTAAGGACTTAAAACCTTATTCAGAGTTCAGAGCTGATTTTGAAAGAGAGAACGTTCCTGGACATTAATTAGTGTTGTTGACGTATTTAATGGTTGATAGTAGGTATCATTTCTGTCTTACCTTCTAGTAAAGAGTTTAAATATTGTATTGGAATACTGTTTGGTAGTCTAAAATTTTAGATGTTAGATAAGAAGTATAAAAGAATTTTCATAGTGCAGTAAGGCTGACACTAGACTGTGCTGATATTGTTAGTTGCAAGTTACTTATTTGAGTCAAGATAAAAGTTACATGTTTCCGTTTGTCAAATGATTTCATTTGTCGTATGATTTTGTTCTAGGTTATAAAGGAATGTTTAGGTATGCTTATGGTTATGAATAATGATAAAGTTGTATATAGTTGGTTAGTATTTTTTTGATTTGTAATCAAGGTGTTAATAATAGGAATCAGGTAATTGAGTCCATATTAAATATTGGTTGGAGGTCAACATTTTTAGTAACTTTGATAGTTATGTTTAGTAGGAATATTGTGTAAGCTGACAATGTTCTACGTTTAATTATGAATATTGTGTGAGATAGCAATGTTCTATTTTGTTCATTCATGCGTGAGTGAAATTTTTGAGGAGTAAGACGTGGTGACGTTTTACTTGTCTCTTCAGGGAAAGAGATATTTCTACATATTGGTTGCATATACATGCGGTAGAATTGTTGAACATTAGTGATTTCAAGACATGTTTGCTGTTTTGAAGTTATGTTTAGAGTGGATCTCAAGGATAATGAGAGTCCTTTTCTTCTTTTGTAAATATGTAAATTAAAATTAATAAATTAAAAATATGTTTGTCATGATAATTTGATATTTTCATTAAAGAGTTATAATACAGTAGTATTATATGTTTTGTTGTTTAGGTTTCGAGTATAAATGAGTGATGTATTAACCCCGAATATGATTAAACGATAATGACACCCTACCGATTAAGACTTCCCGAATTTGTCCCCTTGTGGCGTATAGTACGCGTAGTTACTCGTCACTCATTTTACAATTATGTTGTACCATAAGTGGTAATTTTTGTTTTATCTTTGTAAAATTTAATAATAATAAGTTGTGAATACGTAACAATAATTTCAAAAAAAATTCTTAGTATTTATTCCAGAATTTTTCTCTTAGAAAGAGGCAGTGTAGCAATTTTATTTTCACCTTATATATATATATCTGTATAATCATTTCTTTTATTAAATGTTAAATAATATAACACATTATAATGTAATCCAATCCACTTAATATAATTCTATCTATTATCCAATGAAGAACTAGTATTTAGTTCATGTTAAAAGTTAAATTCTACGGAGACAAAATAAAAGCTTTCGTTTGGTATCCTTTCTGGATCCCCTTCCACTCAGGAATCGCAACGTATCTTTGTTACTGGGTAGCAACAAGCTCAGCGGTCACTTCCGACGAAGCAAAGGTTCAAGCAGGTCGATAATTGTTCAAGGAACAATGTCCGTTTTTGATTTTTATCGTTGGAAGCGTGTAAAATGGAAATTGCACGTGTATGCTATCTGCATAAATTTGTTTCGAACGGTCCGTTTTTGTGTTGAGGGCAGTCGAAATGAACGATGAAGCTTTTGGTTAAATAAGACCATTAGGAACAGTAAGTGAATTTATTTTCTATAACAATATTAATTGAAACTTTCAGTGTAACTTTTGAAAATTATGCAATTTAAAACATGAACTTTCGAGATATTAAATTTAAATGTAAATTATATTGCAACGTAGATTCTAAAGAAGCTCTTTTCTGAATGGTATTCATTTGAAGTAATGGAAAACAATTTTTATCCTTGTATAATATGGAATTACATAAGTAAAGTTATTCAAATCAAGTACAATCAACATTTGCTTTCTTGTGGTATTAATTATTGAAACGCAGTTTATGGAAGCCAGGTGACGGTTTTTCAGTAAGCAGCGCAGATGTTTGTTTGGTATGGAATTTTCCGTGTTAAAACATGTGTCAGCATTCACGCAAGTATATAGTGTAAATTGAACTTTGGTATGTACAAATGATTAGATCCGTATTTGTTTGAACTTTCGACGTAGTAACGAGATAAATTTTGCTGTAGTCGACTTGTGTTAACCATAAAAATTTTTCGTAATCATATGTTAGAAATCTGCAATTTGTTTTTACAAATCCTATTATTAACTCAATAAAACATCAAAAGATGTCACTACAAATTAGATAAATTAAATTCTTTTTATTTTAAATCTTTAGAAATTGAATCTTTATAATTGATATTTTATGAACAATTAGTTGTTATTATCATCTGTGAAATTAAGGTAAATTTACCATAATTAACTCCTTCTTTAAATAAGCGATTTTATGCTTTGTTAAATTGTAATATAAACTTCATTAAATATTAACTGGTACTGATACTTTCAGTGCCATTATAATTAACTCTTCCTAATTTTAAACTAACTTATAAAGGAAGACATTTTTTTTGTAAACGAAACATTACCTTATTGGATATCATAAAGAATAGATACTTATTTTCGGACTAAAGAATATCTTTTATTTAAGAGGAATGAAAGTCGATTCTGATAGTATTTGATTATTTTTGAATTTGAATGCACAAACCGTGCTTTTCTTTGTTTAATCTGTTCACAGGTGCAGTGCAGGATTGCTAGATCAAGGTCGAACCATAAGGTAAGATACCTCAAAGGTCAGGAGGTCTTTAAAAATTATATAGCGGTTATAGGAAACAGGTTTCCGCATTTGCCTTGTACAAGGGACTTGTATTTGGTCTTCTCAGTATAAAAAAATACGGTGGCGCCTTATTCTTATTATTAGTGGTTGCAATTACACCCCGACCCACAACTCATTCTCCACCCAGAGCATAAAGTTCGACTAGCGCTTGCCTTTGAGATTTCCTCCACTTAGAGCCACTTTCCATCTTGATTTGCCGTGGGCTCCATTCGTTATTATCGGAAATTCTCGTTAAAATAAAATCGGAATCAGGAAAAAGGCTACAATATAAACATCCACGTGAATTTTTCAAAATTGAGGAGGAAGTAGAGCCAGAAACTAAGGAAAATTTATGTTTGCCAATTATTAATTTAGAAATTTTTGAGAATAATGTAGAAGTATTACTTGATACAGGGGCAGAGGCGAGTTTAATATCGGAGGAATTCGTCAGCAAAATTAGGGATAAGGTTTGTGATAGAATTATGCCTATAAAGCGTAGCCATTTAGTAGCTCCAAATAAAAAGAAGTTTGCTGTAGTAAATAGTGTTGTGGTGCTTAGGATAGATATAGGAGATTTAAGCTGTGAACAGGAGTTTGTAATTGTACCTGGACTGAAGTTTCAGAGCATTTTAGGTGTTGACTGTATGATGAAGTTAGGGGTTTTGATAGATATGGAGAGGAAGGTAGTAAGGATTAAGGATAAGGTAGTGCCATGGAAGGGCAGTTATGAAGTCACAGAGGATGACACGGGGTTTAGTATTAATGTAGTAGAGTTAGAGGATGATGAAGTTAAACAGATCAACACGATAAGATGTCCAGAGGATAGAGTAGTAGAGGTTCAAGCTTTAGTACAAAAACATGTAGAATTAGTGGGGGTAGAAGCAACAGCAGCATATCGGGAGCAGGTAAAGGCAGAATTATTTTTGACGAAGTTAAGTGGCAAGTTTGTTTTTAATAAAGTAGATTTAAGGAATTCATTCTGGCGGATTCCATTACATAAGAATTCTAGAAGGTACATCGGATATTCCATAGAGGGAAAAATCGATAATTTTATAGTAGTATCGTTTGGTTTGTCGGCAGAAAGGGAAACAAGAATAAATAAGAAACAGGCAAGTGTAGGGACTGAAGAAGAAGTAATATTTAAGAGTAAGGATAATAGGGATGATAAGTTTATTGTATGTGAGATAACAGGGATGTTAAGTATAGATATAGAAGGGGGAGAGATAGGGATGAAGAGTATTAGGATGGTAAGAAGAAAGACTTGGAGGGTCAAGAAGAGGGTTAGATTTAAATAACTTAATGAACAAAGGATAGAGATAGGTGAATTTTAGTATAGATAGAGGAATAGAAATAGGATAGGGATAGAATAGGTGTAGATAGAAGAGTAGAAGTAAGTGTTTATAGAAAATAAAGCTAGGTATAGGATAAATATGGGAGATAATTAGGAATAGGTTTAGGATGAGAATAAAGAGTAAATGTAGGAAGAAAATAAGATAGGTTAAGTATAGATATTTCATATAAAGATTAGTTAAAAGTTAGGAATAGGATAGGTATATAGAATGTATATAGGATTAGATGGATAAGTAGGATGAAGTTAGGGATAATTTCAGTTTATAAAATTAGGTGAGAGTCAGGAATATGATAGGGATATAGGATAGGTGTAAATATTTTTTTTAATTGGAGACAAAGTAGGCAAGTTAGATAGATAAGGATAGAGAGAGATAGGCAATTTTTTGTAAGTTTTTTTTTGGCAGTCTAAATGCTTTATATTTGCATTCAAATAAGTGGGATTATTTGTATTCAAATAGGGGGGAAATACTCATATTTAGACCAGGGTAGAAAATTAAATAATCACATCAAATAATTTTAATCACCGTGTATAATGAATATTATTAGATGATACGCGTTATTAAAACCGTGAAGCATAAAAATTTATTAGTTTCAGTAAAATAAGAGATTTAAACCATGTACAAGACGCTTTATATCAAAAGAAACAGTATTAAAAAGCTCTACGTGTAATGTAATTATTCCGAAGAAGGAAACAAATGGAAATTACGTGCAAAATTTATATTAATTAACCCTATTTTAAGTAACCGGTATTAAACAAAGTGTACAGATAATAATTAATATTTAACTTGTATTCGCTAAAAATGAAAGGATAGAAGTCAATTTTAATTGGAGTTAATTAAACCATTATTAATAATAAGCATAAAAGTGTGTGAAAATCCAAGATTATAATACCAGAAAATAAAGCTCTGAGAATTAATATTATGTTTGAACACCTGCGTAGTTTAAATATCACGTACGGCGAAAATTTTGTAGATAATTAATGGTTCAGAGAATCTTGTAGAAACCGTCGCATAATAGTTACGAGAAATGCTAAAGGTGGGTTATTTCACACTCCACATGGACTAAAATAATCGATAATAAAGAATATCAATTTGCACCACTAAGAACAGGTTAGATAGAGACAGATAATATGCGCAAGACCGAGACACATATAGTAAGAGGCGTGAGTAGAGCAACGTCGTGGGGTTGCGATTGGTTGAAAGTAAAAAGCAAAATTTGAAAGGTAAAAATAACAGTTCGGTATAAAAGTCAATTAGTTATTTCCAGACTTTGCGTGCCGTGTTGAAATTTCTGAGATTTAACTGGGGTGAGTACTAAATTCGTAAAAACCGACGCGCGGTCTACGGACTGGGAACCTAGCATGCGAAATTCTTTAGAATTGCCCGTTTTGAGGACTCGACCGACAGACAGGCTAACCTCTATATATACCCAGGGGAATATAAACAAGCTCTCTTACATCTGCGACTTGATTCAATGCGTTAAACAGTGTTTTTTTAGTGTGATAGAATAATTTAAAGTTTGCTCTTATATTTTGGTGATGTAAAACAGTTTGTTCTTTACGTGCTAACATGAATGTACTTCAGTGCACTTAGATACAAGGTAATAAAATTCGTATCATTGTACCAATTAGCAAAATTTACAACGACAAATGTATACACAAAAGTAGGCAGTTTTGGCGTATATTGGTGAAAGAAGTATGAATTTCTTTGTTATTTTTCGGGGGTGTTAATAATTAAATGGTTCAAAAACGTGTCTGGATCCACAAAACCAGGGTCAGATATACACAGATGAGTTCCGGAAAAGCCCAGAAACAACTTTAGATGAATGGTGATGGAGAAAATTTGAAAAGCGTTGCGAATCAGAAGCCGTAAATATAATCCTGTTGGAATGGTGTGATTAACAAAAGGGACGATGTACATTGAAGCTACGAGTGCTGTAACCTTCAGGTAAATTATACTATTTTGTTTGAACTTTGATATTTTTGTGTATGTTGAATAACTTTATAATTGATTTACTTTAAATGGACATTAGTGAAATTGTACTAACAATAAAATTTTAATTTTAAGGTGAAATTTGCTTGTGTAAGTAGAAAGGGGTATTTAGTATTGATGTTCTGGATTATGATGAAATTTTAGGTATGTCTTTGAGCTCAATTAGACGAACCTGGTTAATTAACGTAAAGGGGTGGTAGATGCTCCCTTTGTACTCAGACTCCGGTCTGCATATATTGTTATAGTAATTAGTAGGCATCCTACAAGGACTTTAATTCTGGATGCACATAAAATGATAATAAAATTAATCTTGAAATTCTTTTTAAAACTGAAATTTATGCTGAGTTTTAATTTTGAAATTTTAATGTATTGTGAATATTGATGTAAATAGAGTTGACGTTGATGTTTGTGGTAGGAATGTGTTTGTTTTTTTTTTATGAATGAGGAGGTTTATTAACTAGAGGAGCAGCCGAGGCGATGAACAGAAGAAAGTCAATGGACCAACACAGTTAAGGTAATGAATAGCTTTTTGTAGGATTCACAGCATTCTTGACATCCAATTCGTAGAGGCTCGATTCGAAAAGCGGAGTTCCCGTATTTTGGTGGTTTCACAGCAATATATATATATATATATATATATATATATATATATATATATAATCATGCACTCACACATACACACACTCATACATACATACACTGTTAGTGGCCATGTGCGCTGACAGCGGCGCCGCATGACCTCACGAAAGATTTCCAGAGACGTGGTCCGGGTGTCTGTGAAAACCCAATGTAGTACCTCCGGGTGGAGCATTGGGGACGTGGCCGCAAGCATTGGGGACGTGGCCGCAAGTATAGCGGCCCTAATTCAAATTATAATGTTTGTGAAAACCCCCCTCGCAACCACACGGTGACTAACGAAAATGAAAACGCAATAGAAATATAGGAAAGGTAAAAAGAGGGAGGTAAAATCACTCTTATGTGGTAGACGAGTGTTCCGGGACAAGAACAGGTCTACCGAATGAAAGATAAGGCAGAAACGGAGACAGCAGGATAAGAAAAAGTAGAGTTTTTGGACAAGCGTCCGAGAGAAGATAGAGAGTTGTCCATATTAAACACAGGTCGGTCTGAAGGACCACCTGCTATATTAATCAGACAAGTTAACGTACATCATAAGTCAAAAAATTACTAGACTTTTAATGAGAACTAGTACAATCATTTTCCTAACGAGTGCATCCACTACGATAAGAAAATCAGACAAAAGTTGAAACAACAACTTAAAAGTATCCCTACAGATACCTTCATACAAAAAACCAACTGTTGCAAGGTAATTTTTAAAAACGGTAACGCCATAAACACGCAAAAATGCCTAATTATAAGCAGTTCAATACAGACACACTGTCGCAATATGCTAACAACAACCGAGAATTCGATAAGGTATCAATAAAAAGCGATAGCACCTCACCACAAAGTTCAATAAAAACAACAAAAAAATGTTTATATGTTATGGTAACTTAGTAGAAAAAGAAAACAAGTAATGATATAGGATAGAGTGGGCGACTGTAATAATTCAGAAGAAAAACGCATGGAATAAAAACTCCTAGTTTTTTGCAACTGCGATTATGGACTATTTCTTACAATGGCATAGGCCGCGGCTCCTATGTGAGCCCAAAGAAAAAAGCATCCACTCGAAACATCAGCTAAAACCAATCATAAAAATTCAATGGGTTATTACAACCAAAGTTACGACAATCACCACAAAATTAAACGATGTAAGATAAATGCTGAAAACAAAATAATCTGTTGTAGAAAAGGTGCGAGGATTAATTAAATGAAGCGACGGAGTTATACTGGGGGACCTTGACGATAAACGGATATGTGCCTAACAATAAATTCAAGGAAAAGTCGACAAGTAGCAAAAAGATAGCTAGTTTAAGGTAAATAAGTTAAACGTGTAGAAGGTAAATGCTGTATAAGGGAAGGAATGTCTAAATATAGTTTACTAACTTATAGTATTAAGTAAATCGTTAAAGAAATGAAACGTGAAAAATTTTGTATGTAGGCAAAGCTTAAGCGATTTTAAAGATAATTTTATGCCACCTAGTGTGGTTTGAATCGATATATGAAGAGATAACAGTAATCAAAACTCAATTTACCGATAAAATTGTTGAAGAACAAAAGGATATGTTACAACGCATATACTTACTAGGATGACAAGCCCCCCCTTTGAGCTTCACCTAGACTAATAAAGAAAAACTTAAACATCATTCTTAAAAAATGATTCACAAATTGCTAGAACGACAAACTTACCTCGAGTCTCGTCTAGACTTATGTTATGCTGAGCGACCAACTCGGACAGAAAATCTCGCCTAGATCAAATAGAACTTAAAATGCTGCGTTGGAATATCGATATATTTAAAAAATATGCTATCAAAACAAAATCATACTCGCTACACAAAAGCAATATTCTACGATACATGTATAGAAAAAACAGTATTCCAAATTATTAAAATATTTTTTTGATATTGCGAAATTTATCAACAACCATCGTAAATGAGCTTAAATACGAAACGTTATCAACAACTTCATTATTGTAGTGTTTAAAGAAGCAGATATAACGAAATCAAGTTTACTATAGCGTTTTAGAAGATAAAAGATATACTAAGAACTCTGTTAATTGCAAAAGCTATATTTAGGGAGGAAATTTTTAATATGGAGGAAATCAAAACTTATAATTGATTATTTAAATTACTAGGGGAACACTTTTAGAATCATATCAGACTAAGATAATATGAATTATTTAAGCAACACTTTTAATAAGTTAAACCAAAAAAACAGGTATATAATTAAATTTAATATAATATCGAAAAAATTTTACTTACGGAATAAGGAATAAAGCATGAAGTTAATTAATTATTTATATAAAGGTACTTACGAAACAAATTATTTAATTTAATTATTTAATTAATTAATTAAGGGAATCTGCCAAACACATTAGAAAGATATACACTTTAATCTCATTTCAAACCGGATCAGGTAATTATTTAAGAGAATTTAGAACAAGAACACACTATTTTTATAAAGGAAAAACCGATTAATTAAATTTTAAAATAACATGTATGAAGTAAACAAATACACTAATCAGCATGGCTGTCTAAATCTCAGATTGACACATCAGCTGTTTCCATGTCATTTCAACTTAAGATAGATGTCATGCCAACATAAGATAAATGTTGCCAACTAGCAATGTTGCCAACTTATATTTTTTTTATTTGAAAGTTATTAAAAAATTTTATTTTTGAGTGAAAAATCCAATTGCTAGAAATATATTAAAAACTAACACCTTATAAGATACACAAGAAGAGAAAACGAATTTCAACAAACGTTAGGTGCGCCACTGTTATACTTTAGACGCGCGCGACTGTCATAATGTACGCGGCTATTATAGTCTAAGGTATACTGTTAAAGTCCCGCGCGTAATTGATATGAGCCACTACGACAGTTGGCAACATAATAAATTCGTGCATAATATTGCGCAACAAGGTATTACGTCATTGATGCGTCTCAAATTTGTATCACATACAAAAGAAAAAAATAAAATGTACTCACGTAAAATGTGGAGCTCTTCACGACCTTGCGGTTATCCTTTCCATTGATATCGTTGTTAGGCGTGGTTCGCCCTTCGCCCCCTCGTCCAAACCAAATTAATTTGTCTTCCCTTTTTTTGGGTTTGTAGCGATACGATAGGAATAAGGTAGGGGGCGATAAAAGGTACAATACAGGAAACCTACATATCTGCAAAAGACAAGGTAAAAAGACGACACAGATCAACCTCACTGTTCGACGTTTCGTTGACTAGTCTCCATGTCGAAAACCGCCACTTACGTCTCCACTTCGCGTCTGCGCAATCTCTGGCGCCGACGCAACTGTTCCAAGTTACGAAAATGCACACACAAGTCTTTTAAAATATTAGCGCGAATTCACTCGCAAATTAAAAACTTACAATGTCAATTTTTGGCATGTAACAGTAGAAATCGTCGATTGTCGATTGGGCTGCCTCTGGATATTTCTCCGAGTACATCTTTGCATTCGTATTTTTGATGTATGTTGCTGTGCTGGGAGATGATGTGGCTTCGAAAATCATAACGGTCATGACGTAAGTACTTTGGTCTTTGCCTGACTGGGCCTCCTCCAAAATTGCGCCGCAAAAAGCGTTGTGCGTCCTGATTATCTATCCGAATTGCCACTCTGTGGAACATATCTTCCATGTCCCCTGTTAGAACAACATTATGAATACGATAGTTTCACAGCACAAGTATAAGTGGACGGGTCAAGTCCGAGCCAGTTAGCATCATATCCTTAAAAGCGACTCCGTGAGCTCGTGAGGCGGCGTCTAATACCGGTCTCAGTTTACCGGGTTTATTTGAATTTAAGACCCCGAATAATGGAAGATTTCAGGTTTTCCCGGTAGTAGTAGCGTCTTCCTTGGAGCGAAGCTTCCTAACGTAGCCTTTGTCTTGATACTCCCTGATTTTCTTATGAAAGAGATCGGCGTATACTAAATCTCTATGCATCCGTTTTTCATTGGTGATCATTGGACTATATGCTTCTTGACTACTGGGGGGAAACTGAACGGTTTCCGATCTCCACAACAGGCCACATTCCCATTTACATCCGACTTTTCTTGACGTTTTATCCATGATTTCAAGTGCCTTTGGATCTTCTAAAGAACCTTTGGTTCTACTTGGGACCACTCCAAAGGACGGTAAAGAAAAAGAACTCTTTTACCATTTGATCGATTTTGTCCAAACTACAAGTTGATATGCATTGTACGCAGGCTTTGTCACTTTTTGCCGACAACTGTTTACCGGTAAGACACCATCCTAACCGGGTCTGTCTCGCAACAGGTTTTCCTACATACCTTTCTATAATTTCTTGATGGGCCGTAAGGTGAGGGTGATCCTCTCCGATAATGACAGTTGGATTAACATTTTCTAATGAACTCATTTTGAGTCTCTGTAAGTAAGGGAATGACGTTTTAGCTAAATCTACATCTACGCTATATGGCGAGAATCCTAATTCTTCCATAGTTATTGCTCCCGTAATATTAAACCATTTAGCACCCTTAAAATTACCAGAAACTTCAAAGGCTACCTTTTTTGCAATCTCTTCATGAACTATACCTCCTATACCTTTATACATGTGTTTAAACTCGTTGCCTTGAATTCCCATCTCTTTGCAAAGTTTGTGTAATATAATGGTAATAGTTGAACCGCTATCGGGAACAATGTATACTTTACGAACACCCATTGGTCCTTTAATTGTTCCGTATATAACGGGTATAGGGTGAAAATTTCCTGGCATCACTGCACCAACTAAACCTAAATCTGAAGCATCACTTTTTTCGTTGTTCAAGCTGATTTCTGTTTTTAAGTCTCTAACGCCGGATTGTGTTGGCTCTTCGTTTTTATTTGGTGTTGGTTCGTTTTCGTGCAAAAGAGAGTGATGCTTTTTTGAACAACCCGCAACTATGCACTTTGTTTTTACAGAACATTTTCGTGCACTGTGGCCGGAACCAAAACACAAATGCTTTTCTTCTACGAACTGTCGACGTTCGTTGACCGGTTTCTTTCTAAATGTCCAACACGCTTTAATATTATGGGACCCATTATTACAGAACGCGCACAGTTTTGAAAATGTTGGTGCGTTCTGCTCTTTTTTCTTTTCGATGGTTGTTGCAGTTTGCAATTATCCCTCGGTCTTCCAAATTAGGGTCATCAATTAGATTTTGGTCGGTCCAATCCACCCACTGCTCAGCATGATTTAAAGTTAGCTTTGCAGTGATCTCAGCCAAGAGCGTTGAGTCGTTTAAAACTCTTTCCTTTTTCATTGTTTTAGCTCTTTGAATTAGGTTTTGTACAAATGTACCAAATTTCACCACTGCTTCTGGTTTGGCTCGCTCGGGCTTCTTTATTTCTCTTATTTTTTGAATAAGCGTATAAATAATAAATTCGTTTCTTCCGAATCGTAGACGAAGAGTTTCCATAACTTTGTCGACGCAGTTTGGGTTGTCTAATATCCCAATAACAGCTTCTTTTGCTGCACCTCTAAGCCGGGTGTACCCTCCAAATGTTACGGTTGCTTAAACCTTTAAAGGGAATTCGACTGCAGTTGAATGTTCTTTTTGTTTTTGTATTATTTGTATACTGCGTAAAAACGAACAAAGCAAATGGTTACTATTAAACGACGACTTTCAGTTGCAGATACAGCACTATAAATACCCAACAAGCCTGTATCAACTGTCAAAGAAGCGCTTTTGTAATAATATTTTACTTTATTTCCAACTAACAACATTAAAAAACTAAGAACCGCAATTATAGGCGATTTTTCGCGACATAAACTAACATACTTAATTATGTGTGTATGTGTTAAACTTGCGTTTTGGCGATAAAATTTACTGGAGGGGAAATTGTACGGCACCATTCTATCAGATAAACGAACATGCCCTGATCTGTACCAGGTTATGCTTGTGTATGTTAAACACTTGACTTTTACCGGGTAATTATTCAAAGCACGGTTAGGAAACTAAAATACGTTTTCGCGGTACCGCACAAGTAAATATTTTTTAAATAGTGGGGGGATACTTCAACATACCATACTCGAACAATTCAAGTATGTCGCGAAAAATCGCTTTATCTGTTTTTTTGGCATTAAAATTTTTGATGTGTCTATGTCTATAGCCTACTTAAGTTCACATAATTCCAATATTAGGTACTGCCGCCTTAAAACACGAACGTCAAGCAACAACAAGCATGGTGGTTAATAATTTAATGTTGGCCGATACTTATGATAAGGTTAAATGTGTCTTTCTCTATATTGCTGTAATATTAATAAGTGAAACCTATACAGATGACGTTAAATTGGCTCTAGATAGGTTAATTATACAAACAGAATTAAACACTGAAGATGTGAAGGACGAACACAAAGGAGCAGATGATGAACTTGATGGTTATGGTTTAAAACGCCTTTATGAACAAAGCCTTTTTTATAAGGAGTTTTCAATCAAAGAAATAAAGTTGTACTAACTACTGCGATATCTAGCACCCCCCAACCCATGGCACTATCCTCTGTTTATAGATAAGTGCCTACAAAAGTACCTACCATATTTTTCATTTTGGATGCATTTTAGTGAACGACGACTCTAAGGATGTTTTATCTAATTCATTGGTGGAATCATGGTTCAATGTAGTTAAAAACTGTCTGAACAAAAAAGAAATTTAAAGTGCAATAGATTTATTGTGAGAATGCATAATTATCTAGTACGTCTTTATAAAGAAATGAAGTTTGGATTGTTACCGTATTCACGTGGTCCCAAATGAATAGCAGACACCGATAAATTGAATAAAGTTGAAGAAACGTGGCAAAAAACAGCCAAACGAGTATTCGCCTATGCAAAACTTTTAAAATAGCAGACATCATAAACGTTAAGGAAGCAAAAAATGGAAATATGTTTTGGTAACGCAGTATACAAATATCATGAGTTTATTAAAAACCCTGTGCCAAACTTGAATTGTGCTTACATTGGAAAATATGTCTTCTTAGATGGATTTTATTATAAGGATCTTGAGTTATCTTATTTCTTAACGCTCTGTCCCAAACAGTATATTGCCAATTTTATTATAGACTTATTTGGTAAATTAATAACAAAAGTGGAGAATAAATTTATTACCCTACTTTCTACAACACCGGAACGCTTAATGCATGAGAATAACGACTTGAAAAACAATATACCTATTCATCTACCAAATAAAATTTTTTTACCGGCACTTATAAATGGCAACCATTGAATATTAATTGTAATACACGGGTACCTAAAGCATTTTATTATTTCAATAGTTTAAAATTAAAACAAAGTCTTACTACAACGCGAAACGGCAACCTTTTTTACTAAATTTCTAACTGTACTCTTTGGTTTACATATTGCAACAGCAGGCTGGAAAATAGTTGAAGTATTGCACCCTACTCAAAATGATGGGTATAATTGTGGAAGCCTTTATTATGCATTTCATGCATAATATAGTTGTAAATGATGTAACTTATATATTTGGTAAAGATTTTAACCCAGACAGTTATCGCCAATTAATACAAAATTTTTTATTAGAAACCTCTTTAACTGTAACATATTATTGTCTATATTGTTCAAAATCTGGCAGCTGCAGCTTCTTTTCGGAATAGTGGCGATGCAATACTTGTTTAAGCTGGTTATATGATAACAATACTGTTACAGAGTTGCTGCAATGCAGAACTTGAAAACCCAGCTGATGAATGGGTATCTTGTGATGTTTGTGGCCGTTGGGTGCACTTTAGCTGCATCACTATTAAAGTAGGTAATCCATGCGAGTACCAGAATATTGCATTTAAATCTAAAATATGTACCCACATACGAGTATAACCACATGAAGTTGTTACAATGATAATAATCTACAGTGGTCGAAGTGGGGGAGGGATATGCGGGTGTATGATATACCGCATTTTTTATTTTCAAAAATGTACACTAACTTCTTCTGAAGCAATGGATCCGTTTCATTGCATACCCATGCTTATTTTATAGAGAGCTTTACGTGATAAGAACAACAACAGTAGATGAATAAATCTTTTAAAATTTTGTCCTGTTGTGTCTTACGATTTAATAGGTAATAAACTTAGACCGTAGGAACACAGTAATATATTATATATATATATATATATATATATATATATATAATCGTGCTTTCGCCCCTTAATTAATTTTACGCGTGCTTACTACTATTCTGGAACCCCCCTCCTTCTGCAATATTCGACTTTACACTATACATGTTATATGGTTTGAAATTTACTCAAAAATATTTAGTAAACTTTACTATACGACAATATTCATACGCCTACTACTTTTTTCTTACTTTGACCACTGATGATAATCTATCAGCTTTGGTAAAAGACTCATATACGCATTGAAATTATTTTTATTCTATGTTTAATAACAAACTTGTTTTTTTACTCTAACAACCACCCAATAACTTGATATAATATTTAGCTACACCACCTTGATTTATTATAATATATTGGAATTACACAAGTGGTTTATTAACATGTTCGCAACGTTGTGTACCACTGGGGGTACATTCCGGTTATAACGATCAGCTGGCATGTACCACATTTGATGCACGCTATGTCAAGTTACAATATTTGATATAAACTCAACGGTTACATGTAGGACTTTTATATTACATTACGGCTAGAAGTAAAGATCATGTTCCACCCGTTGCACACTCGTTTTAAGATCGGACATTATTTATGGATTACAATAGATTATTACAAACACATTTTTTAATAAAAAATTTTTTCTGATCAAATGAAATCATTGGAAGATAAATTGAAACCTAAATTATCGAAGTTATTCAAACTTGAAATTCGTCTTATAACTAATCAAACTAACCTTTTAAACACCTAACAAACTTTGGAGAAGTTTAATGATTATAGGGTAATGAACTGAAGTCAAAAATAATTCTATATTCTCTTTTAAGATAAGTAATGAACATTTTAAATTATAAGTGTACTTAATAAAAAAATAAAATTCTTATAAATGTAGTTTCTTGAATTGGATACTTAACTTTTGGACATTATTTTTTATAATTATAGTCTGGAGTAGCGCTACTAAGACTTTACAGTTCTTTAAAAAATTTACTTAACTTGTGGCAAAAATTATTAATTAATTAATTAATCTGAGTTTAAACTTCACTTTTCTGGACTTAGGCCCTATTAAATCAACATGTTGATATTTTAAATTGTGGTAAACAAGATAACTATTAAACATGTAGCAAACAAATCATGATTATTTGTCTGCATATTTTACTATTGTCAATTTCCAAGGTTGAACACATCATTAATTACAAAAAATTGTTGTACTCATTGTAACCTTACATTTTAAAAGAATAAGCTTTTAGCAAATTAATTAACAAAATTATTCGTGACGACCCATAATGAACTGTATACAACAACATGAGGTAGTTACAAGCTTTCAAAAAAAGGAATTCATTACTTACATAGATACGTATTGAACTTTGCAACGGCAGCCTTATCTTAGAAACTTAAACAGTCTTACCCATGGCGGCAATGACCTATAACCTTCAAATGACATGTCGTTCATCAACTAAACACGACAGGTGTAGCTGCATAGCGGAAATCCAATATTTGTCCAACAAAATTGCTTACGCATTTATATTTTAAACGAGTTCCATAAAATTTGCTTGAATCAAACCAAATTGAATATGATCAAGATAACCTAAAGTTGTATCGGAGTTGCACGTTGTTACATGCCGAAAATTGGCCTCTAAACATTTCTGTAAGTTTCTAATTTGCAAGTGAATTCGCGCCAATAATTTAAAAGACTTGTGCGTGTATTTCCGACCCTTTTGAGAGTCGCGTCGGCGCTCGAGATTGCGCAGACGCAGGGTGTGCAAGAAGTGGTGATTTCCGTCACGTCAAGACTAGTCAACGAGATGTCTGTTATTTTAGATATTCAGTAAAACACTGCACATAATTAACTACACCTATTTTCAATATAACTCTTAAGTAAATCAGATAACTTTTTATTACAAAATCATTCTTTTGACAATCATTGACATATCTCTCTATCAAAACCTACTACAATTAATAATGAATAAGGTAAGTATCACTAATAACAGTATTATAATTTACTACAATGTCGAATGGAGTGGTTATCTTGGTGCGTTATCTTGTCTTCTCTTATACCTATTATCGTTCCTTTTACCTGGGTATTCCTGTCGTATCGCTACACAAGAAGATAAGACAAATTGTAAATCTGGATTTGACAAGGGGGCAAAAGGACGACCCACGTCCAGAACGCTCAACCAACGTGGAGAACCCGACGTGAGAATAGCTGCCTGCTGTGAGGAGTTCTACAGTTTACGTGAGTACATTTATCTTTTCTGCATGTGATAATAATTTGATCATAAGTATGACGTAACCGCGTTTTGCACAACATTTTGCAAATATCTTTTAGTTACCAACTGCCGTAGTGGCTCTCATACATTACCCGCCGGGACTTTTAAAGTATACCTTTGAATAGAGACGTAAAGTATAACAACGTCGCCTAGATGAGTTTGTACACTAGACATATATACAAGTTGTCCCAGACAACTTTTAAATAACTGTGCCTTTATTACGGTGTCTCTGCCAGGAAAACTTAATTTCCCGCACCATCCTGAGTGTTTTTTTAACACACCAAGTGACCTCTCTGTTCAACGAGTAAACGAAAAGTGACCATCTGTCACGAATCGTCGGAACAACTTGAAAATCTTAGATATTACAAAGAAGTAAGAGCACGCGAATAGGTTTGTATACATGTTATTAGTAAGGACGACGTGATACGTAGTAGATTGTAATTCTAATTGAAATTGTTGTGTGCCTTGAAGTTTGTTGGGTTATTAAATATGCAAAATCGAATAAATCAATAATATAAACGTTGTTGAATAAAGACTAAAATAATAGATGCATAGCGGTAACGTCAACAAATAAATTTGCAGGAAAAATTTAAATGTTACATTCTGGGACTGAATGCACAGCATGTCTATGATACACAGTATTTGTATTCTGGGGGTCACCAGGTTATCTGTGTCTGTGCTGAATGGTTTCTCATAAAGTCATGGCAACTGGAATTATATCTGCAACCCTAGCGCATTCGATTATGGTCTACCAAGTGCAGAGTACCCTTGGGTTTTAAAAGCCCCTTGCAAAAATGCCAAATCTACCAGCAATTAATTTTTGCATTTTTCGTTACTTAAAAGGGATGATTGTAAATAAAGTAGTATACAAACCTTGGTAGTGGTTGCTTCGCATTACCTCGGCTTATTGATGACCGCGGTTCTAACACGCCTTGGTCATCAAACTTTGCATCGGTAATAAAGCACCTTCCACCTCGGTATGTTATCTACTATTGTAATTTTGTATAAACGACAAAGTATAAAATTTATTTATATCCAATACTTTATCACATATTTGTTTACTTTGCTAATATTAAAAAGGAAACCAAAACTCATTACTGAATTATTGTGTTGCAAAATTATAATCTCTAATCAAGCAAAGAAGCTATATAGACATTTTACAGTACATAATTGTGAATAAAAACGCTTACTGAGCAGTATAAATCTGTCTCATTAACTAGCGGGGTTAGTACAGCACGTCGGTAGTTTTTTTTAAAACGTGTGTATTGCACAAGTGAGTGCTAATTAATTGACGGTGCTGTTACTACACTCAACAAACATATGAAAGGATGGTACTAGGGTAAGCGAGTTGAAAAGTGCTTGAAACAAGAATGCGTGAGGTTTAGTAATTACGGAAGGTGATTGGCTTCGTCTAGTCAAGTATCGAGATAGAAACACTGAAGCGGCTGCAGAGATTTGGATAGCGAGTGAAAATGGATTGCATCTTTGTATAACGGCGAAGTGTATGGACAACATCTTCAGAGGCGATGATGAAAAAAGCTTACTCCAGGTAACGATATTAATTTCTCTTGCTTTTGCTTGAACATTTGTGCTGTTATTTTGTGCTTGAGTGATTTGACACATTGGGGGTGTATTTTATTACCATTAAAACTCATTTAAGGGGTATATGTAAAGGACTAATGGTTTTTATCATTTATAAGTGTTACTAAATGACATAAAATTTTTTATGTAAAGAGTAAACGGGTCCTTAAATTTGTTTTAAACAAAAATGCGACGTTTTTAGGCATTTATAGTAATTGGGTTTATACTGAGCTCACCATAGACCTGAATAAAAGTCAATTTAGGGTTTCACGACGGGCCCATCTACTCGTATAAATAAAACTGTTGAAAGAAATACAAATCATGAAATTTCAAAAGGTTCAAGGATTGAAATTGTAGCATTTTTGAAACTGTATATACAAATGTGTAAATATTTTCTTGATAATGGAAATGTTTGAATATGTATAAATAAAAAGGTTGTATGTCTTGTTGCATTATTTGAGTGGTAATTTTATTTGACTGTATATGTGAGAAAGAGTGAACTTAGGATGGTAAATATCCAGGAAGAAGCAGATTTTAGAGCTAGCCGGAGTGTGCAGAAATAAGGAGGCGTTCCAAAGGTATTGAAAGATTTTTTAATTTTTTAAAATTTTTTCAGCAAAATTTTATGACGGCCCAACAACGCTGGGAGTCGAAGGTGATCCTGATTTTTTAGAGATTTCCACAGCAATTTTATGCAGCTTGAGGTTTGAGAATCGAGTCTATAGAGTTAATTCACAGCAAATTTTTATATGGCTCAAGCGTGGGGCACAATTTTTTCCGACTTCCACTGTACTTTTATGGCGCCCAACGTGGCTACGATTGTTTCCCGACTACCACTGCAATTTTTATATGGCCCAAGCGTGGGGCACAATTTTTCCCGACTTCCAATGCAATATATATGCACATTTTGAACAATATGTTGCACCTAGTCAACACGGTTTTGTGAAGGGACGATCTACATTAATCTTAATTGAAATAACGCAATACATTTGCGAATCTCTTGATGAATCAACTCAAGTAGATGTGATATACAGCAACTTTTCAAAAGCATTTGACCGTCTAGTTCACGAGATTATACTGTACAAACTCGATATCATTGGCCTGTCGTCAGTATTAATTGAACTATTCAGAAGTTATTTCTCAAACAGATCCCAGTTTGTTGAGTTTCGAGAATACATATCCAATAAATTTCCTCAAACCTCAGGTGTGCCGCAAGGATCTATTTTAGGGCCTCTATTTTTTTATAATTTTCATTAACAATGTTAAGGATTGCTTTAATGTAAAGTATTCACTTTATGCAGACGATCTTAAATTGTATTGCACCATTATATCACATGAGGATTGTTACAAGCTACAATAAAACCTTGATAACTTGTGCAAGTGGTGTGAGCAAAAATATTTGCCATTAAATCCTAGTAAATGCAATAAATGTCATTTTCAAAAAAGAAAACGAAGATATCGTGGTATTACACAATACATAATGCACTTATTAATAGAGTTGAGTACTTCAAAGATCTGGGTGTGACATTCGATGCCAAATTAACTTTTAATAAACATATACAACAAATCACTCAATCGGCATTGAAAAACCTAGGTTTTGTATTACGCAATTACAAATATTTTCAAAATTACTATACTCTACATACTCTTTATTGTGCATTTATAAGAAAGGATTCAACGCAAATATTTAAAGACCATTCACTTCTTTCTTTTTGGTTATTATCTAGCTTGAGGTATACCACAGGATATTCTGCTTACTACATTTGGCATAGAAAGCCTACAACATAGACGCTATGTACAATCCATTATATCCTTATATAAGCTGGTTAATAATATCATTATGTGCAATTCCATGGTTTCTAAAATCTCACTCAGTGTTCCTAGAACTGCTTCAAGACAAAACAAACATGTTATTTGCCACAGGTGCATACCAATGTTTTGAGGAAGTCTCCTTTACATCAAATGATCACCAATTATAATAGTTGTAGTGAATTGATTGGCATTTTCAACACATGAGTGCGCAGTATAAAATTTATCCTTAAAAGAACCAGAGTATGCAGTGTTGTCAAAAAGTTACTGTCTCAAAACCATTATATTATGGTAGATAGTAAGATTACTTTCGATAATAAGTGCTCTAACCTTATCCTATAAGGGTACCTTTAGTGCTATGGAGATTTGGCGATTTGGATATTTGGGGAATTAGATATTTTCACTTTTAATCATCTAGGGCATTTTCTGCTTCGGGTATTTGAAGAAGTTTGACAGATGATATTTGTTATTGTTTTGGGTTACTGGATGTTAAGTTTTCAATGTTTGTTACTAAGCTATGAGTATCTAAAGAAATAACAGATTTTCTATTCATTTCCAATATGTTTAATAGGCAAAAGTTGAACTTGAACCAACTTTTGGGAGATTGGAGATTCGGTGATTTTGACGTTTCTCGGCGGTGTCACGTGATCAGTTTAACCAATAGGATCATTCTCCAAATATCCAAATCGCCAAATCTCCATAGCACTAAAGGTACCCTAAAGGGGTCCTGTTGGATATTGTAAATAAATATGCCTGTAGTGCACAGACATGTGCCTGTAGTTTACACATACACTACATTTTAATTCTGAACTGATTTTGACTACTAAAATATAAATTTCTGTGGCGATTCAATACTTCGCAGGTACCAAAGCGTTATTTTGGGTACTTGCTCGATTACTGAATGTGAGTGATTAATATTAGTATCCATAATGTGAGAAAAGAATTATTACTCCAAATGGGGTTCTTATATGATGAAATAAATGAATAGAATGACAAAATCTCCCCATGTGTCAATTTAATAAAATAAAATCAGGCGCTTGAAAGTACCAAAGAAATATTTTTATATATGAAGTACAAATAACGATTAGGTTTATAAATCGAACACTAAAATATTGTCCTGAAAATTATAGTGTATTACATTTGAAATACTTACTGAGGATAGTTTTAATTTTGTGTATATGTTTGCTTAAACATTAAGCAACATTAAGCAAACATATACACAAAATTAAAACTATCCTCAGTAAGTATTTCAACTGTAATACACTATAATTTTCAGGACAATATTTTAGTGTTCGATTTATAAACCTAATCGTTATTTGTACTTCATATATAAAAATATTTCTTTGGTACTTTCAAGCGCCTGAAGATGGGCTAAGAATTATAAGCCTGAAACATGTAGCGAAACTTTTTGTACCCTAATAATTTTTATTTTTTTTTATTAAATTGACACCTGGGGAGATTTTGAATCATTCTATTCATTTATTTCATAATATTAGTATGTTGTTTGACTTTAAACTTATTTAATTCGTATTTTTGTTTCGGTTTCAGACATACATGAACAGAGACGTGTTTTCTGCAAATTCGCCTATGAGGGACAGACTATAAATCAACTGAAAAAAAAGTTAAAAAATTGAAGCATCACAGGGGAAGCACAATCCCTCAGGAGGTAGTTGTTCTTATAGGCAGCAACGATGTGTTGAAGGTTTACAAAATATTTAAAACTTATAGATTAAGTTCTTCTGCCGATGTTTTATTTTAGAACCATTTTTATTTTGTAATGAAGCGAGCGATGGGAGAAATGCTTTCTCATTTATTTGACTTGGGTGTTCACCATATGGATGCTAATGGTAAGATAGATGTAATACACACTGATATATCTAAGGCCTTTGACCATATCAATCACTCTATCTTGTTATCCAAATTATATTCCGTTGGGTTCAGTTCTATCCTAATAAAATTTTTTGGCTCTTATTTAGAAGAACGTATCTAGTATGTTACTTATAATGGTTTTAAATCTAAATATTTTCTTGCAAGTTCGGGTGTTCTGCAAGGTTCCAACCAGGGACCCCCTCTTATTTCTTATTTTCTTTAATGATGTGGTTGAGAATATCAGTTGTGGTAAACTACTATATGCTGAGGATGTGAAACTGTTTTTACAGATTCACTGGCTAGAGGATTGTCATAAATTACAAGTACAGTTGCAGCAGTTAACTGTTTGGTGCAACAGTAATATGTTATATCTTAACCCTAATAAATGCCATGTTGTTACATATACCAGAAAATTAAAATCTACTGTTTTCACATACTGCATTGAATCACATATTCTACAGAGGAATTATAAGACGTGATCTTGGAGTTTTATTTGACTCGTCACTTACATGTACCCCTTATATCAACAAAACTGTTAGTGGATCTTTCAAGCTATTAGGGTTTATTATAAGAAATTGCAAAAATTTTTCAAGTATTGAGGTTTTGAAAATCTTATATCTAACACTAGTTCGGTCTAAACTAGAATATTGCTGCATTATTTGGTCCTCACTTTATGAGTGCCACAAAGCACTGATTGAGTCTGTCCAGAGGAAATTTCTTAAGTTTCTTTATTGGAAAGCTGAAGGCATATATCCACCACAAGGTTATAGTCAAGATTTGCTTTTAAATAAGTTTCAGATATCCTCCTTGGATACTCGTAGAAAAGTTATAGGACACTTTTCTTTATAATTTACTCCATGATAAAATTGATTCAGCCGAACGTGTCTCCTTCATCAAATATCATGCATCCCGAACAGTATCTAGACATTCTGGCACGTTTTACATACCTACTACCAGAACAAATTTACTTTGTAAATCGCCTATTTATGAGATGTGTTCTAATTATAATAGTATTTGTCATAGATGTGATATAAATTTTAATTCATTAAATTATATCTTAGAAGTGTTTAATTTGTTAAAGTAGGTTTGCATGCGTATATTTTTTTTATTGTTTCCTGTAATTTGGTTCTTACCTGTTGGAAATGTTTAAATAAATAAATATGCATGTGCATACAATCCCACACATTTATGGTGTGCCCTCAAGTCGGCTGCAAATGATCGGCAGCTATAACAACTACATAAGATGCCTGGCATTGAGAGGTAACACTATCACTTTTAACGTTCAAGAGTGCTAAACTTTATTTTAAAGGTCCCTTGAAAAATGTGGTTGTAATAGACCACAATCACGCCCTTTCTTCAAGGATCCTCTATGAAAGGTAGGTTGGCCAATGCTTTACAAACATTAATATAATTATCTAGGGACGGGCTTCATCCGAACAAGGATGGGTTGAACTTGCTACATAAATTATTGGTGGGACAATAGTTATCCTACAGACTTCACCAGGAAGGCTCTTTTTGGAGTCAACACCTGAGGTACAATGGGCCTTGTCATTGATTTTGCTATGTGACTGTGTCTGCTGTTGTACTATTGGCGTTTGATTGTTTCCATATAACGCGAAGTAACTACATTTCCATACAACGTTGTTGGCCACAAGTAATTATATTAAATATGTAAAACTTTATGTTACATTGTGTTCATAATTTTTTTAAAAACTACCAATTTTAAACTACTTTAAAATTTTGTAATTCATACATTGTATATATTTATTTACATATAGCCCACCACACAGCATTTTACAAAAATAGCGGACCACAGTTATTTATCGTACGTGGATGCCTGCTTTTTGCTAAATAGCAAAAATAACGTACGCTATAAATTAAGCGTTAGTTGGGCAATTGATCTCTATTTAAATTAGCGTATGAAATAAGTATCAACGGTAAATTGAGTTTTCTCTGTTCAATTTGATAATCCTTTTTATAATTTATAAACTTAAATTTTATTACCATAAATACATACATTTGCACCAACTACAAGATTATGCCTTTGTTCAACAAAAGTGAAGTTAATTACAATCTTCATTTTAATCCGAAAACTTAGTTTATCGCACTGCTGATATCTGGCTATTATTTGCCACGGACTTTAAAGTTTACGCTAAGTTAACGTTACGGTTAATGCTAAACTGTCCATTTGCAAGAGCCTCTTTATTTGTATACTAGAAAGGAACTTTCTTTAGGGATTAACATGAAAGTCTGATATTTTTCAGGGTCTAATTTTCAAGAAACCGCAAGATTCCGAAATCCTATTTGGAAAGCACCTTGGTAATGCGTTTTGAGGTTAAACCGGACTGTAATTGAACGTTTCCATCCATATAACCTTATTTCTCAACGCTATTTTGAATTGAATTGACACATACATAAGCAAAAACAGATTGTTGAGTTTTGCCATTATTCCAATCTTTCTATATTATGGTAGGTGGATAATATTTGTAAACTAAATGAACATTCTTCATTATTATATTAAATTTGCACGCTACATAAGAACGACAGGCCTTACATATCTCTTGAACAAACTTCCCCGAATAAATGAATAATAATATGTGCCGATGAGGAAATACAAACTTATCACCGAACTTGTAAAAGCTTCTGAATAGAGATAATAGCGTAATAGCATTCGGTGCAACCTAAATCATTTTAAAACAAGCTGAACCATAGTATAGTCGTACAACGCTTAACTGATATATCCAAGATGTCTTTCAACGTCGCCTCAATGGCAAACAATGGTCCCCTTATACTTTTTGAAAAATCGAATTTCAAAGTGTACGTAAACTACCTGCTATTTGGAGAAGGGTTTAAAAGTATTTTAAACGTATAATAGTGCCGTGCCTTTTTCAATTTTTGGTTTGTGTATGCACTAGACCTTGATAATCAATCCCTATCAATGGCAAATAATGGTCCTCTATACTTTTTGAAAAATCGAATTTCAAAGTGTATGTAAACTACCTGCTATTTGGAGAAGGGTTTAAAAGTATTTTAAACGTATAATAGTGCCGTGCCTTCTTCAATTTTTGGTTTGTGTATGCACTAGACCTTGATAATCAATTCCTATCAATGGCAAATAATGGTCCTCTATACTTTTTGAAAAATCGAATTTCAAAGTGTACGTAAACTACCTGCTATTTGGAGAAGGGTTTAAAAGTATTTTTATTTATTTATTACTCTATCTTACAGAATGATCCCTTTACGAGATAGGAAAAACAGGCTAGGTATATGTAAAAATTTACAAAATAACTTACAGCACAAAGTATAAATAGCTCATAACGTTAATAGCTAATCACATATAACCCCTTTAACCACACTTGCCACTTGCTAAAGTATGTTTTTTAATTTCTTGAACTGATGTGCAGAATATGTCGATGTCATTTTGAATGGTATTATAGTTTCGGCATAAACGATGTAATGGTGAAAATTTCAAGACATTAGTCTGCGGTACATTCGAATGAAATGTGTAGGACAATCCGGAAGCAAGGCGGTGAACATTTAAAGTAATCAAACTAAGTAATTGAGGACAGTGAAAATTGGTTAGTAAATGATAGAGAAATATTATGGATTAAATCGTCTCACTGCTTGCGGTTCTTCGGCATTACTAACGTCATCGCTATCATAGAGTGCTAACCGGTTAATGTGCACCACTATTGATCTTCCTTTTGGAAATATACGAATCCGATATACCACGTCGTTTATCCTTTTTACAACTTTGTACAGACCCTCCCAATGGCTTTGTAACTTTGGCGACAGTTCACATCTTCGTATGGAGTTGTATAGCCAGACATGGTCGTTTTCTTGAAAACCAGACTGTCGCACCTTGATATCATAACTGGTCTTCATCCGATCGCTTGCGATCTGAATATTTTTCCTATGGATGTCGTGCATCTTGTGCTTGAGCTTCTCGACACAGCTCTCACCCATGATGACGTCTCCGGGCTTAAGCCCAATCTCAAGAAAACACGGTAGACATATTTCGTGTCCCAGCGTAGCACATGCAAGTGTTTGTCCAGTGCTATCATGGACAAAAGGCCAATAAAAATAAGTGTAAATATTGGTCTTTGTCTCTCTAATGTTGGGGATCATCTTGCAAAGGTACTTCCAAAGGTGCGGTTCATGCGTTGTAGCATACTTTCCGATTGAAGGTGCAATGGTGTTGTTCGGGCCAGCAACCGGCAAACATCTTGAAATAACGCTAACTGAAAAAATCTGCCCTGATTGGAGTACATTTCCATAGGAACTCCAAAACGGCAAAACAGTTCCTTTACCAGCACGTTAGCGACACTTGCAGTTTCTTAATTTGGTGTTGCACACTTCATAAAATAGTCCATGGCTAACAAGATGTACTTATTTCTGGAGTCAGTCTCAGGGAATGGACCGTCAATATAGATTTCCACTCTCTTAAAGAGGTTCCCCACGTTATATTACTTCATTGGAACCTTACAGTTTCCCAATAGTGCACACAGCTGACACTTGCGGCACCACTCTTTTACAGTCTACCTAGTAAGATCTTGATCAGACTCTCCAAAATCTTCTTAACGCCGAAGTGTGCTACCGAGGTTTATACAGGTGTCCCAAAACTTTTGGCACTTGGCTTTTAGGAACCACCACCTGAAGCGTACTCACGTATCCATCTTCATTCTCCCAGGATTGCACCAAGATCCCATTCTGCACTTTCAACGAATCCCATTATATCCAGTACGACTTCAATGTGCTATTCAACGGACTAACTTCCTGTCACGATGGACGTTCTTTGGCTTTCCAACCCATAACGACATCTAGGTCTTTGTCATTCTCTTGTTCTGTTCGCATTTGTAAAGGTTGCCAATCGCCATTGATCACGGTAATCCAACCAATGAAACCACATTTTGTTACTAACCATGACCAACTGCTACAATCTTCAGAACAAGATCGTCTTGAAGATGCATCCGTATTACGATGACTATTACTATCATAGTGTTCCGTATCGAAGTCATACTCTGCAGGCATTCTACCCATCTGGCGACTCGCCCTTCGGAGCTTCTAAACTGTAATAGTCACTTCAGGACGGTGTGGTCGGATCTAGCTTATTGCTATCAGTACATATATTATCTTCTTAAAACTACGATGCTACCTTCTTAATTACTTATCGAAGTACCGTAATTAACTACCCAAGTACTAGTTATCGATTTGTATCATCACTACAGTTGTTTATATCACACGGAGTAATTTAGTTGAACAGTAATTTATATCACGTATGTTTCACTACGTTATTCCATATAACGACTATAGCATCTTTAAATTAAAACAAATATTGTAATCAGAGCTTCCACCAGAACTGACTAACTAACACTAATTGTGGCAATTTATATACACATCTAATTGTACTAGCTATTTTGAGAACATATCAGAAATTATGCAAATAACATTCTCGAGATTTCCCATTATAATCTAAATAATTTTAAATGCAAAACCCTTGTAAGTGTCAATCAACTCCATCTGAAAGATGTGGTGTCGCAGAGTCCATCAATCATCTTTTGTGTACAAACGCTTCCTTTACGTTCTAATGTAATTATTCTGTTCGTAGGTAGACTAGTCGGCGTTACAGTATATTGTAGCTTCCAATTTAAATTGTATCTATAGCTATATTTAGAGTATATAAAAATTATGTAATTATGAAGACAAGTTTCTCTTCAAAATAATCGTTTCCGTTAATTGCAACTTCAAATTCACAAAACAAATACAAGACATGTGCGAGTAGAAACAACATTTTGTTAGTATTGTATTTTAAAATAAGGAGCAGGGCAACACTGTAACGGTTTTGCAGCTGTGCCAACTAGCTGCAGTGATATAGGGTCGTTTCTAAAGGGAAAATACACAAATGAGAACTGTCAAATTACAAACAACTGCGTTAAATTGCACACTTACCTTAAAAGGCTCTTTAATGGCTGTTCTGTTACAATTGGTAAGGCGTCATACCACCCTCCTATGGGCAAACCTCTTTTGCGATAAACCTGTATATTCGAAAGGTGGTTAGTCCGAATAGGCCTCCTTTGCATTTGGTTTTCTAACTCTAGTTAAATCATACTTTACTTTTACGTTTCTCCATAGAGGATCTATTGAACATAGCCAGAAGCCTGTCATGGGGTATCCAATTGGTGGATATGTACCACATATATGGTATAAGACTAGTTTTAGAAACCTCCTTTGAAGGTACTCAATTTGGTTAATGTACGTCACATAATGCGAGCACCATATTATTGAAGCATATTCTAAGTGGGTACAAATATAAGTATTAAATAAGGTAATGAAAGAAAATGCGTTAGAGAAACCAATGGAGTTTCGGATTATAAAACCTGTTAATTTACTAGAAATTTTAACCATACATTGAATATGCTCTTTAAAGCTGAGTTTACTGTCAAAATGAACCCCTATATTTTTGATATATTGTGGGCGCTGGAGAATGTTACCATTCAGAGAATAGTCATGTAGAAACAGATGATAAGTTCTGTAGAATGACTTGACAGTACATTTTTTTACATGTAGAGGAAGTCTATTAACAAGGCACCATTGGTTTATTATTTCCAGATTTTGTTGGAGTTTATTACAATCATGTTAACTTTTAATTTCAGCATATAGTTTCAGGTCATCAGCATAAAGAAGATATTGAACGTATAACATGTCCCCAATGTCATTGATGTAAATAATGAAAAACGAGGGTCCAATTATTGAGCCCTGTGGAACCCCAGAATGAGCCTTTATAAATTTAGATTAAAATCCATGATATTGCACGTATTGAGTACGATTATGTAAGTAGGAAGATATAAGCTTCAGGAGGGTATCTGACAATCCAATTTGGTCTAACTTTTGTATAAGAATTGAGTGACAAATACGATCAAACGCCTTTTGAGAAATCAATAAACAAAGTATGCAAAATATCCATCTGCGATCAAGGGCATCAGATATAAATTGGGTGATACAGAAAAGGTTTGTTATAGTTGGTTGACCCTTAATGAAACCGTGTTGGTGGGTAGTGATTTTGTTAGTGACAAAATCCAACATACGTGTATGTAGCAGGCGTTCGAATACCTTGGAGAAGTTGTTTATTATGGCAATAGGACGGTAATTGCTGACATCATTTTTTTCACCACTCTTATACACTGGAGTAATCTTAGATAATTTCCAGGCTGAAGGATAAGTTGATGTTCTAAGTATAAGGTTGAATATAAATGTTAATGGAGCTAGAAGAGCCGGCTTACAGTCATGAAGAAAAATTGCTGGTATGTTACCTGGCCCCCATAGTCATGCTTGATTTAATACTGTTGCAGGCTTCTAGCACCTCTAGTTCAGTTACTTCCTTTATGTGGAGTATATTTGTATCATGTACAGTGTTAGTTTGGTCTGCCACACTAATGTGTTCAGAATCATAAGAAGTTGAAAAGAAGTCTGCAAAGGCATTTACAATAGCGGTCCCAGTATTAAATTTGATAGAGTTATATACCATATGAGCTGGAATTGATGTAGTATTATTCTTATTTGACATATATGACCAGAATTTCTTTGGTGTAGAATTGATGAACATCGATATTTTAGAGAAGGATTTAGAATCTGGAGAATATCTCAATGTGGTTCATATGAATACCTTTAAGATAATTAATGATTTAAATTGTCCCATTAGAGTGTGATGTTATAAAAGCAGTATAATAGACCATGTTGGTAACCATGATTTAAATAGTCGTATTAATCTTAAGGATCATTGTATTTCAGACCATAAAATTATTAATGTTGTAATTAATTATCCCATAAAAACTAGAAATAAAACTATTATTATAAAATCTAAAATTGAGTATGAAATTTGGAAGGAACGTCTCCGATTTGAGCTAATTACTAGTGATAAACAAATAAGTACTTTCACAGATTTAACTCATTTAATAGATACAACGAAAGCCAGTTGCATAAAATTCAAACAAATAAAAATAGGACAAGGCAATATTTGGATCTCTTCCTTATACATTCAAAAAATGAAATAACAAGATAAGGCTTCTAGAAAGATGAAATCGCTATTCTCTGAGCAGGCAGTAGCTAAGTTTAAACAACTAAAAAATGAGTTAAATATTTTAAGACTTAAATTAAGAAAACAATGGGCAGAACAAGAGTTTCGGAAAACAAACAATAATCCTTGTAAAAACTGGCAGACTATTAACAAAATCATAATTAATTGCAACCTAACATAAATATTGAATATTTAAACACAGGAAACAGGATTATAAAATCTGCTCAAGACATTGCAAATGAATTCAATTCTTACTTTAGTGTGATTGGGTCTGATATTGTCTCAAAAACAACACAACCACCAATATAGAATTTAGGGAACAGTTATGAGGTAAATCAATTTTTTTATATCCAGTAACAACAGTGGAAGTTCTAGATATTATAAAACATTTAACAAATTATGCTGTTCCAGGTGTAGATAATATTTCGAAACAAGATTTGGTTAGAATCTATAGTGATGCATTATAAATAAACCTTGCTAAGTTAATTAACAGCTCCTTTTGCAATGGTATCTTTCCGGAGGAACTAATGATTGTTAAAATAATACCTGTATACAAAGCGGGTAGTCGGCATGAGTGGGTAACTATAGACCAATTTCACTATTAAGTATATTCTCAAAAATCATAGAGTCAGCAATAAAAGAAAGGTTTATGAAATTCATTGCTACTTTTTATAATTTTGACAACTATCAGTATGGTTTTTTGCCTGGGAGTAGTACGCTTGGGGCAACTACTGACTTAATTGAACTAATAATAAAAGAATTAAATAAAAATAAATACACATTTCTGGTATTTATTGACTTACAAAAGGCTTTTGATACTGTAAACATTCCTATCTTAATGGAAAAATTGTATAAAATGGGAATAAGAGGTGTTGCATTTTATTTAATAAAGTCATATCTAATAAATAGAAATCACTTTACAGTATACGAAGGGCATAAAAGTATAACTTCTAACATTAGTATAGGTGTGCCGCAGGGCTCTATTCTGGGCCCATTACTGTATCTGATTTACGTACACAGTTTACAATTTGTGGAGCTAAGGGGCAGATATTTTATGTATGCAGATGACACTGCGAGCTTCTATTCGGGGTATGATTTGTCTCAGCTGCAAAATCTAATAAATAAAGATTTAAAAATATACTCTAGCTGACTAGTCCATAATAAACTTTGTATTAACTTAAATAAAACGGTGTATATGCTGATATTACAAAAGAATAAACCAGAAGGTTATATTTCAGTTTCGTTAAATAATGTACATATTCAAAGTATCTTGGCTTAATTATAGACAGCCAGCTAACTTGAAAGTCTTATGTTATGACAATAATTAAAAAGATCGCTTCTATGACGGGAACAATAAAAAGATGTCAGTTTGTTTTTAATATTGCAACCAAGAGATTAATTTATAATAGTTTTATAGTACCATTCTTCAGATATCTAATAACATGCTGGGGAAACTGTTCAAAATATATAATTAATCCACTACCACGAATGCAAAATAAAGTCATCAAAGTGTTATTCGGGATTGAATATTACACTCCTACCGAACTTGTCTATGCAATTTGTCATTTGAATCCTATTTTTAAATTGCGTATGTTAGAACAGATAAAACTAATACACAATATCTCAAACAAACACTTAAAATCTAATTGTGCCTTAATAACAGGAGACAAAATACATAACTACAGTACTAGAATATCAAATAGATTTAGAACAAACCTATTAAAGACTACAAAAAGTCAAAAATCACCCATTTATTGCAGTGTGTTGGTATACAATGAGACGCCTGCATTTTTGAAATTGTCTAAAAAACGAATATTTACCAAACTTTTAAAGCGCTATATCTCTGGTTATAAAGATCCATGATGTGATACACTTTACGAGTGTTAAATGTTATATGTTAAAAGTCGAGTATGCATCAGGAATCAGTTACTAAAATAACATATCTTACAATTTAAATTTAAATATTCCCTACACATTAGTGGTTTGGAATTATATTTGATAAGCTTTAAATGTCATGTAGAGGTATATTAACATAATTGAGTACTTAGAAATAAGAAATTGTTCTCATGTACTTATTTTAGCAGTGTAACACAGTTAACTGAATGATTGTGCCTTCATAACTAGTTTTTTTTTTGTATTTATTAGGCCATGTTACCAGTGTTTCTCATTGCTTTGGGGTCATAAATAAAGCAACTTTTTTTAAGTTATTTTTAAAAGCGAGAAGGACTCCTCCGCTACGAGACATTTCCACTTGTTCAAATTGACGATCTTGTCTAAAAACACTATATGTATTCATATTAAAGTATTCTGCACTTGAAAAATCACTGGATAGCCAAGTTTCGGTGATTGCTATGACATCGAATTCACCATCCGTATCGCAGAATAAAAATGATTGCTTTTGTTTCGTATACTACGAGTGTTTTGATAAAAACAGCGCAGATGATTCAGTTTTTTGTAGAAACTATTTTAGGGACACCACGTATGTAACGAATGGTGATATTGTTTTCGCCATTATCTATCCGATTTTGAAGATTTGATCGCAACTTTTTTATGTGTTCACGTTGTATAGGTGTTTGATCTGATGCAACTTCAACTTGCTTACCATTTAGCTTTACTTGGGTTCTGTTTCGAAGAACTTTAAGTGCATCAGTGTTGGAATTCAAAATCACCTTGAGCGGTCGTGGTTTATTCAGTTGAGTTATTTTCCCCAGGCAAAATGCTTTAATATTCTCCATACCAATAAGCAGATTCAATATATTTTTAACTTTACTTATATCTTCCAAGGCTCTTGTAGATGTGGAATCACTAGTGCTTTCCTCAACGGTAAACATAATGATATTGTTTGAACGTTGCTAACGATAAGCAATTTCAGAGATGATATCTTCATTAGCATCCCAATTCGATTTGTTGCAAACTTCAGTATTGGCAACTTTTAATTATAGATCCGTTAATTCAGATGTTAGTCTAAGTCTCAAATCTTTGAGTTGCCAAATTTCGTTTTTCTGGGCCTCACATTCATCACATTGATATGTAATACGTCGTTCTTTTATTAACAAACATTGAATCTCACCACGTGTAAGACCGGAACAAGTTGTATGTATTGGTAATTTGCAATAATCACACTTTAATTCTTTACCTGGGTTTAGGTTGATATGGCAAATCAAACATTTATTGATTAATGGCATAATTAACTTTTATTCACTCAAACTTAGAGAACTATAAACACGGAGCACCGATACTATGCGTCCTCACTCGACCACGTACCACAACGATTATTACATAAATGCAAAACATGGAATTGTTTAAAAATCTCGGGTATCAGAAAACCGCCAATACAAAGACATTTAAACATGGATCTAGATACTTTAAATCAAGCCTTTGATAGCGGTGTTAAACAAAATACTATAAATGTAATATCCTCTATAATGCCCCCTGTGTGCCCACAGTTTTCGTTTGTTGAAGTTTCTAATGATGTTGTTTTAGAATCCGTTCGTTGCATCAAATCCAAAGCTGTTAGGAATGACAAAATTTCGAGTTCTATGTTCCTTAATATATGTCCGTCTGTTTTTGAAAAATATACGACAATCATTAATACATCATCTCAAACTGCTTGTTTTCCAATGCCTTGGAAACATTCTCATGTAAGACCACTACCTAAAACGTTAATTCCAACCTGCCCCTCTGGATACTGTCCAATAAGCATTCTTCCAACTCTATTTAAGCCAATAAAATATATTGCACTTCACCAAATGACAGAATTTCTGCTAACAAACAACTTATTTGATTGTTTTCAGTCAGGGTTTCGAGCAAATTATAGCACGTGCACAGCTGTGTTGAAAGTTGTTGATATCCGTTTTGCTATGGACAGTCAACAATTAACTATCCTCATTCTTTTAGACTTCAGCTCGGCCTTCAATAACATCGACTTTCATATTCTTCTAAGTAAGATCAAACATTTAAATAACTTTTCCAGTACTGCAATTCTATGGTTAAAATCATACTTAACTGGGTGAACCCAACAAGTCGAAGATAATTCCGGACGCCTTTCTAATATTACCAACCTAGTAGCAGGTGTTCCTCAAGGAAGTGTACTTGGTCCACTTTTATTTAGCTTGTATATACAAGATGTATCTACTTGTTTGAAATTTTGTCAATATCATTGTTATACAGATGATATTCAACTTTATTATCATTTTTATTTGACCGATTTTGTCGATACCTTTAATAATGTAAATAAGGATCTACAAAGGATCAATGAATGGAGTATCAGTAATCTTCTTTCAATTAATCCCTTAAAATGCCAGGCTATTCTTTTGAGCACTCAAAAAATGTTAAACAAGGCATCCCCATTCAGCCTTCCTTCTTTAATTTTAGGTAACTCTACTATTGCACTAGCTACATCAGTGAAAAACCTTGGCGTTATGATAGATTCTACTTTAACATGGAAAAAACAAGTATCAAATTTTTGAAGAAAAACGATTATTGCTCTTTATGCGCTTAAACGCCTAAAACGATTCTTGCCTGTAAAGCTATAACAAATATTGATTACATCTTTAATCTTTCCACTTTTTGACTATTGTGCTTCATTTTATACTAACCTATTAATAAATCTCAAGGTACGATTACAAGCTCAAAATAGCTGTATCCGTTTTATTTTTGATTTGAAGTATCGGGATAGGGTATCTCCATGGTACGCTAAACTAGCATGGCTTAAGCTGGACAAAAGACTTAATCTACATCTGGTAATTCTTATTATAAATTATTTCTTAATCAGTCCCCATTTTACGTACTATGACTATACTTCTCTTTCTAACCGCTATTACATTACAAGTGGTGACGACTTATTATCTATTCCTACTCATCACACTCAAACATATCACTCCTCCTTCTTGGTTACAAGCTCGATTATCTGGAATTCGATCCCCTTGGATATTCGAAAAGCATCGTCTCTTGTCAGATTCCATAAACTCTATCATGAATATCTATTAACTACTCAAATTTCAGAATGTGTTATGGCAGTGTTCCTACATACTCCACTTGGCATGCGGTGCATGTGTGTTAACATAAGTAGTTAGGTTTGCTCTTACGCCCATCAGGCCTAGTGAGAATGTTTATTGTTTATACCTATTTTTTTCTTTTGTTTTTATCTATTTATTTCTTTTTTTCTCTTGTTTTCGTTATATATCTACATTGGCAAGTTAGATGTAAGAAAGGGCCATATGACCCTAATCTCGCTTGTGTAAATAAAGACGTTACAATATAATACACCTGAATAGGGTGGATCTATCAGGTGACTCTATTTGTGGCGATTGTCAACAGGAGAATGAGACAGTGGCACAACCTGTGCACCTCTCTCTGGCATTTGCTATATTCAGAGGATCGATGCTTGGGAACTTCTGGCCTGATCCAGTTAGAATCAGTGGCACTCCCTGGTCTGACTTCCTCAAGTTCTCCTGCAAAGTTGGGTGGTTGGCTTTGAAAACAAGTGTGTTAAAGAAAAGTAAAGTTACGAAGAAGAATCACTCCCATACGGTTCATTATTTAGTGATGGTGGAACTCAGGTTTTTGGAAGCTTGGATCCAATTTGGTGAAGAAGTAGGGGAATATAAAGAGTTTCGAGCACAAAATTTATCAACACCCGTGTTAAGCACTATCGACCCTGGTGAGGATAAGTTACCTCGAAAGTACTTTAGACACTGGAGCAAAAGTGGGTATTGTATACCCAAAACAGGTATGGGGTGAATCTTTGAATAAATGATTCGAGAGAATGGACGTGTATATGCATATGCATGCATACACATGAGGATGCAGGTATGAACTTTTATATATTTATACATATGCTTTTATATGAATAGGTTATTAAGTTGCTAGGTTAATGTTGGAATTTTTGGACATTATTATTAACATTACTATTTAATATTATGAATTTTGTGTAGAATATCAAGAGTTCTCGGTTATGCTTAATTCGGGGCCAATTTGTTTTAATTGTAGAATTTACATTGATTAGTACAGTGTATAACAACCTGGGTTAAGGTAACTTTAAGTTAAATAATAGATATTCTTTTGTTGCATTCAAGTATGTCTTTTAATTTATTGAGTAAAAGACCAAGAAAGTGAAAGGTATGTCGATATAGATAATGTATACAGTTATATCATTATATTAAAGGTTATTAAATGCATTACTTGATACGAAGGTTGAGATATATATTACAATTAAAAGGTGTTCGTTGAACTACATTTAGGTACAGGTATTTTGTAAACTCTTGGGTAAGTTAACTCACCAGTGTCGTTTTCAGAGTTCTATGCCTAATCACCCTGAGGAATGTCCATGTACTCTCCGCTGTAGAGGAGCCGAGGCGTTTGAGTGAAGTACCATGATTGCTGTGGCATCAGAAATAGTCAACAACCTTGTGGAGTAGGCGAGTGGACCCTTGTATTGAAATCTTGAACTTTAAGAATTGATATTTGCATTTTATTTTATATGTTAGGTAACTCATTCCTTGTTTCTTTGAGTGTAATTTAAGACAAAGAAAGAGGGCGGAGTGTTACAAGTTCCAAGCCGATCAGGAAGATACCACCTACACGAAACAGCCTGAGGCAGCATAGTTTTCCAGTTCACCATCAGGTAAAAATATGGCTCAATAGTGCACACCCTATACATCCCATACAAAATCCGGTTCTAAGTGATTGGCATATGATGAAAAATGGGCAGTTAGTGCCAAAATTGATGACTAACACAGCTTTCCCAGAGGACATGTCATTTCTTATCACTTGTAAATGTAAAAAGGTATCACTCTACATTACCCAATTTCAAATTTTTTTTAACATCAACTCAATTTTAGGGTGCAAAGGTCGTCAATGCTCGTGCAGTAACAAAAATATTTCTTGTATTGAATCCTGTAAATGTGAGGATGTGGCAATATCCGTACAAAATCATGGATACATCAACAAAGACCAATCACCGATTCCGACTCAGACAATTAATTTTATAATTTTTAATTCCATCAATTAATATCAACTTATTTTGTTATTACTTTGAAGCTCTATGTTTATAAATGCAAATTTGAGTTTTTTCTTAACATTCATTTACTATATTTATTCAATCATTATTTTTGATAGACAATACTTTACATTCACTAGCCACATGTGCCACAGGCCTGCACTGCATGCGACGCAGTGAGAAAACTAAGCCCTACTATGCTGTATTACGGAGCACTGTAACACCTTTTATACATTTAGTAAGTTAATAAGCTCCTACAGAAAGAATTAAAAAATGGTTAGAATGCTATATGGTACAACGCACTAATATCAAGTAAAATTTCAGAATTTTTCTGGATAGACCCTATTTCATAACCATTTTCGAGTGGATTGAATTGTTCTAAGGGTTTATTTGCGTCGTTTTTTAAAGCATGGTCATAACAACTTTCTTTATTATCAAAATCTATATAGGAAATGACACCACTGTACTTTGAAAATGTCATCATTCAATAGGATATAGTGAAATTACAAGCAATACTAGTATCTACATTTTTGCAAATGTTATCATATTCTTTGTCGCCTTCATTATCTGGTGTAAATAAGGCATCATGATCTTTTTTATTTTCATTCAAGCAGTCGAGTGTAATGTTTGTTGTCATCAAATAAAAGTTATAATGACAAAGCATAAAACCCTTAGCATTCATGTAACCTCGAACAAAGCTCATCTGTAAATGCATTTAAAGGTTTTTCTTAAATACGTTCAGCAAAACCTACTTTGCAAGCAATAACAAAGCCCTGCGAGTGCGTGTGGCTAGAGTACACTCTTTATCAGATAATTATTGCCGTTGTACATGTCAATGTTGGAAACACCTCAATAATTAGAGCGGTAAGTAGAAGCTAAATCACGTCTACATTAATAATGCATCTACTGGTATATAGGAATACATACCAATTTTAGCTAGTCCAGGAGTTTTAAAAATTTCATAGAAATTCGGGTAATCTACAGATAGAAAGGGCCTATTTTATTATGATATTTAAATAAGAACAAGCAAATACACCAAGTACTTTAGTACATTTTTAACAAACAGGAATAACGAAAAGGATTTAACATCTTTGTAATGAATTAGAAAAACCATCAACAAAAATCAGGTATATTATGTCAATAATAATATTGTTTTAATTCACATGGCGTTCAGAAATCTCAATAACCACAAACTCATAAAATACAAAAAAATTAATGATCGTTCTCCTGTAAGACATTGACTTTACTCTAAGAAAACTCTAAACGTATACTGTGTCGGAATCGAGTGAAGAATTTTAACAAACATAGAGAGATTAAAGCGTATGAATGAAATTGATACAAGAAAGTAGACAAGTACAAAATGCGTCAATAACAACGCACGTGTACATACTGTTGGCCTTCGGCGAGGCGGTCGACAGAGACAAGAATTAAAATATGATTTAAGGGTAATGGAAGAGTGTTTTTAAAGGTTAAAGTGCTTAGGCCGGTCGCAAATTGTAATGAGCTACGCTGGAGGAATTGACCAGGTAATTTTCACACATGCATGTTTTGTTGATTTAGATTGCGATTCAGTTGTGAAGTAAAAGGGTAAAAGGTGAAGTTTCACTCATCAACGTATGTTGGATAAATTATAAGAATGAGGTGTCCTAATGGGCCGAGGAAATAATGAGTCAATCAGTGGAATTAATCTGGAAACCCTTAAAACACAAATTGTGAGTACTGTCCTGAGTTTTTTATTGTATTTTGCTTGATGCTTGAAAATTATGTCAATAAGAACTTGTACATATAATTGCAATTGTTTCGTAGAACGGTGGAATTAGTTATTTATATTTAAGAATAAGATTATTAGAAAAGAAGTTTAACTCTTTTAAAAGGCTAAACGTGCATATTAAGTGAAACACAAGCTTTACTTGTAGGATGTAATAAATCTAGGAAATCTTTGTCTGTAAATTTTGTTTTTATTTGACCTCAAAATGATGGAAACGAAAAGTTGGTATTGTGGTACGTATTTCTAATCAGCTGCATAATGTCGTAAAGCAATTTAGGAATGTAGTGCAATGAAATGCCAGTATTACTTTCAGTTTAAGGTTTGCTTAGAAGTTCTGTTAATGATACCTGGTCATCATCATTTTGTATTACACCTTACTTAGGATCGGTTCGACGCAGCTCTAACTTCTTTTCTATTCTGTGCTAATCTAAAAAATTCTACATACCCTTCACAACCTCAATTTCTAATAATGGTCAGAAAATGTTAATTAAGTTTTGTTTTTCTCAAAGTTAATGGATATGTAAAGATAATGTTTTGAAGATAGTTGCGAGAGGATATCTAGTTACCCTCAATGATGAAGTTATATTTAGGAGAAGCCATTATTTCAAAAATTGCTGTAATTGGATAGAAAGTCAGGAAGAGTTTTTAAGTAGGGTTAGAAAAGTAACAGCTGAGATAATAAGAGTTTGGAATCAAATGTAAAAAGAGTTATCTGATATAACCGTCTTTCGGGTAGCAAATATATTAAGGATATTGCTAGTATACGACAGTTTTGCACCTCTCTAATTTTGATAGTTGGTAAAACCTTTTAAGGTATGTAGTATTTTTAAAGTAGTTTCATATTTCTGCCATTGTACCTTTTTAGATATTTATTATTTTGTCATGGGAACCCACTCCCACGCCACTAAGTTAGCCAATGCACCTTTAATATTGTTATGAGAATCTCGCCCTTTCTGGGCAATTTAAAATTAATAACGTAACGCCATTTTTACTCGAAATGGCTGTTCTCAAAGCAGTTTTCTCTTAATTATTATGCAATCTTGTAATTGACAGCATTCTTTAACGTCTTAGTGAGGCAGGTTTCTACACGACAGGATATGTAGATGACATAGTCACACGTATTAGGCAAACTGGGGCAGCTGCTGTGCAACTTAATGCAAACAGCACTAAGGTTAACTGAATGCTGGTTTGCATGGGAAATTCCCTGACAATCGACTCAAATAAAACAAGGTTGGTGCTGTTCAGAAACAAAAGGAAGCTATTGGTAGCTAGATTGCCATTACTTGTTCAAACCCCACTACCTCATTTGGAAGAGGTCAAGTATCTGGAAATCATACGTGACAAAAAGCTGAATTGGGCAAAGCACTTTCAAGTAAAAACTATTCTAGCAATGCAGATGTGCCATAGACAAACCATGGAGTCTACTGCCGATGGCTGTTCTGTAGTTATAGACTGTGGTAGTTAAACCAATGCTTTTCTATGGCGCTGTAGTCTGATGGCCCGGAACCAGCAAAGAAACACACATATTCACAGACTAGTCTATCTAAGTATCAGGGGTGCAATACGATCTACTCCTACTGCAGCCTTAAAAGTAATTTTTGGCTTTACTCCACTGGACCTGCATGTAGAGGAGATGCTTGTGAGGGTGGCAATAAGGTTACGGTTTAAGGGTCTATGGATTAGTAAGGAGTGCAGGGGAAGACACCACAAGATCCTACAAAAGGCCATGCATATTACGCTACTCTTAGGTGGACTGGTGCATTCGATCAATTCAGTTACGATTTTCAGTAAATGCTCCAAATTCTGTTCTGACACTGAAGATGTCACCCCAACAGAGATCTACATCTTCACAGAAGGATCTAAAACATGAAGGTACAGGGGCAGACATATTTTCAGATTATGACTTTTGTGAAAGTGTTACACTATGTACTGTCTTTCAAGCAGGATGCAAATGCTCTTCTGGAATGTAGAATACAGATTAAAACCATACGTATTTTGAGTAATAAGTGCAGCACTAATGCCCCTAAGTAGCTCTTCCCAAGGGTAGTACTTCAGTGCCATTAGATTCTTGCGCTTGCCTCTACTACTAATGTACTCGAGTTAGTATGGATTAAAGGAAATCCGGGGTACATGGCAACGAGCAGGCTGATGCATTGGCAAAACAGGGATCGGCTCAGAGGTTGGTAGGTCCTGAGCCATCCGTTTCCATATTGCCATTGGCAATGTTCACCATGATAAGATAAACTATGCACCATCATCAAAAGGATAGGTGGAATTGTACGATAGGCAAAAATGTTTATCGAGTCTACTTTGATAAAAATAAAAAAAATTGTTTGCCTGGCAAGACAGAAAGAACAGCTATTACTAGGTATTCTGTATGGGCACTACAAACTAAAAAAGCACCTGAACAGGGTGGATCTATCAGGTAACTCTGTGGCGATTATCAACAGGAGAATGAGACAGCGGCACAACTTGTGCACCGCTCTGGCATTTGCTATATTCAGGGGATCCGTGCCTGGTCTGAGTTCTTCAAGTTCACCTGCAAAGTTGCGTGACTGGCTTTGAAAACAAGTTTTTGCACATACAAAAGTTTATTGATTAAAATGGAGAATATTATGGAAATGTTGAAGGTATTTTTTTTAAATATTAGGCTCAAAAGAAAGAGAACAGCCCATGTAATTTAACGTAAACTTAGGTGACAAAATAAAACAAAATTTTAATAATATAAACCTTTTATTATTCAAGGAACAAAGTATATTAAACATACCTAAAACAACTATATTTATTTGTGAATATCACAATTACAGTAATAAAATTAATTTGTTTCTATTAGAATTCATGATAGGTAATCAATACCAATATCTTTATATAACACTGAGTGAAATTTCCTAACTAATAAATAAAAACAAATTCCATACATATAATTAATGAACCAGTATATTTATCGCACATAATTCATTTATTTGGTAGAAGTGTTAACTTTTCTAAATCAGAAGCAACTTGAATTTCTGGCAATACTGTACTTACATCTACTCCACTGGGTTGAGCTACAATACTCTCGAGCGACTTTGCTTTCTTTAGTTGTGATACATCATCAGGAATGACTTCGGAAACAGTTTCTTCCAACAATCCTTTCACCAATCCACCAGTATCATTAGCATCATTATTTTCAGATTTAGTACGAAGCCGTTCTTCTCGTTTACTATAAGGCTTATAGCGTTCACTATTTGTTGTCGGGCGTATTTGAAATCCGATCGAAACATTGCTAACATATCGAGTATTTATTGTTAACATATTGTAAAGTCTCTTTTGTCGTAGTTCCCTCAAATATTCTTGTCGTGAATTTGTATATGAAGCTAACATGCCTAGTTCAGAAAGAGCACTGTCTAATTCGGTAAGACGAGATGAACTAGGTAACTAAAATGTACAAAAAAAAAAACAAAATAAATACAACAAACATAACCTAACTTTCGATATAAATAACAAATTTATGTACTGTAATAAACAACAAATCTATACACAGTAATAAGCGTACCTCGATTTCTGTATCATCGCATTGCATGTTGCCGTTATTTGAACTTAGTTATTTATAAATATTAAATATATAAATAGAATGTTTATTATGAACGACCTATAAAAGATATAAAAAAAAGTAAGACACAACTCTACGTTACCGACCTTGAGATTACAGATAGGATAGACGTATAAAACTACTTTTAGTAAACAAGGACGAAATGTCAACACATACTTATCAACAATCCTTCCACTACAATTAGGGAATTTTAAATTTAATGCGATACTTGTTTGATTTGATAATGTCGTGGCTAAAGTAGTCGTAGCGGTGATATCTTATATGAATGTTATAAATTGAAATATAATCATGTCAAATGTGTTTCTAGTTATTGTTAAGTAAATTGTATTAAATTATGCAAGGTTTAATGTAAATTTCTGTATTTCTTGTACAGTTACGGACAGGAGGCCGCTTTTCTACTAGGTGTAAACGAATCTTTGGTAAAATAGTAAATGTTATAAGAAACTGACTGTTCTGTAATTTGGTAATAATAATAGATACATTGTAACGGAGTTAAAAAGATCTATTTCAGTAACCTCTAATAAAAACCTGTTAATTCGCTAAAGAAGAATGTTTGTTGTTGTAAAAATATTGTTGTTCTGATAGAAAGTCAAGTTTTAGGTAATTTGGACTTTATAACAACCGAGAATAAGCTTATGCTTATGTCATCCGCTATTATGCTACAAAACTTCTAGTATCTTCGGCGGTGGATTAAATATATTTACAAAATTCCCATTAGTGGTATTCCAAGTGTCCAAAGGAGTATTATACCTAAAAGGTTCACCGAAGTGGTAATGCGGGGTAAGTGAAGCACGAGGCCATTATTTAGAACAATACACGTAAAAGACACAGTGTCAGTGTGGTTTTTAGTAAACTATGTATGCAGTTAATACGTCACGCCACTATGACGTTACTCGCATCAGTTAGGTTTTATGAGTCTCCATGTTGAGAGGTGCGTTTTCATGTCTATTGCGTAATCTGCCATACGTGCTGAAATCTATAATAAAACTTAAAGTGATCCGTAGTGTTTTTAAGTGGATTTCTCATTGGTTGATAATTATTGAAAATATTATAATGTACATCTCGATATTTGAAGGTATTTGTTAGAATAGCTCGGTAACCACTTGCAGGTTTCTGAACGCATTCCGTTATGTCAGAATTTTTGTTATAATGGGCGCATTTGTAGTGACGATCGATCTAGTCGACAGGGCTAAAAACGACTTTGCAAGGGGCGGAAACTGAATAGCCCATATTTGGTTCATATAATGCATTCCTTCCTCGCCTGTAAGATGGCAGCACGCACAAAGAAGTAGGCAATAAAAATTGAAAGCTACAGAAACAATAATTAAACATAACATAACCACAAAACTTAATTTACGGTTGTTCATAAACCTTGAATTTTCAATAGCAATTCAAATAATTAACACTTAAGGTAAATAGGTTTTCATTCATTATTGTTAATTTAGGGAAGTCCTTTTAGTTCGGATAGCTGATGCAAAGCACTGATAGTATTAATACTATCTTATGTATATAGAATACTGACATTAAATACAAATTGTATTTTCATATAAGAAGAGGGTGCTTGCTATGATGTAATGATCGCCTTTCTCGACCGTCGTTTATTAAATTTTCGAGTAATTTTCAGAAAACGCGGAGTTTAAATATTTGCTAGGTGCATTCGCATATGCACTTTACATACCCGGAACAGAATTTTTAATATAGACTAGACAACGACCATGCCACGTTGAAAAGCACCAAATCAAATCAAAATATATTTATAAAATTTACGTTAGTGGAAATGTACATGACAATCTCAAGCATGAAAAATATCACGTACAACTAAACTTTGTACAATGATTCAAATTTTGCGATATAACAAAAGTTTCCGTAACCGTGGCGGTTTACACTTTAGTGTAGCTTCTCATCCGATCACCGAAGTTAAGCAACGTTGGGCGCGGTCAGTACTTGGATCGGTGACCGCCTGGGAACATTGCGTGTCGGTTGTCTTTTTTTTTTGTATAAATTGACACGTTAGTAGTGTAAACAGCATAATTACAGAAATCGTTTTTTGTTAGTACTAGCCTCGTCTCATAGATGGCAAGTCAGTATTAAGATTATAATTTTTATTATGGATGATTCCTTTCTATTCCGTAAGGTATATTCTATGGGACTTTGTTTTAGATTTCAAGATGGATGGTTGAAACATTTCACTTAGCGGCTTTTTATTAAAGGTAATGTTTTTAAGTTTATAATGTAGTAGTTATTTAAGGTAATCTGATTACATCTTGTAATCAGAGCATTGTTTCGAGTGTGATGTTGGTACTTATTGTAAAACCCTTAGTAATTTAATCATTGAAGGAAATATTTATGTGTTACCTGTTGGTTTTGTCTTAGAATCGAATGCTGGTTGTTTTACTATGATGTTTAATATTGATAAATTATTTACGATTTTATTAAACGCCTATATGTATAAATGAGTGTGGTTTGGTTTAACAACCGAAAACTAATATTTATTTATAGGAATTGTTTATTTAGTATCTAAATCAGAGTAAAACTAATATTTGTTTATTTGCTATAATGGTTATTTAGTATTTAATACAGTATTTAATATCAAAATACCAATGATGTGAAAAACAAAGACACACGAAAGAAAGTAATGAAAGCTCGGTCATAGATTCTGAAGATAGCTTAGATGAAGAAAGCTTACCATACCTAAGTGGCTCTGATGACTATGACTTGAGTGAAGAAATAGAAAATAATAGAGAAGAAATTGACGTAATGGAAGTTTTGCACAGCACCAATCTTAAAATTGATGATTAAGCCATCGTAAAATTTGGCCACAAATAGAAACCTCTTTCTAGAAGTTAAATTTTCTAGACGTTGTTACGTTTCATTTCCTAGTTTGAATATTTTCAGCATTTTACATTCATTTTTGCAAACTGAATTTTACGTTTGATAATTTGTTCAATTACACGAGCCGTCTATATACGTAGTATTCAATATTTATTGTAATTAAATGACCTAGTTTAATTGTAATTAGATAAAACCTGTTATGCTCGAATGTTAAAAATATGTTTAAAAGTTGTTGCTATTCGATAATGGATTTTCCGTGAAAAAACAGAAAACAATTTTATAAACACGTTCGTGGAACGAGTTCACTATATTTCAAGTGATGGTTTGCGTGAGTTCTTCTGTAATAAATATTATAAACACAACCGGGTAGTTACAAAATCTCTATGGTAAAAACTTGCCCCTATTTATGTGACTGATATGTATTAAAGAATGATTTTTCTTTAATAGAAGTTTTGATATTTTTAATCCGGATTGTAACCCATATTCTCTGAATATTTTACCCAACATTCTTAGCCCGGATTTTAATCCACATTCTTAAGTTGTTTGAACCTATGATTGCTTAGTCATGACACAGAAGCCTCACTTTGTCGTTACAACACATTTTAACATTTGGTCATCATGGTTGACAGATAACAAATAGCCGTACTCATTTATGGTATGTAGATTCTTACTTGCATTATATAAATATTGTATGAGTAAATTATTTTACTTATTTAATGCTCTTATTATTAGAATAAAAATATTAATGTAAGGTTTTTGTGATAAGGTTTTATATTGATGAGTAACTGAGTTAATTGGTTTCAAAACTATATAGACTTAATAATTATCCATCAGATATGATATTTGACAAGTTATTGATGCTGATTTGTTGATTGTACCTAAATGTACTATTGTAAATATGTGTTGTGTGTTTTTAGTAGATTCTATATTGGACGAGCTCGTCATCGCCAACATAGTAATTAATTATCTAAGATTCAGTCCTATTTATATTAACAGTCATAGGGGATATTTTTATTTATATTCATATGTGATATTGTTTATTTCTATTTGTTGCTGGGTATTGAAATGTATAAAAATTCTGTAATAAATATAATTATTCTGCTTGTTTTTCTGTGATATTAATCGAGTTTTATTGTGCTGAAGAGACTAGCGTTCTGTCCGCATGTATATGTTGTATATTTATTAGTCATTTTTGACAGGACAAACTGGGTTCTGTGTTCTTTTGTTTGTTTCTCTAGCCCCCCTTCCCTCAAAAGCGATTGTGTTTGCGTGGTATTCTTGTTTTTTCTTTCCTTTCCTTCCTACTGTAATTCGGGCGAACATTTCGTTACTGATTTTGTTCTTTTCTTTATAACCTGCTTGTTTTACGTGTACCAACGTATTCGCACAACATGGGCATTTCATTGGCCTGGTATAGAAGATAAAAGCATATTGAACCGCCACGAAATATTTAAACAATTGCCGTCTCCAACGTTTAAAAAGAGAGGACGATTTACGTTCAACTTGTCCTTCGACTCTTGTAACAGTATATTTTTATCTTGTTTTAGACTAACTTGTAAAATAAAAAATGTTTTCTATTCCATTTTCATGCTCTCTTCGTTTCGACTTCCCCCGGTTCCTGGAGAATATACAGTGCTTACGGCGCTTGTGTGTTTGACGGGTTGCTTAATAGTAGCTCGTAACAATACAATAGATATTCAGCGAATTAGTATATCATCCGTATCTGGGCAGACGAGAAGTCACGTGCGACATTGAAATGAGCTAGAGTGCAGCCAAAAGTGAACGTGAGGTTAGATCTCATGAAAGAGCGTGTGTACGATCCGTCCTTTTTTGCTAAGAGCACAGTTAGCTCGACTATCTATCTAGATAAGATGAGCTGCAAATGTTTTTAGAACCTCTGTTGTTGTCAGACGGGATCCTTGATACTATTTTCTTCCAACACAACGGGGCATTTCCACATTGTGCCCACATCATACGCCACACCAGAATCTCTGATCTTGCGACAGTGCTGGTCCCAAGTCAGGATTCAAAAGGGAGGATACACATAATACAACACAACACTGTACATCACGCACACTTCCACAATTAAGGTAGTAGGAATTTTGCTGCTTTACCGCCTTGCCGCTCCTACTGCCCACTAACCCCTTAATACTTAAAGTAAGATGATTGGTAGCGGTAATAAAAGGAAGATTAACGTGTCAGAAGAAGATACTTATAGGAAACCTCCAGCGTCATTTCAGAAATAGACCTTGAGTCCGTTTCCTCAATTTGGAGAAGTTGTTCAGATGCTAGGGAACTGCTCAGGATCTTATGTGACATTCCTGAGATAGAACGGCATGACTTCAGCAGTAGGTGTTGACGGGGATCCTGATGAAAAGATAGAGGCTGATTTGTCTCAAGAGGAGCCCATGGGCTTCGTTTTGGACTAAACAGCGAGATGAAAAAGTGGAAGCCAAAAATGAAAGAAAACCGTAGATCCGAAAGGCTAAGACGGCGTGAAGAAAAGGAAGGAAGGAGAGGCAGCACAAACAAGGCCAGGGTGCTACCTAGACCAATGTAACAGGTGATACTTCCAGTACTCCGTACATATTCATAGTAGGACTAAGCGGGTTTCCAAAGTTCAGCCAGTTTATTTTGGAATCGGAACTGTTTTCCTTATATACAGTGAATACTGCCTCTGCCTGCCCAACGTCTATTCGCGTGCCATCCGTATAAATCTTGACCCCAGTCGTTCGATTCCCTTGACATGGCTTGGGTGCCCTAATTCAGAAACAAAGATTTTTCCTTTAACCTCCCTAGTTTCCAACACTTTCGACAACTTTCCACTCATACCCTATATTTACAAATCTCCCCGACGATGAACTCAATTGGGAGAATTCTATTAATCACCAAGACCGCCTCTGTGGATGTGGTCCTGTACGCCCTCGTCGCATTGACCGCTCTTATGCGTTGAACGCTTGCCATTGTCGGACTACCTTGACCTTGCAATCCATCGTCTAAACAGATGCCGCATACAACATCGCTGATTCAAATGCTCCTGCGTAGACCGCTCTTAAGCCTTTGCCTCTGTATCCGCAGTTTATCTTTGCTACCACCATCATTCTGTTCGATATCTAGCTGCCCTTGTTTTTGACAAATGCACCTGCACGTTCCAATTCAAGTTGTTATCTATCTTGACACCGAGGTATGCGAAGACTTTCTTGAACGGGATCTTCTCTCCTCTTAGTCTAGGGGTACGCTGTCACGGTTTCGTTTCGAAATAAAGCGCCTCCGATTTCGACGTGTTGAATTTCAACTGGACTTCCTGTGTCCATTCGTGCAACCTGCTCAACACCTCGTTCGGTCTCGTTCGCATCTCCATTAACAATCTCGACCTGATATTCAAACGTGTATCATACGCAAACCCAACAATAGTGCATTCTTTCGGCAATTTGACCCTAAAAATGCTTTCACATAGTAACTCCCAGAATGTGGAATAACTAATGCAGTGAATACAATTACATCCCAGATTGGAGTGTGTGTTGAACGGTGGCGTTTCTGTATCGATATGCAGGGTGGCCATGGTGAATTCCAGTGAACTGTATTAGGTTTGTGATGTACTTTTGACCCGTGGTTGTGTTGGTATAGATAACGTTCAGTTGCTAGACACGAATTGTTACTTTTGAAACACCCAGTATGTATCATATGCAAAAGTAGGTTTAATAGGAATAGAACAGTTCCTAAGATTGGAAGAGTAAACATTTAATAGGCAACAAGTCATACGCTGAGAAGTATATTTTTATAGAAAAAATGGCGCCCATTAAAAAATTTGCATCTGCTTTCCCAAATAAAAAAAGAATACCACCAACTTCTTCCTACAACCTATACTACGTGAACAAGTCAAACATCGTGAAATTACAAGAACAAAAAGTTTTAATCCTACAATCACAGCTGGCCAAGTAGGCGTTTTTTAAAAAGCGCATTTAAGCATATCTTTCCTTTACTGTTACTAACATAAATTTAACGAATCAGGTACTGGCGTATCCGTGTGATTTCAAATGTTCTTTTTTATCTCAGCTTAAACACGCATTCTAAGAGAAAAAATCTAGTAGTTCCTACTTATTTCAACAGTGCACAAAGATTAACCTGTTACGCTTTAATTATCTACACAACGGTTTCATTTAATAATTAATCGTTGGGGACTTTTTGTATAATTAAATAGGGTACTTATGCATAAGAATACGGTTTTGTGTTCCCAGCATTGTCTCGATATTTCGTAGAATTGGTTTTTATTACTATGTTGTAGTATAAACCTTAACTCTCGAATTTGGTTATATTCAACAACAAAATGACACTATTAATTTACAGTATATTCACAGCCTAAAGCTATAGTAACAACGTAATAATTCAGTAGTATTAAAGTAGCAAGCAATTGAATTCACAATATTCATCCCAAGCCCCTTAAAACCTTACATAATAAGATAAATACTTTGGTTTTTAACGCGAGCGACGTTGTATAGAAGTTCGAGACACTACAACGATACTGATGCTTAGAATTTGGCAGTATCGGCGTAAATGCCTCCTCTTCCAATTTTGAACGTACTTCAATGTCGCTGTTAGTGCTAGCCTCGGGAGTAATAAGGTCGTCAGGCAGTTCTATTTTATTTTCCATTCTAGGACTCGGAACCTCGACATTTGTATCAGCGACCCCTTGCAAGTGTTTTCCATTCTCGCTGCAAACAGCAAGCCGTAGAATAGAAACTGTCAGCTGTGCAACTAAGGCAACGAATATAAGCATAAATATGATTTGTTTCTATTAATTTCACTTTTTTAAGCGATGACTCGTAATTGCTATTTGTAATACCTTTATTAAGGAAAATTATATTCGGTGTCAATAATATCTGTCTGATTACGTTGGGCTTTAGGGGATGTAAATGTTGTAAATTTAATTACTTTCTTAGGCTCCTGCTATTTTAATAATAATAAATTATCACGTTGTTACTATACACGATCTGTCAAATCAAGGCTTTGACGCCATAAACAGTAATTCAAGCAACCCAATTTTTAATGCTAATGTGTGTAATAGTGTATAGTGTGTTGTCATTACATTTTAGCCCATTTTTGTTTTTGCTATTGGTATTGCAAAATACTGTTGCCAAATTTATTTTGTTTCGTTTGAAGTTAATGAAAATTTTTATATGAAGTCTGATCCTATCTTCAACATTTGGCAACAGAGCCGACAGCCAATCATATGATATAGTATAGCCCATGATTCGACAGACCATGTACATAACTATAGGCTGTTGATACTACTTATCATTTTACTATGAACCGTGTTATGTAACGCACCTGGTTGGGGTAACAAATCTGTACTCGAACCTACCTGCGGACGAATGAATACCCTCTCTTGACAATACCTGGCTGTGATCGAGTCGTCTAGTGACTGTGGCTAGTGACACCTACGTTGTGTGACCGATACATAACCCAAATATAAACACTGAGATGGCGTTAAGGCGGTAAGGTTTGAAATAAAACTACAGTAGTTATCGACTCTACTGTAATTATTATACGATAACCTCAAAATTAGGAGTCTCTGGATTAGCGCTGAGGAAAGAGTATCGGCAGATAAAACCTCACCAACTCTGCACTTCTAACTGCATAAATACACCTTTCCAAGGATGGGGCGGTGGACAAGCACCCTGTGCACTTTTCTATTATGGAATGTCAACTGTTACTAAAGAAATGTTAGTGTAGTCTACTAATCTTTTCTAGAGGGTGCCAAGAACGGCTGAGCCATTACTACCTAGTTAAAGTTGTAAGAGGCCGAACACCTGGAAAACAAGGACCTTGACTGCCAATGTTCAAAACTTCAACAAAGGCCCAAACACACGCGTTTATCATATAAATCATTAACAGTTTCCAACCGGTTTGGCAATGAGGTTACAATGACTAACCTACATTCTATTAATTGCATAAACACCACTACAAATACATTGACAAAACAAATATCAATAAACATGAACGTATGCTATGATGGTGCAAAACAAAGGGCATAAATTGAATCGAACATCTCCAACATAATCATAATGCAAACCCGTTATTAAACGGAGCTACAGAAGAGGCTCTCTATAATCACATTATCACAAATAAATAAATAGATGTCAATATTAATTACCGTAGAATCATAGGTTAGAATACGTCAGATCACATCAAACTAACTTACAGTTAGGTTTTAAAATCGAGATATGAATTATGCAGTTATAAACACACAATTTAAAACTGAAATAAAACAATTACACAATAAAAACAACCAAACAATTATAAAATATGCTTGTAACAAATACATATCATAACTGAACAATACAAGAGATCAGATTCAGGCCCTTAAAACTTTCAGAAGAGCATGTCAACATAATATATTCAATCTAGTAAGCAAACGTTAAAAATTATTACCGTTGATTGAGATCAACGTTATTACTATGACTTTGTTAGCTAGATAAATGCGCTTACATACACGACAACTTCATCATTAATGCAATTACTATCTTAGAACGTAAGCTAATAACATCAAAAGATTACTAAAGCTTTGATGCATTCAGATAACTTAAAAATAGAATATAATTAAAACATTACCTTTAATAAAAACTGCCAAGTGAAGCTTTTAGACATTCTATTTTGAAATGCTAAAGCAAGATCTAAAGGCGCAAGTTAAAGCTTGTAAACGAGAGAGCTTGTCCCGTCTACCTTGCGCCCCTATAACGATAAATTCTGACGTCACGGAGAGGTTTAGGAAACCTGAAAGTGGTTATTGAGCGATTCAAAAATACCTTCGAGTACCGAATTGTACACTATAATATTTGCAATAATTATTAACCAATGAGAATCGACTTAAAAAATACTACGTATCATTACAACCTGTAGTGCCATTTTATTGCGGAATAAATTGTAGTATAAGCCTCGAATTTGACTTTATTCGGCAACAAAATGACACTACTGGTTTACAGTCAAATGACAAGTATCAACTACCTAAAGCTATAGTAACAACGTAATCATTCATTTGTACTAAAATAGCAGAAGTTTACGAAGGTAATTAAATTAATAACATTTGTATTTTGCGGTCTAGACGTTATTCCACGATTTTAAATGATATGCGTCATTGTTTCGACCAATGGGAACGCGCAATGAAAAAGGTTGGTGGCTTTGAGAAATGAAAAAGCCAACCACAATAATCATTCTACACGTGACAATCATATTTGGCAGAAGTGTGGGGTAGTGCTCTATAATGCAGTGAAGTTTACCTTGTCGATTCCCAATCTCTATCCCTTGCCCTACCTGTTTGTTCCAGTATGTTGTAGGATATAATGAACTCCATTTCAAAGCAGTTATAGAAGAGAATTTAGACCTACCACCCAAGTATACGTAGCTACAGGAACAATACGTAGTAGTATTTCAGCGTGGCAGATGCTGTAATACAATGATTCATTAGCGGCCGTTTGCACCGCTTCGGTGTAAATGCGCGGCTTAATTAAGCATCACTTAAGTTGTCAAATTTACATTATATTATATAAAGGGTAGTTACATTTATGCAGTGTAAATTTGGTAACTTAAGCGACGAAGAAGTCGAGCATTTAAACTGAAGCGGTACAAACGGCCCTAGTTGATGTACCTTAATTTAATTATCTAGACGGACAAAAAGTAGCCTAGTTTAAGTCATTCGCATGCTCATTGTGTAAAAGATTTTCTTAACACGATTGGTAAAATTTTTACAATATTTTTATGCCCTCTGTAGGGGCAAGCGCTATACTATTATACCTGCCATAATAACAACTTGTCATTTCTAACAAACACTGCTCTCTTAGGAATATCAATATGCTTAAAACTATGACAATCATTAGCCGCACGCAACGGCCTGTAAATATACGAATCCTTTCTTACAATACTAAAACTTACAATTTGGTTCGGCAACGGTTCTTGCTTATAAAAGGATTCCATGGTTTAGGTGCTGTAGTCCACCTCTAATTTCCTTTATAATCCCATTCTAGGCAGAAATCCAATTTAGTATTGACAAGTGGTTACCCTTTGCACACCCGGCGTCATAACCGCTTTTCTGGACGGCACACCCTACAATTAAATTCCGCAATACTCATACTTAATAGTGACAGGGTTTATTTTCTAAAGAGCACCATCACTTGCTCTGTGCTAATTCATCTCTGCTGCCCATGGCTTTGGTAGTCGAGTAACTAACTTGAACCTCACCTTTGCCTGCAGACGAGTCATTTTTGTGATAACCCCAATATCTGCGTTATGCGCGTCGTTCAGGTGAAGTCATTCTTGCGGTTGTACGCGTTTTCTGTATGTTTATATAATAATGGTGTCATTTGATAGTCCATCCATTTTAAATCATATCTGTAGCGCGTGTTAACTTTGTTCTTTGTTATTTGTAACGCATCATCCTGTGGCGATGTTAATCTTAGTGTATTGTCTAAGGGTGGCGTATTATAGTCTCGCAGTAGCCCCTATTTATGTTTATAAAATTACCACGTCTAGGTCGCGTACTGCTTTAAATTTAATCATATTTGCCGTGAGCTTTGCTTGACTGTTAGACCTTTGTCTGGATTTATTATGCGTCTTATATTATTATATTAAGAATAATCTTATCACCCTCCCCCCAATATATGCGTTTTCAACACCTTTGGTTTGTTATGTCTCTGCCCGATCCCCTTTAACCTTACTTCGTTGAGTTCTAAAGCTTATTCGTGCAAATTTCTAACCACGAATAATAAAATTAATGAAACTTATATTTAGTCCATTAGCCTCTGTCGTTGATCTTTTTTCTCAGGGGATCGTTAGTTCCGTTTTCCTAAATTTGCAATCTCATGGTTTTCTGCAAATCGTTGTAGTGCCCTAAAGGAAATGTAAAAACAAGTAGCAATAACAAATTGAGGTCACTGCATCGAAACAGGTGTTGTATTACCACTCGCGATAAGCGCAATTGCTTCCGCGGAGGCCATTACTAAAGTGTCTACGTAAATCACGGCAGAATTAGATCGACGTACAATAAAAGTTTCATATATTTTCCCCGAGAACGATAAAAAGTCCCGGAGATGGTATCTTAGCGTATTTATACATAGTAAATTATTCTAACCATACAACGTAACTACTAATTTATAACCTACTCAAGGCCGGATTCAGGAAACAGTGGGGCTACTTTACTTACTTATTTTACTATTGTTACGAAGAGCACAACTGCTTGGATTGTCTCAGTGTTGCACCCACTTGTTTTTAATAAACCGTTAAAGGTTAAATATCACAATACATATTTTTTCCCTACCTTAGCCGTAAAAGACATTACGTCACTGAACGACCTTCCGTAAGTTGCATTTACTAGGATGGCTGTGAGGTGGGACGTAAATTTTTACTTGCTTCTCTTGGGATGTAAGTGATTGCAATCAAAATGGTTACAAATCCATTGTTACGGATCTAAGCCTACATTAAATAATTCTCTATTCTTATTTGAATTTTAAACTTAATTTAAGGGCTGTAGTGATCCGTAGTGTCTATTTCTCATTGGTTGATAATTATTGCAAATATTTTAGTGTACATCTCGATACTTGAAGATATTTGTTAGAATAGCTTAGTAACCACTTGCAGGTTTCTGAACGCATTCCGTGACGTCAGAATTTACGTTATAAGGGGCGCAGGTGTAGCAACGATCGGGCTAGTCGACAAGGTTAAAGGACTTTATTTTTATATTTCAATATGGCAAGTCGAAAAACTGCTCTTGGCGGTTTTTTATTAAAAGGTAATGTTTTATGTTGATAATGTAGTTGCTATTTAAGGTAATCTGATTACATTTGGTAATTCCAGTCATGTTTTAAGTATGATGTTGGTACTGTAAAACCGTTAGTTATCTAATCATTAAAGGAAATATGTATGTGTTACCTGTTGCTTTTGGCTTAGAATTTGATGTTTTATGCATAAATGAGTGTGGTTTGGTTTAACAACCGAAAACTAATATTTACCTATTTGAATTGTTTATTTAGTATCTAAATCAGAGTAAAAGTAATATTTATTTACTTATTTGAAATAATGTTTATTTAGTATTTAATACAGGGTACGGACTTCCATTGCATTGTACTTATTACAGAATCAATAGTAAACGTAGCATTGCTGTGATTTATGGCAATGAAAGGTACTAACATCATATTAAATCAAATTATTAGGCAAGTTTGAATATGAACAGAACTATATTTCTATGTTATATTTCTTTTAATTTTGAGGTAGTAATCGAAATATTCACAAAGTTGTGTACATATTTTTTTGGTTGTAAGTTGTAATGCCACGATGTATTTAATTTTTAAAAGATACGTTTTAACCGATGCAATTATAATGAATAATTTTTAACATTTGCTTACTAGATTTAATATATTTAACTAACATGTATCTATATAAAAATTTAGCGCTTGAATCTGGGCTTGTATTTATGCTGTAGAATTGTGTGGTATGTATTTGCTGCCAACATATTTTATATTTATTTGATATTTGTGATTCATTTGACATTTTTATTATGTGTAATTGTTTTATTTCAGCATATTAATCACAATTCCAACTGCAGCGCTCATATCTTGGTTTAAACGTAATCATATGTTTGTTGTGTTGTTTATCCTATTATCGAGCCAATTTTCCTATATAATTAACTAGTATTTAACGTTTGTAATAATTTATTGTGATGTAATTAAATTGAACCTCTGGTATGACTGACCATCTCGTGCCTCCGCGTTTGCATTTATGACTATGTTGGAGATATACTATTCAATAACCAGCGCCTTTTAACTATGCGCAATCATGTCGTAAGTTCATTTCAGCAATTTCATGTCGTCTTGTCAACGTACTCTTGTACTCTTGCAATATTTTGTAACACGGGCTGGAAACTGTTAATAAATGTATGTGGGAGCGTGTGATTTAGCCTTGGTGAATATTAATAACATTTTATGTCCGTGCGAGGAGGAACCTTGATAGTCAAGGCAGATTTTACCTTCCTGGTGTTCCCCCTCTTTCAACTTTAGTTGGGTAGTATTGATTATCCGACCTAAATACCTACCAGAAAAGTGTACACTAACGTTTCTTTATTGTCATGTGTTGTATGTCTGGGAAACAGTTGACATCCCATTAAATTCAATGTTAGTGATCTGGGTACTTGTACGTTACCCGTCCTTGTCGAAATGTGCAAAATGCAGCTGGAAGTGTGAAGACAGTTTGGGGTTTTCTCTGCCGTGCTCTTTCTCCAATCGCACAGGTTGAGTACGGCACCGTTTGCTTTAAATGTCATTTTTCTATGTTTTCATGCGAATGACCTTAACGCCATCTTCCTTGTGTGAGTTTGAGTTACATGATAACAACACAACGTAGGAGTCGTCGAGCCACTGCCACTGGATGTTAGATCATAGAGCTCGGTGTGCCGTTATAGAGGGCGCTTGGGTCAGCCTTCAGGTCGGTTACACTACAGGGCGTTTTTAATGATCTAGAAATTGGAGATAGGGAAAAAAAGAGATTTACGGTGCCTCGACATTTTGCAGCTTTCGCTTCGCTCGGACTGCAAACCGTCTCGTCACCGTAAACCCTACTTACGTCCCTTAGTATGTAATATACTATTATACCCTTAGTTATTCAATTATTTTTAATACGTGTAAATAATGTGTATATTAAAATACAAGCAAAACAAAAATGTATAATACACAAGTAAATTTTGAACGCTAAGGGTCTGTGCCTGAAAATTAATCTGGCTTTTTCCCCATTGCAAATTTTCTGTAGACGAATATTAGATTTTCGTATATTAAAAAGAAGAACATAAATTGGGGTCCATTTCGGACAAAGTAAGGAGTGAAACCTTTCCATAATGAAGTGACGCCCTCTTTGGTGACCATTTGATACCAACAATTTATCAGACCACTGTACTCAGGTTTCCCGTTTATGGTTTTCATGTTCTGTAACCTGCAAACAACATTTATCAGTATTTTATATGGTTAGTGGATCGTATTAACAAGTTATATTATAAAAGGTTTGAGTCTTTTTAGCTTTTCGGAGCATATCTGTGGTAACTTTAATTCTAGGCACTCAATCGCACCTCTTACCATAGATTTTTGAACCCTATTAATGCAGAATTTCTAACAACTGTGGTATTTTTTTATTTGAAGTTGCAATAACAAATAAGTATAGATAAAATTCATCGAGTTATTATCAAGGTTTAAAGAGGAACTAGACTTGGTTTTCACTCCCAGCGGGAGTGAGTTGTTTTCACCCCGCACACTTTTGCCTGTTATCGTTCGAGTGGGCGGCGGCGTTTGTTTAATAAGTAGAAGCAAAAATAATTGTAAGTTTCATAAATATATAAAAACAAAAGTGAAATAGTAAAAATTGAATGCTTTCAACAGTTTTAAACAGTTCGGAAGTCTTCGGTAATCTTCGGAACTCTTCGGAAGGCTTCGTGGTTGCTTGCGAAACCAAAACAAACTTAAACACTTATTGAACGAATGTATTATACAGTTTAACGGGGTGTAAGAGTTTTTAGTAGTCTTCGGAACTCTTCGGAAGGCTTCGTAATTTGTTTGTGAGGCCGAGTGGCAACTTGAATGACGGTAGTTAGAAAATATTTACAGTTTGAAGAGATCTAGACGTCTTCGGCGGTCTTCGGAACTCTTCGAAAGGCTTGGTGTTTTACTTTTGAGACAACGTTAAGTTACAAAGAATTATGATATGAAATTAAAACTACTAATTGAACATACCGGGTGGTAGAAAAGTCCCGGAACGGTCAAATATTTTGGGAAATACTCATCGCATCAAAAAGAAAAAATACGTGTTCAATATTTTTTTAAAAGCTATCCAATGACACCAAAATTGAACCCTCACCCCACCCCCTGGGGGTAGGGGTGGGGCAACTTTAAAAAAGTGGAAACCCCCATTTGTTATTGCAAATTCGGATTCGCCACAAAATGTTAGTCATAATTTTTTTAGGTTTTTTGCAGATGGCGCTTCAATAGACAAAAATTAACTATTTCTAGAAAAATTGATGGATCAGAAAATAAAAGAAGTAAAATAATAAATTATTTATTTCATACATAACGAAATTACCGCCGAAGCTGTTCAAATTGACCACCTCTCGTCGCGCTTTTAGGTCTTCCAGATCGATCTTGGTTCATCTTTCACCGAACCAGTTCGCTCAAAACGATTCACTGTTCGACTCACAGTAGATTTAGAAATCGGTTGACGTTCCGCATTGACTTCATTGAATAAATCTGCGACTTGCTTCAATGATCTTTCTTTATCTCCATACCTCCGCATCATCAGGACAATTATTCTTTCTTTTTCAGACAGAGACATCACGAAATAATATCAAAAGCTAGTAACGAAATGAAAACTAAAATGAATGTAATTCTGACATTTTTCGATTTCAAATGTTTTTGTACCCTATTTTGGTTTTGTCAATTACAACGCCTTCTATCATCCAAAATGGTTTGTATCGTAGGTCAATTTGGGGTAATTTATCCTGCGGAATCCGAATCTGCAATAACCAATGGGGGTTTCCACTTAAACTTTTAAAGTTGCACCACCCCTACCCCCCCGGGGGTAGGGGTTTAATTTTGGTGTCATTGGATAGCTTTTAAAAAAATATTGAACACGTATTTTTTCTTTTTTTGATGCGATAAGTATTTCCCAAAATATTTGACCGTTCCGGGACTTTTCTACCACTCTGTATATACAAGCATAGAGAGGTTCAAAAGTCTTCGGTTGTTTTCGGAAGGCTTCGGAATTTATTTGTGAGGCCCAGTGAGAACTTGATCAACGATAGATGGAAAATATTTGTAGGTTTAAAAGGCCCCGACGTCTTCGGTGGTCTTCGGAACCTTTCGTGGTAGTGGTGCCTTAGGCCTCGTCGAGTGCGACGGTGTTGATCTCTACGGGGGTGTCGTTCCGGAAGTAGAGTTGACAGACGCAATCACAATAGCGATTTGTTGGTGAAGCATGGAACGGAGCTTAACGCCCATACGTAGTTTAGCAACTATTGATTAATGAATTATAGTGACGTGCCCTAGGTACGGCGGCGGACAACTTCACCGTTGGAGAATACGCAGGCTATGGAAAGCACTGCGTGCTGAAGTATAGCAGGCTATGGAGAGAACTGCCCGCTGGAGTATTAGCAGACTATGGTGAGCGCTGCCAGTTGATTCTTTAGGCTGTAGGGAGCGCTAAGGAATGCCTTTCGAAGAATTTGCAATTATATTTATACACTTCCATTTCCTATGCTTCCTGTGTTGAAAAAAGTTAATGTCTTTAACCAATGAAATTGTGTGCATCAAATTTCTAATGTAAAAGAATGTCCAAATTTTGTTTGTCCAATGAGTGTACAGATTTTTGCGAAGCACAAAAAATGAGTTGGAATTTCTCGCGATTCTTAGTTTGTTCTGTTTTCAGCTCGGGCATGGTGACATAGTAAACATCCCGCCCGCTAAAGAGTGTAGCAGCGTAGCTAGGTTGTTGTGAGAATGCAGGGAGATCCATGTGGTCAAAATAGTTAGAAAGTATACAATTATGAATCTGAGAAGTTTCAGAATGCATATTTTTTTCGTTGGTTTCCAACTTAATCACAATTACTCTGCTGAAATGAACAAGCTAGAGTCATTTGAGTTAGAAAGTTAGTTGAGTTAGCTAGAAAGTAGTTAGAAAATATTTATAGTTTGAAGAGGTCCAGACGTCTTCGGCGGTTTTCGGAACTCTTCGGAAGCCTTCGTGTTTTACTTGTGGGACAACGTTAAGTTACTAAGAATTATGATATGAAATTAAAACTACTGATTGAACATGTATACAAGCATAAAGAGGTTCAGAAGTCTTCGGTTGTGTTCAGAACTTTTCGGAGGGCTTCGGAATTTATTTGTGAGACCCAGTGAGAACTTGAACAACGATAGTTGGAAAATATTTACAGGTTTAAGAGGCCCAGACGTCTTCGGTGGTCTGCGGAACTCTTCGGAAGGCTTCGTGGTAGTGGTGTCTTAGGCCTCGTCGAGTGCGTCGCCGTTGAACTCTACGGGGGTGTCGTTCCGGAGGTAGAGTTGACAGACGCAATCACAATAACGATTTGTTGGTGAAGCATGGAACGGAGCTTAACGCTCATACGTAGTTGGTTAACTATTGATTGATGAATTATAGTGACGTGCACTAGGCACGATGGCGGACAGCTTCACCATCGGGGAATACGCAGAAAATGGTAAAATAATTGTCGCAGTTATCGTTTTTATTTGGACCCACCATCAATTGCAACAAATTTTTCTGAGGCGTTGGATATTTAAATACAAATAGAACTAAAACTTATCTCAACGTCCTAAAACAAATACACTTATCTTTTAAAACGCAAAAAATAAACAGATCGCCTCGGGTATCGAACCCGTAACTACGCGCATGTTATTCGTATTTGTTACCGCAGAGCTATTGCACCTGACAAAACTGATAATTCCGTTTGTGCTGTTTATGTATTTACGAAATATTATGCAAATTTCACGAACAATTGTAACTCTTCGATCGGGTCCGTTCGTTTCCGTCAAATAAATTTAATTATTTTTTTTTAATAGCCATCTAGATAAAAATCGATACGTTTTTATATTCCTAATTTATTTGGAAGACTAAAAACGTATGTTATGTATTTGTAGCATTTTATTTTAAAACTTATAAAAATAATTTTGTCATCTTGAATTTTGACAATGCCGACTCGGTCGCCTCCGACGGCCCTCAAAACCCTTTTTTTGGTAGTTCTCGCTTTAATTTTAGAAACTTTAAGCACGAATATTTAAAAAAATACACTACGCATTGCAGAACCGCGCCGAATTGAAGTTCCAATTTGTTTCTAAGACGTTCCCGCTCATATTAGATATTTTATGAGGGCCCGTGACGATTTGCTAAAACCGCATCTAATTTGTTTCTTCGTCTTGTTAATGTGTTTTTGCTGCTTCTTTTGCACTGCGCGTTCTGCTCATTCTTAGGTAAAAATTTACTTGATTTTACTTTTTAACACTGTTGCGTTCATTTATGGCCGATGAATTAAAAACCACATCGATTCTGTTTCTACTCTTCTATACGTCAAAAATATCCGATATATTTTACCTTTTCATAATAAATACGCTCGCGAATAATTTTCAATTTCAATCTATTTACTCTAAAACGACGAGTTTACGCTATAAATTCTATAGCTGGCACCTTGTTTTGAGTATCCGTTAACTGACTACACATTACTATAGCGTGAAATTAACCCTTATACTGCTACGACTGAAAGACTCGTTGAAATAGTGTATTCTATTATTTGGTAAAGCTTGAGTCGAGTTTTCTAATCTCCTTTTTGGTATGTTGATAACGCGAGGATCGGAGTTCGAATTTTTGTTATTTAAAACAATTTCAATTTGATTCTGCAGTTCCTTCTCTTATGTATTTTTCTAAACTACTCGTTCTATTACTCCAAGAGCGATGCACATTTTTTCTTTAGAAGAAGTGTAAATTTTGGATGTATCGGTAAGTGCTCTTGAGTTATTAATACTAGTAAGACTCTTTCTCTAGCTCTTAGCTGGAGGCCAAATTGTTTTACGTAGGCCGATTATTCTTCTTATGTAGAACCAACTGCGCTGGTCTGTGTTCCGCTGTTGCAGGGAGTGTCGCAGCGCTCAATATCTGTCGACCGTGGTGACGCTACTTCTGGACCCCAGCGTCCGGACGCTTCGCTTCCGTGAGTGCAATGGGCACCCGATAATAGCTGGTAGTTGGAGGTGTGTTGTATTAGTCTTCCCATATATCGGGAGCACCTCTTTTCTACCTACTTTGGTTGCTCGTGTGTCGCTGGTGCTCCATAGTACTTCACTAAATGATTTTTAGAATTTGTGCTACCGTAAATAACTTTTTTAAAACCCTGGTGTTATGAGCAAACATAAACAACAGCAAGTATAAATACTAATTTTTTTCTTTCTTTTATTAATGATTACTAAATGTCAAACGAAATGCGCACTTCGTACGTAAATTTCTAAAATTTGTTCTTTATAATACAACTATTTATTTATTTTTTGTTGACTCACACCGAATTCTTTTTTTTATTAATGTTTACTGTAAATAGAAAATCAATGGCGATGTATTTTTTGTGTTGCTAGGAATCCCCCTCTCCGCATTGGTAGTTAGCCACGTATTTCTACGTTTCTTGCGTTCTGCTTCGCCATTGTGATTCGTGCAGGTCCGCACTTTAAATATCCTTTCTATTTCTAACGGACCCGCACGCTGCACGACGTGGCATAAATTTCTGGCGCCCAACGTGTCCCGATTTTGTCTTGAGTAATGTTTACTTCGATTTTGGTTCGTGTAACTTGGCCCCGAATTTGTTTTGGTGTGTTGGTTTAGATTCTTTTTTTCTTTCGACTTTGATTGCTATAATTTTATTGGCAGACGCAACTATTCGCTTGACTACTATACTCGTTTAGATCTGTGTTTATGTTTAGCTTGTCAATTTATTTTAAATTCGGATTTCTCAAAAAACTGCTATCTTTTTCCTGAAATGTTCGCTTCCACACAACGAAAACCCGTCTACCGGATGCAGGACATTATTCTCAATCGACCCCTCCCGTTCGCGACCCTCTTGGACCGTCCCCCTCGAGGGCAAATCCCGATTAGTCCAACCTCTGCCATCTCAACTCCAAAGCGTAAGTCGGAGCAAAACCAGACTGTCAAGATTTATAGCTATTTGACTAGAAGTGGTTTCTAGTCCCTACGGGACTGATTTCTGTTCGCATGGAGAGCTGGTTCGACTGTGAATTCTTGCGCTTCTGAATACCTTTTGTCTCAGAATCTCTTTCCTCGCAAGCTCTTTTGCGCAGTCTCGTTTTCGTGATATCATATTCCCTTATACTAAGGAATACCGATAACGCCTACACGCTCTTGGGTTTCGCGCTTTGTACAACCTTGTTTAAATAGTTACGCCATTTTGACTGCATATTGCTTTGCTTTAATGTTAGGTATAGGAGAAAATTTATTTTCCCATTATTATTATTGTATGTCTCAATTAGGTTAATACTCATAAAGTTGCGGTTTCTAGTTCTCACGTTTCGTAGGAAATTAACCCACTATTTTATAGTGCGCATTGCATCAAACCTATTTCTTCTGTTCAAAGGAATGTGTGGTTTTCGTGCTAATCAATAAAAACGGTTGACGGTTGGTGGACGACAACGAAGAATTCACCAAAAAAGGCGCGCTTTAAACTCTTTATCGTCAACTATGCTACGTACATCGACGAAGCCTAAAAAAAGAACCAAGGAGAGAAAATGACCGGGCTTAATCAGTGAGTAGACGGGGTATTTCACATACAAAAACAAAGGAAAGTCTGAAATAAAATTATACTCACTCATTTACAACTCACAACTAAACATACACAAAAAACTCTAATTAAAAAAAATATGTACAAAAGCACAATAGTACCAAAAAAATGAGCGATGAATAATTACAAGCTACACATATCAACAAAATCAAAAGAATTCACTTTTAAAATAGCTATTTAATTTATAAAATAATTTTTTCGATTTAAAGTGAATAGATTTGAAATTGAAAATTATTAGGTAGCGTATTAATGTAGTAAGGTCTAATATACCGGGTGCTGTTGGAGGATTTGAGCAGGATCTAAGTAAGTGAATAATGAAATACTAAAAAGGGGTAGGTTTTAACTGACCATCGTAAAGTAAACGTAACAACCTATTATACCATATCGACGTGTACATTTTGTGCGTGAAACACACTGAAGTTTACCTGTGAATTTCTTACCTTTCCAATATCTCCTATCCCAATATCTCCTGTTCTCTAAAATTGTACGTTCAACAGCCAACTTCACTTCAGCAATTTTAAGGTAAAACCAACACCCGGACTTATCTAAAACCCATTGAACAATTTAGGCGCCAGCATAGATCTACCTTAAACTACGACTATCACTCAAAAGTAAGCTTTAGTTTATTTGTAGTCAATTGCATTGTTTTCTATTGTATTTAAATTTTGCAATGTTCCGCCATCTATTGAATCATGCTTGGTACCAAAGGATTACCTTTAACTGGCGTTTTTACTATGCTCTACGTTGAGCGTCATAAATTATCATAAGAAGAAACACAAGTTAAAGGTAAACATTTAGTACTAAGCATGATTCAGCCGATGGCGCAACATTGAACAATTTAAATACAATGAAAGACAATGCAATTAACTACACATAAACTAAAACTTACCTTTGAGTAATAGTCGAAGTTTAGATCTACGTTGGCGTCTAAATTGTTAAACGGGTTCTTTTGAGATCTGCGTACTACTTTTCTTCAGATTGCTGCGGTGAAGTAGGCTGTTAAACCTACAACTTTAGGAAACAGGCGATATTGAGATATTGGAGAGGTAAAAAATTTACGAGTAAACTTTATTGCGTTTCACGCACTGAAACGTACACGTCGATAAGGTACGATAGTTGACGATGAAGTGATTAAAACGCGCCTTACTCGTGAACTTGTCGTTGTTCCCCACCAATCGTCAAACGCTTCCATTGGTTAGCGCGATAACCTCACATTCCTTTGGACAAAAGAAAATACATGTTTGATGGAATATATACTATAAAATTGATGGTTAATCTCCTAAAATACCTGAAAACTGAAAACCGCAACTTTATGCGCAATAACATAATTTAAACATTTTTTTTTATTTATTTGTTCCAACGTTTCAGTAGTTTGCTAATTTAAGTAGACCTGGCTTCTCCCAGAAAGTAACCGTCAATAAGGTGTGTGTGCGCGCTTGAGGGCATGTGTTATGTGTATGTATGTGAGGGTTGTGTGTATGTGTATTGTGTGTGTGATGTTGATATCCGTGTTACGTCCCCCCCTCTAGGACCAGGACCATCGGCAGCCGGATATCCCAGTCGTCAAGGAAGAACGCTTAACGGATATTGCCTTATCAGTTTGGAACATTGGCAGCCGGAAATCTAGATGTTGAAAAGGCAATTTAAATATACAATAATAATGATGGGAAAATAAAGCTTTTTTTTGAATTAAAAACATCCCTTGAACTAGTATTAAAGCCAAACTTAGTGCAGCCAAAAAGCGTAACAAAGTATAGGTATACCTACGCGTTCTTGAGCTTAGCGCTCGAAGCTTCCTGCTTTTGGCATTGGTTCGTCCACGCGTTTTTGCGCCTAGCGCTCAAAGTTAAGTTTCTTGAAGAATTGATCTGCCACGCGTTCAATGATAAATAATGACGATATACGGTGCAATGTATGTGAATGTATGTATGCATGTACTACATTCCGTTTGCAAAATAAAGTGATCCCACTGCTCTCTAATTGTTGTATCTTATATAAACATTAGTGTTTAGTTCCTGAAAGTAAACACAACATATGTGCAGTCACTTCTGATGTTAGTCATTAGAAGTTAATAGTGTTTCTCCATATTTTAATAGTAAAGCTTCGCACACGTTCGTTCCGTTTACGACCCTATTTTGACAGATGTTGATTAATTTCCCGTAACTATACCACCTATTTCTCGAAAAATAGACCCCCGTACGTGGAAACGGCATCGTATTAAGCTTCTAAATCGATTATCGGGTCTTCCCGTGTATATTAAGTATTTTATAAAGCCTCAAAGCGAATTTTGCAAACCAACTCGATTTTCCACCTTTCTATAACGCTCATTTAGATGGACACGTTATGGGCTCTCTCTCTCACCCCGCGCATTCGGCTCCTACGTTCGGAAAAATTCTGGCTTTTTTATATGTGAACTTCTAAAACGATTTTAATGTACGTATTAAGCAGAGGTGCGTGAAGTTAGCCGCAACATTTTTGAATTTTTTTAAAATATTAATGTCATAATTAGGCGCTAATTAGGCGCCATTTTGCGCCGCTAAAACTAAATTTTGCGCCGTCTTGGCAAACCAGTTATTGATAAAATAAAATTTTTCCGGTCAAGTTCACGAAGCCACATTTTTTTTCAATTTTCAGAAAATCTTTATTCCATAATTTAGCGCCAATTAGGCGCCATTTTGCGCCGTTGAAACGAAATTTTGCGCCCTCCTGTGTAGCAAGTTATTCGCAATACACTATTTTTCGGAACTCCAAAAACGTGGTTGGCCGCGACTTTTTTGAATTTTGAAAAAAATTTTGCACCACAATTAAGCGGTAATTAGGCGTCATTTTGTGCCGTTAAAACAAAATTTTGCGCCCTTCTGTGTAACAAGTTATTCGAAGAAAACCATTTCTCCAAACTAGCCCAAAATCGTGAAATTGGCCGCGACTTTTTTGAATTTTAAAAAAAATTTTGTACCACAATTAAGCGGTAATTATGCGCCATTTTGCGCCGTTGAAACGAAATTTTGCGCCCTCCTGTGTAACAAGTTATTTGAAAAAAACTATTTCTCCATACCACCCAAAATTGTGAAGTTGGCCGCGACTTTTTCGAATTTTGAAAAAAATTTTGTACCAAATTTAAGCGGTAATTAGGCGCCATTTTGTGCCGTTGAAACGAAATTTTGCGCCCTTCTGTGTAACAAGTTATACGAAAAACAACTATTTTTCTGAACTACTTAAAAGCGTGAAGTTGGCCGCGACTTTTTAGAATTTTGAAAAAATTTTTGTACGAAATTTAAGCGGTAATTCGGCGCTATTTTGCGCCGTTGAAACAAAATTTTGCGCCCTCCTCTGTAACAAGTTATTTGAAAAAAACTATTTCTCCATACTTCCCAAAATCGTGAAGTTGGCCGCGACTTTTTCGAATTTTGAAAAAATTTTTGTACCAAATTTGAGCGGTAATTAGGCGCCATTTTGCGCCGTTGAAACGAAATTTTGCGCCCTTCTGTGTAAAAAGTTATACGAAAACAACTATTTTCTGAACTACTTAAAGCGTGAGTTGGCCGCAACTTTTGGAATTTTGAAAAATTTTCTACCAAATTTAAGCGGTAATTAGGCGCCATTTTGCGCCGTTGAAACGAAATTTTGCGCCCTCCGGTGTAACAAGTTATTTGAAAAAATATATTTATCCGAACTGCCTAAAAGAATGAAGTTTTTTGAAAAACGGCGCAAAATGGGGTCTAATTATCGCTTAAATTTGGTACAAAATTTTTTTCAAAATTCGAAAAAGTCGCGGCCAACTTCACGATTTTGGGCTAGTTTAGAGAAATGGTTTTTTTCGAATAACTTGTTACACAGAAGGGCGCAAAATTTCGTTTTAACGGCGCAAAATGGCGCCTAATTACCGCTTAAATTTGGTACAAAATTTTTTTCAAAATTCGAAAAAGTCGCGGCCAACTTCACGATTTTGGGTAGTAGGGAGAAATAGTTTTTTTCCAAATAACTTGTTACACAGGAGGGCGCAAAACTTAGTTTCAACGGCGCAAAATGGCGCATAATTACAGCTTAATTGTGGTACAAAAATTTTTTCAAAATTCAAAAAAGTCGCGGCCAACTTCACGATTTTGGTCTAGTTTGGAGAAATGGTGTTTTTCGAATAACTTAATACACAGAAAGGCGCAAAATTTTGTTTTAACGGCGCAAAATGGCGCCTAATTACCGCTTAAATTTGGTACAAAAATTTTGTCAAAATTCGAAAAAGTCGCGGCCAACTTCACGATTTTGGGTAGTATGGAGAAATAGTTTTTTTCAAATAACTTGTTACACAGGAGGGCGCAAAATTTAGTTTCAACGGCGCAAAATGGCGCATAATTACAACTTAATTGTGGTACAAAATTTTTTTCAAAATTCAAAAAAGTAGCGGCCAACTTCACGATTTAGGGCTAGTTTGGAGAAATGGTTTTTTTCGAATAACTTGTTACACAGAAGGGCGCAAAGTTTCGTTTTAACGGCGCAAAATGGCGCCTAATTACCGCTTAAATTTGGTACAAAATTATTTTTCAAAATTCGAAAAAGTCGCGGCCAACTTCACGGGCGTCGCCGTGGATCAATGTAGTAAGCGTAAGACTACGGATCCCAAGGTCCCGGGTTCAAATCCCGACACGGCCGACTGCTTGAAAAATGGCAGGTGAGCATTTTTCACAAATATTACGCCCTCGTTCGGATGAGAGGTTAAATGGAGGTCCCGTGTGTGAGTGTTGTCACGCACGTTAAAGATCCCTACCTTGCCTGGAACGGCAAGGGTTCGGCAAAATTCTAAATTTCCAGGCAACAAAAAACTCGCCTCCTGGCCAATGTAGTACCTTCGGGTGGAGCATTGGAAATGTAAATTAACGGCCAACTTCACGATTTTGGGTAGTATGGAGAAATAGTTTTTTTCAAATAACTTGTTACACAGGAGGGCGCAAAATCTCGTTTCAACGGCGCAAAATGGCGCATAATACCGAATAATTGTGGTACAAAATTTTTTTCAAAATTCAAAAAAGTCGCGGCCAACTTCACGATTTTGGGCTAGTTTGGAGAAATGGTTTTTTTGGAATAACTTGTTACACAGAATGGCGCAAAATTTCGTTTTAACGGCGCAAAATGGCGCCTAATTACTGCTTAATTGTGGTGCAAATTTTTTTTCAAAATTCAAAAAAGTCGCGACCAACTTCACGTTTTTGGAGTTCAGAAAAATAGTTTATTGCGAATAACTTGATACACAGGAGGGCGCAAAATTTTGTTTCAACGGCGCAAAATGGCGCCTAATTGGCGCTAAATTATGGAATAAAGATTTTCTGAAAATGAAAAAAAGTGCGGCTTCGTGAACTTGGCCGGAAAAATCTTATTTTATCAATAGCTTGTTTGCCAAGACGGCGCAAAATTTAGTTTTAGCGGCGCAAAATGGCGCCTAATTGGCGCCTAATTATAACATAAATATTTTTAAAAAATTCAAAAATGTTGCGGCTAACTTCACGCACCTATTAATCAGGGGTATTATCTTTCAGGTGTAGATGACCTTCAATATCCGAGCATGTAAATTAAATGATAGACATTGTTAAATCATGATTGTAACGCGTTCGCGTTACTTTATATACAAACCAGGTAAGAAGATATAAGTATTAAATTCGCATGGTCAGAATAAATGTGGACGTACACTGTTTATAAAGATTTTACGATTTGTTAAGATTAATTAAATGGGATGTTTTAATTCCTTCATTTCTAGAAATGTAAATAAAATCATGTCATCAAACTCTAACACCAAAAGCAATTAAAGTATTTTTCCCAATAAATTATAAAGTGTAATAACGACAGACAAAAAAAATTGTAATCAAACTTGACGCATTAAATGTCGTGTCATAAGACGCGAACTTTGCAATACACGTGGAAATATAATTAATAGACAGTGAAGATATGATAAACAAAACCACAGATTATAAAATAATGCAATAAAACCACACGCAAAGAACCGCAGAATCCGCTGAGATGCGGAATAAACAACAATATTTGATACATGTCGCGTCACACGTCTAGAACAACACTTGCGACAGCAAAACATATCAAAAGGACGATCCACTATAAGTAAAGACGATGATAAAACTGTGTTAAATTGCAGAATACAGTGTAATAATTAGATAATACGCGAAAACCTTTCCCATTACATTTTATTTTCCAATTTTCCACCCGAAATTATCACATCGGCTAGGAAGAGAGTTTGTTTTACCTAAATTTTTTAATTTTGCCCAACTATAGTTATTTCAAGCAATTGCTTGAAATCTTTAACGTACGTGACTACACACACACGGGACCTACATTTTACAACTCATCCGAACGAGGGTGTATTTTGTGAAAAATTCTCATCTAATACATTTCAAGCCGTCCCTGTCGGGAATCGAACCCGGGGCCTTGGGCTTAGTAGCCACGCGCAAACCAACTAAGCCTCGGAGCCGCCTGGGTAGATATGTTACGACATCTACACAATGATAGGAACGGGTGTAAAAATTCCAAGTGTGTAACCATCCAAACAGAAGGTAAAATACGATCGCTGTTATGCAACCGTAAGCGGGGGTAAGCCCAACAGTAAAGAAAAAGGAAGTCGAAAAGTAACACAACTTATGTATGCAAAGAAACAAGTATGTAATAAAAAATTATTTCTTGCTTGATTTTTTATTATTAACTCTATCCTCGTGACTATCAGCTAAAAAATTACACCTTTAAATTTCCTAAACCCTAACCTGATATCACAAGGTCGAGAATTTCTTCTTATTAAGGTAAGCCCAAGGTAAAGTTGGATGGAGAATGGCTTGAGATAAAGAAAAACTCTTAAGACATAAACGGCTAGTCTAGTGTTAGCTCTGGGTAGATTTTGAGCTTGGGTCATGGGTTGATAAAAGACCAAAAATATATTTAATGAGCGCCACCGTATTTTTCAATACAATAACCAACAAAATTTAACTGTGCTTGTATAAGGGGAATGCGGAAACCTTATGTCAACACCATTAACATAGCCATAAAACCTGAATTTCACTCTTTAAAACACACTTACCAAGACCTCAAACACCAGATGTCATACAGATGTCTTGGCTTGACCTGTGAACAAACAAAGGTACAACATGGACATCATTTGTGTCCTCAAAAATATTTGCCAAAAAAGAATTTAGGCTTCTAAAATATATACCCAGGGAATTTGTTTTCATTACACACAATTTCTAATCGGGGATGACTTGCAATTTTTTTTCTTGAATTCTAAATAATAAAAAGTCACTTAAAAACAAAATAGATTCTATTTGGATAAATTTCTGGATTCATGTAATTATAATATTTAAATTCGTATCTCTTAAAAAATTTTCACTTAATTATTTTTCTAGAACAGAAATATACTAGTAAAGTTTTGCATTCAAAATTAGGAAGATCTCTGAATGGATCTTTCTGCAAAATTTAAATATACTGACTTGAAATTTTCTAAGTTACTCATAATACATAAGTTTCTTTAAATCAATGAAGTACTTCCTTGACCTTCACAATAAAATTTAATTATCAAAGTGCTGATATTGTAGAAGGTAATTACTCTAAGTTATTTTTATTTAACAGTAAGTACGCGAGTTTCACATGTCGATGAAAAATGCAAGTTCATGACCTCAAAATATTTAAACATATTTTAAATTAAATTAAGACGACATGTGACGTCTAGATAGGACAACTGAATCTATGTTTTTTATATATCTGACATAAAATGTCATTCACAGCTTTACCAAATGTACACTTTGTGTACGTGTAAACATTCTGACACACAATAGATTTGTTAATTAATTTGCTGTTTCATTAAAAGCTTTTTACGTTACTCAAATTTTTAATGTTATATTCTTTATTGCAATTTAATTAATGTTCAAAGTGATTAAATCCTAAGGTACACTCACGTGCTACGAAACTGCTCTGAACGAAAGATATAGGACCTTGACCTCAGCTATCGGAAATTTCCATAACCATCGAATATCAAAGTTCTTCTTTCTACAACGATTACATAAAGAAACCAACTCAGCTTGATTGAATTTACGTTACAAGTAAGCCGGCTGGAGGGGCGTGCGCTCATTTGACCTTCGCTTGTGGTTAACACAAGCAAAAGTTCAACCGCGAGTTCGCGATATTAACAGTTGTGTCGGTTGGAAGTAAAGAAATACGGAAGTTAAAATAGAAAAGGGTAGATAAAATTACGAGTTCACCCCCTAATATTTTTAGATTTTGTTGTATTAAGTAAGATAAGGTAACGAAGTGATGTGGTTAAGCAGACACTGGTTTTTCTCTCCAGGATAAAGACTTAGATTAGAATATATTACATCGTAAAAACGAAATTCTATAGTGGGAAAAATACCGTAGTTAGACATGCAACGAAAAAGAATGAATTAATTATCGGGGAGCAGTTAATTAAAAAACGTCAAAATGTGGTTACACGAGCGAGTAGAAAAAAAGGGAGTTAAAGGTTTAAAGTGAACGAAACAGCCTCAGGAAAAAAATATGGATGTTTCTGCAGTAAATAACAAACGCGACATGCAACTAATTTTTTGAACTTACGCTTGCACGGGCAAGGTACTTTCAATTCATGTTTGTGGAACAATTGTTGTTGTGACGGGTTAAAGGCGTTAGGAACTGAAAAATTTGCCCTTTTATTAATTTGGAATTTTGTGTGGTGTTAAATGAGCTGTTGTTTGCAGGACGAAAAATGAAAATATTGAAAAAGCGGAAAGCTGGTGCTTTCTGGATATTATTAATTTTTTTAAGAGATGAATAGAACTGTGAGTAATTATAAGCTATTAAGTTTATACTTATCAATTATGTACGGGTGGATTGTAAAAATTAATTATTTGTATTTATGACATAAGAAATTGATCGAATATGAAGATGATTACTTTGTTGAACGATGATTTCGCGACGAAACGAATGTTGGTTAAATTTAAGCACAATAAAATATTGATATTAAAGAATTTTAAATGGACTATAAAAAGATAATCAAAACGCTGGTATTTAATTAATAACCATGTTGGTTATTAAAGACATTTCTAGAAATTGGAATTTAGAAGGTCTAGTAATTTAATATGGGAAACAAAAAAATTTGTAGTGATAGTATTTTTGATTAATTTAATTTAATCATTCTTTTTTGGATATTTTTTTACTAATGCCTGGCCGGAGTGAGGTTAAGAAAATTTAGTTTTTTTACGGAAAGTAGATTTGGATTTTTACTAAAATTATTTAATGTTAATAGAATTAAGTTTAGGTTGAATTTTACTTAAATTTATTTAAAAACTAGGTAAACAGGACCATTTGTAAAGGATACCTAGCTACCCGGTGCTGGAATCGTATTTGAAAACGGCATTTTATATTTCAATTTTATTTTATTGGACCAAAAATTTAATAATTGTTTTAAGTTGGTTTAGAAAACGGTAACGTATATAGTAATCGAATTTAAAAACCGAAACAAAAGAAACCTATGCAGAATAACCACCGTCAGTGTAAGAATAATATCGAAGGGATTGCTGGACAAACGGTTTGGCGCCTTTTGATAATAAACAAAGAGAAAAAGTTTCTCAGGGTAAGTAATAAACGTAACGTAGTTTTTTGCACTTCAGCCATTTTATATATTATCTTTATTTTTTTTGTTCGAATTTTATAATTTCTTCCATAGGAACCCACTCCAGCACTACTGCAGTTAGCTGAAGCACCCTTATATTATTACGGAGTTGCCACCGCTTTAGGGTAAATCAAAATTTATTGACGTGATGCTCATTTTACCCGCAACAAGGGGCAAAGTATTATTTAGTGGTAGATTTAGGAAACCAAAGCCAACGGAGACCGATTCTGAATAACTACCTTCCAGGCAGAAAGGTTGTCCGTGGTAAACGAGGTTTGCCAAGACAGACGGTGGTTTGGTGACAAAAAGAAAAATTAAAAAGTTTTCAAGGTAAGTGCACATCTAAAAAGTATGAAGTAGCAGTTTTTAATATCACATGCGAAGTAGAGCTTTTATTATAAAAACAAAGATTTAACAAGAATTTTTAATGGAGTTGGAAATTTAAACATCTGAAAGAAGTAATTCAAATCCAGCTGGTGCCTGAAAGTGAGAAACAACTCATAGAAAGCCACTAATCGTACGAGGGCGTTAGAACAGGCCGTTGCAACGTTATAGATCTAAGACAAGTAATCTCTTGCATATGTTGCTGAACTTACGTTACTTATACATTTTGTACTAACTACATGAATGTGATCGCCATTGACATAAATATTTATTACATGGTGAGGTTTTTAATAAGGTTGAGATATATTTTCCAATGACTACAATTTATATATCACAAACATAAATAATTATTTTAGTAGATATTTTACCAAAATAAGATTTATACAGCTCCAATATTTTCCAATCGTTATATGCTTTATTTTGAAAATTGATCAATCAACAAATGAGATGTTTAAAAGTCTTTCACATTTTATATTTATTCTTGTTTTTTAATTTAAATGCTTATAAAGTTTATGGTTGGTGAGCAAGAAGTGATGATGGCCTTGTGTTTTTAGAAAACACGTTGGGATTTTATAAATAATAAGGGATTATGCGCATTTATTTTGCTATTATTTTCATAATAAAATTACAGCGACAAAATAAGTAAAAAATTGTATTTAAAGTAAGCAGCGACCTTGAATATTAAAAAGCTTTCTTTGCTTGAAAGATATTTCGAGTCTCGTATTTTCTTTTCTTGGTTGGTAGAGATTTTTGTTATTTCTAGGTTTAAATCAACCCACAGAAGAGTTAGCCCGGTATCATATGATGTATGTAATCTTCAGTTTTTGTATAGATAAGAAACGCAGTAATATATATTGCTGTGGATTACTCGACGTTGGACGTCCAATAAAAGTGCTGTGGCTGTATGAATCCACAGAGTTCAGTGTGAATAAAAGTGTTATGATGATTCCAATCGCCTGTCGTCTAATTATTCTCGCTAGCTCCTGATTAATAAAAACACTGTAATCATACATCAGATTTATAATAATAGGTAATCATCCTCTTACAAACAATGATTCAATTACAAAATAATGCATCCACAACTTTCGCTTAAAAACAATACCTTAAATATAAAGTTGATAAAAAACGACCTTTTCATAACATATCTTATATACTAAAATATAGAGTCCAGAATATTTCTTTAAACCTAGGATGATCACTCATCAATAACCTGTTAATATGTACAACATTTACCTTTAGAAATCATGTAATTTAATATTCTTCCCCTTAAAAACTATATTAAACGTAACTGAATTTAATTATGTTCAATTTTCACCTTGTGTAATGACAAAATCCTGTACTGCATCTTTGCCAGAAACCCTTACATTAAATTAAATTGACCTTTACACACAACTGAAACTTAAACTAATAAATGAGTTTCTAGAATCAGTTAAAATATCTAAATAAATTAATTTAAATTTTACTGTTACAAATCTTCTTATTTTGAAAACGATCCTAGATCATGGATCGAAACGTAAATAAAGATAATTTTAAAAACTTTGAGTGGTTTAATCCCCAAAGAAGATTAAGAAGAATACTAAACAAACCACAACAAACATACAGGGAGTATTTACCAGTCCATGTTGCATTTTCTTTCAAATCATTTTAAAAGTAAAATTTTTCATGCCAATTCATCCATTACAAATATACATTCATTGAACTTCCATTAATTTTCATATCTTTAAGTAAATTCTCCTTAACAATAGTTTTTAATTGCTTTCAAATCGCCCGTATTCCATTTTAATGTATTTAAATAATTATGACTACCAAATATTGTACATTTTATGTACCACTTTAACTACGTAGCGTATTATATAATTGCATTGACTGCATGCCGACGTTGAAGTTTCAATCAACACTCTCCTCCATTAGGCATAGATTGACCTTTAAATAAAGCGAGCTTCCTTTAACGTAGCCGATTCCAGAGTGTTAGCCGTCGATCTAGGCACTTCGTTATATATTTTCACGTTCGAGTTTATGTGAGACTGTAGGCATGTTATTTACATGTGTCCAGTGAGTTTGAGATTTTTAAGTTTATTGTTTTGTTATACCTTTTATTACCGCTCCAAGCTATTCACAATATTTACATATGTTTTATCTCAACATCCCATCGATTTATAACATGAGGTCATTTAAATACGCTTTTTAATTAGAAAAATAAGTTTTTTTGTCATTAAATTACAAATGAAATCCTTTCAGAATGTTGATTCATACGAATTTCCCGTTATAATTAAATATTTAAATGCATTTGAACGTAAATATTTTTAAGTGCAATGCCTTTATTATTAAATATGTGTGAAACACCTTTAATAATCACTTCTTTGTGTCGAACGTAATAGATACCTTTTTTTCTATCTAAAAAATAATCCTTTTATTATTAAATTCCTCTAATAGTCACGAATTTATGTGTCAAGCGTAAGTAGTACTTTTTACAGGGCATTTCACAAATACGTTTTCTATACAAATAATATGTATTAAATTGGTTCTTTCTGGAATTTTCTTGAATTTACGAAGTCCGATATTTATTATATGATATAATATGACCTTGCTATGATTTTTAATCAATATATTACTGTGAGTCAAGCTAATTTTACAGTGTGTGATAAAGATTTTACGTTATAAATTCGGGAAAATTTGAGAAAAAACCAATTTGATAGACATTTATTTGAATAAAAAAAGTGTTTGTGAAATACACTGTACAAAGGTTTGACACATAAACCGTGGATATTAAAAGAGTTTCAATCACATTAGATAATTAAAGAATTGTGTTTTAGATTAAAAAAAAGGTATTAGTTACGTATGATGCATAAACCGTGGTTATTAAAAGAGCTTAATTTTAAATTAATAATTAAAGGATCGTTTTTTATATTCAAATGCATAAAGAATGTTAATTCTATGTAAAGTAACATGAAGAAATATTCTAAAAGAATTTTAATTTGTAACAAAAAGGTTGTGTTTCTACTCGAAAAGCGTATCAATTTAAGTTTAACTTGTTAAATCAAGTAACAGAAAGTATGAAAAGTGCGTTTAATGGTCAGAGTACTAAAATAGGATGGAATGTTTAAATATAAACCTATAGAAGACGACGCGATCAATGGTGAAGATTTGAGAAAACTGCTGTTACCGTATAGATTAATGACGTCAAGAGGGTTTGGCTTATTTAAATCCAATAGCGAATAGCTGTAGATTAATGATGATTGAAACGTCGAAGTGAGAGCACGCTGCCTTTGATATACATTTTGCGTAATTGAATTTGTACATAGGATGAATAATGCTTGGCAGTAATAATAATTTAAAATATATTAAAATGGAAAATAGATTATTAAAACTACTGCATATTGAAGACAAATTGTAAGAGAAGGATATTACTAAATAGTTTGGTAATGATGTAGGTATGTGGAATAGATCAATTTGCATAAAGTTGGCCCTTTTTAAACAATCTGACAGGGAACGGAGGAGTGACTGATATTAATTTATAAAGATTGGTAGAATGAACATTTGCGAAATCAAAAATCAATAACGAGAAGATACTTATGGTAAAAATTAAAATAATTTGCTTTTGAGTGATTTTATAGATTAAGTAGTTAAGTTACATAATAAGATTTTTGTATGCAAGTCAATTTAATTTAAGGTTTTCTAAGATTTCATTTTTGGCAAATCTATGCAAAGAATTTGTTATTACACAAGGTATAGAAAAACATACTGAATTCAGTTACGTTTTAACACGGTTTTTAAGAGAAAATGATATTAAATTAGATGACTTATAAAACTAATTGGTGTACATATTAATTATAAGAAGGTTTAATTAAAAAGTTATTAATAAGTGATAATCCTATGTTTAAGATATGTTTAATGAGACTAAGCGGAGAACGACATAGAATATGCGTTGTGAAAAGGTAATGGTGTACAAATTAATTGTAAGGAAAGTTTAATTAAAAAGTTAGTAGTGAGCAATTATTACAGGTTTACGATTTGTTTATTAGAGACTAAGGTAGTGAAGAACTTAGGATATATGTGGTGAGAACGTTATTGCGAGTCATTGTGTTTGACTTTAAAATATTATCTGTAAGAAAAATTTTTGTTGCGCATTCATTATTTTTGTATTTGAAAGATTGCTTGTAAGAGGATTACTTTGAATCATTATACGTGTATGACAATGGTTTTATTAATTCTAAAAGATAGGAATCCAGGAAAAGAATCATATTTGCATAGACATTAACAAAACAATTACTTGATTGTTTCATAAAGGCAAGAAGCATCCATTGACTAGTTTCGGCTCTTTGGACTTCATCAGAATTGAGTAATTTATCATCCTTACAAACCAGTAAAAGTTATGTGCTTAATATAAATAAAAAGGCATCTTTGTATATTGGCAAAAGCACCGAGACATCTTATCATCCGATAGAAATAAGAGTCATTGCAGAAGACTGAGGATAAATCCGAAGCAAAATTATTGAATATTATGGGTTCCTTGAGGAATATCAGGCGAAATTAGAGGAAAATCTTTTGAAATTAAAGGAATTTGTCAGAATTCGAGAAAAAGATCGAGGATAAGTTAGAAAGTGGCACTAAACAAATAATACCGGAAACGTCCAAAAACTTAAAAATAGAAGTAAACCGGAAGAACCATGTAAAAGTTTTGGAGTATAAGGATACGATGACGAGCAAGGTAGCCGATGTACGAAAGGATATAATGAAGATGGCCAAGAAGCAGACTATATATTTACAAAATGTTATGGAAGTTGTAAAAATGGACAAACAGGACGAGGGAAATGCACGTAGGGAGACCATGGAAAAGGTTGATAGGAGCTCAGTAACATGATTGATGCTTTTAAAAAAACAGGCGAGTGGAAAGTTTCAAGATGTAAATAAAAATTTCCTAAAAATAATAAAACAACTAAGTAATTTAGAACGGGTACGACATGGTTGGTGTGATCAGATGTTATGCCCCATTTGGCTACACTACAACTTTATTTTAATAATTACCTTAGGGGACTTTCTTGTAGAATTAAGTAGGTTATTGCACATTATATAAATACGGTTTTGAGTTCCCAGCACTGCTCCGGGAATTAAATATAATTATTATTATGTATTTTGTGCGCGCAAACGTTTCTCACGGCTCAAAATAAATTTACGTCATTGGTTTGGCCAATGAAACGCCCTACGTTTAAGAACAGGTGGATAGTTGATGAAGTGAGAAACGGAATGATGTCCAGAATATTCAGATTACGCTGGGATTACACTGAAGGACAAGTCATAAATAGTGCGTTATTATGCAGGGAGGTTTTCTGTCTGTAATACCTCTACATTTCCTTTAATTAAAATTTGTGTTCCGCGTTTTAATGTTGTAGGCTATCAACGAACTCCACTGCTACCTGGTGAAGAATAGCCGCTGAAATCAATACGCCTAGGCTTACGTAGTTAGAGGAACAATACATAGGGCATACCGCGCCGCAATAGCCTTATTAATAGGATTCATTCATTGGCTCTACCTTAACTATCTAGATTAATAAAGGTAAGCTTGATTTATTAATTGAATTGATTATTCAATTTGTATTGTAAAAATTTGTGCAATACTATTACACCCTCTGTAGGGGTATGCTATGAACTATTGTGCCTTTTACCTCTCTAATTGACAAGTAACACAGAGGTACTGTGAGGCTCGGGAAGGAAACGTTGCCGAAATTTGAAAGTCGGATGTAAGAACAATCCATGATGTTCCTGGGCAAATTGAACAAAATATTAGACGGGAAAGCGGAAAAAGTCAAGATATAGTCTATAAACACAGTATTAGAGGGGCACGCAGAGAAATAACGTAGCATAGTTAGAAAACAGTATGAAACGTATCAGGGATTTAGGAGATTATTTATCGGACATATTGGGGAAGTACACACTAGGCTAGTCTACGACTAAATTTAACGTCCGGGTGTTATCTGAAGCAGTATGGTTATTAAGAGGATTACGTCATAAAAAAGTTTAATTAAGCTCGGCATTTGACGCCGAAATTACAAGAGGAAATTATTCAATCTGTATCGTGACATGATAAACGAGGTAACAAAAGATTTTGCGATACAGAGTATTAAAAAATTAAAAGATTTTTGCAAATAATATGTAATTGCAATTTGCGTGATCATTAGAGATGTGGTGCCGCTTAGTCAAAAAATAATACATCGGAATATAAGCCAGGCATTTATACACAAAAGATGATTGACAAGCCCCGCAGTGCGAGATCTCCTGATCGACAGACACAATACTGCATTTAAAGATTGCAATAGGTACATTCGAGATATTATTTACATATTTTGGTATGTTCTCAAAATAATAGAACGATTGGGTGAGCGACAGTTGGGCAGTTCAAATTGCAGCTTTGGTTATAATACTAAATACTCCCTGTATGTTTGTTGTGGTTTGTTTAGCATTCTTCTTAATTTTCTTTGGGAATTAAACCACTTATATTTTTTAAAATCAACTTTATTTACGTTTCGATCCATGACCTAGGATCGTTGTCAAAATAAAAAAAATATATAAGTGGTTTAATTCCCAAAGAAAATTAAGAAGTTATAATACTAGTTCTAATATAAAACTTTGATTGCAATATGTTCTAGTTGAAAGCTTTGGAAGTCGTGATCTGATATAAATTACTGGTAGTGTTATATAAATTAATAGAAGTTAATAATTAGTGCTTTAATAGTAATTTAAAATATAGCTTTGTAATTTTAGTGTTAAGAAGATAATATTTCTACTGTTAGCGATTAGTTCGGAAATGTGAGAGCTTTTAGAAATTTTATTGTAACCAAGAGTTGCTGAAAAGGCTTATATGATTTGTTTGAAAATAAACAACTGTTGCTATTTCAAATAGAGTTTTCGATACAGAAACAAGTTCGGAGTATTTATAGACAAGAAATGGTCATTTCGTTTGCAATTATCCTGACGAATATCAACGTGGATTCGATAATAAATTTTTTTGCGAACGGTCACTACAAGCATAATTTTAGCCCATCTCGTCAAAACTACTGGGCGCGGTATAATAAATATGACAAAATCAAAAACTAAAGTGATAGTGGGGGACTCCAAAACTGGAATGCGCAACCAGGAAATTAAGCCAGGGGAAATAGGGGATTTTATCCAGGTAGAAACTGATATGGAGATTGTTCTCCGGGTTATGAGCAACGTCAATTGGGTGCGGAAACAACAGATATGATGTCAGGCACGATAGGTGCAGAATACGTTGGTGGCACGTTACCACAACGACGGCACACGAGAATGTGTAATTGGAATCAATTAATTTTGTAAGCTAGCGGTGTCTTGAAAAATTAAAGGCCCTCAACCTGGATGCCGTAAAAAATTTATAAAGATTACATTTTTTGTTGACGTCCTACGTTATATATGCCTAAAATGTCATACCTACACCCTCATTCAGTCTACGATTTAATCCCGTTTGTAGCTGCCACGTAAACTTTCCCCTTGATTCGTATGTTTCAAGATTATAGAAGGAAGCATTTAATACAATTTATCTTGTGATACAATTGCTATAAACCCATAAACCCCTATTTATAATACAAGCATGCAAATTTCTATATCAGAGTTATAACGGACTTAAGATTATGTTCTGCAGCGGAGTCGATTTTTCAGGTTCTCGTGATCCGGTTCTAAGCAGATTTTTGACGTGGTACTTACCAGTAGTAGCTGTTGTGCCCTAAAGAAAAGTTAAGAAGGGAGGAACGATGGACTATGAATACTACACCGACAATCGTGGTTAACACACCCCAAAAAATGCAGCTGTTTCTCCGAACTCCGGTACCGAAGTGATCAATTTAAATTACCTCCATCGTATCAACACCCATTCGTCACTCCGCAGGATTGACTTATTCAAATAGGCTAATGACCTACAGCCGATTAAAATAAAAAACTTTGACACTTCAATAATGCGTGTTCACAGTACATTCAACGAGAGCGATAAAAACCGCGGGGTATCTTAATGTATTTATACATATTAAAATCATTCTAATCCTACAAGGTAGCTAATAATTTTTAAAATAAACAGGACCTAATTTAAGAAGCAAAGGAAATTACTTTACTTCTATACAAAAGTATTAAATTTATTAAATGTAAGAAATGGTAACTGGTAATCCAGTAATTAAAAAGGCACGCTACGGGTTAATTCGCTTAACATGCAACACGTAAAATAATTAATAAAGTAATAGCAAACCTTGTTTTGGCAATATCAGTCGGAAGAACGCAGCATGTTGATGCAAAAGCAGCAAATATACTACACCCTCCATAAACTACGTTGCTAGTATCCGAAGCGCCTAAAAAATTATGATTGACACCAGTTCTCTTTCAAGTAAGTACATACCAACTGTATTTACCAGAAATGTTTTAGCTTGTCCATAACTTACCATCTGAGAAATATTAAGCACTATTGCTCGAATTATAGTAGGAGTCATACCACGAAATAGTACAGGAACACTTTCTTCTTTAACTATCCTATATAAAGCATCAAAGACGTGTTTATAATTTCTTCTTTTCTCCGGAGGAGCGTGTCCATCGGCGGCCATGCGCGTAGTTGCAACATCTGCTGGAAGACCAGCAATTGCGCCAACAACTCCAGAAACTATACCACTCCATGTTTGAACAAAGACAGTCTGCGGTTTACCTTCTCTTTTACAGAATTAAAGATAGTTAAGATTGAAAATACTTATTGGTGTTTTTATTACTCAGTGAAGTTGTCCAAAAGCGTCTGATAAAATCCATATCTGACACCAGTTGATGTGGCTTGTCTTAATACACTTGCTGATATTCCATTATAAAGTCCTCGTACTCCTTCTATTTGAACGACACGTTTTGCTGTTTGAAAAGTTGTTACGCGTTCTGTTCCACCTTGGCCAAATACTTGCATTCGAGTTTTTACCAAATCGAGTGGAAAACATACCAACGTTGCTCCTACTCTAAATACGACAAAATCACTACATGGTTAACGAGCTTTGGCTTAGTAGTAACGCAACTCAATATTAGAAAAAAATGGTTTACATAGACAGATTTTGGCAAAACAAAGAACAGTACTATAGTGCGAGGGTTAATTTTTCAATACCAACGTTTTCTTTATGTCTCAACCATAGCTTGAAGCTTTGCGCCAATTATCTTTTGTAACAGTTAGTAAAATTTTGGGGAGCAAATATTGGAGAGCGATATTACTGAACCTTTTGCAAACCTAAATTAAATTACCCTGCAGTTGCTGCAAACAAAAACTTTGTATAATTTGGAAGACCCTTAGCATCAGTCATTGTAAACTGTCAAAAAACTTAAAAATCACGTATATGAATCTAGCAAACTAAGCATGTCCAAATTGTTTTGTGTTTCCACTTCGAATGTCAAATGACTATTTTATAATTTTAACGCCATAAAATAAATTTTTGGTTTTAAACTATGGTCAAAATTGGTATAAATGGTTTTGGGCGAATTGGGCGATTAGTTCTCAAAGCATGTATCGAGAAAGGATTGGAGGTAAGTGTATACTTAAAGGTTTTTCGTAAGCCGATGTACGTGTTAATACAGAAATGCAGTGTAACTCCTGCCTCGCAGGTGGTGGCCATCAACGATCCCTTCTTAAACCATGACTACATGGCATACCTTTTTAAATACGATTCAACATATGGAAGGTACGGGGGAGAAGTCAAAACACTTGGAACATGCTTAATGGTTGACGGTAAGAAAAATAACTCAATAAATAGGAAAACGGTTTTGATTTAAAAGTTTTGTAGGGCACAGGATAGAAACTTTCCAAGAAAAGGATCCGAAAAAAATACCTTGGAAAAAAAGTTGTGTTGATTATGTGGTAGATGCTACTGGAATTTTTATAAACTGCGATAAAGCAGCTGTAAGTAGTCGTTAGAGTCTTTAATTTTTTACAATTTGATTCTGCAGTTACACCTAGAAGCAGGAGCAAAGCGCGTTGTAATAACCGCGCCGTCTCGCGACGCCCCTATGTTTATTATGGGTGTAAACCATGACTGCTACGATACCGATATGCAAGTAGTATCAACCTCAAGTTGCACTACAAATTGTTTAGCACCTCTTTGCAAAGTTATTCATGACAACTTTGAAATAGTCGAGGGAATGATGACAACAGTACATTCTGTTACAGCATCTCAGAAAACGGTCGATGAGCCAAGTGGAAGGCTTTGGCGAGACGGTAGAGGAGCTTTGCAAAATATTATTCCAACCAATACGGGTGCTGCTAAATCAATTGGACGAATCATTCCTGAATTGGATGGTAAGATTGCAGGAATGGCAATGAGAGTCCCGGTTCCGTGTGGATCAGTGGTGGATTTAACAGTAAGGTAGGTGTTTGTGTCTAACGTTGGAATGCCATAAAACTTGTCATAACGTATTTTCAAACTAATATCTTAGTGGAACGTGTCTCTAGAGGACGTTAGTATAGGAATGTAATAAGACGTCATTTTAAGTTCGGGAGCGCACCGTGGTTTCTACTACTTACATAATATCTCGAACGCTACATTATACTCGAAACCACTGTTAAAGGCAGTCACTTGATCAATGGTATTCGTACGAATTAACACTATTGAATTTTATCAAACCGATTGACCATTTTAATTACTTATCTTTTTTCCTATATAATTCAAAAAACAAATATTTCAGATCTTGTCCGAAACTTGACCCATACGAATCCATACCTCCGTTTATCGCAGTAGAGAAGAATTGGACAAAACTGACTTAGCGGGTCCCTCAGGCAAAAACAAATATTTCAAGTCTTATTCAAAACATGACTCTTATGAAAGCACACCCTACATGTGATTCATGTGATCCAATGCTCCACCCGAAGGTACTGCATTGATCAGGAAACTAGTCTTTTTTACCTGAAAAATTTTGAATTTTGCCGAACCTTGCTGTTCCAAGCGAGGTAGGGATCTATAACGTGCGTGACAACACTCACACACGGGACCTCCATTTTACCTCTCATCCGAACGAGGGCGTATTTTTGTGAAAAAGGCTCGACTAACATTTTTCAAGCGGACCGTGTCGGGATTCGAACCCGGGACCTTGGGAGTAGTAGTCACACGCATACCAACTACGCCACAGAACCGCCCCATGAAAGCACACCACCCGTCTATCGCAGTAGGGTAGAGTAGGGCAAAATCGACCTGACGGTTCCACATAGAGCAAAAAACAAACATTTAAAGCCTTGTTCGATGCTTGATCCTTACGAGACCACACCACCGTCTATCGCGGTAGCGGAGAGTTGAACAAAACCGACCTAGCGGGTCTCACGTAGGGCAAAAACGAATATTTCAGGCCTTGTCCAAAACTTGACCCCTATGAAACCACATCACCGTTTATTGCAGTAGGGAGAGTAGGATAAAGCCGACCTGGCAAGTTCCACATAGAGCGAAAAACATATTTCAAGCCTCGTCCGAAATTTGATCCTTATGAGACCACACCAACGTCTATCGCAATAGGGGAGAGTAGGGCAAAAGCGACCTGGCGGATTTCACATAACAAAAAACCAATATTTCAGGTCTTGTCCGAAACTTGGCCCTTACGAGACTACACCACCGTCTATCGCTGATGGGGAAAGTAGGGCAAAAGCAACCTTGCGGGTTCCACATAACAAAAAACAAATATTTCAGGTCTTGTCCGAAACTTGACCCATACGAATCCGTACCACCGTTTATCGCAGGAGGCAATAGTTGGACAAAACGGACCCAGCAGGTCCCACATAGGACAAAAACAAATATTTTAGGTCTTATTCAAAACATGACCTTAATGAAAGCACACCACCGTGTATCGCAGTAGGGGAGAGTAGAGTAAAATCGACCTGACAGGCTCCACATAGAGCAAAAAACAAATATTTCAAGCCTTGTTCGATGCTTGATCCTTACGAGACCACACCACCGTCTATCGCAGTAGGGGGAGTTGGACTAAACCGACCTAACGGGTCTCACATAGGGCAAAAACAAATATTTCAGTCCTTGTCCAAAACTTGACCGCTATGAAACCACATCACCATCTATTGCAGTAGGGAGAGTAAGGTAAAACCGACCTCGCGAGTCCCACGTAGAGCAAAAAACAAATATTTCAAGCCTTGTCCAAAATTTGACCCTTACAAGTCCACACCACCGGCTATGGCAGTAGGGGAGAGTAAAGCAAAAGCGATCTGGCATATCCCACATAAAAAACAAATATTTTAGGTCTTGTGCAAAACTTGAATACGAGATTACTCCACCGTTTATCGCAGTAGGCAAGAGTTGACAAACCCGACCTAACGGGTCCAACATAGAGCAAAAAACAAGTATTTCAAATCTTATCCGAAACTTAACCCTTATACAAGACTACACCACCGTCTATTGCAGTAAGGTAGAGTAAAGCAAAACCGACCTGGTGAGTACCACATGGAACCAAAAACCAATATTTCAGGTTTTGTTCGAATCTTGACCTTTACGAGACTACACCACCGTTTATCGTATATCGCAGTAGGGGAGAGTAGGGCAAAACCGACCTAGCTGGTCTCACATTCAGCAGAAACGAATATTTTAAGTCGTGTTCAAAACGTGACCACCATCTATTGCAGTAGAAGAGAGTAGGGCAAAATCGACCTGACGGGTCAAACCCTTCAAAATAATGGTGGTGCGTACTGATATCTTTCCAAATTATTGCGAATTGGTGGAGGAGAAGCCATTATGTGTGTGAGGAGCTGGTACCTGTTTGTGAGAGACGCGTTGTTACTTTGTAATAATTTTATGAAAATATATATGAATTCTTGCAAAGTTTGACGTAGTCGACTTGCGTCACCCATTCTATGGGTGTTAAAATTCATCAGGTAAGTACACCTTTCAATTTGTTGGTTTTGTAGCTTAATTTAGTGTACCTAAAGTTGAATGTTATAACTGTTTAGTAAAAAGTGTACCGTAGGGCATAACCGACATTTCCAAGCGGGGCATGAAAGAAACAGAACTGCCTGACTACATTTTGTTGATGGAACAGAGGTTATTTGAGCTTACCTTGTTTTATCTCCACCGCCCTGCCTATGAACACGCTGAAAGAAAAGGTATCGACCATTCTTTTAATAAAATCAAAAAAATCGCTGGTTTTATGGGTTTCTTGCGAGACATCTACCATAAGGTTTAGAGCTCCAGAAAAAATTTCTTTAGCCTGAGCAAAGGAATTTAATAGGGTTGCTGTAGGGAAGTTTTACGATCTGCCAGAGTCCATTTGCACTGAAAAAATATCTCACCAAATGATATTTACTATGTTTATGAGACGGGTATTCTAACATCCCCAACACGCTCTCAAAGGTCCTTGCTCTTCGAGAAAAGAACAGATCAGATGTTTGTCATACACAGAACGAGGAGTACTTGTTACTTTACATGTGATTCTCCAATGTTCCACCCGAAGGTACTACATTGGCCAGGAAGCGGGTTTTTTTTACCTGGAATATTTTGAATTTTGCCGAACCCTTGCTGTTTCAAGCAAGGTAGGGATCTTTAACGTGCGTGACAACACTCACACACCTCCATTTTACCTCTCATCCGAACGAAAGTGTATTTTTGTGAAAAATGCTAGCCTAACATTTTTCAAGCAGACCGTGTCGGGATTCGAATCCGGGACCTTGGGCGTAGTAGTTACACACATTCCACTGCGCAACGGAGCCGCCGAAGTCCGTGTTACTATCCAAACGTGCACGAGTGCCTTTGGCAATTTCATTCCATCGATGTTTGCCTTCACTAGAAAACAAGAAAATCCCCTGCTTATGAACGATGCCCCTCCCTGGGTCTTTTACCTGTTAACACGAATCCGTTTTGATCAAAAAAGATCGTTTTGTGGTATGGTTTAACAAGTTCATTGATTTCTCAAATCCATCGACAAACAATCTACTGCTGTCGATCCTGAATAGGCATAAGCTTAGAGCTGATTCAGCTAGCTTGCTAAAAAATTTCATTCTATTATGTTTCTCACCTCTTACCACGCACCTTCTCCAGACCCTGGAGGTGACTTTCATGTGTGTATTTTTTACGAGCAAGAGGTAAGACGGTGGCTAATAGCTGTTTAAGCGAGAGTTGCAACAATCTACCAATTTGATAAATCTGTTATAGTGCATTCACCAGAGCGGCGTTAATGCAAATAGCAAGCAGTGGGTTTAAAAAGGTAATATATCCTTTTAATAGGAATATATTTCCTAAACGCAGTATGCATCCTACAATACCACAGACAGGCCAGAAGCAGCTGGCGAACTCCAAGCCTCTACTTGTGAACGTGCACTTCAAACAAAAGTAACTGCAGGACCTAACACCATCTCGGAGACCGCTTTCCAGCTCCAATTATCCACTTGTGGACCTGCATTCCAACCAAAGGCAGAGTACCAGTCTTCCAGTTCTGAAACTGCAGTTCAACCAGAAGTAGCTACCAAATCTACGTCCTCTACTTCTTACAAGCATTCAAGCCCAACTTTAGGAAGGCGGTCTATATTTATGATTTCGCCCAAGATGTGCATGCCTCTCCTTAAAGAAGTGAAGCGTATACAAGAGAAGAACAATGGCACAAAAAGGCGAAAACTTATTCTGACTTCTTCACCTTACAAAACAGAATTAGAATTGGAAGTCAAGTAGAAAAAAGATGGTAGAAAAGCAAAAAAAGCCAGAAGAGAATCCCTAGACAAGAAATTATCAAAAAAGAAAAGTTGCGTGAAAAGAAAACCTGCTTTTGATACAAAAAAGTTAGCAAAGGGAAGAAGGAAATGGCTAAAAATTAGCAAGACGAAGATGTTGATGATGACGATGAAAATGAAGACTAAACAAGCTTACATTTTTGGCAAGGACGTATGCGAACGTAAGAGCCAGAGGTGGATACAACGCATCTATTGCCGCAGCAAAGCCTACGAAGCGTGTGCCGATTGCGAGGAAAAAGATGGCTATCTTCTTTGTTTGTGATTTTTGCTTTTTAAACTTTACATAGGCTATTTTTGGAGATTTATTATTAAGCCTACTTTTGTTTATTTGATTAAGAATTATAGTTTAGTTCACCTTTATGGGTTTATGCTTTTCACAAAACATGTAATTATAAAATTTTTGTACAGCATTTATATGACTGTCGATTTTATCCCACCCCTGGGGAAAAACCGATATTCTGTAGACTTTGGGACAAACAATTTTTTATATACAACTAAACTAACTACGTCATGTAGACAAATATACTCCTTCGTTAATTTATATAAAAACATAATTTTTATAAAGAAATATCAAAAATTAGCTTTTTCTTGAATGTTCAAAGCTTGCAGGTCGATTTTGCCCCACTCTCTCCTATGCACCATTTACTTCTCATTCGGCCTGTTTCACGTCCCAAAAAGGCGGTACCGCTTCTTTAGAATTGTAACAAAAAACTAGCGCAAGCGCTTACTCATCAGTACTCGAAGTCGTCAGGTCTTGCCGGATCAGGTTTTGTGCACGATCTAAGATATTGGTTTTTTGTCCTAGGTGAGAAAAACGGCGAGTATTTCAGGGTCTCTGCCTTTAGCGTGACCCTTACGGGATCGGTATCTGACTACGAGAAAGAGTGTACTGTAAAATAAAAAAAAATTCACCAATATGTATAAAAAGAAAAAAAGAAGAAAACGTGTTTTATTACAAGATAATGAAAAAAAAAGTATTATGCAAGTATTTAAACATAATTATATACCTAAATATACCGGAATATAAAATATATGCCCACTAACCCAGGCTTATTAAATGTATGTGTGGTGTTCTGGTTGGGCGGCTCCGTGGCGTAGTGGTATGTGTGTGACTACTACGCCCAAGGTCCCGGGTTCAAATCCCGACACGGGCCGCTTGAAAAATGTTAGGCGAGCATTTTTCACAAAAATACACCCTCGTTCGGATGAGTGGTAAAATGGAGGTCCCGTGTGTGAGTGTTATCACGAACGTTAAAGATCCCTACCTTGCTTGGAACAGCAAAGGTTCGGCAAAATTCCAAATTTTCCAGGTAAAAAACTTCCTGGCCAATGTAGTACCTTCGGGTGGAGCATTGGAAAATCACATGTAAGGGTGTTTTGGTTGACTGTGGCGTCACCCTATCAATCTTTCCTAGTAAAAGAGATAACATTTATTTACAAGTTAAAACACCAATATGAACTTACACGAGGTGTGTGTGAAAAGTTTTATTTTTTTTCAAACAACAATGTTGTCCTCTTCAAAGTAGTTCCCTTCGGCAGCTATACATCGGAGTCGTTGTTCCTATTCTTGATTGCAGCGCTAATAGTCTTCAATTGGTAGGACCTTTAACATGTCGGTTATATTTTTTGAATGTTCTCCAGAGTCCCTAAATGACGTCCTTTTAAGACATTTTTCAATTTCGGTAAGAGAAGTCACAAGGACTCAGGTCAGGTAAATAGAGAGGCTGTGGAACAATGGGAATGACTTTTGAAGTCAAAAATTTCATGATGGAAGTGGCTGTCTGACATGGGGTGTTGTCGTGATGCAACATCCACTTGTCTGCATTGTACATCTCACTCAATTCATCCTATTCCTAAGCCATTCAAGGACATCTTTGTATTGACAGTTTGTCCTGGAGGAACAAATTCTTTATGTACAATACTCCTCCGGTCAAAAAGTAAATCGGCATAGTTTTGATCTTGGATTTGCTCATTTGAGTTTTTTCGGTCGTGGAAATGATTCCGCATTTTATCACTTTGTCTCAGGATTAAACTCAAAAATCTCGGATTCGTCACCTGTAATCACACAACTGAACCATTCGGGGTCATTGGCAATCCTCTTAAGAAGATCAACGCACACATTTCTTTGGTTATCCTTCTGCTCAGTTGTGAGGTTTGCAGCACCATTTTGGCACAAATCTTTCGCATTTGCAAATCTTCGCTCAAAATTTGATGTACGGTGAAAGTGTTTAAGTTTAACAAGTCACCCATAATCCTTATTGTTAAACGTCGGTATAATTTCACAACAGCACGCACGCACACGTTCGACGTTTTCGTCGGTTTTTGACGTTGAAAGTCTTCCCGAGGGAGGTTCATCTTCAACGTGTTTTCAGCCTTCCAAAAATGATTTGTGTCAACGAAAAACTTGTGCTCTTGAAAATAAAGTTCCCCATGTTACGTACTGCCTGTACGGAGCTAAAACTCGGACTGAGCATCTGGAAAAAATGAACGCACCGGTCTAGACAAGTATTGTAACAGAGCATTGCCAGATCGCTCGCCGTGTTGTCAGTTTCACTACTTTGCTTACACACCTCGTACATTAAAGGTATGATACACAGTCTTCGTGTGAGTAATTAAATTTCAAATGTCTTTAACACTAGAACTGAAAGCACCTTAGCTTGTAAGTTGCCGAATGAGTTTTTATGTTGAAAAATTGGATCATACGGCTTACGATGAAGACTTGGTCAGGCGTCGTGTAAAAGATGTCAATGATTGTAAGTAGCCCTGGTGTGGGTTACTCTGAATGCAGTACAGAACCTCGTGGCGGTGATGGCAGTCGTATTTCCATAGCTTTTGTACCTAGCGACTGGTGGGCTGACGTTGGAGTTTTTATGCGTGCATGCTATTTATTTGCATGCAACGTGCTTACTAGTCAGTTAGTAGCATGGTTGCATACTCCTATATAAGTAATTGTTTATGACAAGGTTATCAAAGTAGCGAGCAGTCTAATCACCTTAAACCGGTTCAAAGGTACGTTGAGTTAAGAATATAGTCAAAAGGCAAAAGTGTGTCGTATTTACAGCTTTACAATCGTACTTACAGAATTTAGTTGCCCTGTCCAGTTGCCTACTTTAAGAATAACATCAAGAAAACTTCTAACGCAAAGAAGCTACTACTGATCTAATGCTTCTCGGTGAAGAGGAAACACCCGCCGCAAAAGGGGTGGATTTTACTCATCCATTAATTGCGGATCTAGATACTGCCCCTACCTTACCTCTGGTAGTTACAGAAAGATTTGGATTCACTAGTTTTCTGTGAAATGATAAACTGATGACGATATTTATCAAAAACACGGGATATAAACCATTTGCATTAAATTTAAATAGCTTCTACCGAGACGGTCTATGAGAATGTTTATCCGTTTTGGATCCTAATTTCGGCCAGAAAATAAGATAATCATTCGCAACGGGGCATATCAATCTGGTCAATATTCAGTATGGTTAAGTCATGTACGTATATGCCTTGTTACGTGTTAAATGAATTAACCCGTAACGTGCTTTTTTCAATCACTAGATAACCAGAATCCAGTTCTTACTTTCGTTACATTTGCTTTTTGTATTAAAAGCAAAGTAATTCCTCTTGTTTCCTGAATCTGGTCTTATGTAAATTATAAATTATTAGTTTACAATAATTCAAATAGGCATAAAAACGTTAAGATACCGTGTTGGGAATTTTTATCGCTCTCGAGAAAACTTTTATTGTACCTCAAAATATTTCTGACGGGAATTACGTAGACACTTTAGTACCGGAGTTCAAAAAAATAACCGCTTTGTTTGTCGATGTAGTGATCAATTTTCTCATCCTTTACCTTTTTTGTACCTTTCTCTTAGGGCGCTAGAGTTACTATCTGTCAGCACTACGTCAAATATCTGTAAAAGATCGAACAACTGAAAACTTTGAGAGGAGCTTGTCGTCGGGAATGGAACTGTGTTACGTGCCGAAATCGGCCGTAAACATTCATATAGTTTTAATATGCGGGAATTTTGCGCCATAAATTTGAAAGACTTGTTGCGCGTATTTCCGTCACTTCAGAAGTGGTTGCGCGAATTTCGCGCCGACGCGTGTGGACGAAAGGGGAGTGGGAAATTTTCGGGAGACGCCGGGACGGGTCTTTGAAACGTGAATAGGAGTGGTTGGTCTGGTATCGTATCGTATCTTTTATTATGTAGATTCCCTTTACTTTTTTTGATTATCGTTCCGCAAACCCGTTCCTTATCGTTCCCTACATAGAAAGAAAACGACCGAATTTGGACGCAACCTGGCCTAACAGCAGCCCACGACCCGAGAACCATCATGAAGTAATCCTGAAGAAAGCCACAAGCGACCATCATAAAGTAATTCCGAAGGAAGCTTCACCTATTCACGTAAGTACCCCCTAGGGGCTGTGTAAAATTGGTATACTTCGTAAATTACGTGCCATAATTTGCATATTGTGTGACGTCATTGACAATTGGCGCGCTAATTTCCACATCATGTAATATCGCTACCAATTGTTTTTTGTGTCGCTTGTGCCGCGTCGACGGGACTATAATAATGACGCCTCAACGTGGTGTTTGGTTGTAATATCCGTTTTTGGATTGTTTTTATAACTTATAATGTACTAATTAACGATATCTATAGCTTTTTCATAAAAAAAAATATAATTTTTATTATTTTTATTATCTATTAATTTATAAAAATTTAGAGTGGTACCTCTGAAGTTACTATATTACCTAAAGTGACATATGACAGCTGTTATGTTGATTTAATATAAACCGCCATATTGACTATTGAAATTCATGGCTTATGTTTTTATAATGTTTTGTTAATCTAATCAATTCTCTATAACTTTAAAAGTAGTGCATTTTTTAACTTGAATTGTCTTAAATAATTGCAGTTTGTTTTGAAATGGGATCAAAAGTTTTTTTAAGGAGTGGTTATTAGTAATATAACCTAACTTTCCAATTTCACATGTAAGTACATTTAAATAAAAATAATTAATTAATTCATGCCTTATTCATTGTTCCTTATGAAAATGATCTATCTCATATTATATTAAACATAACTATTGTTTGTTTTTTGGACTTCTAAAAGTGTTTTTAAATCATGGATAACACTGTCTTGTTTTGATACCATTTTAAAAGTGTTTTCTAGTAATTTAGATATTTAGTTATGATTTACAAATTACTTTTAAAGGACACCTTGTGTTTAAAAACATTTACCGTAATTAACTGAGCTTTTAGTATATGTCCTAAAACGTTGGAGTAACGTAATCTTGTTACATACCTTCTCTTGACCACTGTCTTGCCCTGATACCATTTAAATAACATATATAATATATCTTTCTATAATTTTGAGTGTCTTTTTATAACCTAAATAATCAATTGTAAATTACAATTACCTACATAAACAAAAATTCCTTCTCCAAATATAGATTTTCTAATCAATTGAGCTTTTGGTATGTCTTTTAAAGCGTTATATTAACCTAACCTTGATGTATTTCTTTCATTAAACACTATCTTGCCCCCTTACCATTTTAAAAGTGTTCCCTTAGTAATTTAAATACTTGTAACCTATAAATGCCTTTTAAAAGAAGATTTTGCTTTCAAATAAATTTAACGTAACCAATTGAAGTTTGGTATACCATTTATCTTGTGGAATACTATAGTATCTTAATTTTGTATATTTTTTTGTCTCAAATATTATCTCAAAATGAATATTACTCATCTTAAGTCTTTAGAATTGATTTACGAAATCGAATGTAGAAATATCAAACCCGCATCTATCCAAAATGATAGACGATTGCAACTTAAAATTATACTAGCGCAGGAAGTTAAAGGGCAACCTATTTCGAAAGTAATCGTTTCCGATTTAACTCAAAATGTGTCTGAAATTAAACAATCCCTTGAAGATATAACTAATATAATAAACAAAATTGACCCCGGCCCAAGCAAAATCGAATTAAAACGTGTTGTTTCTCGCATAATTCACCTTAAGCAAAGAATAAACTTGTTGTGTTTATTTGACAATGAACAAGCGAACCAAGCTAAACAAACTTTCTTATCGGATATCTTATTACTTGAAGGAATAGTTCTTGATAGACTCAATCCATATGTAGATACAGATATATCTCTACCGTTATCAAATATCGCAATTTCTCAAGTTCCACGATTGGGAAAATCCATACCTGTTTATAAATGGGGTTTAACTTTTTAGCGTTTTGACCCCAAATTTCTTTAATGTCTTTTCTTGAGAGAATTAACGATTTCAGGATTTCACGCAACTGTACCGACCAGGATTTATTTGTTTCAGCGGGTGAATTATTCTCTGATTCTGCGTTAATCTGGTACCGTAACATTAGAGCTCAGATTTCTACCTGGGAGGAATTAGTTACGTGTTTAAAACGGGACTTTTTACCGCATGGTTATATTACCGACCTTTGGAATGAGATACGTAATCGAACCCAAGGACCTGACGAAAATGTAATTTCTTTATTACCTCAATAGAAGCTCTATATAGTATACTCGATAATAAACCTTCAGAATTTGAAATTATCGATCAGCTACGTAGAAATTTAAATCCATATTTTTCCGAACGGTTAGCGTTACAACACATTTCTTCCTTAGCCCAATTCAAAGATTTATGTCGTTCGCTACAAGAAGTGAAGTTGCTGGTGGATAAATACCGTTCTCCTCCAGAAAAACAATCTGGCCTATTAGAACCTGATTTAGCGTGTTAAGTTCAATCTTCTTATAAAGTAATCTACCTTTAATATTCCTTCTACCTCAACAAATAACTCACTTACCTGTTGGAATTGCAAGAAAAGTGGACATAACTACAACGTTTGCACATACCCCAAAAATATTTTTTGCTATGGCTGTGGTCGCGCTAATATATATAAATCTAACTGTACGAATTGTAATTCTAACGTATCGAGAAACTCCCGTCGAGATATTTCTACCCAGGGCGTGAATATCTCAAGGAATCAAAATCGTCCTCAACACCAACCATTCAACGGACCCAGACGTCAATAAATTTAAAGCATAAAACTACCTCTAACGCTGTACTTTTATTAAATTTATCTGACAATAATATCGCTACTTTGAATTTACAAAATGCCTTGCCGTCATTAAAAGAATTATGTTATACTACCCCGTCAGAATGGTCTAATTGGCTACAAACCGTTAATTCCTTTTACCATAAAAAGTCTGCTGCCTTACAACTTGTTAAAAAACCCTTTGATAATCGTCCACATTTACCCATCTCGATTGGTTCCTTAAATGTAATAGCTTTACTGGACACAGGTTCCTCATGCTCCCTTATAAATAACAAAGGTCTACAACAACTATCTAAACAAAATATTAAAATTCAAATTGCTCCCGAAAAAACTTCCATAAATTTAGCTGACGATAATCAAATATATGTAACGGGTTCCCTTAAATTAAAAATTCGAGTAGAATCACTTGAACGTGAAGTTCCATTTTTGATTGTACCTACATTAGCTTATCCATTCCTACTAGGTGTAGATTTTTGTAAACTTTTTAATTTGACGCTTTACTTCCAAGATTTTTCTTGGCAAACTTCTCTTAAAACAAATTCCTGTGCATCTGCAGGAATATCTAATACAATTTCTCTTACCGATTCCCAAAATGTAATTCTTAACTCTACAATCGACAAATTTCGTAAACTTAATACCTCTGAACTTGGTTGCGTTACTACTGCAACACATATTATCTCTACAGGTGATGCCCTCCCTCTTAAGCAACGTCAATATCCGTTATCGCCTGCATTGCAAAAGCATTTGCATTCCGAAATAGATAAAATGTTAGAATCTGGTGTTATCCCTCCCTCAAATTCACCATGGACGTCTCCCGTATTATTAGTTCGTAAGAAGAATGACGAATGGCGTGTTTGTTTTGATGGCAGGAAGTTGAATTCCGTGACTGTTTCTGACGCTTACCCTCTACCTAGAACTGACTCAATTTTAAGCCGGCTTCGAAACGCAAATTTTATCTCATCTATCGATCTTAGACAAGCTGTTACGTTCATTTTCGTAAATAGCTAATTATTGTATATACAATAATTTTGATCTTCAATTCATTTGGCGTTCAACACAAAAATTAATTCCATTAATTAAAAATAACCCTTTCGTATATTAAAATTTGTATGGTAATTAAAAATCAATATCCTTTCTCAGAATTTCGTCCCGTGGAATTTACGCCTTAATTAGCTAGACGATTTTCCAAGTATTTTAATGCTTAAATGCTAGTGTGTTTTCCCTTCTTAAAAGAATTCGGTGAATTTATTTTAATAAAACTATGGTTTTCCTGGTTTATTTTCTTGCTTTGGTGCCTAACACATGTAATAGTCATTTGCTGTTAGAATAGCCACAAGAAAACACGTTGTTTTGTTTCGTTCGTTATTTTTCTGTAAATTTCCGGCACGCATTACTTAGCGTGGTAAGTATATAGAGTTTGTATAAAACCATACGTTTCGGCTTCAATAAATTAATTTGTTGTTTGTAACCATTCTAGCTTCCTGCGGGGGACGCGTTGATCCCTGGAGCTACGTTTCTTTTGGGGGACTGCAAAGTCCAATGTGCTCCGCTTGGCCGTAAGCGTGCCTGCTCGTTGAGGCGGACCAGCGACAGTCTTCCCCCCGATGTCAGGAACTCGAGGGTGAGTCCTTCTTGTTTTTTCTTTGTATCCGCTTCTTACCGCGGAACAAGAACGCCTGTGATGCCATTTCCAAATTTGACTTTTTTTGTATATGAAAATTATTGAACGATTTTTGGTATTTACTGTTTTTTTGTTTGATTAGTACTGTACATGTTCGTAAATTTAGTTTAATTTTACTTTTACGATGGTTTAGAGCTGTGGTTTTTAGGGTTGCGTGTAGTTCTTTCTTTTTTCTAATTACTGTAAGGGGGAGGGGCCTAAAAACTACAGCTCCCCATTTTTATGGGTAATTTTTTTTTTGTTATGCTTAAGGGGTGTTTATAATGTATATATATAAATTGGGGATATTGACTTTTTTTGGGGTTGGGTTTGGGAGGCGTCGCCGTGGATCAATGTAGTAAGCGTAAGACTACGGATCCCAAGGTCCCGGGTTCAAATCCCGACACGGCCGACTGCTTGAAAAATGACAGGTGAGCATTTTTCACAAAAATTACGCCCTCGTTCGGATGAGAGGTTAAATGGAGGTCCCGTGTGTGAGTGTTGTCACGCACGTTAAAGATCCCTACCTTGCCTGGAACGGCAAGGGTTCGGCAAAATTCTAAATTTCCAGGCAACAAAAAACTCGCCTCCTGGCCAATGTAGTACCTACGGGTGGAGCATTGGAAATGTAAATGAACGGTTGGGTTTGGGAGTACGGTTTTGTATATATATTTTGTTTTAATTATAAGTTCTTTCTTTTCTGTTGTATGTTTTGTGTTGTGAATGAGTGAGTATGTATATATTTTTTCTATTTATTTCAGGTTTTTTTGTTACTTTAGCTATAGGTATAAGACCCCGCCCACTCGCCGCCTGAGCCCGGATTTACTTTCTTTTCTTTCTTTTTCTCGATTTTTTTATGTTACGTCAATGTACGTAGCAAAGCTTTTTATCAGATACCCCTCGATTTACCTTCCCGTCCTATAACTGCATTTTGTGTTCCAGGTCGAGGTCTTTTCAAATATAATTTTTTGCCATTTGGTCTCTGTAACGCACCACAAACCCTATAACGTACTATGGATCAAACGTTAGGTCCTATCTTACATCAGGAACGTGCCTTTGTATTTCTAGATGATATTTTAGTTATCTCAAGTTCCTTTGACGAACATATCGCCACATTAAATGAAGTTGCAGAACGCCTAAATGCAGCAGGTTTTAAGATAAATTGGGAGAAATGTCAATTTCGCTGTTCGTCTCTTACATTTCTTGGTTTTATTATCGATGCAACTGGTCTACGAGCAGATCCTGCTAAAGTCGACGCTATTACTAAATTCAAAACACCTAAAACTGTTACCGAAATCAAACGTTTAATTGGAATGATTAGTTATTATCGCATCTTTTTACCCAATCTTTCAACTATATCTGCACCAATTACCGCTTTAATTAAAAATAAAAAGAAGTCCCAAACTATCGAGTGGAATTTAGAATCTCAACAGGCTTTCGAACAAATTAAAACGTTAATCACTTCAGCACCTATCTTAATCTCGCCCAATTTCGATGAAAAATTTTATATATAAATCGATGCCTCACTTACTGGTGTAGGTGCAATGTTGTTCCAGGTGAGCAATGGCTTAGAACACCCAATTGCTTATGCAAGTCGTGCCTTAACTTCTGCTGAACAAAAATACTCAGCTACCGAACGAGAACTATTGGGAGTTATCTTTGGCATCGAGAAATTTAGAGGATATGTTGAAGGTACCCCTTATTATCGTAATTACTGATTGTGCAGCCCTCACATGGCTAAATAACTTGAAACAACCCGCAGGTCGTTTGGCAAGATGGAACTTGTGTATCTCTCAATTCACTTTTGACGTTAGGCATAGGTCTGTCAAATTAAATATCGTACTTGATGCCTTATCTCGTGATGTCGTGTCTCTTAACCTTCCAATTCCTGATACTTGGTATCTTAATATGATTAAAAAAGTATCTGAAAATCCCGATAAATTTTCTACCTTTCGTGTAACTAATAATAGATTATATAAATTTGTATCTTCTTCACCTCACAAAATATCTAACATCCCTGAATGGAAACTTGTCGTCCCTACCGTTAACCGCAGTGAAGTGCTTAAATTATGTCATGATGATCCCATAGCTGCCCATCTTGGTGTTACAAAAACTCTCGCTAAAATATCTGAATTATATTATTGGCCCACACTAAAACAATCTGTCTGTCGCTATATTAGGAACTGTAAAATTTGTGATTCTCATAAGAGCCCACAAGAGGCTCGTTCTGGCTTAATGGGTAACTTTAAACGTGTATCTTATCCCTTTCAATTAATATCGCTCGACTTATTAGGACCTCTCCCCCGATGGAAAAAAGGTAACCAATATCTTTTAGTTGTCACCGATTGGTTTTCTAAATTTGTTATGGTGCAACCCTTACGTAAAGCTACATCTGCTGCTATAATTAAATTCTTGAAGCAAAATGTATTTCTTATCTTCGGTGTTCCTCAGATTATTCTTTGTGACAATGGGGCACAATTTATCTCTAAAGATTTCAAAATTTCGTTAAGAGTTACAAAGTACAAAAAATTTGGTTTAACGCAAAATACCATCCTCAAGTACACACCACCGAAAGAGTAAATAGAGTTTTAATTACCGCTATCTCTTCCTATATTGATTCAGACCATACTACATGGGATGAAAATATTTTTAAATTGCTCAAGCTTTGCGTACATCTAAACACGAAGCAACCCAATTCACTTAGTCATTTCTTGTTTTTGGAAGATATACCCCAATTGATGGGAGTTATTATGGTTTAGTTCCTGACGATACTAACGTAATTAAATTTGACGATAAAGTACGCTGGGACAAAAACCAACAATCATTACCTTCTATCTTTAACGACGTTAAGAAATATTTGTTAAAAGCTTACGAAAAGAGCAAGGACCATTATAACTTACGTAAACGAAATATTTTCTTCACCTTGGGCGAACAAGTTTGGAAAAGGAATTATGTCTTATCCAAGGCCGCCCACAAAGGGGGTCAATGGGGGTCGCCTGACCCCCCTGAATATGTTCCTTTGGTTTTTTTTTTCGTTACACGCAACACGAAGTGCACCTTCACTAGAGATTGAAGAAGATTATGATATCACTATCGGTTATACTATTGTTTAAAAATAAAGTAAACCTAAACGTTGAGATTACACTACGGGTATGCCTATTGTCTAACTATAAATAGACCGACTTTGTATGTCATTTTAAGCAGGAAATGCGAATTAATGCGATTACCTTACAATAGTAACCCTAACCGCCTATAACAAAACTGTTATTTTCATTCTTTAATATCTAAATATCTTTACCCTGAAAGTTTCTATTCAAACGAAATATAAATAAAGGCTTTCATAATGGTTTCTTTCTTATTGTACAGGTTCAGGGTTCCGGTACTCTACAACTAAAACTTTGGAATGTTCTACAAATGTCTCATTGTGTTCTATTCTGAGAAAAAATATATTCTTTATCTATAACAGTAAAGTACGTCTATATCTTCAGTGACTTCAGTTTGTATTCAGTGTTTTTCGAATGCGGTGTACTTTTAATTTGTGACTTAGGAAACTTTATCTGACTGTTGAATTAGTAGAAGACGTGTATGTTAATAGATATTGATTGGTCATTTTCCTTGTAGTTATTGTTATCAGTGTTGATAAGTAGTGTAGTTACTGGTTTTTGTTTTTAAAGAAGGCCGAAGATTGCAGTTACAGTTTAGTTACGGATAGAATAGCAGTAAGTACTAATGTACCTAATGTGTGAGAATACATATTTAAAAATTGCAATTGGGAGATTTTTATTTTTTTTTTCTTTAAAGTCTATTTGATTAACAAATCTCTTCTTTTGAAGTATCAGAAAAGTAAAGCGTGTTATTTTTTTTCCAGAAATTGAGATCTAAGATCAGTAACAATACTAACAATAGATATTAGAAAATTTTTCAAACGAAATGAACTAAAAGAATCATCTAACATAGGCTGTAGTAGTAGCGGTGCTGGTGCTAATGCTATTTTTGAGTGTAATAGTATAGTACATAATAGTGTCAATGATCTAAATAAAGCTGGTAGTTCGTCACCTAATACTTTAAAATCTCTCACATGTGAATATGACACCAATCTTTCAACTGATAAGACTGAGTACATGCTCGATTTGGGCAATTTTGTTAACTCGAATGAAACACTTTCCGACGATGTTCGCTTTTCATTATTAACAAATCCTTACAAACCAGATCCTAAATATAATTTCAAGAACGATTCCGAAGAAAGAAGACGTGCTTTTAGATATGACTGTCTTCAACGATACGATTGGCTTGCGTATTCTCCAAAACTCAAAAACGCACTTTGTGCAAAGCGTAGTTTTTCGGCCAACTGTTAAAAGAGGGGTTCTTGGTTCTTTCATTGTGAAGCCCTTCACAAAATATCATGACTTTGTCGCTTCTGCAAAAGCACATGCTACAACCGAATGGCATTGTGATTCAACTATAAAAGCTTCTAGTTTTACAAAAATTATTGAAGGAAAACGTCTATCAATTACCTCTCAAATAAATGAAGCTGAGCGGGATTTGATTGAATCGAATCGCAAAAAACTTATACCAATAATATCCACCGTCATTTTTTGTGGTATGCATGATTTGCCATTACGAGGTGATAAAAAGGTAATTTTGAGGATCTTTTACAATTCAGAATAGAAAGTGGGGATCACATTCTAAACGAGCACTTAAAGTTTTGCAAGAAGAACTCAAAATACACCTCTCACAGAACTCAAAATCAAATAATTTCAATTTGTGGAACATTAATTAGGGAAAAAATTGTGAAAGATGTGAATTTGAGTGAAGCATTTTCAATTCTGACTGACGAAAGTGCAGATATTGCTGGGGTAGAACAGTTATCACTTGGAGTAAGATTTGTTAGTAATGACAATTCGGTCAGAGAAGAATTTTAGGCTTTGTAGTCCTTACATCGATGAACGCAGAAGGTATAACTGCTGCAATTTTAAACGCTTGTAATAAATATGGTCTTTGTATGGATAAATTAGTTGGATTAGGGTTTGATGGTTGCTCGACGATGGCAGGTCATAAGCAGGGAGTCCAAAAACTTATTAAAAATAAATATCCAAAAGCGATATATTTTCACTGCGCGTCCCATAGATTAAATTTAGTGATAAATGATTTGAACAAGATTCCGGATATTCAAAATTCAGTAAGTACCATTAAAGAAGTAATTACTTTCTTTCGAGATAGTCCATTAAGACGTAGATATGTTTCTAATATTCCACTATTATGTGAAACACGCTGGTCCGCCAAATATAAATCAATGAGGTTGTTTGCGGAACATTTTGCAGATACTATGAACGCTCTGGAAAATTTAGCTCATAACCGTGAAATAAATGCTCAGACAAGAAATAGGGCCAATCAACTTTTAAATTGAGTTTCTTCGTTCTTAATTTATTCTTTGTCAGCATATTATGGCCAAATATTCTAGCAAATTGGAACCTGTTTGTAATGCACTGCAGTCTAAAAGTATAAACTTATTTTCCGTTAAACAGCACATAGATGAACTACTCAAACTTTTTATGACACACCGTAGTGATCCTGAACAATATTTTAAAGAGGTTTATAAAAAAAGTGTTGAACATGCCCATGGTTTTGGATTGGAAATTACATTACCACGTATTGCACCAAGACAAACTCATAGGTCTAATTATCATATGAGTAGTGTTGAAGATTACTTTCGAGTAAGCCTTTTTATTCCTTATTTGGATTCTGTTATACAGTCTATTTCCACAAGGTTTTCTGAAGATGCTACGACTTCTTTTTTACTCTCTGGATTACATCCGAATAACTTAGACAACAATATAAAAAGAGCATTGTTAAATAAAAAAGAAGAAATAGCCAGAAGTTACAACATTGATAACTTTTCAGAACAGTTGCAAACGTGGGTTGAACTTTGGCAAAATAGAGAGATTCAACAAGATACAGACTTTGTACATTGGCTTGATAATGAAGTTCTTTTTTTCCGGCCATCAAAACTGCGCTGAATATTTTTTTGGCATTACCTCCAACTACTGCAACAATAGAAAGGTCATTTAGTACGCTAAAGCGGGTAAAATCGTGGCTTAGATCAAGCATGTCAGGGGATAGATTATCAGGTTTATGCATGCTTAGTGTACATAAGGACATGGTAGGTAGGAGAAACAAGCATTTATAAATGAAGTCCTAAATAGATTTGGTCAAGACCGAAGAAGATTGATATTTTTATTCAAAAATGATGATGATTAATAAAACGCGAGAACAGTCCCATTCAGCAGTGCCAGTTATAATAGTTTGTTGTACCCTTCTTAGTTCTTAGTCATGTTTGTTTGTGCAACAAATATTAAAGACACTATTTAAAGTGCCGGTCGGATATTTATTTACTATTAATTAATATCTGTGGTTTGTGGCCATTTGATTGACAATGTGGCTTTTCTGTCTCCGTTAAATATGGTTGTGTCGTGTCTGTATTTTTACATTTTCTTACGGGCGGCTTATTACGTGTATTGGAATAAGTCCATTCAATTTTCAATTAGTGTGTGTTAATGTAAAATCCAATCTTTTCCATTTGCTACCCTGTGCATCATCAAGCCAAAAGAATTGATAGCCTGCTGCACCAGCAATTTACCAGATTGGTAAGTAACTTTACACTTTATGAAAATTCGATTAATTACAGAATGCTGCATTTATTAAGAAACTATCAATCCTACGTTTTTCTTTCAATTTCAAATACTATAGCCGAAATCTCAAAAGAATGCATTCGTGTCATAGGTTTCTGAATTAAACACCGACATACTTTTAATGTATATCGCTTTTAAATTCAGTAACCTATGGCGTGAATGCATTCTTTCGTGATTTCAACTATAATATTAAAAAACGTTGCATTATCGATGGTCCTAACTGCTTTTGAGCTACTCTAAGGAAATAATATTTTATGCCTTACATTACTTTCCAATACGTCCGGTAACGGGGTTGCATTAACAGTGTTCATTTTTTGTGTAACATAACTAATATTTTTGAAAGTAGTCTTGACCCCCTCTACAAATTATTCTGTGGGCGGCCTTGGTCTTATCGGATGCATCTAAGAAATTTTCTTCAAAATTAGCCCCTAAATTCATTCTTTGTAAGGTCAACCATGTCGTGAGTCCTCTTATCTACGAACTTCAAGACGCTGAAAGAAAACGCCAGGGAAGGTGGCATATTAAAGACCTTAAGCCATTCTCTGCTGACCCAAATGCTAGTTAAGATTTTCACGTTCCATTCCCCTCACGATTTACCTAATATTTTTTGTTCTCACCATCAATTAGTATCTTTAATTACTTATTCCTTCTCTTATACGCTTACCTCTTATACGTTTAACTTATTTACCTTAAAACTTTTTACTTTTGGTTGACTTTCCCTAAACTTACCGTTACTTATATATCGCTTTATTCTCTAGATCCCCAGTATAACTCTGTCGTTTCATTTAATTAATCCTCGAACTTTTCCTACAACATATTATTTGGTTTTTAGTATTTACCTTACATCGTATAATTGTGTGGTAATTGTCGTAACTTTGAATTTTTATGATTGGTTTGAGCTGATGTTAGAGTGGATGCTTTCTTCTTTGGGCTCACACAGGAGCCGCGGCCTATGCCATTGTAAGAAATAGTTCATATTCGCAGTTGCAAAAACTAGGACTTTCTATTCCATGTGTTTTTCCTCTGAATTATTACAGTCGCTCAGATTACCCGATATCATTATTTGTTTCTTTTCCTACTAAATCACCATAACTTATAAACGTTTTTCTTTCATTGTTTTTTATTAAACTTCGTGGTGAGGCACTATCGCTTCTTATGGATATCTTATCAAATTTTCGGTTGTTTTAGCATATTGGGACAGTGTGTCTGTATTTAACTGCTTATAATTAGGCATCCTTGTGTGTTTAGGGTGTTACCGTTTTAAAAATTACCTTGAAACAGTTTGTTTTCGTGTGATTTTCGGGTGGTTCGATTAAAAGAACATCATATATAAAAAATAGAAAACTTGAAAAATTCATGATTTGCCAACATGCATGAAACTCCAATCATAAAATAAAATATACAATCTTCGTTGAACAGCATTGGTATCTGACAAGTGTAAACCAGCCATTGAGTCGCCTCAGAACCATGTAACAGAGGAGGTTTTCTAGTCGATGAAAGGCCGACACTACCAAAGAGATAGCCTGAATTATAATGGGTTTTCCTCCTCAAGATAAATATAAAAACGGCTGCTTATGCCTTACAGTAACGTAATGGCACACTTAATTCTGGTTTAATTTCCAAATAAGATTAAGGAAAATACAAAACAAACCACAACAAACATACAGGTAGTACCTATACTTTCACATGGCAACAAATTTTTAAAACTCCAACAGATTTCCGTATAAGATAGATAAAGCTTTACTAATTCCTTGAAGTGGCTATCGACTTATTGTTAATATCCAATTCGTTCATGCTTTTCTAACCTGCTCTAGCATTAAAACAACTATGTTGCATAAATATCACATACTAAAGAGAAATAAATTATCTGATTGTGCAAGTGGCATAAATCAATAAAATTTCTACATAAGCCAGTGGGATGTTAATCATATTCCTTCAAGATAGTCTAATAGATATAATTTTTGTAGAAGACTGGTTGAAAAATTCAAAATATCAAAAGTTCCTTTTTGAGAAAGTTTTTTTTTCTACAAAAAGTGCTAACTCTACATCTAGGTCACTCGATTACACAAATTTTTGCAGTCATTTTTTATAACCGCCACAAGTAGAAATTGCACAACTAATGTTTGGCATTAGTAAGAGTTACATGCCAATTTTTTTTCAGAAACTCCTTAAAGCATTCTGTGAAAAAGCTGACCTTTTGGCTTTATTTTTAAGAGTTGTATCTGGCTTAGAAAACTCTACTCATTTTACTTACACCTGTCATAAAAATATTATTTTTCTAACCAATTTATAGAAAGATTTTTAACATATCTATTTGTATTTTTAGGTTGGGTAAAGAGGCGCCATATGATAAAATAAAATGTAGGATCAAGGAAGCTGCTGGTGGATATCTAAAAGGTATCATTGGTTACACAGAAGAAGATGTAGTATCATCAGATGTAATTGGCGATTCAAGATCATGCATATTTGATGCGAAAGCTGGTATACCAATGAGCAAGTGCTTTGTGAAACTAATTGCTTGGTACGATAATGAATATGGTTATGCATGTCGAGTGGCAGATTTTCTAAATTATATGGCATCTAGAGAAAACTGTTAAAAGCTATTTTGGAAAACTACAAGAAATGAAAATACATTTATATCACTATTTATACAATATAATGTGTGTCTAATAAAATTATATATTTTGGCGTTAATTATTCTTCTAAATTTTACTACAAACAGTTGATGTACTATTTATTGATATTTATACGTTAAGTGTCACTATGCATTACCAACAATTTCAAAATAATTAACAATAAATTTCTGTCCCATATTTCTTAAAAATCAATTTAATTTCATTAATAATAGCTATTATAAACTATTTTTAATTGAGATGCACGTGTGCATCTCGTGGCCACAATCAACTTCATAGTTTATTTTATGCTGAGATGCATACTTGCTTCTTAATCAACAAAAATATTCATGTGCAAACTTGCCTACAATATCAGTTTATAAATAAGGAAATAGTATGCAGTGCTATTAAGTGTTAGAAATTGGTTGAGAAAGGAGTTATTTATAATGACATGAAAAATAAAAAGCTTATTTACAAAAACTAATAGAATTTTTATCAAGCAAAGATAGTGACGACAGTGTACGTGATAAAAAATATGTCGTCAGTAATGATGAAGATATTAGCAGTTCTTCCTATGAGAAAAGTATACCTATTCAAAAAAAGCCTAAAATATTAGAAAATATGCAGAAACTGAATGTCACAAATACATAATCTATACTCTGCTAACGTAGAAGAAACAATTAAAAGTAATATTGCTCAGTGTTGCTTACAACTACTGCAGAGGAGAATGTACGCTTGTAATGGAGAAATGTAGATGACCTCAAGTTAAAGAATATAAAATTTAATTACAAAATTCTGGAATCAGAGAACAGCTTTTTGAAATGAGCAACAAAAACCCAATCTACCTTTTCGAGCTCATGGTTTCTGATGATATAAAGTTGATTGTATTGGAACAAATAAATATGCACACTATGCAGGTGGATATGGTCTGAAAGTGCAAATTCGAAGTAGAAAGAAACAAAGTTGGCAATTCTTATTTTGATGAGATTGAAACAACTGCCAGCTTTGCGATTATATTGGTCAAAACATTCGTTATATACATAACTATATGTTTCGTATTCAGGTAAATAACAAATTATAGTACCAGGAAAACAACTCTGTGTTAACAAAATACTTGTTCCCTTTAGGTGACGAAAAAGCACAACTTACCGTTACTTATATATCGCTTTATTCTCTAGATCCCCAGTATAACTCTGTCGTTTCATTTAATTAATCCTCGAACTTTTCCTACAACATATTATTTGGTTTTTAGTATTTACCTTACATCGTATAATTGTGTGGTAATTGTCGTAACTTTGAATTTTTATGATTGGTTTGAGCTGATGTTAGAGTGGATGCTTTCTTCTTTGGGCTCACACAGGAGCCGCGGCCTATGCCATTGTAAGAAATAGTTCATATTCGCAGTTGCAAAAACTAGGACTTTCTATTCCATGTGTTTTTCCTCTGAATTATTACAGTCGCTCAGATTACCCGATATCATTATTTGTTTCTTTTCCTACTAAATCACCATAACTTATAAACGTTTTTCTTTCATTGTTTTTTATTAAACTTCGTGGTGAGGCACTATCGCTTCTTATGGATATCTTATCAAATTTTCGGTTGTTTTAGCATATTGGGACAGTGTGTCTGTATTTAACTGCTTATAATTAGGCATCCTTGTGTGTTTAGGGTGTTACCGTTTTAAAAATTACCTTGAAACAGTTTGTTTTCGTGTGATTTTCGGGTGGTTCGATTAAAAGAACATCATATATAAAAAATAGAAAACTTGAAAAATTCATGATTTGCCAACATGCATGAAACTCCAATCATAAAATAAAATATACAATCTTCGTTGAACAGCATTGGTATCTGACAAGTGTAAACCAGCCATTGAGTCGCCTCAGAACCATGTAACAGAGGAGGTTTTCTAGTCGATGAAAGGCCGACACTACCAAAGAGATAGCCTGAATTATAATGGGTTTTCCTCCTCAAGATAAATATAAAAACGGCTGCTTATGCCTTACAGTAACGTAATGGCACACTTAATTCTGGTTTAATTTCCAAATAAGATTAAGGAAAATACAAAACAAACCACAACAAACATACAGGTAGTACCTATACTTTCACATGGCAACAAATTTTTAAAACTCCAACAGATTTCCGTATAAGATAGATAAAGCTTTACTAATTCCTTGAAGTGGCTATCGACTTATTGTTAATATCCAATTCGTTCATGCTTTTCTAACCTGCTCTAGCATTAAAACAACTATGTTGCATAAATATCACATACTAAAGAGAAATAAATTATCTGATTGTGCAAGTGGCATAAATCAATAAAATTTCTACATAAGCCAGTGGGATGTTAATCATATTCCTTCAAGATAGTCTAATAGATATAATTTTTGTAGAAGACTGGTTGAAAAATTCAAAATATCAAAAGTTCCTTTTTGAGAAAGTTTTTTTTTCTACAAAAAGTGCTAACTCTACATCTAGGTCACTCGATTACACAAATTTTTGCAGTCATTTTTTATAACCGCCACAAGTAGAAATTGCACAACTAATGTTTGGCATTAGTAAGAGTTACATGCCAATTTTTTTTCAGAAACTCCTTAAAGCATTCTGTGAAAAAGCTGACCTTTTGGCTTTATTTTTAAGAGTTGTATCTGGCTTAGAAAACTCTACTCATTTTACTTACACCTGTCATAAAAATATTATTTTTCTAACCAATTTATAGAAAGATTTTAACATATCTATTTGTATTTTTAGGTTGGGTAAAGAGGCGCCATATGATAAAATAAAATGTAGGATCAAGGAAGCTGCTGGTGGATATCTAAAAGGTATCATTGGTTACACAGAAGAAGATGTAGTATCATCAGATGTAATTGGCGATTCAAGATCATGCATATTTGATGCGAAAGCTGGTATACCAATGAGCAAGTGCTTTGTGAAACTAATTGCTTGGTACGATAATGAATATGGTTATGCATGTCGAGTGGCAGATTTTCTAAATTATATGGCATCTAGAGAAAACTGTTAAAAGCTATTTTGGAAAACTACAAGAAATGAAAATACATTTATATCACTATTTATACAATATAATGTGTGTCTAATAAAATTATATATTTTGGCGTTAATTATTCTTCTAAATTTTACTACAAACAGTTGATGTACTATTTATTGATATTTATACGTTAAGTGTCACTATGCATTACCAACAATTTCAAAATAATTAACAATAAATTTCTGTCCCATATTTCTTAAAAATCAATTTAATTTCATTAATAATAGCTATTATAAACTATTTTTAATTGAGATGCACGTGTGCATCTCGTGGCCACAATCAACTTCATAGTTTATTTTATGCTGAGATGCATACTTGCTTCTTAATCAACAAAAATATTCATGTGCAAACTTGCCTACAATATCAGTTTATAAATAAGGAAATAGTATGCAGTGCTATTAAGTGTTAGAAATTGGTTGAGAAAGGAGTTATTTATAATGACATGAAAAATAAAAAGCTTATTTACAAAAACTAATAGAATTTTTATCAAGCAAAGATAGTGACGACAGTGTACGTGATAAAAAATATGTCGTCAGTAATGATGAAGATATTAGCAGTTCTTCCTATGAGAAAAGTATACCTATTCAAAAAAAGCCTAAAATATTAGAAAATATGCAGAAACTGAATGTCACAAATACATAATCTATACTCTGCTAACGTAGAAGAAACAATTAAAAGTAATATTGCTCAGTGTTGCTTACAACTACTGCAGAGGAGAATGTACGCTTGTAATGGAGAAATGTAGATGACCTCAAGTTAAAGAATATAAAATTTAATTACAAAATTCTGGAATCAGAGAACAGCTTTTTGAAATGAGCAACAAAAACCCAATCTACCTTTTCGAGCTCATGGTTTCTGATGATATAAAGTTGATTGTATTGGAACAAATAAATATGCACACTATGCAGGTGGATATGGTCTGAAAGTGCAAATTCGAAGTAGAAAGAAACAAAGTTGGCAATTCTTATTTTGATGAGATTGAAACAACTGCCAGCTTTGCGATTATATTGGTCAAAACATTCGTTATATACATAACTATATGTTTCGTATTCAGGTAAATAACAAATTATAGTACCAGGAAAACAACTCTGTGTTAACAAAATACTTGTTCCCTTTAGGTGACGAAAAAGCACAAATTTGGTGTGCAACTTTATAAACTTTGTTTACCATACCTATGATTTACAGATATATTGTGGAAATGATGAAGTGGGAAACCAATCGAGTGCGTACAGTGTTGCGTTCAACCTAACAAATAATTTATTAGATGTTGAACGTATTATTTAGATATAAACTTTATACTAGTGTGACATTAGCACATGTCTTATTGAATCTGAACACACATTGAGGAAAAACAGAAAACAATGCAAGGGAAGCGATAAGTGCAAAATTAAAAAAATAGGAGATTATTGCCAAGGAAAGTAATACGGGCATATAGTATTCAGCAAGTGGAAAGATAAACACGACGTACTCATGCTACTACTAAACACACCACTGTTATGGTAGACTTTGTAACAAACTTATTTTAGTATTGTTACGTTTTCTATTTTCTACTTAAATTTGGGATTTTTGTTGGTCATAAAAAATTTGAATTATATCCACATTTCCTATTATATTAATATGCTGTTGTCTTTTATCGTAGCAGGTTTTTTTATCACAAGACACTTGCAGGTGATGTAGTTTTGGTCACTTTTCTGTTTAACTCCAAATAAATTAGAAGTGTTCTAACTAATTGGGTTTTTGGGTATTAAAAAATAATTTTGAGCCTGAAACTGTATGTTTTAGGAGGCATTTCCTGCATCCACATTATTTAATAGAAGGCAGACCACTGTTAGAAACTTCATTTAATAAGGGCTGGGTTTATTATTCGAATTGCTCTCATCATCATTAGGTCTGAGTCCTGGAACTTGTTAGACGCGTACTTTCATTGTTTCGTATTCTGAGCTAACCTATGCATTTCCCTGACATTCCTAAAGCCTAAATACAGCTCGGTTCCCTTCTATTGTTTTCTAAATATATACCCTATTTCACCGATATTCAATGGTATATGAAGGGGGTGCGGCAACCTGCGGCTCCCAAGATCCCCCACACTTAGACATTTGCCAAATTAACTGTTTTCCAATAAATCCTTTCGAACAATCAACATTACTTGAGAATATTGCAAAGCCAACACCTGTAGTTACTTATAATAATCATCTGGTTTAAGTACAATGGTCAGTACTTGCAACGAGATATTTCAAGTATATCCCCTGATGTGATTTGTAGAGCACCCTACATGGCTAAATGTGTCATATCTCATAAACAATTTATATTTGGCATAGTCACAAAGTTGAATTAAGAATAGGAAATAACAATGGGCAGTTATGTGATTTTAAAATCACACCTGCAGAATCTACTATATTCGATTAAGTGTAGATATTTTAATGCAGTAAGCTCCGTGGTTTACACAACAAGGGTTTAATACATTTTTCAATTTGAAATTAATGGTCAATGAGCTGTATGTGATCATACTCCTATGTGGATGCATCCTTCACATTTAATGCAATATTCTGTTACTCACTTGGGTTACTTTCTTTATTAGTTATCATTTGGTCTTCATTCCTGGAACTGGTTAGACGCGTACCTGTTGTTTCTCATTCTGAGCTAACCTACACGTTTTGCTAAAATTCCCACAGTCCACATCTTTCCCTATGTGGGTGCAATAGTCTGATCTACCTTTATCTAACTTTTTTCCTATCGCAGCTTGTAATATATTCCGCACCATTCCCAAATTGTTTTAGATCGTGCCCTGTTCTTCTATCTCTACTATTTTTTTGTTTTCCACAGATACCTTTCTTCCCTTACTGTTTCTAAAACCTCTTTGTTATTAACTTTGTCTATCCATGCCATCATCATCATACATCTGAAACACCACCTTCCAAAAGGCTTCTACATTTTTCCTGTCTGCTTCTCCTACTGTCCGTTCTTATTTCATATCCACACCATACTGTGTTTCACACTTATGCTTTCAACAATTCTTTCCTTGTTTCTGTTTGTTGTCTCCAAAGATAGCCGCTGCTCTTTCGTGTTAGATACAGCTCGGTATCCCTTCTATTGTTTTCTAAATATTTACCTTATTTTACCCATATTCATTGGTATGCGAAGGGGTTAAGAAACCTACGGCTATCAAAATCCCCCATCACTTTTCCAATGAATCCTTTCGAATAATCAACATTAGTTGAGATTATTGTCAAACCAATACTTGTAGTTGCTTATAATAATCACCAGGTTCAAGTGCAATTCTTTTTTTTCGTCATTAGGTTCTCCGACTTGGAGCTGGTTGGACACGTACTCAATTGATTTCTATTCTGAGCCAGTCTACACATTTCCCTGAAATTCCCACAGCCTACATCTTTGACTATCTGTGTGCAATAGTCTAATCTAGGTTTATCTCTACTTATTTTTTTTTCCTATCTCTGTTTCTAATATATTCCGCACTATTTCTTCATGCCTTAGTATATGGCCTATCGTCCTATCTCTCCTGTTTTTTACCGTTTTCCACATATTTCTTTTATCGCCTACCATTTCTAGAATCTCTTTGTTCTTAACTATGTCTGTTCAAGATTTCTTCATCATACGTCTGTAGCACCACATTTCAAAGGCTTCTATCTTTTTCCTGTCCGCTTGTCCTACCGTCTAAGTTTCACAGCCGTACAGTGCTGTGCTCCACACATGTTTTAAGCAATCTTTCCTTGTTTCTGTGTTTATTGTCTTTGAACATAGCAGTTGCTTTTTCTTGTTAAATGCAGCATGATCTTGTGCTAATCTTTATTTTATATCTTTTGCACTTTTCCCATTTTGCATTGTTATCAAAGGTATAATGAGAACTACGAGATTTTTTTGAGCATATATCCTTGTAAAATAGTGCTAAAACTGGTAGAACATTAAAGGTTTTATGATGCATACTTAAAAATAACTTACAAATAAATCATGTTCTATCCTAGTTCTCAATAATTGATGGCACAAGATCTATACTTCTAATCATTAAAGCTATTTAATTTGCAAAAGCTCATTTTTACAATTCAAATGCCCAAATTGTTTTCTAATTTTCCCACGCCTACTACCATGTATTTAACGTTTCTTCAAACAGAATATTTAAATGGCATAAGCCAAATAAACTAAAAGTAGTTGGATTCCCACCATGCGTTATTTGGCTTCCTAGGTAGCAGAAATCTTTACCTCTTGTTAGTTCTCCTTTCTTATATGTATTCTGGTTTCTGACTTATTTTCCCTTCCTTTAGATACTTAGTACTTTAGTTTTATTTTTATTAATTTTTATACTTTACATCTCTGTTAGAACTGTTTCCATTTCATTAAAAGCTGTTTCTAACTCTTTCTTGCTAGATGTTAATACTGTTATATCATATCTTTCTTGCTAGATGTTAATACTGTTATATCATATGCAAATTTAAGCATATCAATCTTTTGTCCCTGCACAGTAATTCCAAATGTCTTCCTGCATTTGACAGTATTCATTGCCTTTTCGATGTACAAGTTAAAAATTAATGGGGATAATGAATATCCCTGTTTCACACCTTTCCTAATATTTACTTCTCTATGTATCTGTTCTAATTCTATTACCGCTGTTTGCTCTTTATATAAGCTATGAAGTATTCGTTTATCCCTAAAACTCATTCCAATGTTTTTTAGTATCTCAAATATTTGTTCCATTTTACATTGTCGAATGTTTTTTCCAGATCTACACGCTTTCTCCTTTTTTCTATCGTCTTCTCCATTATCACTCTCAGGGGTAAAATAGTCTCATGTGTTCCCCTGTTTCGTCTAAACCCAAATTGATCTTCGCCTAATATTTCCTCAGCTCGTTTTTCCATCCGTCTTTGTATAATTCTAGTTAATATTTTTGATGCCTGTGGAATCAAACTTATTGTTTGAAAATATTCACATCTATCTGCACCTCTCTTTTTTGGTATAGTGACCATGGTGTTATGTTTAAAATCTTTGGGTATCTCGCATGTCTCATACATATAGCTATCAAGTTGGAAGAGACATTCTGTTACTGCTTATCCAGCGACTTTTAGAGTTTCCGCTTGCATCTTATCTATCCATGGTGCCTTACCATTTTTCAAACACTTTAATGCTAATCAAAACTCATCTCTAAGTATAAGATATCCCAAGACATCCCTTTCAATGTTCTTTTCCTGTTCTAGTGCTGCTAGTTCCTGTTCTGCATTTGCGATTAATTTTTCATTTTATGGCTTTATATTTCTATTTTCCTGCTTAGTCTGGTTTGTTTTGTATTTTCGTCTTTCTTCTATTAAATTTTGGATATCGTTGGTTATCCATGGTTTCTTATTTTCTTTTTGTGTATACCTCAGAATGTATCTGGCCGCCATGTTTAAGCTGGATTTAATGTTATTCCATTCTGTTTCTACTTCCTTTGCATTAGAGATTTTCCCGATATCTTTCAGCAATTCATTTGACTTTTTCAAATCTTTCGTAGATATCTTTATCTTTTAGTTTCTCAAAATCAAAAGTGTATTTTTTCGTTCCTTTCTCAAATTTTTAAATTTGAGAGCAGCATTCATAATTACAATGTTGTGGTTAGTGTGTGTTTATATCTGCTTCTGGGTAGCTTCTACAGTCTTTTACTTGATTCCTAAACCGCTTTTCACATAACTATACCCACCCTCGAGTTTACTTCCTCTGTGCAAATTACCCTAAAGTGTCCGCTCCAAAAATCCCCTGCCTCTGGCCAACGAGCTTTGCTAATCTCTACTATGTCTATTGCTAACCTATCCATTTCAATTTTCAAGTTTTCTAGTTTACCTACTTGCTCATACTTCTGACATTCCATGCTCAGACTCGCAGAATGTTCCCGGCTCTTCTTTTATATTTTCAGATCACATCTCTGAAGTAGTCCCTTTCTGGAGATCTGACTGGGAGACTATTTTAACTCCGGAATCTTTTACCTCGAGGATGCCATCATATTAAATAACAATGTAAGTACACTGTGTACTTGGGAGGTAATGTGGTGGTTTCCTGTTGCCTTCCACATCGCAGTAGTGTGGCTTAGAATGCTATATCAAACCCGTATGGTCTCTGTCATTCTAAGTACCGAAAGAGCTGCTGCCCTCTTTCGGAGACCTGTCTTAGTCTGGTTCCTCACTAAAGACTCCACTAATTTGGTTAAACCTTTCATACGTCTTTTTACCTCACTGGGGCACTCAAGCCGTTCCAGTATCTAGAACTTCTTCAAGGTGTAGGTCCATTTGGAATGGCAAATTGTTCTAAACTGGATTTATTCTAAAATACCTTTGAAGCTGCAACACGTTTCTCTCACCTAATGATGATGTAATGGAGGATTACAAAACCTACCTGCAGGTAATACTGTCAGAGGTGGAAAGCACGCCAATGAAATAAACAAATTTGCAAATTATTTTTTAAGTTCAGAAAGCTCTATATATGGGCAAATGACCAAAATATGAATTTTTGCACGTCTATATCACTCATTTTAAATTAAAATATGAATTGCTGATTTAATATTTATTATAAAAAAATTATTCATAAATAATTAAATTGGTACTATTTATCTGTAGTCGAGTCAAAAGAAAGTGTTTAAAAAGTGTGTACTCACCATTTAATTGTTATAGTATATTATTTGATTGTGATAAAATGACACATGCTTTTTCTTCTCCTTTTCACGCATACTTTCAAAGTTTTCTATTGAAAACTGATAAATTTCTGCCCATACTTTTTTAACCAATTTTTATAATCCTCTGTTGTAGTGTCCCAGCAACATGGCCGTTATTCAATTACTGTCATTTTATTGTTTTACAAAAGCGATTTCAAATAAATAGAGAGGAAAAATATATTTAATTGCAAAATCAAAACATATTGTTAAATTTAATGGAACAAAGGTAAAGAAGTCAAAGGTTCTCGAATCGAGGCTCAACCATATACTCGGAGACATTCCTGATAAGTTGGGTCTGCTCCATATGGCGAGTATGGCGATGTAGAAGATGAGACTGTATACCTCGTATTTTTATTTTTAGTTTGTTGAATTAAAGTCAAAACACCCATGCAAAAAGTTAATTTTTGGTCGTTATTGAATTCCTTCATGAAAGTGTTATAGAAGCAAGAAAACCTGAATCATCATCTACCTGTGCTGACAGTTGAGCAGTTACTTCGAAGCTTTCCAAGTAGCCCTGTCTGTTGCATCAATCGTTGAAGTGTCTTATCATTTTGTCAAACGAGATGAAGTCGGTCTTGTCGCTAGATCAGAGTGCGTTGTTCGTGACGTCTTCTTCACTTTCTTGATTTTCCTCATCATCACATATAGTCGATACTGTATCATTCTTTTGCATATATTTTTTTTTTCAGTGAAAGGGCAAATGCATCACGAATAAGTTTCCATTTCTTGTTTACAGCTTTTCCTATAAATTTATTGTACAATATTACTAACAATAATAGAACTTACAATATTGGTAAATTAAAAGTATTACTAATATTTTAGTTATTTATAGATAGCTGGCAAGGGGAAACATTCATGGAATAAATTCAGTAAAAAGGAAGTAGTAGTTTTTCAAAATATTCCAAAAACCTCTTCATTTGACACATTCTCCCGGAACTATGGGAAAATTTGCATAATGGGGGTGGTAGAAACTAACCTCTGCTACTTTTTCAAATGCAATAGTAAATCTTGACACCCCTTATTTTAAAAGTATCCTATAGATTTATGGGATCTTTTTCGATTTCTAAAGAAAACTTCTACTTGCTTTTTATTGAATTTATTCCAATTACAGATTCCTTACTGCATATTAAATATGAACTACCTTATAAGTAAATCAACCTTCAAGTCTTACCTGCTGTTAATTTCTCATTCTCCTCCAAGTAATCACAATTTTCGATCAGATAATTATACACCTCCGTCTTCGCGTTTTCTTTTTAATTCCATCTTTGAAATCGTTTATAGTTTTATCCCATACGCAAGGCCTCTGTTCAATTAGATCCAGATGATCGTATATATATTGCACCTTTTTAGTCATAATTGGTCGTCTGACAACTGCATACTGATTGATGCTAAACAAACTGCTACAATAAATGGTGAGTATTGTGAAAACAGGCATAGACTTGTAGAAGTTTCCGTAATGGTTACAATATAATATTGTGCAGTAACTGTAGAACACATTGCAAGTATTTGCGATAACACACTATTGTCACAATAATATTTATTGCACCACGTACATGTGAAAATTATTCTTTTAGATGTATGCATTTTTGGTATACAGCAATATTGCGAACTTTTATTGCTGGCAATATATTGCCATGTGAAAACGTCGTAAGTCCTCACAGTCACTCATCGGATCCAAATCCTCATCAGGGCAAATGATGTATACTTCATGGTCTGCTTAGTTTTCTTCAGTTAAATTTTATTTTACTTTAGGTCGCTTTATACTTATTTTCTTCTGTTCTTCCATCTTATAGTATTGTCTATACTTCTCACTAGTGGTGGTGTCTTATCAGTTGTCTTAGGAAAGGGTAAGCATGTTTTGAAGAGAGATTGATACTTTAAAGCTTTTAGCTTCTTTGCTACTGTATTTGCAATAACATGAATAATCTGGAGATTGCCAGGATGGTGCCTCGGACAAACCCTTATTGGACTGAACTGGACATGGAATCATGTGCCTTCAAGATAGCTTGATCTCATATTAAGAAATTTCTACTGATGATAAAAGTGTTAGTTTGCAGTTTCAACCTTCTAAGTTACTTGAACTATATTGTTACCGGTGTTTGAAGCATTAAGTTAATAAATTTTGATTTGCTCTGAAGGAGCGGGGATCTCGTAACATATATAAGGGTGCGTTGGCTAACTGCAGCAATACTGTAGCTTTTTATTGCTGGCAATATATTGCCCCATGTGAAAATGCCTTTATCTACAATCATCAAACTATAGTCATGATTACTATAAATGTTATTAGTTTGAAAGTTTTGACATTTCAAACGCCATCTAATGATTAAAGTGTAATAATATTTCAGGTCGGAAAGTAGCCACTTTCCGACCTCTTTTTTTAATCTAATTCATTTAAATTTTCACTTCAGCAGCTTTCTGTTACCCAAAAGGAATTATTCTATTTTGAATTATTTTCAGAAAATAATTTAATACACAGAAGTGACTAAAATAAGCTAAAACAACACTTTCCGAGCAGATATTGTTGTGAGCTCCCTTTTTCTGATACCAGCACTTGTACAGTTTATAAGCCATTTCATACCTTATCCTGCTTTTTCTGGCAACAAATTCTCTTACTTGTTCCGCAGCTTTCTTCAATTCAGGAAGAATTTCAAAATTGCTAGTTTGAGACATTTTTGATACAAACACAAACCACAGACACCTCTGTGACGTTTGCTTTTTGACATAAGAATCTTTAATTTTTGTCTACTTGATAAAAACATAAAATACACTTTTGAAAATTAATTATTCCAATTTCGTTTTGGGTTTTCTCTACTTAACAGGGATGATTGTAAATAAAGTAGCATACAAACCTTGGTGTTCGTTGCTTCACATTACCTCGGTTTATTGATGACCACGGCATTACACGCCTTGGTCATCAAACTTCGCCTCAGTATTGAAGCACCTTCCACCTCGGTATGTAATCTAATATTACATTATCAAGCAGAGCTGTTATAGTCTTTTAAGATGAAAAATATTATTCTATATTAGGGGTAGAATTTTCTGTCCTCTTCATCTTAGGGCACAATAATTTTTGCTGTCTAGCATTTTGCTCGAATAGCAGAAGTTGTCCAGAAAAAAGATGCTAAAGAATCTGAAATAAAAACTGCAGTGTGAGTCGGAGTGGGAGCCTGGAAATAGTCAGAAAAAGAGGATGTTTTGAACTATTTTAAAGAAGATAAATGTATTATTAACAAACCAACTGAAAAATAATAGAGGGCACTATACACTCCCGAATATGAATAACTTTGAATAAAGATGCAGTTTAAGATGGTGTCCATTATTGCCTCAAGAGGTGTCCATATCCCATATATGTGTATCCATAACTACAGCATTTCAAGTTTTTGTTAAGAAAAGTTTATTTCTTTTACTGTTGATTTTTTCAAGTTTATGTGAAAACAATCAAAAAGTACATACCTTAAATCTCCCCACCATACTATGATCTTCATCCTCTTACAACTTAAAAAGCCAATTCTTACAATTTAAAAAGTTCATAATTACATCGCGTAAGCGGAAAAGCGACGCCACGGCAGGTGGTAGCTACAAGCTTTACACAAGCTTTGGCGTGGCCATCTGACAATGACGTCACCAATAACAAATTAAATACGCCATTTGCGGAAAAATATAAATTGAATTAGCGAACAAATTAAGCGATTAAAGTACTTACATAAGAAACCCGACATACTGCGGGGTTGAGTTAAAGTTGGCTTCTGTTGAAGTCCATCAGGGCTACTGATGGCCCTTTTAAGGCAATTAACGGAGGGTACGCCTTCCAAATGGCTAGACTGGATCTCAGGGCTCCACTCCGGAGTGATTAAAGATGGTGATCTGGCGTGGAATGCGGTTTGGCCAACGGCTACAAATTACCTCTACCTATGTAGGGAAAGGGCAGGAGAAGGTATAGGGGCGACAAACAAAGATAATCAGGCAAGGATATCTACATAAATAAAGATAAGGCATGATACGATACCTGGCAAAACCGCTCTTCACGAAGGTCAGAGGAAAAAAGCCCCGTTTCCTAAGCGTCTTTCGGAACCTTCCCACTTTTGTTCTTTCACGCGTCGGCGCGAAGTTATTCATCCAACCCACTTTTAACGTGACGGAAATACGCGCACCGAGTCTTTTAAATTTAAAGGCGCGAAAACTTCCGCACATAAAAATTAAGCTAAGACAATGTTTAGTGCCAATTTGGCACGTAACAATCCAAGATGTAAAAATAAAATTTTGCCACAATTATCTCTTGGGTGTTCATTACTCCCACATTTGCCCTAATAAGGTGATATGGAAGTCGATGATGAAAAAATATAGGTAGCGTGTATAATATTTAATTTAATTTGTTGGTTTAAATCCAAAAGGAACTGAATTCAGCAGAGCTGATTTTAAATTCATCCCTTAACATACACGACCTAAGTATGAACAGTATTAAATATTTACTGTCGTTTCAAGAAATCAATATTACCCGTATAGGCTCTTGAATCATAAATTCATGGTAATACTGCGTTTTCTAAATATTGATTATCAGAAAGACGTTTTTTTTTTAATAATTCAAACTCCGAAAAATCAATATTTCATTTCAAATTACAACCTTTCAAAAAACTCAATAAAAAACTATAACAACCATTCTGTTTTTTAAATTCAAGGCTAAATTATTTTGCCTTTAACATCAGAAATTAGAAACTGTCTGCAGGTCTACATTGTTGATCCCGCAACATCCTCCCACCTGTCGCCAAAAGGAAACACAATTCTCGTACGGGATCACCTTTACTCTGCAAATCTTGACGGCAGTCGCACAGTTCGACCACTACGTGTCACTCGAAGCATAACATTGACCTCATCATTCTTCTTAGGTTTTAATGTCGTTTTGTAAGGTTCTTTTTCTGTAGGTATACGATTAAATAAGGGATTTGATACTTCTATTTCGTCAGTCTTCAAACTTTCTGTACATTCCAATGGGAATATACGCTGAACCGGTCGTAACATATAACCTTGGGAAGTTTTTAAGCGAACTAAACAAACAGCTCCATCACTTCCCGGTAACAGGTCAACTACTAGTTCCAAGGGCCAATCTATCCGTTTCTTATCATCGCTACCAATCACGACTACTTCGCCTAAGGCAACTTCTCTACTTGGTTTATTATAATACACCTGTTGCAGTTGTCCTAAATACTCACTACGAAACTGTGATTTTAACTCGTCGCGCAATCGTTGACGATACTGTACTTTTTTACGCAGAGACTTAGCATCCAATTGATCGCAGTCTGCCATTCCGCTTTCCCGAATATCTTGAATAAACACAGCTGGTGTCAAACTTATCAACTCGGAAGGGTCGTTGGATGAGTAAGTGATAGGACGTGCATTCATGACAGATTCCACAAAACATAAAATGGTAGAAAATTCTTCCAAGGATAACACGGCTCTTCCTAAAACACACCTCAGTAATTGTTTTAACATACCTATCAAACGCTCCCACCAACCACCCCACCAGGCAGCTGTCGCAGGATTAAACTTCCACTCAATTTTAAGAAGGCTAGAATATTTCGATATGCATTCCCAGTCTAGCTTTCGTAATCCATTATCGGTACCCACAAAGTTTGTTCCGTGATCGCTATATATAACTATTGGACGACCAAGACGTGCTACAAATTTTCGTAAGGCTTGCACAAAACTATCTGTAGATAAAGCCAATACCCATTCCAAATGTACGGCTCTATACACCGCGCACGTAAACAGGCATATCCATGCTTTCCGTGAACCTTTCACAAATATTGGCCCTGCTAGATCCACACCAACGATTTCAAATGCCGCTGCATCTCAAACGCGATTTAACGGCAATGGGGTTGGAACCGATTGGAACGACCGAGCACTGTGATGTTTACAGGCTTGACATTTTGACACAACATACTCCAACGACTTTCTTCCGCTTAAAATCCAAAAGTGTTCTCTCAATATGCTCATCAAACCTTGAATGCCAACGTGACTATGTTTCAAAAGATAATAACGAACTAATCTCGTCACTACCGGGTGCTTATTAGGTAATAAAATAGAGTAGCAAAAGTTTGGAATTTTGCAAATGCGGCTTCGTAGTCTAACTACATTTTCTTCATCCAAAAACGGTTGTAGTGAACAAATTTTTGGATCTGTGAGATCCTCAAATGTTTCCTTCTGAACCATTCGTAAAAGCTTTAGTTCTGCCTTTTCAATTTCACTGAAAGATAGCACACCATTTCTTACGTCATTTTGATTTTGACAATTGTGCGCAAATCGACAAATCCAAGCAATCAATCTCACAACTTGACAGTATCCTGAAAAATAATCGCAATACCATTGTTGCGGTTCAACCTTTAGCGACACCAATATCTGTTTTTTGTTCTCTAAATTTATTTTGTTTTCGTCATAATTTAAGTCGTTTTAAAAGTCAACATTTAGAAAATCGTAGAGCCATTCAGGTCCCTCCCACCATTTTGAGTCCAAAAGCTGTTTTGGTAAACATCCACGTGAGGGTAGATCGGCGGGATTTAATTTGCCAGGAACGTGGTTCCACTCTTCTGTTTGAGTCAAACTTCGAATTTCTTGTACCCTGTTCCAAACAAAAGTTGCCCACTTATCTTCTCGTCGAATCCAGGACAACAATCCAGAAGTGACATTTAACTCCTCAAAAATTTTCCCGAATTCCAGTCGAAAGTCTGGCTGTTATGGTAGCAGCCAATAGTTCTAATCTAGGAATGGTGAGCATTTTCAAAGGTGCTACCCTTGTCTTTGCTGTCACCAAACTAATATTTACGCCTTTATTATCTTCTACACGCAAGAAGATAGCGACTGCGTAAGTTTCACTACTAGCATCACAAAATACGTGAATACTTTTATTGCCAGTATGATTATTGTCACCATGTATCCATCGTGGTATTCGAATGTTTTGTAGATACGGTAACTCTTTTACTCAATTGAGAAACGCAGACTTAGTTTCTCCATCGACCAGATCATCCCATCCTAACTTGGTTTTCCATATTCTTTGCAAAAATACTTTTGGAAGTAACGTCGCAGGGCACGTAAATCCAATAGGATCAAATACACTCTGTGCTGTACAAAGAATTAACCTTTTCGTTGCACCTCCTTTTAAAGTTTCATAATCCACGTTTAGCACTTGGTCGTTGAGGTGTAGGGTATCCTTATGTGGATCTCAAGTTAATCCCAGAACAGTCATGTTAGATCCATCCACATCTGAATCGCGTGTGTACTCCAATCCTAGCAACTCAAATTGTCCTTTGGCCATTACTTGAGTGGACTCTCTTATGAATACATCCAACTCCTCCTTATTCGAAAGGCTGGGAACATAGTTGTCGACATAGAAGCTACTCTTCAAACGCTGTATTGTAGCCGCGTAAGAAGTGTACTTTTCTAACATTTCATCTGAATGATACTGAATAGTCATCCCTAGTAAATACGGGCTACAGCAGACACCAAAACCACTCTTCTATGACGGTAAACAATTTGCTCTTGGTTTTTATCAACCCATAGAAAACGTAAAAAATCCCGATCTTGCCTACAAAGGCCGATTTGCAAAAATGCCTTTTTAATATCAAAAACAACGCCTAAACGTAGAGTTCTAAATCTTAGTAGGATAGTTGGCAGCAATTCTATCAAATTTGGGCCCTTCGCCAAACAAACGTTCAATGACGGTTGTCCCTTTTCATGCGATGACGCATCAAACACCGGGTGGATCTTGGTGGTTAAACTCGAAAGTTTTATAACGGGCCGGTGCGGCAAATAATGGGAAAAATTACTGAGTTCATCGTTTGGCACTAATTCTATAATGCTTTCCTGTAACCACTCCTGAAAAATCTCGTTATAGTCATCATAAGGGCTTTTCAATTTTAACGGTGCATCACTGCATCTAGACGTTTCTTTGCAACCAGAAGATTTGATGACAAAGGTGGGCGTCCCTCTAACCATAGCAACTGCACTTCATACCTTCCAAAGTCATCAATCTTAATGGTGTCTAAAAGTTTTCGTTTATAGCTGCTTCTAATTGCTTTTGCAGTCTCTTCTCTGACGGATCAGTGATACCAAGCACATCTAATCTCCAAAACTCTGAAATATTCATGTTCTTGGCCAACAAAGTCAAAAGGCCCTTAGTATGTTTTTTATTTGGTACCCGTCCCATCAACGTCCATCCAAGCAAAGTTTCTACTGCTACAAGGCCACCTTGCAATATGTGCGGTTTTCCAGTTAGAAGCTTTCCAGCTACATCGGCGCCAATTAGAACTTCAATTCTTCCCGAATCGCGCAAATCAGTCAAGTCTATGTTCATTCTTTTTAGTTCTTCTGACCAGCTGCCATCATGTAGCGAAGCAATACCATCACAAATGTTTGGCTGGTCATAAACTTCAAAACGACAGGCGTACCTGTCATTTAAACTTGAAATGCGCACGTCATAACAGGAATGACATTCTTCTGGCAAACATGATCCACCAAACAAGGCGTGAATCAACGTTTCTTTACGTTTACTAGGATACCCCATTTTCGAGGCCGTAGATTTAAGAATGTAAGATCGTTGTGATCCCGTGTCAATCAATGCACGTACTTCACGTTCCAAAGTTTCGTTTCATAGTTTGATTCTTAACGTTTGCAAAAACACTTGCACATGCGTTTTATTGGTCAACACCCTTTCAATTTTGCATGCCTCTTCCTCCAGACAATCTCCACCAATTTTAGCATCCGTTAGAGGTTGATCATTTCGTTGTCGATCAAGCTCTGGACAGAGAAAAATAAAATGCCTGTTACTACAAAAATGACATCGTATTTGTGCTTTGCATTTTCGACTTAAATGTCCAACTCTTAAACATAAGAAACACGCGCCTTTAGCTTTTAAATGCTTCTGTTTTTCACTAACATTCATCTTTTGTGCCTTAAAACAGTCTTCACTGTTATATGTTCCATCACAAAACCAACATTTTTGTGGTGTCTGAGCATTAATCAATCCTGCTGCAGTTGGAACTGAGGCACTGGTTGGTCGAGGTTGACCAAGTTTTTTCCATTTCGCTGTACTACCACTCTGCACAAAACCTTCAGCAGCTAATCTAACTCTTTCTTCACCTTCTACATCTGTTTTTAGAAACTGCATCAACCCCTCTAACTTGGTCGTAGTCTTCTCATTTCTGTTTTTAATAAAATGAGTAGACTGTTGCCAAATCCTTAGCAGATCTTCCGGCAAGCAAGATTCAACTAGCGGGTACAACATAGCCGCACATTTATCGGTGGTTACACCCAACGACTCTAATGCTCTAAGTTGAGTTTCAATTTTATCGTACAGGCGGACCAAATGTAATTCTCCTTGTAAACAGACTTTGTTGAGAACTAACTTCAACAATTCGCGAACATATACTTCTACTTGCAGTTCATCGCTACCGAATCGAGATTTTAAGCTTTCTATGGTCTTTTCGTAATTAGTTGCCGTCGGAGAAAAGCTTTCAACAAGTTCTCTTGCTCTGGAACCCGGTACGGTAGCTTGCAACAAATCTTGAAACTTGTCCTTATCGTCGATACTTTGATTTTCATTAATCTTCTTAAATTGGCTCCAGAACCACCAAACTTCTTCAGCTCAATTTTAGGCCATTGAAAGCTACGTTGCGGTATCGGTGACTGAAGGTCGTTTTGACTAACAACTTGTGACTTTACAGATTGCGAGTCTTGAACTTGGAGAAGAGTATGATAGCGTATTGACAATTTCGTAAACGTAGACAGATAATCATCGGCAGAAGAAACTTCCTTTAACAGATCGTCTTCAGAGACGTCGGCTTCTAACATTAGGTCATACATTTGCTGGTCTATCTCTCAAAGTGAATTTTGCTTTTGTTGGAGTATTTCATAAATTACTTTCAATTCTGGCACAAGACTAGGTTCGTTTTCCATCATTTCGGTTAATAGGTTCGCGTTCTTTGTAAAGATGCTACACTGAACAGCTCTCGATTTCTTTAGGCGCTCCATCGGCAATAAAATTTAAAACGGTATCTACTACCTCGCGTTCAAATAGGAAAACTAGCTCTTGTACACAAATGCGGTAAAACCAGTCCTGTCACGGTCGCCAAACGTCGTTTCAAGAAATCAATATTACCCGTATAGACTCTTGAATCATAAATTCGTGGTAATACTGCGTTTTCTAAATATTGATTACCAGAAAGACGGTTTTTTTTAATAATTCAAACTCCAAAAAATCTATATTTCATTTCAAATTACAACCTTTCAAAAAACTCAATAAAAAAACTATAACAACCATTCTGTTTTTTAAATTCAAGGCTAAATTATTTTGCCTTTAACATCAGAAATTAGAAACTGTCTACAGGTCTACATTGTTGATCCCGCAACATCTACAGTTAAATAAAACTTATAAGTATATACAGGGTGATTCATAAATTCATAGAAATATTTTAACTGATGCTTAAGAAAGGGACGTAGATTCATATTTATGCAAAAAAAAATTTTCTTAAAAACTAAAAACCCAAAATTTGAACTGATGTTTTAAAGAAAGAGTGTACATGTAAATGTATAGTTGGGATGCGACATACCACATCAAGTAAGGAAGCGACCCACCACAGTTCCTATCGGAAGTTCAATGTATCGTATGAAGTTGTGATTCACGCAGTGTTCTTAACTTTGTAGAAATATGATAACTGATGCTTGAGCTGGGGATAATGTTTACAGCAATGTGTTTACTGTACTTTGAAATTAAAGTAGCAACTCACCAAGTTATACTGCTTATAGAAGGTGTTCAAAATGCCCTTCATTTTGTTGAATGCACAAACGTGCTCTTCTGAGCAAGTTTTGCAAAATACTTTGATAGAAATTTGCTTCATAGTTATTCTTCCACTGAATCACTAATGCGACGGCGTAACTGCTCCACAGTATCAATGTTCATATTAACGACATACACGATACCTTTTAAAACACCCCACAGAAAGAAGTCTATTGGATTGAGATCGGACGAGCATGCTGGCAAGTGATAACTGATGTTGACTGCCTCTGGTCTTTAACACTTCAATCAGGTATTTAGGTTTATTTAAAGTTAGCAACGTAAATATAAAAGTGGTTAGAAGAAGTTCTGATCATTTGCAATATTTAAGAATACCTTCAACATTATAAACAGGAGTTACATGTTGTCTACGCTGTTCTTTAAAAGAAAATCGAAAACACACATTTTGTAGTACCTGCAACCTACCTTGTAAATAGTTGGACACGAATCTATAGCATACAACATTACAGTAATCTAAGTGATATAAAACAATACTGTTACACAGGTTCCACTTAGTTTTAGAATTTAAAACTGCTTATATCTATATAATGATCGCATTTTGTGATATCACAATCCAATTTTCTTGTTGACATGCTTTTCAAAGCTAAGATGACTGTCGATATGCACACTTTCACCGATAGTTATTGTGGATCCATCTATTATAATTTCTACATTACGCAGCATTTCTGATTTTGCACGATGCATCTTGGACCCTACAAACAGAGCAACTGTTTTTGAAGTATTGAGTTTAAGACCATTATCCTGAACCCATGGGCATACTTTGTTAAAATTTCTGTTAAGTTCAATGATGGCTGTATTTACATTGAAAATGTCTGTGGTTATATATAACAAAATATCATCGGTATATATATGGTACATACACAAGGATGATAACACTATGAGGAAATTTGCGGGATTGTGGTGTTGCCAAGGTTACCGATTGATATACGAGATCAGAGTAGCTAGGGGGACTTTGAAAGAAGTGTAAATTAGAGTAATTGGAGATGTATTGAATTGGCAGAATAAAGCATATAGTATTGTTCAATGAAGTAGAAATATATCCTTCAAATATACAAATACTACAATTGGCGACGAGGATTTTGGGTTCATGTAAAATAATTTGAAAAATTATTGCAACATGGAGAAAATGCATATTCCGTCATTTGCACTTCAAACTGCATCACCTCATGACCGGCAGAGATGGAAACAGACTCTTGAATTTTACTTCATAAGTGAAAAGATAACTGATGCGAAGGTCAAACAGGCAAAACTTTTACTGTTAGGCAGTCCGGCTCTTCAAGATGTTTATTTTTCTCTACCTACAGTTACCGAGTTTCCTGATGGTACTGATGCTTACACATACACTTTAGAATGTTTAGAGTCAAAAATTGGGCTTAGAAGTACAAAGTGGTATGAACGGTATGTTTTATCTCAAGTGCGCCAAGGAAAGGACGAAAATATTACCGCATTTCTTACTCGTATTCGAAAGCAAGTTCAACGGTGTAGTTTTAATGGACCAGCTGTTGACGAAGCTATCCTAGGTCAGTTAATTAATGGCATTTCATCGAATGAACTCCGTTCCCGGCTTATGGAAAAGATTCTCTGACCTTGGACGAAGCTGAAAGGCTTGCACGTACATTTGAAACAGTGTTATCATAAGCTGGAATAATGGCTAATAACTTAACTGTTTCTGGTAATTCACCATTTTATACAAATTCGACTTCCGTGTGCAAAACTACAGAACGGCATAAGAAGAAGAAGATGGGAGAGAAGGCAAATTTAGTTAAGTCTAAGCAAAATAAATTTTCATCTGGTGAATCTAAAACACTAATATGCGTTTGCTGTGGAACCGAGGGTCATGTTTCAAAAGACAGTAGGTGTCCGGCGCTTAACGCTGTGTGTAATAAATGCAAAAGACTGGCCATTTTGCACGTATGTGTCGCTCAAGCGGTAATTCAAATTTGGGCACAGGTAAAGTTCGACTGTCAAGCAAGTGACAGATGAATCCATTTTTGCGTACTTAACTCGGAAACTGGTAATCAACCAGAAGAAATAGTTGCATGTAAATTCGGAGGAGTAATACATTCCGCATTCGTGGATTCTGGTGCACTACATACTATGATGTCGAAGAAAACTGGGAAAACCTGCGTCTAAATGGCTTACAATTTTACTGTTACGAACCTAGTCCTGATTTAAATTTCTTTGATGGTTCTGGTCAACTTCAGTATACTGTATTGTTTACGGCGAGTGTAGATGTAGTTTGTAATAATATCTCGCATAGGGTTTCTGTCGTTGTCATTGAAGAGAATTTTACTACAATTCTTGGTCGTAATGATGCGAAGAAGTTTAAAGTTTTACGTGTTGGTTTGGATGCATGTACAGAAGTTCGGGTACAAACAATTTCTATGACCCCAACTGCGCCTTTAGGTAAGCTTAAAGATTTTCAACTGAGTATTCCTATTGATTCAAGTGTTGCACCATGCATTCAACCCCTCCGTCGAGTACCATACAGCTTACGAAAGCGGATCGAAGACCAAATTACAGAGCTATTACATCTAGAAATTATCGAGAAGGTCGAAGGAGCAAGCAAATGGGTATCGCCTGTAGTTCCTGTTCCTAAGTCGGACAACACTTTACGCATTTGTGTAGATATGCGTCGTGTCAATGAAGCTGTACTTAACGAAAAGCATCCCATACCTATGATTGAAGATGTTGCCCCATTACTGAAGGATGCAAAAGTGTTTAGCAAGATAGATCTCCGTCAGGCTTTATCATCAGATTGAATTGGATCAGCAGTCACGTGAATTAACTACTTTTAGTACACATATTGGTCTTTTCCGGTATCGTAGGTTAATGTTCGGACTTAAATGTGCACCTGAAATGTTTCAAAGAATTCTTGAAAGCGTTTTGTCTGGGCTTTTGGGCGTTTTAATTATTTAGACGATTTGCTAATTTTTGGAAGAACGACAGAAGAACACGATGCTAATTTACAAGCAGTACTCCGTCGTTTACAAAAACTGGGTCTAGTTCTTAATCCTGGGAAGTCAAAATTTCGAAAGGACGCCGTCTCATTTTTAGGACACATTATTAGTCACAATTCACTACGACTTACATTTAATAAAATTCAAGCACTTAAAGAATTTCGTTCGCCAGCTACAGCAGAGGAGCTTCGGTCATTTCTGGGTCTGGTAACTTACGTCGTAAAATTTATTCCTAACCTTTCTACGGAATTAGATTATTTGCAACAAACTGCTCGTTTTCACCATTTCAATGGACTGGTAGGGCGGAACAAGATTTTATACATGTCCAGTCACTGCTGTCTAATGAAAGCAGCTTAGAATTTTTTGACCCGGATCTACCTACCATAGTTATGGCAGATGCTAGTCCCGTGGGATTAGGGGCAGTATTATTACAAAGAAAAGGAGATGATATTCATACGATTTGCTACGTTAGTCGCTCGCTTTCTTCAGTTGAACGTCGATATTCACAGACTGAAAAGAGGCACTTGCACTAGTTTTTGCAGTAGAAAGACTTCGAATATACTTACTTGGACGGGAGTTCGAATTGGTTACGGATCATAAACCTCTACAAACAATTTTCGGACCACGTTCAAAACCGTGTGCTCGGTTAGAAAGATGGATTCTTAGACTCCAAGGCTTCAAATTCGTAGTTAGGTATGCTAAAGGCAAAAATAACATTGCAGATCCATTGTCTCGTTTACTTCAAGTGGATGAGTCAATTACTACAATAAATGAGATCTATGAAAGAAATTTAGTTATGTTTGTACAACAACTGGTACCGATAGCAGTTACTTTACACGAGGTAAAGAAGTCTACAGTGGAAGATGCCGAATTAGCAAGGATTTGTTTAGATTTACAGTTAGTAGATGAGGTATTGCTAAGAGGAGCTCGCATCGTAGTTCCTACTGCTCTTCGAGACCGTGTTCTACAGATTGCACATGAAGGACATCCTGGTATTACTAAAATGAAGGATAGGTTGCGATCGAAAGTGTGGTGGCCTGGAATTGACAAAGAAGCAGAAAAATTTGTTCGTACCTGCGACTATTGTCAAAAAGTTGGTAAGGAAATAATCATGGAACCTATGTCCAGACGCCAACTTCCAGATGGTCCGTGGCAAGACATAGCCGTTGATTTCAAGGCTTTACCGTCGGCTAACGACCACTTGTGTGTCGTAACTGATTATTTTAGTAAGTTTTTTGAAATCAAAGTGATGAAGAGATGTACTGCGTTTGATACAATTTCCTACTTAAAAAAGCTGTTCGCTAGGTATGGCATTCCGTACTCAATTACAGCAGACAACGGTCCACAGTTCCGATCAGAATTTACGACGTTCTGTAAGTCATTTGGAATTCTTCATTATACAACGGAACCGTACTGGGCTCAAGCCAATGGACAAGTGGAAAGGCAGAATCGGTGTTTGCAGAAAATTATTCAGATAGCTTGTTTAAAACAACATAATGCTTGTAGAGAAGAAATATTGGAGTACTTGCTAATGTATCGCTCTACACCCCATACTGTTACGGGTAAAATCCAGCCGAATTATTTTTGGACGTGTTATTCGTGATAAATTGCCATCAATACGTGAAAGAGTTTGGGAACAAGGTGTTCGTGATCGAGATTCATTCAACAAAGCGAAATCTTGTATCCCCAATGAATTTCAAGAAAGCAAATCGCATTGGGTGATGAAGTTCTTATTAAAGACCCTTTTCTAAAATAAATTTCAATCCAAATTCGAGGAGGAGACAGGTGTGGTCACTAGTGTCAATGATCCAGTAGTGGCAATACAAACACCGTCGCGTGAAATTCGACGACATAAAAATGATGTTGAAAAGTATGCTCCACGGGATCCGTCGCCTGTTACTACTGTTGACGATCCGGTCCCGAAGATGGCACTGCTACTTCCAGTTCGAATAGTTCAAGGGAACCAGTTGCTCGTCGTTGTCAACGTTCGGTACGCCCGCCAAAATGGTTGGATGATTATGTTTGCAATTAGGTGTTAGATTCTTTTAGTTCAAACCAAGGGGGGGATTGTGGTGTTGCCAAGGTTACGGATTGATATAGGAGATCAGAGTAGCTAGGGGGACTTTGAAAGAAGTGTAAATTAGAGTAATTGGAGATGTATTGAATTGGCAGAATAAAGCATATAGTATTGTTCAATGAAGTAGAAATATATCCTTCAAATATACAAATACTACACGGCAAAAACAGCAGAGTAGCGGCCCCAGTAGGCTACCCTGCAGAACACCATGAGGCACTTGACGAAACTTCGATTGCATATTGTTTAATCTAACAGCCTGTTGCAGATTTTGTAAATAGTTTGTGAACCACTGTATTACTACATCATCACATCCGTAGTAATGGAGTTTGGCTAATTGTAATTCATGATTAATAAAATCAAAAACCTTACTCAAATCGAGAAATACAAGATAAATAACTTTTGATTCATCGATGGAATGTGTTAGATCATTGACAACGTTTGTCAGTGCGGTTGCAGTACTATATCCAGTTCGAAAACCTGATTGATACATAGGTAATATATTGCAGTTTGTTAGGTGTTCTATTAACTGTATGTATACTATGTGCTCTAACTTTTGATAAAACAGAGAGAAGGCTAACTGGTTTCAAATCAACATATGTAGTAGCTAACGTTTTTTTTGCAATAGGAGTAACTACTAAGTATTTCCATTTTGTAGAAAACATGCTAGATTTTAATGACTAATTGATAATGTGCAACACTGTCTTTATACAATGGGGCAAGATTAGCAGGAACATCTTTCGGCTAATACCATCCCTACCCGGGTATTTGATTTGATTTTCATAACAGACAATTGTACTTAGTTTGGATTGATAAGCTCTAAACCAAAAGTATTATCTACAGCCTTCTCCAAGTGTTCAGTATAGTGATTTAATTTTTGATAGGAAACAGGTGGTTGCGATATCGAGTCAATAAAGAACCCATTCGTATCCTCCACATTCTGAATTCATTTGAGATTTGAGTCTTTATTTTTGAGTGTATCTGGCATTTCTCAAAGATGTTTCACATTTGCTTAGGATTCTTGATATTAACTTTGCGTTGGTATTGCAGATAAGCCTTTTTCTCATTTTTGATAGCAGTTGTAATAAGGTTTTTAAAGTCTTTATATAGGTGAAATTTTGCTATACATTTGCTCTTAATGATATGCTTGATTCCTCATTTTTATCACGAATCTTATAGTACTAGTTAAGTATGGTGGTGACTTTCTTTTTAGACAGACCGTTTTAAGAGGGGCGTGATTATCAAATACTGTATTGATGGCTTCATTGAGGAAATCCACTTTATCGTCTAAATTTCTCAGTGATTCCACTTTGTTCCACTTGATATTACTTGCCTCATTGTTAAAGTCATTCATTTCTAAGTTTTGATAGTCTCGGTATGTAAAAATTTCTATGTGTTTGTTTAAAATTTCCACATCAAAATCACAGAAAACTGCTCTGTGATCAGTGAGATGATGGACATCAACTGTTGTACATCTAGTAGTATTTATGTTTACACTGGAGCATACAATATAAATTAATGTTGATGAGTTTTGTATTACTCGTGTAGGTTCTTTAACATGTTGGTTTAAAAACATTTTGAGCAGAAACTTAATTTTTGGGAGTTGACATCGTGACGAATGAGGTTCAGGTTTACATCCCCAAGAATAATGTTATCATATTTGACACACAAATGTGATAAAACTAGTTCACGGTCCTGCAAACAATTTAGATTTGCACTTGGTGGTCTGTAAATCAATCCTGCAAAACATCTGATTTAGAAGTTTTAAAGTTAATCCACAACTTTTCTAGAGTGGGATGATCGATATAGTCTATAGTTATTGTTTTGGGTGTTAAATTACAGTTTACATACCAACAAAGTCCACTACCTCTTGTTGGGCTGCCTGATCTGATCATATTGTAGCCATTTATGTTCACTAGTTTCGATGGAAAATCTGTCCACAACCAGGTTTCTGTAATTTCTATCAGATCACATTCTTTGTCTAGTATACAAGATACACAGTCATCAAAGCAGGAGGTTAAAGATTTAATATTTATTAGGCATATTCTAAGCAGCGCTTTACATTTAATAAAGATATATTTACACAAGTAGGTTGAAGTGTTATCAGGCAATTGCCAGAATTCGTTATTGGACATTTATAGTACTGTAATTGTTATTCTCTTAGAATTTGTTTTTTTAGTTTTACAAGTAACTTCTTGTAGACATTGCAATTTGAATCCCAGGTGGCGTGTTGAGTATCTAAGGTAATGTCTTTACCAGCTGCTTGGAGATTACTGCAGTTGATACATTTCAGCTCTTTTGACTGGCAACTATCGACTGTGTTCTACCGCACATTTTGGACAGATGGGAGTTTTGCTGGTGCATTGTGAAGATAAATGTCGAAAACCACAACAATTGAAGCATCTTCGGAGTTCAATGGCATTGTAAACTGTGCAAGAGTCATATCCTACATAAACATTGCCTGACTGTCATGCTTTGTGGTATGTTGGTATGTCTACGTGTATAGTTGCTTGATATGTCTTTTTATTTCTTCTCAGTGGAGCTAGACATAAATTTGCATACACTATTGTCACCAAAGATATGTTTATTTTGTTCCTTAATATAGTTAAGAAGAATTTTTCTTCAGACTTCAGATATACCAACAATTTTTATTCTAGGGTTTAATGGAGATAGGTTTTTGACATCATATTCTCACTTAGTTTTCCTGATGCTAATTCACAAATTTTTTCCAGGTCTTCAGAGTTTTAACAACCTACAATTAATTTGCCATTATTAGCTGTCGTTATTGTTGTTATGGCAACTTTACTTTGGACTAGATCGATATTATGTAGGATGTCTAGTTTAGTAGTAGCAATAGCATGGGTAATTGCTTAGGTTTTACCAATATTGCACATTCAGGTTTAGTCTTGGTGGCATACGTGACAGAGGATATATTTAGGTTTTGATTAGAGGATTGATTAAGAATTGTGTTTTGCTCTTAATACTAAACATATGTGGTATTTAGATGGGCGTGTATTCATTTAAATATGTCGATATTCAAACAAAAAGGAAAGTGGATTTCAGTTGAAAAACGTGTGCATTGAACTCCTAGAATAATTCCGTAATAGCATGGAAGAAAGGTAAACGACATCGTCCAATCAAGATGAGTAAAGTTATAAATCTTGAATGTCGTAAAGATAAGGGAGAGACTTCAACTAATTAATGATAGCATGGGGCTATTAAAATGGTATATTTCTGAAGGTTGCATCATTAATTAATTCTCGATGTTTGTGTAAGAGGCGAGCCCATTTTCTACAATCAGTCCAAAAATAGAAACAACAATTAGACCTCGCTAGAAAGTTCGCGTTGCTGACATCATATGGAGGCTTGACTATATAATCCAATTGAAAGCAGATCAAGGGAGCAGTTGATGATTACTCCCTGTATGTTTGTTGTAGCTTGTTTTGTATTTTTCTTAAACTTTTTTGGGAATTAAACTACTCATAGTTGTTAAAATCGTCTTTATTTACGTTTCGATTCATGACCTAGGATCGTTGTTAACGATCCTAGATCATGGACTTACAAAATATGTACCAGTCTTTTCCAAAAAGCATAATGCTATACAGGGTTATAGCTCTACGTGAAATGTAACTATTCACGTTTTTTTTCAAATGGAATCCCGTTATATTTTTTCACAAATCGATTCTCATGAAAAATAGGTAATAAATGTTATAAGGTTTTATAGGCAGTTGCATGAATACTGATTGTTTCAAATGTTTGCAACAATTCACAGATCACTATAATTTGTGCATGCTAGCTTTCACAGCCTACTATTTGTTTATAAAAATTTTGCAAGAGAGCAAATTTGTAGAGAATTAAATTTTACCGTTAGATGTACCATCAAACGTGTGTGTTTCAATTTAAGATTCTGATGTTTTTAATGATTTATGTTTTGTTTTAGAAATATTCAATAAGCCGCTATTTTGTAAAACCACTGGCAACTTAAAGTATTTCTAATGGTAGTTCTAATGCCATGTCTCTACTTCGATTTGTTGCTACTCACTGAATTTTTAAGATGGGTGTAAAATATTATAAAAAAATTGCTAGCGGCATAACAGCTCGCTACAGGTGCCGTATTATGTTAACAAACTCATACATATTTTTGATGCTGAATTCAAATTGATAAAAAAATGTGGGGTATCCTAATTAAAAAAACATAAATTGGGTACAGCACTCGTTCTTGAGACACTGTATAGTTGCAAATATTTTTATGTTACAGAGATCATTTCTGTCTACCACTTTTGTTAAATTTGTATTTGTAGTCCATACTTACAATGGGTTTTAATTATTAAATTGAAAAGTAGAAAACTTTAAAGCAAACCCATAAAACAATCTTATTATAAGATTATTTTATGGGTTTTCTACTTTTCAATTTACCACTTTTGTTAATAAGTTTTTTTGTTAACTTCACTAATAACGCAGCTATCGAAGAATTCCACAGGTCTGGGACAGCCTGTTTTATAGTATGTTTACATATAAGTTTTGTTTATGACTCTTAAATATGCAAGCCTTTTACTTTTAGTCGTTCATTAATCAATAAAATGTGAACAAAAACTTGACTTTCTTGACCACATGATAGAAAATAATTAAATTATAATCTTGATAACATGACAAACCGCTTAAATGGTAGAAAACTGGCACACTCACACTAACATTTACTTATAGCATCAAAATATTGCGCAGGACTTCTATTGTGAATCGTGTAGTTTTATTTAGTGGAAAGAGTTCAGTGGACGACAGGATTCATTGCAAAGTTATAGATACCATCAATTGATGTAAAGCCAAAATAGTGTACATGACACAAATATTTCGTTTAAGTTATCATTGATCAGTTTCACATCTTGCCTAAAGTGCATATATTTGACAGACTTAAAGCACGGCAACAGTTTGGATGTCACTCAGGATGCCATTGTAAAAATACAAATACAACTCCAATATAATAAAAACAAATTCACTATTTCTTTTCAATGTGCTTTTGATCACTGTGTACATTAATATTATGAATGTATAAATTCGCTTTCCATTTGAAACACTTCCCACAAATTTTACAACGAAAGCTTGGCGTCTCACTATGAGCTTTTAAATGGTTGGTTAACTGTGATTTCGTTTTATAATGCTGCTTACAAATATTGCATTTAAAATTTCTGATATTCGTATGAGTAAGTTGGTGGCTAACCAAATTGCTTTTATCCGAAAAAGCTACCCCGCACTTTTCTACTTTACAAATAAAAGGCCTCTCATTGGTATGTGTTCGAATATGCCGCTGCAGTTTACTTGGTGTATTAAAGCTCTTTGCACAATACTGACAACAGCGTGTACTTGTATGTGTTCGCTTATGTAATGTAAAGTCCCATTTAATAGCAAACGCTTTACCACATTGATCACACATAAACGGACGTGAACTTGTATGTTTTATAAGATGTTCTGTTAATCTTTGCTTACGTGAATATATTTTGCTACATTTTGCACAAGTATATTTACCAACTTTAATGTTACTTCTGATAACTTTCGGTTTACGAATTTTACCAGGTTCTGTACTTACATTCTGCTTGGTGTCCGTTCTATAGTTGTCAAGTATGTATGGAACCGAAACTAAATTTGATTTTTTATTTCGATTACAAACCGTTTGTGAAATAGATTCCAATGTGTAGTAATTATTACTACCCATACAGTTTTTAGTAGAAATTTGTTGCAATGACTGTACATGCAGGATATTTTCTGCTTGTTCAACTTCATTTAATATTTGTTGATCAGCGCCAGGGTTATTTAAATTCATAGAAATATCTGTATTCAAATTAGTATAATTTGAAACACTGTTTTCGACTGAGGGTAATTGTAAATCTGCACAACTCTGTGTTGACAATACCCCACTTGGATGTTGTAAAGAATAATGGAATAAGATATTCTCAAACTTATAGTCTGAATCATGGAACAAACCTATAAAAGTATAGAAATCATTTAGTTTGGTCAAACATGGGCGACATATTTGATGAGGTTTCATATCTTCTTTGGTAATCTAAAACGATACTGCTATATTCTATTATTGCTGTTGTATATTAACACCTACAATAACAGACATACATCTTTTTATTTTGATATCAATACTTGGTGATGTGTTTTCGTCAAAAATTGGTATGCAAATATCACATATTTCCGAACAAACTCTACAAAGCTTCATAGACCAAAACATTATTAAATATTATTAAACAAACTGAATTAGGTTAGGTATATCCGTGTGGTTATACGTAATTATTAGCAGACCTATCGCGTGAAGGTTCATAATTAAATAGGCTATTCCAATGGCACCTGTTGCTTGCAAGATCTCTAGCAAATGAACCAATTACGAAACTTATTCAGCTGCTTAGTTCTTAATTTTAACAGACGGAATTTTATGTGCAGTGTTTATAAATACCATAAGATTATCTGTACATTTTTATTATCAGCGTAGTGGTACATATACTAATACCCGATAATAGAGTATTTCTTACAATGTGTATAATTTGTGCTATTAATTGCTCACTAACTGTATTTTGCACATTTTTCCTAAAAACCAAGCACGTATAGATTTCAAATAATAAAAAAAACTTTCAGATGCAAAGTGTAGCTCTATTATAAGAACAACGAAGGAAAAACCAGACGCAATAGTTAGGTATTGTAACACAGTTCAACAAATACAACACCTAAAAGCAGAAACAACTTTAGGCATAATTTTGCAATTATTATAATTGTCGCGAAACAAAACCATTTTAGAAAAAGCGAAAAAATTTAAACGAGAAACGTAAATTAAGTTAAGTGATGATTTTAATAAACGAAACAGCAGACAAACCATAAAAAGTGAAAAAATATTGAAATCAGATAAACTTGGTCCTTAAGATCGCATGTACAAAGGAATAAAGATGGTAAAAATGACAAAGTAAAGAACAAACGTCGCAATTAAACATAGAAAATACAAAGTTATGATTAAATAAAGAGATGATAAAGAGAAGGAAGTATAAGGAGCTTATAGAAAGTTGGTTGGCATCAAGATAAAATTGATTTAGGTATAGAAAAAGAAGTGGATGTTGATGGACTAGGACCTTATAACATATGAGAAAGTTTTGGAAAACTTTTTTAGGTAAAGAGGAGAAGACCAGTTATAAAGGATGGACAAAGAAGTGTAGTTTATGAGCTTTATACAAAACAGGATAACAGTATGAAGACTTTTTAAATCACTTATAATTTCTCTAGAAAAGAAGGGAACAATATGCTAGAAACATTGGATAATAAATCTATTTTCACATGCAATTGGAATGCCATTGTAAACATTGAATGGAATTTTATGCGAAAATTTATATAACCATTCTAAGGAAAAGCAATTTCAGTGTCCAACAGCAATACAAAGTCGTGGTGCTTTAGGACTAATAAAAATAATAACGGGAATAAAGTGTAAATTTACTGGTACAGAAGAAAATAAACACACGAGCCTGTAAATGTAAATAAAACGTTTAATCTTGTTATATTTGTATACTGACTATCGTACAAATTCAGTAAAATTGAATATTCTATACGTTGTAAATCTTGCACGAACCTGATGGAACATACTACGTCCTCAAATTCGGTTGCATGGGTGGTGCTACGGGTGACGTACACAGTAAAATATGCCGCGAGCTTATCTGGTTTGTTATTAACCGCCAAGTCCGTTTCCTGCTTCTTAGGGATGGTTTGTCGGCTGGGGTTCTTCGGTGTTTCCCAATCGATTATCGGCTAAGCCCCGAGATTGTTTTAGATATAGGAATAGGAAAAAGGTACGGATAGGAAAGTAATCACTTCGCCGAACTGGAACTTTACATACCTCCAAACCCGTCAAACGTCGACAGTAAAGTCTTTTCTATTAAGAGGCTTAGTCCTCACCAACTATAGCATTCCAGGTTTTATCCACACTCCCACGGCCAAACCGCTAACCATAGCCGCTTTCTTGTAGTCTGGAAACATAAATATATGCAGGTTACATACTATAATCAAAGTTAATGTCCTAGAATACGTGGGGAACTATACTCGTGAAACTTACACGTAAAAACTTATATTAAAGACGAGTAGGAAAAACCTTCCTACACTGGGTTTAAAAATCCCCTAAATTAAAATATCAAAATAAAATGTAAAGTCAAAAACGCGTAACAACCTAGTTTTCTGAACCAACCAAATAGAAGTGTTAACAAAAGTGAGTTTGATAGCAAGAACAGAAGAAAATCTATATATTAACAAAGAAATAACGTCATGAACTTAAGGAAAGTCCGCCAAAAATATGGATGAAAGATCAACGTAAAAAAGCAAAATAGACCGTCATTGGAAAAAAATAAATAATGTAGTCATGAAACTAAACGAAGCAAGATCATATTATTTTAAATAAATTGAATTTATCGCAAACAAAGACGTGAGATGTGAGTAAGAAAGTTAGGCTTGTGTAGCGCTGTTAAAAAAAGCTTTAACAGGAAAAGAGGAAGAAAAAACGGAAGAATGGCACGGATTGACCTAAAAAATTCCCCAATGGACGGTATGACTGTCATTTTTACAAGTTGTACGTGTTCAATTAACGTTAAGTACCTAGATTAATTTTACTTTACCTGAGCGAAGTGACGTAACAGTTAAATAGTACATACGTTAACATTCAATAATACGGATGGGTTCTACAAACGCAAATAACTTTTAGAGGTATATATTTCTAACACTTACACTTTTACACCTACCATAAAAGGTCATTGAACTCCTTGTCTACATAAAGCCTGTGAGCGCTAACCCTGAAAACAATTAACTCTAGTTATAGCCTCCCCGAAAGATGAGTGTTCTGAGAGACGATTTAGGGGATACTACTGTAATCAGGGTTGTGGAGCCTTTTCTACTAGTTTAAAATAAACACAAATAGTAAAAAACTCCATGTCTTGTTCACCTAATTTATATTATAAAAAAAAGAGTACGGCACTAAGTAACAATAAGGTTTAAATAAGCATGCACAAACGTAAAAGTCATTCTTAATAATGTTTTATATATTCTGATTAATACCAATCACGATTATTAATTATAAAACTGCATGTATTGTTTTGCAGGAAGTAAGCAGAAATTCAATAAACTCACAGCTTTTGTTGGTCCTGTTCAAAGCTTTGACGACCTTCTAGTGCAGGAATTACTTTGACGTAATCTAATACTCCAACTTGACGTTCAATGAAAGCTTACAACACATAGCATTTTTACTTTAAGGGTATTTCTATATCGGCTCTTTTGTTCGCGCTCGGGAATCTACTGAGTAACAATTCCGGGTTTAATACCGTAACTTGAATTACCCTACAGTCAAACTCCTGCCGCATGTAAATGGTCGCATGTCAGTCGAACTCGAAGCTATGATCTGATCTCTGTTCTCAAATAACTGAAGATGATAGACCCTATCTTTTATTATTTGTGGGTTTTACAAGTTTCAACACTCGACGTGCTTGTTCTCACGGGTGGTGCGTCCTTAAACTGTACCAAGTTTAAGGTCAAAGTCGTTCTCTGCATGTGAAAGCTCATTTGCTCCTACACTTTTACTCTGTATACCAAAACTGCGTCATTTGTTTGCGTTTGTATCAAATTTTTTATAGTTGTAATTTATGAGTATATGATTATTGGGGTGATTTATCATAGTTGCGGTTACTTCGAATACGTGTGAAAGTGTACACAAAAATCTAATATGCTGGTTATTTCCCGAGTGTCTATCTGTGTATTTCAAATTTTAATAACGAAGAGTGTAAGTCCCTGGCTGTATAAAATGTACTAAGTGCTTTCCTATTCATTCCTATATTTCATTTTACTAATTCATTGAAATAGCTAGTTAATAAATGTAAGCCACCAAAGCTTATACAAATTTTTAAAAGAGCTTTCGTACTAAATGCTCGTTTAACTAACTGAAATTAATATATTCTTTTCTGCTACTTAACGTACTAGCATTACAAAGCTAAAATGTTTCTAAAACATGTTCTTCTATTGACCGTTAAATAAACAATATGAATTTTAATATTCTCAGTAGCTTCATCATTAAAAAAGATATTTTCTCAGTATGCTTTCTAATTAAATTATCTACATCTACCTTACAAAGTAGTTTTGCATGGACATAGATCTTGAAAAACAAATAAAATTGAACGGAATACAAATTCAGTGTAAAAAAAGCCGAAACCTGAAGAGCAGTAATCTACTCTTTCTCTGCATTGAACAAACCTTTTGACACCAAGCTCCTTTAACATTTAATAATATCCTGTTTACTATATAAGAGTAACTCCGTGTATTAGTCAGGCTTGCGATGACTACTAATTCCAAAGTCCTGGGTCGGATTCACAGTACGACGGGTCAGCATAATCTTTGCCTTTATGAAGAAGAATAGAGACCAGCGAGCTAAGCTTCCAGATGAACTCTGAAGTTCATTTAACCGGATGAGAGAGTAGCGATTAGTGAAAACAGAAAAGCGAGTCGTTCGATATAGCGGCGGGACTTCTCAATTGCTTTCAAAACTGTTAGGCACTTCTTTTTAGCAACGTAATAATTGCGCCCGGGTTTGAAAAGTGAGCGACTAAGTCATCAGAAAGGCTCTAGTTCAGAATAGCACCTAAACCCAAATAAGAAGCATCGGTTTGGATAGTAAAAGACAATGTAAAGTCAGGGCAGGGAAGCATGAGGGTAGAACTAAATGTTGTTTAAGAGAGAGGAAAGCGGACTGATAATCAGGAGTTCATGCAAAAGGGCATCCTTTCGAGTAAGATTAGAAAGCAGGAAATAAGGGTGGAGAATTTTGAAATGAACCGCCCGTAACCAACGGCTAAGCCAATTAGCCGACGGACTTCTGGAACAGAGGAGGGATGATGAATATTAAAGATAGCGGAAACTTTGTTAGGGTCAACAAATACACCATGCGGTTACGACGTAATCAAGATAGAGGAATTCGGGGAAGCCTAACAACGAAAAGGCGTAAAAAGAATAAGTTGAAAGGCGTTCGTTCGAGGAGGGGATGACTATGACGATATCGTCAAGATATTCTAAGCACAAGGGTTGAAGGTCAGGCCCGATGACCTAGTAAATAAAGCGTTGGATAACAGCTACGCCGGATGACTCATAATAATGGGGTGCTTGAGGGCGCATGCAATGGGTTGAAGCATGACCAGCTTGGTCGCAGTTGAAGCACGTGACCTAACGAGTAGACAGAGTCACAGAAGTAGGGGTAGCAACAAGAAAAAGTGTAGGTCTAGTAGTCGGCGATCATAGGAACCAGTAGTATTTTTTTCAGTCGCGACGGACTCGAAAGCAATATACGGTTCCATGTGTTTGCCTTGACTAGGAGTATATAGTTATCATCCCAAAATTTCTTTCGCTCTTGCCTCAAACGTTTCTTTCTCTAACTCCTGCAACGAGTGCACAAAAAGTAACTGAGCCAGATAGAAAGGAGATACATTTCTAGAAGCAATGTCCTCTTGCACACTTCAGGGATACCATGACACCGAAATATTGCAGTCATGCGATATGAGCATTCGACAATGCCATTGTGTCTGTTTTACGATATCGTTAAATAGCCGACGTTTATATTACGCCCGCTCGTTGTATTACTAATCTGATCAACAATTTCCAGTTCGAAAACCTGTGATAATTACTACAGTACCACAACAACGGTTACGACTTGAATCAGTCTACCGCAGACTGAAATAAGTCAAACTCGGAAACATGCCGAGCTCTTCTCAGTTTTTCGACCTTCTTCATTAAATTATCTACCGTGAGTGTATTCGGGTCGCCCGAAAATTTCAACTTCCATGTTGACACTGGTTGGCCTTAATGAAAGAGTAAAAGGCGAAAAATTCGTAATGGAAGGAAACCAGCAAGAAAAGTGGAATTCCTTCTAGGTACCGTAGCAGGAACCGGTTCAGGTTTCCAATTTAAGTACGACTTGGAATTGAGTATTGTAGGTTTATCCAACCCTGCCTTAGAAGTGTGAGTAGGACTAAAAGAAGCTGCTGCCGTCACTGACAAGGTAGTTGATAGATAAAAGGTCATTATTGACATTGTGTCACTTTTCTTGGTATTTTAGAAATGAATGCACAATTATTTTGTAGTAACATTTTCTGAAAAATTTCAAAAGAGAGCAAGTTACATAAATATCTTTTTGGGGCATTCCTACTGGTGTAACTATGATGTGTGTGTGCGTGGCGGTGGGGACTTACTAACATATTCTGCTGTGATTTCTGTCCTGGGGTTTAGTTTTGTCCTGCTATTGAATGGCACGATTGGGTTTGGGTTGTGCGTTTTCTGCACATGGGTCCATGGTTTATCAAGGAAATAGAGTGCTTCCATTATTGCTGTCGTAAATGTAGTTAATGGTAACGATACATGAGTCACGGGCCGCTATTCAAATTTTCGTAAGAGCCCTACTGCTGGGTTAGGACATGTCATCGAGTGTTATCGTTCGAGTAGGAGGCGTCTGAAAGCAGGTAGGCTTGGCTTGATTAATTGTTTAATAAGTACAAGCAAAAATAATTATAAGTTTCATAAATACATGAAAATAAAAATGAAATAGTAAAATTGACCGATTTTTAATAGTTGAAGTAGTTCAGAAGTCTTCGGTAATCTTCGGAAGGCTTGGTGCTTGCTTGTGGAACCAAAATAAACTTAAACACTTATTAACTGAATGCCTATACAGCTTGAAGGCGGTGAAAACGGCTTCGGTGGTCTTCGGAATTTTTCGGAAGGCTTCGTGTTTTACTTTTGGAACAACGTTAAGTTATAAAGAATTATGACTTGAAATTAAACACTACTAATTTACAATATTTACAAGTATAGAGGGTTTAGAAGTCTTCGGTTGTCTTCGGAACTCTTCGGAAGGCTTCGGAATTGATTTGTGAGGTCCAGTAAGAACTTGGACGAGGATGATTAGAAAATATTTACAGCTTTAGGAGGCCCAAACGTCTTCGGTGATCTTCAGTACCCTTCGGCAGACGTCGTGGAAGTGGTGGTTTACGCCTTGTTGAGGAAGTCGCCGTTAAACTCTACGAGGGTGTTGTCCTGGAGGTACACTTGGCAGAATGTAGTTGCAGTAAAAGTGGTTTGAATATGTTCTCTTGGCAATGGTGGCAGAGGCGACAGAAGCTTTGGGTGCGGTCGGATTGAACGGATCGCACGTCGAAGGGCGTTCTGTGCTTGCTTCCGATTTGCCTGGTATATGGAACGAATCTTACCACTCATAAGTAGATTTTATAACTATTTACAATGAAATATTATGACGTGCCCCAGGTGCGGCGACGGACAGCGTCACTGCCGGAGAATATGCAGCTATGGAGAGCACTGCGTTTTGAAGTATAGCAGGCTATGGAGAGCGCTGCTCGTTAAAAGTTTTGCAGGCTATGGTGAGCACTGCAAGAGAATTCGTTAGACTATGGTGAGCACTAACGAATGTCTTTCGGAGAATTTAAAATTTCATTTATACACTTCCATTTCCTATTCTTCCTGTATTGAAAAACGTTAATGATGTCTTTAACCAATGAAATTGTGTATTTCGAGTTTTGAATATAAAAGAATCTCCAAATTTAGTTTGTCCAATGAAAGTACAGATTTTGTGTAGCATCTCCAATCTCCAACCCATATTTAACAATCTCTTGGAGGAGTTCCCCTCCGTTGTCAACGGACCACCACAGCCAACCTCCACTGCCAGCACCAGTCATACGATACGGACCAATCCACACACACCTTTCCAATTGCCGCCGTATCGATACTTCCCACAAAAGAAACTCATTATCGCCGCCGAAGTAGAGCAAACGCTGGCTAACCGAATCATTGAGCCCAGCACCTCGGCCTACAACTCTCCTATAGTGATCGTGGATAAGAAGGTTGGAAGACCACGATTTTGCGTCGACTATCGGAGACTCAACTCCATCACCAAGGATGAAAGCTCCAACCTACCAATAATTCATAAAGCACTACCAGACCTCGGGACAGCATCCGCTTTCACCACCCTCGACCTCAAATCAGGATACCGGCAAGTACCACTCGACCCCGAGTCCAAGCCTCATACAGCATTCACCACGTCCGATAGAGCCAGTTACCAATTTTGCGTTACGCGATTTGAACTGAAAAATGCCGCAGCCAGTTTTCAGAAGCTGATGACACAAGAGGTACTGGCAGGCTACCTCGACAAATTTGTGCTCGTATACCTGGACGACCCAATAATTTATTCTAACAACAGGGAAGAGAATCTACAACACATTTGACTCGTCCTGGAGAGGCTCGAACAATATAGGCTTTACCTAGCTTTAGAGAAATGCAGCTTTGGAGTACAAAACATGGAATGCCTAGGTCACGTCTTAACCGCCGAATGTAATCAACCCATACCAAAACACGCGGAACAGATGCAGAAGGCAAATCGTCCCACAAACTGACGACAGCTAAGGTCCTTCCTCGACCTTACCAATTGGCTCCGAGACTACATCTCGTGGTGTGCACCTCCAAGTACCGCTAACCAACTTACTCCAAACCAATCAACGTTTCCAATGGACTACAGAAACTGAGCAAGCCTTCCAAGCTATACAGCAGGCCATCACCCAACCATTGAAGCTTCACCGACCAGATTTTAACCACCCTTTCATTTTACAAACCGACGCCAGTGGAACAGGCATTTGCAGCCGTTCTCTACCAAGAAATCGAAAGGTCCTGAAACATCGTCAGCTACGCCAGCGCCTAACTCAACCAAGTCGATAAAAACTACCACGTGGATGAGCAGGAATGTTTGGCAGTAATCTGGGCCGTTAAGAAGTACCGACCATACTTGAAAGATAAGCCTTTTACACTCCACACAAACAGCCGCGCGCTGATATGGTTGAACAAAGCCAAAGACACCCGTTCCAAACTCACCCGCTGGGACCTGTTGCTATAGGAATTCTCCTTTGACATCCAACATTGCCCCGGAGCTCAGAATGAGCTACCGGACCAACTCTCACGCCATCCCATAAACAATGACATTCCGGAAGAGGTCACAAGAGAAAACCGCTTACTACCACTAAACAACCCAAGCAATCTACAGGCGAACTACGTGGCTCTAGTGGACTTGCCCGAACGGGTACAAACTGCACAACGGGACAGTGAAGTTATTGGGCGATGACCCAAGAATGGCTCCTCGTACAGCAAAGAGGTCCCCAAAACCCTCACGAGGAGAAAATCCTACAAGACTTTGTAGTCGAAAACGGATACCTCTAGCGATGCAACCCTAACCAGAACCGGCTCCTTGTGCCCCCCTCCCCCTATGCACAAACCGACGTCTTGCGCTTTTCACTACCTAGCCGGACATCCAGGCACCGACGAAACTTACCGCGTCCTCGGCGAAAGATACTTCTGGCCCAAGGTCGGTGACGCGGTAAGACAATATGTAAGCCAATGTTGGACCTGCGCTGGTACAAAAAGGGGACCATATCAACAGAAAGCACCCCTCCGACCACATCTGCCCGTCCGACCATGGGAATATCCGTCGATACCATGGGACCATACATTAGTTCACGTCAAAACAATCGGTTCATACTGGTCGCAACCGACTTGTTTAGCAGATGGATCGAAACCTTCCCGACACCTGACACCAAGTCATCCACTGTTATCAACATACTCAAAAACGAATTCATCTTCCGGTATGGATACCCAAGAGGAATCCTCACCGACAACGGGTCCAAATACGTATCTCGACGATGGGATCGAACACTGGATGGGGTTGTCACCACTAGACTACGCCAATCTTCCACCCACAAGCCAACCCAGTCGAGCGCCTGAACCAGGAGATCAAAAAAGCCTTGCGATCCTTCGCAATCCAACACGACGCACGATCCTGGGACCGGAAACTTCCTGAGATTATGTATTTCCTACGCTCCAGGAAGAACGTAGCTACGGGTACTACACCTAGTTATGCCCTACTGGGATATGAACTACCCCGTCCAGAAGACCTCCACTAACCGCCAGTAGACAATCAAGGAGAAGCTCGACTACGCCGCATCCGAGAGATTCAGGATCACGAGCGCCGCTTCAGGGAAAAATATGCCCGAAACAAGGATCACGCTCTGTTTTCCCCTGGGGACATAGCCATGGTCAGAAGCCATCCGTTCACTAGAAATCGATTCGAAGCCAAATGGGCTGGACTTTATCTAATCCAAAAGAGAACCGGACCCAACAACTACTGGGTCAGGATGAAACGAAGAGATATAAAGATACACTCCAAAGATATACGACCAGCACCCACTAGGTCACCACCACCCCGAATCAACCAAGCTACGCTACACTCTTCAGGGGGTGCTGACTATATCACCGCACGCGAGCTGAGGACAGAACAGACTGACTATATCAAAGTACACGAGCTGGAAATAGAACAAACTAAGAATCGTTAGAAATTCCAACTCATTTTTTGTGCTACTCAAAAATCTGTACTTTTATTGGACAAACTAAATTTGGAGATTCTTTTACACTCGAAAATTGAAACACACGATTTCATTGGTTAAAAACATCATTAACGTTTTTCAACACAGGAAGAATAGGAAATGGAAGTGTATAAATAAAATTTCAAATTCTTCAAAAGACATTCGTTAGTGATCACCATAGCCTAAAGAATTCTTGTGCAGTGCTCCCCATAGCCTGCAAAACCTTCAACGAGCAGCGCTCTCCATAGCCTGCTATACTTCGAAACGCAGTGTTCTCCATAGCCTGCATATTCTCCGACAGTGACACTGTCCACCGCCGCACGTGGGGCACGTCATTATAATTCATTGTAAATAGTTATAAAATCTACGTATGGGTGGTAAGATACGTTCCATACACCAGGCAAATACAGAAGCAAGCACAGAACGCCCTTCGACGTGCGATCCGTTCAATCCGACCGCTCCCAAAGCTTCTTTCGCCTCTGTCACCATCGCCAAGACAACATATTCAAACCACTTTTACTGCAAGTACATCCCGAGAAGTGGTTTACTGTGATGTCGTCGACTGCATCTGCCAAGTGTACCTCCGGGACAACACCCCCGAAGAGTTTAACGGCGACTTCCTCAACGAGGCGTAAGGCACCACTTTCACGACGTCTACCGTAGAGCACCGAAGATCACCGAAGACGTCTAGGCCTCCTAAACCTGTAAATATTTTTTAATCATCCCCGTCCAAGTTCTTACTGGACCTTTCAAATCAATTCCGAAGCCTTCCGAAGACTTCTGAACCCTTTGTACTTGTATATAGTGTCAATTAGTAGTTTTTAATTTCAAGTCATAATTCTTTGTAACTTAACGTTGTGCCAAAAGTAAAACACGAAGTCTTCCGAAAATTCCGAAGACCACCGAAACCGTTTTCGAGCCGTATAGACATTCAGTTAATAAGTGTTTAAGTTTATTTTGGTTTCACAAGCAAGCACCAAGCCTTTCGAAGAGTTCCGAAGATTACCGAAGACTTCCGAACTAATTCAACTATTAAAAATCTGCCAATTTTACTATTTCATTTTTATTTTCATGTATTTATGAAACTTATAATTATTTTTGCTTGTACTTATTAAATAATTAATCAAGCCAAGCCTACCTTCTTTCAGACGCGTCCCACTCGAACGATAACACGGGAATTGTACAAGTTAGATTCTTTTTTCTGTGAAATTTACTTTTGAAAAAATATTGCACATACTTCTTGCCAATGTTTTCCAGGTATGCAATAACAGCCTTCTTTCAAACTTGAATGGAAGACAGGTGTCAGATAGAGGACATGTATTATCAACGAGCAAACAATGAGGCTTGATGAATGAAAGCCCGACTTCACATAATGGAAGAACACTAAGTAAAGTGTGTTGGCTAGTTTCGAGGTATTACAAACTTAGAATATCCAAAAATAGTAACTAAAGCTCTTATTTCAATTCTGGATAAAAATTCTTTCAGTATGGAATTGCCCGCAAGGCCTGCTACACAGGATACAAGGTGCTATGATGATTCTCAACTGCTTTGATACATCAACTGACATAACCCTCTCCTTGACATTTGGGTGACACAAATTGCTACTAAAATATAACGACACTCCAAATGTGTCTGTTTTAGAGCAAGTAATGGCTGATATAATTGAAAGATGGTTGAAAGATTGTCTTGGTCTAGCAGTAAGCATGGAACCAGCAAAATTTGCTTACTTTGTAATGGACGGGTGGGTTATAGCAAAATTGTTGCATAGGTATAACATTATAACTGAAGACCAGTTTATTTCTATATTTCGCACAGACAACAAAATGATAGCATTTAGAAATTTGCAACACATATCGCACTGGTTAAAAGCGGCAGACATTTATTGCTCAAACGAATATCTTCTTGACATATCCACTGGTAAAAGCACTTTGGCTATTAAGCTGTTTTACCAATTATACCTAGCATTGCACGATAAAGACAAGTTCGACTACATCGTCAACTGGAAGTCCAAGCAAAAGCTGCGTTTGCCTCATCAAAAGTTCATAGTCTCACATGTTCCTGAAGAAATTTTAGATCAGTCAATCGTACCTGACAATATTCTTAGTAAACAGTTAATTGATCACGCAGGTGAAATTAATTGGAATAAAGATCGTTATCAACATATTGTTGAACAATATGAAGAAACGCGTGCAAGGTATGCGCGTTATATAAGAGAAAAATTTGGCGTCCAGTACCGAAAAAAATTTTGCATAACAGATGAAGAAGAACCAGGGAAAAATCAACCGGATTTGGGTATCCAGGTATGTTTAAGCGAAACACATCAGATTAGTGAAGAAGACTCAGTGTGCGAATCGGAACAATTTACGTACGAACAATTGGTACTTCAAGAAGTAAAAGCAAAAAGCAAGCCTGCTTTTGTACCAGATCCTAAAGAAGTCAAAAAAATTATAAATATTCTAAAGCAGAAGCATCGTGAAGAAAGAAATGAAAAAGAATCAATGCTTTATCAGCAGAGAATGCTACTTATCAACATGTGGTCGGACGCCCTTGCACGGCAAGAGAACGATTTTGAACAATCGATTTCCAAAACATTGTTGAAGCAATCAGAATACGAGAAACAAATGCTTACAAAAATGCTGGAGGTGCGACAACAAAAGCAACATATTTTAGAAAATCGTCGGCTGGTTGATGAAGAAATAATGCGAAAACGGGACGAGGAATTTTTACAAAAAGTATTTTTAAGAGAAAAAGACGTAAGTGATCAAAAATATAAATATTATTTCGAGAAAGAACGCATATTAGAGTTGCATAAAAGGCTCTACAACAAAAAAATGCAATTAAAATTTGAAAGACATTATAACATGTGTATGGATGCCGTAAAAGATATTGTAAATGTTTCTCTAAAGCATGTTGAATACAAACGAACTTACGCAGAGGAAGCTCCTGAACGGGTTGTTTACGAGTGGAAAAATCTTTTTGTTAAGCAACAGTCCATTTTTGATCTTTTGCGTGATGTTGACGATATAGTAGGTGATACCTCAGATTTACCTCCTGAAGTGGAGGAAATTTTTTGTTTAGAGATTAAACGCCAGAACCAGTTAGACGAACGCGAATTCGCAGACTACCTTAAATTGGAGTACCCATGGTTACCAAAAGACCTCCTCAATGGCAAGTGTGATCTTGAACTTACTCTAACGGCTATTGAATTGGCTAACAATATCCTAGGGCATAATGTTCACAGAGTCTTACTTTCAAAATATCCAAAACCTAAACCACCTTTGCCACCTGACATTCCTAAAGCAACTGTAGCAGCATGCGTTAATGGACTACGGGATACTACTACACTGCCAGTTCTTCAAAAGCTGCTAAACAATAAAGGTGTACGAGTAATAGAACTTGAAGAAGCTATAAATCATTGCATAAAAGTTTATCAGAATGAAATTGAAACAGAATACATCGACAACGTTTTAAAGGAAGAAACATCTGCCGTCTTAGAAACAAATACTGGAATAAAAAATGTAAAAAATGAACCACCCAAAAAGAATTCAAAAATTAAAGATACCAAGAATAAACCTCCAGATGATTCGGATTCTGTATTAGAACCACAGACGGGATTTGTTGAAAAACAAAGTCAAACCCCTAAAATCTATCCATGTGAAGAAGTTGTTTTAAGTTCTGCCGGCGAGTTAGGTAAAACTGCATACGAAAATCTAAATTTAGGTGAACAACTTACCGACAAGCTTTTGGTTGCAATGTTTGTTGAGCTTCTTAAAACTTTGCGTGATATCAAGGGATGGGTGTTAATGAATTACCCTACTACGTTTGAGCAAGCTGCGCTGTTGGAAGAGGCGATAACTGGCGTACCAATACCTCCATTTTTGCATCTAAACGGCGTAGATGAATCAGGTTTAGCTGGTATTGAAGATATTGCAGACCTTGCTTATCGTAATTCGCAATGGGTTAGCGAAGATGCAAATAAAATTCTGCAAACGTCTAAAATATTACCAAACCCTACTTCACCGCTCAAAGAAGCATACTATGACACATACCTAACTGCTTTCATCGACGTCAAACAAGGTTGCGCAGATGAATACCAAAATGACAAAGCTACTCAGATAGCTCAGTTTTATTCTGAGCAAGGTTGTAATTATGCATTTTATTACAACACCCTAGATCTAGCGGCCATTAAACACCTGGCAAAATTAATAATAGGAGAATACACTATTCCCCCAAAAAAATCCCTTGAACTCTTTGGCGACACGGTCTTATACATGGAGGCAACTGATGGAGCAACTCTAGTAAAAGGTTCAAAATCTGAGAAAATAGGCGAGAAAAAAGAAAAACGGGTAATTCAAGAAAAGTCTACAGCCAACCTGGAGGAAAAAATTGGTAAAAAGGATGAAAAAAGAAATAACGGTAACATAAGTAAAGGGAAATCCATAGGTGAAATAGTTGCAGTAGCAAAAGTAGATAAAGAAACACAAATTCCTGAACAAAAATTCACAACAGCAGAAGTTTTTTGCGAATCTCCTCCAGAAGCCCGCGCAGGTGAACCTTTTTGGAACTATCCAGTTTGCGCAATTCCCGAATTCATAGAAAATGCGCTCGCAACATTTTGGGAAAACACAGAAAGAGTTTATACAGTAGATTTTAAACAAACGCTTTTTGTTAAGCGCGTTATTATGAACGCATTTATGCCGTACTTAAATCACGTCAAAAACTATGTAGATACCTTTATCGCACGCCCTGATGACAAACAGGTTCATTTACATGAATTCCAAAGGCTGTACAACGAGATTGAAATGGATATGCGTGACGATGATGAGTTGAAGGCGGAGATTCATTGTAGAATAGCAGAATTTAGGGAGAAACTTTGGGAAATTTGTGATAAACGCATGCGCGATTCTGAAGCACTACGCCGTCATATCATAGCTGACAACTGGGTTACAAAGCAACTTAACGAATTGACTAATAATTATATTTGTGAAATGCAGCTGGAGTGCGATAGGTGTTGTAGTTCCTTACAGTTTTTGACCGACTATTATTCTGGTATTATTACAAAAATGCCATCAAGTGAACCTGTGTTGGAAACTGTAATATTTACCAAGGGTTTTTCGGAGTTGTGTGGCAGTAAAACGTCAGTCATATCAAGGGAAGTGGGTGACGAAATCGAAAAGATATTGACAGCTCGCGATGCGGAATCCTTCAGTACCAAGTTCCATGAAATGATTGAAAGTATTTTGGCAACATGCACTGTAACAATAGATCGATGGAATTTATCAAGTCTAAATGTTCGTAACAAAATGAACAACTATTTCACACCAGTGGGTAAAAAAGGCACAAGCAAGCCCGAAAAGGGAGGCTCTAAAAAAGATAAAAGCGCAAAGTTGCCTAAAATAAATGAACCCGAACTTGATGTAAAAGAAGCAGGACCAAAAATAATGGAAGAATGGGAAACCGCCATTAGCGGCGAATACCAGCGAGTAAAGTTCAGGTTAAGCTTGCTTATTGCAAAAGCATTTTTTGACATAGAAAACTCACTAGATGCAGCGAAAAAAATATTTTATTACCTGTTTGATGCTATCAAAGACCGATACCATAGAGAAATGGAAAGCGTTGAAACTGCATGTGACATATTAGCTAAGGCTGTTGAAGCTGAAATACCACTACAGCCTCAGCTCGTTTTCGATGGTGATAAATTCTATATAACTCCAGATGTTTTAATGTTTCCGGAAGAGCTTCCTCCTGCAGATCCTCCAGTTACCGAGCCGAGAACTAGTTTAATTTTTACAATTGAGCAACTAACTGCTTTGACTGATGTTCTCATGGATTTAGCACCGAATGCAAGTATAATTGAGCGCGCTTTTATTTTCTTGCTTCAGGATATGATTGTACATAATTCTGAAGATGGACAAGGACCACTGGTGCCGCGTTCGTGGCAAAAACTACAACCACAACACGTTTCGCAACTCTCTAAGGAATTGTTTGGGAATTCAGAATATATTGATTGGAAAGACTTTATTATCAATAGTCTGTGTTTATCATATCCAAATGAACAACAACTGTTGCAAGTAAGAGAAGCCTTTCGTGTAAATGATCCTGATTTAACCGAAACCAACAAGAACTATCAATTTTTTGAAATAAAGTTTTGGTTTGAAGAAAACTTTGATATTAATAATCCACGAGAATTTCTTAGATTGAAGCTAATTAAAGAACTATTGTTTAAATTATTTTGTACCGATAACGATACTGTCAATTACACAGCTTTGCTGCTAGCTTTCTGCAAAGATAAAGAAATGATTAAAGGTTTAGCAAAAGCTTTAGCACTTTCATTCGGAAAGTGTGCTTGTTGGGATATTTCTGAAGGAGCGCACTACGTTGACAGTATATTAAGTCAGAGACAAATTGAAGACGAAATGAAAATTTATCAAGAATTATCACACTTAGAGACACAGCAGGAATGCAAATCTATCCTCGATAGTGTCATCGATGAAACGGTACATATGTGTGACAGTCTTATACTAGAAGATTACGTATCAGGTGACGGTAACTACGTGCAGAAAGAAAAAACGAAACAAGATTTAAGCACTACGGACATAGAATTTCTACACTTCACTGACGATTTTAAAGGTTCCGAAGATTTGAATGAAAATTGTATTGGTGTTGAAGTGGTATCAGAAACGTCCTATTATCAACCCAAAGTGTACTATCTACCATTCGAGTCTATCCTAAACGTCTTAACGGCAGCTCTTCCTTGGCATATTAGACAGCAAACGATACAGGACGACAGTTTTAGAAACAAGTTAGCCAGCATTTATGATAATTTAAAGGATCCTGAGTTTAATAATAATGTTTTAACTCACCAGTTGTTGAATGATGTTGACTTTAACACATTACTTTTGCATGTGACAAAGTTTAAAGCTATTTATCCTTCAGAAATTGTTTCTGAAATACTTGAAAATTATAAAGTTGCTTAGTTACTTTTTCTTTTAAGGTGTCATGAACAGCTATTACATCAAAAATTAAAAAAAGTTAGTGATTTATTTTAGAACCAAATATATTTCATTCTCGTTAAAAATAATACTTTATGAGTTCAAAACAAAACATTTTAATTCTAGAATTTTTGGTTAGTTAATGAGAGAATACGTTATTTTATTAGAAACGTTTTTAAAAGCCAATTATTTTTAATCAACAAATAAAGGTGCCGACTCAAGGAACTTGCTACCATTGAAAAGCCATACAAGGTAAGATAAGTTTTAATAGTTACATATTACACAGAATAAGACCGCGAACACTAACTTCGTGTATTAGAAAAGAATAGACAACGCTTTAGGGAAATCATAAATCATAACTTTACGCTAATTAGCTTATCAAAACCGTGATATCAGCGTAAAGATTACATCAGCTATGTGTGTTATATTTCGAAATAGAACAGGAAGGATCTAGAATATGACGTTTTGATTGTGTTTTGGTATGTAAACCGGAACTGAATTAGAACAGTCATTTAGAAAACGTCATGCATTCCGTACTCATTTTTCCTTAAGTCGAACAACATTCAACATTCATTGTTTCTTAAGTTAATCGAATATGTAAGATTCAAGCAGAGTTGCATACTTTAAATTACTTTACAACTTGAAACAAATACCTTTTGAATAATTTATAATTAATCTCATCGGCGTTCCACAAGTGACATAGAAGTTAGTCAGAATAATTGTTTGATGAAGAATGGACAATCTTGGTAGATCATAACTGATGATTTTAATCAATTAATAATACATGCACTTTCGTAAGCTGATATTTTAACGTCAATTTGAGATAGAATTAGGAAGTAGTTAAGGCCGTTAATTCCGATTAAGATAAGTGTCTTTGACAAGAAATATAGCAAGTATAAAATTTGGATTTTTCTTGGTTTGTGACTGATAAGAATATTTAAATACCCGTAACATAAGCCACATTAAAGTCTCAATCTGATGAAAATTATTTTTTGTCAGAGGCATTTGAGGTCAGAGTTCGAAACACTTTGATTTTTACTAAATTATTTGTGCAGCGTCATGGGCCAATTATACTCACGAACGAGGTAATAAGAGATAGGTAAATTATCCAAAGATAAATTAAAGAGGATTTCGTATCTTTTAACAAAGATTTGGTAATAATTATTTTAATAAATAAGTAACTCTTAGGAATAATTTTTTGTACGAACTTAAGCTGTAAACTTTTATACATTGTTTTGTATGAAAGAAAAATGTTTTTGAATGCATGGATGATTCTTGAGATTTCTGTTTTATTTCATTTTCGTAAATTCCACAGCATAATTTCTGTTGAGCTAGCCAGGCAAGGAAAATGAAGGTAAGATAGTAATTTCATATTTTTTATTGCATTTTCAATAGTGCAGTTTGCATTACCTGAGTCACAGCAAAAATTAGTGGCGTTTGTACTCATAGGCGGACCATAGCAATTTTAACGACGTCCATCGCGAGGCCTACCACAGCAATATATATATATATATATATATACATATGTGTATATATATATGTATATATATATATATATATATATATATTAATGTGTAATTAGAAGCTAATAGTAGGTTAACAAGACACACAGATGGTCATGGGTCAAGCTAGAGGGTCTTGGATAAATTTATTAGTAAGATAGTTAGGTATTTATAAATAAAAATTAGAGCATAGTCAACGTATGATAGTTTAGGGTTAATGTAATTTTAGGTGTATTTATTTATAAATGACAGCATAATATTTAATTAGAATAATAAGGGTTTAGAAGCAACACGAAATAAATACCGCTTCTATTTTGCAAAAGCTTTTCGTATTTGTTAACATAGGGTAAAACCAGAAACACTACAAACCATACAAACAAACAGGAGGAACGTTATCTAAACGAACAAGGCTATAAAAATTTAATATGTTCCAAGAAAGACAGACCGTTGAAAATTTGTATAACCAATATACTGCAAAGGCAGGTGGCCGTTAAAGAATACGGATCGATATTGTACAAGGAAAGATAGCGCCTTCGTATGTGTTAGTAAAGGAGCGTAGATAACAGGTGTTGGTTAGTTGGTTGACTTATAAATGAGCAGATAAACAAAGATGAATCGAAGCATACAAGTATGACGGAGAAACAGCATATGATATCAAGGTAATCATAAAGGTAGTACAGCAGGAAAACAGAACCAAGCGGTTATAGAAGAATATGGACAATGCAGAACGTATGAATGTGAGAGAAGAGCACTATATTTTTAGGATTTAATCATAGAAGTAGTATGGTCGGGAGACGGTATACAAATTTGTTTGGAGAGGGTAGAAAAATTAATAATTTCTAAGAATTTTAACAGCAAACACGGATCGGTTAAAAGCAAGTGAGAGAGTTTGAGTGATTTGGTTGGACGTTAAAGGTAGACGCGCAACAAGTTGGTCTTAGAAAGGGTAAATAAAATCAGAAAGAAGCATACATGTGAAAGGACGCTATATGTACGAAAGAGATAAAAGATATTTGTTTTAAGTGGAAGGCGTGGACATAGGCAGAATTGAAAGTTCGTTGAGGCTAGTTTTTCGCCGAAGCATAGAGTTGGTTGACGGTTTTGTGAGGTTTTTCGAGTATTTTGGTGTGTTTGTCGAGCGATATTCATAGAAAACGAAAATGGTTAGAACTTTTCACAGCAATTCAGTGTCAGTTACAGTTCTACGAAGAATTGTTGTTGTCCGTTGGAAGTTTACGTGCTAAATTTCAACAAGTTGGGGTTGACCGAGGCTATATAATCACTCGAAAGGGAGGGTGACACTCTCTTAATTTTTCGTCGTTCCTACGTTCTACAAATTTACTTCCAGTAAAATATTTAGTGAAGTTATATTTTGTTTATTAAGATAATTTCACACAAGTGTGTGTGCTGTGTAATGTCCAGTTATATAAAAGCCAGAAGTTAAATAAAGAATTAGAAACGGAACATAGATGGTATACGTAAGCACTACAATCTTTATTTTGAAATGTACTAAAATTTGGAAATGAATGGTGAAGGCAGCAATCAGTAATTAATTTGTTATAAATTGGAAATTTTGGAAGTTGGACGTGGATGATTATTTTTAACGAAGAGAAATTTTGGGGTAGCAGCATGCAGAGAGCGATATTGATGCAAGCGGATAGCGGTTCCATGGACTAGAGCCATACTCGACGGCATCATCTGCAAGGGCTGGTTAGAGGAAACCTGTTGAAGATTGTTGCCAGGTAACAACTTTTAAACATTGTGAGGTGACTATTTGCAATGATTCTTTTTACTTTTTGTGCTTTGGTGTGTTGTTTTTTAATTGTAGTATTTATTGAACTATAAATTTATGGGAATTTCGAGGTGAATGAAAATTATTTAGATTGTCAAGGAGTAGAGATTTACAGATAACTAGGATATATTGTAAAAAAATATAGAGGGCTTATTTATTTTTGTTTGGTAGTGCTGTAAATTTGCATTCATGGTTAAAAAGTTTTACTATACGAAGGGATTAAAGGTCAGGTATGAGGAATGTCCTCTCACTTTAACAGGATAATTGTTTAATAAGGCTATCGAAGTGAAATATTTCCTTAGAAATAAAATTGTTGTTAGTACGAAGCATCTAAGTGTACATAATGGAAAATATTATGAAAATGTAACATTTATTGACTGTAAATAGAGTGTTTTGTATTTTTGAATTGCGTTATTTTGAGTGTGAATGCAGAGTGGATTTTGTTTTAGGTTATAGTATGGTAGCAGTGAGGCGGAGTTTTTGGATTCAGCAATCCAGGTAAGCAAGCGTCTGTGTTAGTATAAAAGTTTTTAATGAAGTACAAATAACGGAGAGCGGAGCAGCCGAGATCACTACACAATAATATGTATATATATATATATATATATATATATATATATATATATATATATATATATATATATATATATACATATTGCCGTGGAACCCCTATAAGACCTCGCCAGCGAAAAAAAAACCATTTGAGCCCCAACATTGGGCCGTCATAAATTGCCGTGTAACCTTCTGGTCAGCCTCTGGAACTTCCTAAAAATCGTTCAAGCTCATGCTCCGGTACCTCGCCAGTTTACAAAAAAATTTTAATTTTCAAAAATATTAAACTTTCACAAAATTTCCCTTACCCGCTTTCTGCTCTATCCAATTAATTTCTTCTGCCGCTTCCCTGGCTAGCTCAGCTGTGCTTCTTCTCGTATACCTAAATTTACTCTCATTCTCTTTTCCGTTCACACACCATTCAAATAAAATCACAAAATAATATAACAATCATACAACATTTATTAACCACTATTTACAAATAATAATATTCATAGTTATTTACAGTTCGGTGCTCAAGTTACACCTCAATAAATGCTAATTTTGTGAAGTCCTTGTTTTAAAATTGAAATTTATAACACATTTAAAGCAACAAGAGTAAATGGGCCCTAAATAATACCTTCTCCATGTTTATTATTACACTGGAATATGGTGAGTTCATAATAATCCAGTTTATAATGTATGCTTTCCACTTTGCATACTATTACCACAAACTTAAAAAAAACCCATGTACTCTTAACAATTAAATTTAAATTCATCAAGCAATTCAATAAGCTTTACGTACCCCTTTTGTTTTATATTCAAAATACCATTTTAATAGTCAGCTATATGTATCCTTTTCAATACGTAAAATACCGTAAAATACCCATTAAAGTTCACTCTCACACATCACAATTTTAACAGTTAAACAAAAAAACAACAAATTCAAATGCGTTACCTGGAAAAACTTAAAGATTCCATCTCCGTTGACGATGTATTATGTTCCTGAACCCCACGTCCAATTGGTTAAGCGTGCGGCTCTACAAGATGTTTTAAAGATGACCACAATCTAAGTTGCGCTTCCTGCTACCCATACAATATCAATTTTAATATCCAAATCCATGTATATTACACTTGTTATTTATCGCATTTTTAATTTACAAGCTTGTTAAAGTATTCGTTGGACCTTAGTTACATTTAAATAAACTCGACACTAACCGCGTCTCAAAATATAAGGTCACAACCAATCTAATACTAATCTTCAATAATTTTAATACTTACAAGCTTCGTCAGTTGCTTTTTGTATGTCGTTATGCCATGCAAGATTAAAGAATAAAGAGACCCCTATTAATTTCGTTCCCGTATTTATATCATACAGCTAGGCCCCTTTGGCCACACTTTGCCCGAAATACCTAATTGTAAAATAATATTTCTCCAAATTTTGTCTAACCGTTTTACGCTTCTAGAAATATTTTCGCGTCACACGCTATCTCAAAAAACTTATCACATCCACCTGTCGCGTGCTCGTGTATTTTCAAACTAACTATTTCGACCAATCATACATTTCAGTGACGTCTTAAAACCCCGCCTGTGATATCTCTATTCCCGTCTTATGCATATTTGATGTACCATTCTAACCTTGATTATGCGGTAGAAAATCGATATAGCTGCCCGCGTCCACGTGGATTGAGTACGTGCTTTGCGACTGTCGGTTGAACAATATTCCTTGAACTTGTCTTGTTATGCGCCAAAATACATAGAAGTTGACCGTTTAAAATAACAATTCTCGGAGTTTACGTTTCATGGTATTCAACCCAACCGATATATTTGTCTGTTACAACGAAAGCTATTCGCCTTGGATTTATTGATTTTACATGCTCTGCTGCATTTTCTGACGTTATAACCCCTTAAATTAAACTACATTAAATTAATAATTAATTTCTATTGGCTTATAAAGCTAATTTTCTTTATAAACCTATTAACTTTTAATCCGTAATTATACAATTATGTCAATACTCATTTATTTAAATTAAATAACTAAAATTAATTTTGCCCGTAAATATTATGTTTCTTCCTCTATACAGGGTGTTTGAAATTGCATTGTTGACCACCAAATTTAACCCTTTAAAACCACTACAATATATATATATATATATATATATATATTTATATTGATATGATAAAGAGGCCACGAGAGGTCATTGAACACCCAAATTCTATGAAAAATCACTACCCAAAGATAAAAAAATCGAGAAAAGTAGTTTCCCTATATTTAATTTTCTACCCTGTATAGATATAAGCGTATTTCGCATACCAAGAAGTCAAATAATGCAAGATGAGAAAAACACAAAATATATAAGACAAAGATTAGTATAAGGTCTTGCTACATTTAACCAGAAAAACAACTACTGTGTTTGAAAACAACAAACATAGAAACAAGGAGAAGATTGCTTTAAACATATGCGTGGAGCTCAGCACTGTATGGCTGTGAAGCCTGGACTGTAGGAGAAGCGGGCAAGAAAAATTCAGAAGCCTTTGAAATGTGGTAGACGTATGATGAAGATATCATGGACAGTCAAAGTTAAGAACAAAGAGGTAGAGGTAGACCTAAGTTAGACTATTGCACACAGATAGTGAAAGATGTAGGATGTGGGAATTTCAGGGAAATGGTAGGCTAGCTTAAAATAGAAATCAATGGAGGTATGCATTCAACCAGTCCCAAGATGGAAAACCTTATAATAAAAAAACAAGATAATTTTACTTAAGCCTTATGATTATTATAATCAACTGCAAGTGTAGTGTTACGTCATCATCGAACAATTTGGTATTGGTGACAATAAATACCATTAGTGCAGGTACTCTACAGTTTTTAGTGAAACCTTATGCCGGTAGTGGGAGTGCGCGAAGTAACAATGAGTCGTACTCGGACGGTTGCAAAAGTAGTTGTACGAGAGCTTTTAAAGGCGACACCACACCGAACGTGCGTGTTCTTGGTTGTCCGCTAACCTTTTGTGTGTGACTTTTATTGCCCAGAGCGGCACAGGCTTTAAGGTATTTATATTCTTTATTAAGTAGTTTGTCGTAGTTGCTTTGTGTATTATATAACCGCTACACTGCCATCGGTATTGCTACATAAAAGGCAATTGGTCCTTCCCTATAATTAACATATCTAGATCACCTTATCATCCCACATTGTTCCTAATTCGACCCGAATTTCACTAGTCCTATGGTTTATACGCATGTCCTAAACAGAATATTATTTTGCATTTCAGCGAGCGTGTTTTAATCATTTACTTTAGCTTTAAATTTGTGTTCAAACCCCATATTTAGCGGGTTGAAATATGTACAATATTAGTTATATACTCTCTTTACATTAAATTAAACGATTTTGCCGTAATTAAACCAAGCGGTTAATTACAAACAAATCCTTTAATATAAAATTTGCTAATTTGCATTAAAAGCCATTGCGCGTTTTTTGTATCACATACAACCCTTCAGTCGGTTTGCAGTAAAATATTGAATACATCTGCAAAAGGTAATAAAGTTGTAAAACTGCAACCTTTCTTGCAATATGTTAGCAACATGTTCCTGTGATCTTTTATGTTAAAGGCCGCCCGTTGTAACCTGTAAATTTTATCTAAACGCTTTGTAAGAATTTGACAAACCCTTAGTTTTCTACGTGTTGCTTAAGACGCATTGCAGGCTAATAGTCATAAACGTGATTTATTGATTTATGCGCTATTTTACATTTTCGTGCTTAAACAACAACCCATAATATTTAATACTTCTCAGCGCACAGCTGAGCGGTTACCGTTTACAGCATTTTATTGTAGGTCTTTCAGAATAACAGTGTCATTATGGCTCCGAAAAAAACACATTTGGCAGAACTTGAGTTATTTAAAATATGGATTATCGAGATGTTGGAACTGGGCAACGCTATACAAAGTGATTCAAGTTTAAAAACGTTATTCCATATTCAAACAAGGGGAGTAAATGACATTTACTCCAATTTTAATAGAGTTTTAATTGATGTCTTAGTATCATGTAACGAGGCAGAATTATTAAATTTTAGCGCTTTACGAAAAGAGGTAGATGCTGCTTATTATTGCATACTGCTGCATCTTGAAACGATGCAAGAAATGCGAGCACCGAAAGTTACGGAAAGTGCTCCAAGCAGTACGGGATCAAAATTGTTACCGTTAAAGCTCCCACATTTTAATAATGAGGTAGCTGAATTTTTATCCTTTATTGATTTATTTGACAGTCTGGTTTATAATAATGCATTATTGACCAATATTGAGAAATTAAATTACCTTATGAATTGCTGTAGCGGGGAATCTTTGAAAATTATTAAATCGGTACCTGTTTTGGGGATAATTTTATTATTTCATATAATGCCTTGCGTGAGCGATTTAGCAATCCGCGTTTATTAGCAACTTTGCATTGAAAAGCTATGAAAGACTTTCCACCTTTAAAATCAGAAGACCCTAAGAAACTTAGGGCACTTATTGATTGTTTTTCAGAGAACCTTGCTGTTCTAACTAACTTAAAGTTTCCCACTGAACATTGGAACTTTATTCTGGTCGATTTTCTTTTAGAAAAACTTGATCCGTTCACTAGAAACGCTTTGAACTCCAATCGGATCCGAAGCAAATACCCAATTTCGATGATTTGAGATATTTTTTAACTCAACAATGTGCAGCGTTGGAAACCTTTTCTTCGACCGCACCTGTTTCTTATTCAACGACTGTTCACACAGGTCACACATCAGTGCCTAAGAAATCCTCAACGTTTTAGTTTAAACCAAGAGTTTCTTCTAACGTGGTTTCACTGGACACACCAATTAGCTTCAGTGACTCAAAGAATTCATTTTCGCACCATTGTCCTTCTTGCAAGGACAATTACTTAATTTACAGATGTCAATCGTTTCTAAAGAAAACTCCGACAGAACGTTTCGACATTGTCAAACGCTTACGCCTCTGTTTAAATTGCTTACGTACAAACCATGCGTCCATGCAATGCAAATCCTATAACTCTTGTCAAACTTGCGTCAAGCCGCATCATACCTTGCTACATTTTGAACCGCAACCTGCTTATAGCCGTTCAGCTGAACCGACCGCTACACCTATGCATAAAAATGCCAATAGGACGCAGTCAGCCTCTCCTATTCCGGCAAATGTTTTGTCTTCACAGACGAATTCAAATCATGGGGTTACTGTCTTACTCTCCACTGCTGTTGTAGAAGTTCAAGACCGTTCTGGTAGATTCAAACCGATCAGGGTACTCTTAGACCCTGGCTCCCAAGCTAGCTTTATTCGAGACGATTGCGTGAGCAAACTTTGGCTTCCACGCATACGTTCTCAAGTTCCGATTTATGGACTTGGGCAGACAACTTCAGCGGTCAATAGGGGTGCCGTCAGCTGCACCATTCGCTCTATTTTAGACTCTGAAAAATCTCTAGAAGTCACAACTTTTGTGCTTTCGTCAATATCTGGCAAATTACCTAGCGTTGAAGTTCCTAATAATTGGGAACACTTATGCGGCCTGCACTTTGCAGACCCGACCTGGAACTCTCCAGGAACTATTGACATGCTCCTTGGAGCAGATGTTTATCCGTTCATCATCAATGGCGGTGTTATACATGGCAAACTTTTTCAGCCTGCCGCCATAAATACAATTTTTGGTTGGACTATTATTGGTCGCACAAATAGCTTGCAGTCTGATACTGTCCAAGCATTTTTTACTTCTGTAGAAGATCCTATCGACCAGACCCTAAGGCGGTTTTGGGAAATAGAAGAGTTGCCATCCAAGCCTTATACTTCTCCAGAAGAAGAAAAGGCAGATTAGATTTTCAAACACACGTTTTCTCGTGACCCTAGCGGTCGTTTTATTGTTGCGTTACTGTTCAACGATACTTTGCCCGTTTTTGATAATCGCTTTGAGATGACTAAAAAAAGACTATTTTCGTTGGAGCGCAAATTGCATGCTCAACCGGAGCTTCGCGCCCAATACAACAATTTCATGCAGGACTATCTTGATGCGGGTCATATGGCATTACTCGATTCTCCGCCCGTTGGAAACGATAATTATTTTTTACCCCATCACCCTGTGTTTAAAGAGGAAGGTCATACTTCTAAAATTCGTGTGGTTTTTGACGCCTCTGCAAAGGCTAAAAACAACGTGTCACTTAATGACACTCAATTGGCTGGACCTAGTCTCCAAAATGACATTTCGTCAATCTTACTTAAATTTCGCACTCATCGTGTCGTTTTTACTTGTGATGTTCGCCAAATGTATCGACAAATTTTGGTTACCGAAGAACATCGAAAATTTCAATTAATTGTTTGGCGGTTCTCCGCAGAAGAACCCATTCAGACTTATCAGCTTAATACAGTGACCTATGGTATTAAGTCATCGCCTTATCTAGCATTAAAGACTCTTCAGCAATTAGCCATTGACGAAGGCAAAAGGTTTCCGTTAGCCGCTGAGGCTATACGGTCAAATCTATATATTGACGATTTCGTCGCCGGTGGAGATTCTATACAATCGGCCCGAGAAATTAAAGATCAACTTATTCGACTTTTGCATTTGGCTGGTTTTGAACTTCGAAAATGGAGTTCTAATTCAGCTTCTATTTTGGAAGGCATTCCGTCAGATTTTTGCCAATATACTTCTCTCGATTTCGATTCTGACGAATCAATAAAAATATTAGGTCTTCAATGGTCACCTACAGAAGATATTTTCTCATTTCGGGTTAAACCATTAAACCCAATATGTACAAAGCGCAACATACTTTCGCAAGTTGCCAGAATATATGATCCATTAGGGTTTTTAGCCCCACTAACACTTTTTGCGAAACGCCTAATCCAGCATCTGTCGATGTTAGGTTTAAATTGGGATGACATCCCACCAGCAGACATTTTGTCTCAATGGCAGCAGTATCAAGAAGAGTTGCCGTTATTATCGTCATTAAAGTTACCACGTTGTTTACGCCCTTCGGATCCTCTTACTTGTCATTTGCATGGGTTTTGCGATTCTAGCGAGGTAGGGTATGCAGCGGTAATATATTTCCAGTTCATAAATCAAACTACTGGAGAAATAACTGTACAATTTGTAACCGCTAAAACAAAAGTAGCTCCCATCAAGCGCATTTCAATTCCACGTTTGGAATTATGTGCCGCCGTTTTATTAACCGATTTACTTTCTTTTACCATTCGGTCTTATCAAAGCTTGATTGAAATCGCCGATATTTCAGCGTGGAGTGATTCTACAGTCGCTCTCACTTGGATACGTTCTCCACCTTTTCGTTGAAAAACTTTTGTGGCAAACCGTGTTAGCCACATTCAAGAAATCATTGCACCTAGTCGATGGTTTTATATTAAATCTTCGCATAATCCGGCTAATCCTGTATCTCGGGGATTAATGCCAAGCGCGGTTATTTCATGTTCGCTATGGTGGGCGTTGCCTGAATGGCTTCACTACCCTAGTGACGCGTGGCCGCCTCAACCAACATTGACAACCTCAATTGCTGAGATAACTACGGAAAAGAAGATCCAAACAATTGTCGCTCAAACAGATCCAAACATCATTGACATTTTACTAAGTCGCTTTTCATCGTTATATAAAATCCAAGGCATCGTGGCTTACATTTATAGATTTTTTAAACCCACGGCTCAACGTCATACGGGTCCCTTAACAGACATTGAATTACACAATGCTCTTATGATTATCGTTCGGCATGTACAAAATGTTACATTTTCAAAGGAAATAGCTTCGATCAAGGCAAAACGTAAATTACCTAAAACCTTGCGAAAACTTTCTCCATTTGTTGATCCACAAAATATCTTAAGAGTAGGTGGGCGCTTGACACATTCTTCGCTTTCCTATTTCGAAAAGTTTCCTGCGTTATTGTCTCAGCGGCACCGATTAAGTGAACTTATCATTCGGTCAACTCACGTAAGGTATTATCATTCCGGTGTTAATACAACAGCGTATCTTATACAACAGAATTTTTGAATCCTTTCTATTAAAAACTCAATCCGAAGTTATTTATCATCATGTCATAGATGTTTTCGTACTAAACCGGTCCTGGTAACTCCTCCTATGGGAGACCTACCGGCAGCACGTATTACCCAAATCAAACCGTTCAGTATTGTTGGTGTTGATTTTGCTGGCCTTCTTTTAATAAAGGTCAACCGCCTACGAGGCTCTAAAACTCTTAAAGCCTATATTTGTATTTTTGTTTGTTTTGCAACTAAGGCAGCACATATTGAACTTGTTTCGGATTTGTCGGCAGACGCGTTTCTTGCTGCTTTGCGACGATTTATAGCACGTCGAGGACGCTGTTCTCAAATATTTAGTGATTGCGGAACTAATTTTGTAGGTGCCTATCGTCAGCTTACGAGTTATCTGCATAGTGCAGTTACCTCAGAAAAGATAAAGTGGTCGTTTAATCCACCTAGCGCCCCTCACTTCGGTGGCTTGTGAGAAATCGGTGTTAAGTCGGTAAAGACACACCTAGCTCGCGTAATCGGCGAACAAAAACTTACCTTTGAGGAACTTTACACAGTTCTTACTCAAATTGAATCTGTTTTAAATTCAAGGCCACTCTGCGCTTTGAGTTCGGATCCAATTGACCTGCGTTGCTTAACACCAGGTCTTTTCCTAACTATGGAACCTCTTTCTGCACCACCAGATGAGGACTATTCAAACAACATTTTATCATTAAAAAGCAGGTGGAAAATCTTGCAAAAACTCCACCAAGATTTTTGGGCTCGCTGGAGCCATGAGTACTTACATACTCTGAATCAGAAGGTTAAATGGCACTCTAAGGTAGGTGTGCGACAAGTTGAAAAGGACACTATTGTCCTCATCAAGGACGACCAGATTTCTCCACTTCAATGGAAGTTTGGTCGTATTATTAATACCTTCCCCGGTGCGGACGGTATTATACGTGTCGCTGAGATCAAAACTGCACATGGCACATTAAAACGACTTTTGGTCAAACTAGCACCGCTACCGGTATTTTAATTTTGTTTTATGTTTAGATGTATATACACATTTCTTACATGTATGGTAGTATATTATTTTTAAATATTTGTTTATTTACATATATATTTTTATATTTTTCATAGTTGGTGATATCGCTCGCTGTAGCGTACCACCCTATCTTTCGTTACTTGTTTTCCTAGCAAGGTCAAATCCCATGTGATTTCTTTCACCCAACCTACTTCCCTCCTTTTCAAAATTCTATGAATTTGGTGGGCGGTATGTTACGTTATCATTGAACAATTTGGTATTAGTGACAATAAATACCATTAGTGCGGGTACTCTACAGTTTTTAGTGAAACCTTATGCCGGTAGTGGGAGTGCGCGAAGTAACAATGAGTCCTGCTCGGACGATTACAGAAGACAGTGGTTGTACGAGAGCTTTTGAAGGCGACACCACACCGAACGTGCGTGTTCTTGGTTGTCCGCTAACCTTTTGTGTGTGACTTTTATTGCCCAGAGCGGCACAGGCTTTAAGGTATTATATCCTTTATTAAGTAGTTTGTCGTAGTTGCTTTATTTATTACATAACTGCTACACTGCCATCGGTATTGCTACAAAAAGCAATTGGTCCTTCCCTATAATTAACATATCTAGATCACTTTATCACCCCACATGTAGGTTTTACCATATTCTCAATTAATGTTAATTGTGGGAAAGGATTTACTGAAACACTATTAATACGGCAAATGTCTAAGTGTCGGGGGATCCTTCGCAGCCACATGCCGCTTAACCCCTTTCACATATCCTACATGTGATTTTCCAATGCTCCACCCAAAGGCGAGTTTTTCTTTACCTAAAAAATTTTGAATTTTGCCGAACCCTTGCTGTTCCAAGCAAAGTGGGGATCTTTAACGTGCGTGACAACACTCACACACGGGACCTCCATTTTACCTCTCATCCAAACGAGGGCGTATTTTTGTGAAAAATACTCGCCTAACATTTTTCAAGCGGATCGTGTCGGAATTCGAACTCGGGACCTTGGGGGTAGTAATCACATGCATACCAACTACCCCACGGAGCTTCCCTCCTCTCCGAATCTCGGTGAAATAGGGTGTATAGTTAGAAAACAATAGATGAGGAATCGAGCTGTATATAGACTGTTGTGGGAATTTCAGGGAACCGTGTAGGCTAGCTCAAAACAGAAATAAGTGGAGGTACGCGTTCAGCCAGTTTCAAGACTGAAAACTTAATGACGAAAAGTAAGTGCACTTAAATCTGATGATTATTATAAACAACTACAGCTGTTGGTTATGAAATATTTTCAACTAATATTGATTGTGCGAAAGGATATATTGGAAAAACTATTAATTCGACAAATATTCAGGTGCTCGGGGAACTTGGCAGCCAAAGGCTGCTCACCCCTCTTTATATACCACTGAATATCGGGGAAATATGATACAAAACTGTAAAACAATAGAAGTGACCATACTGCGTCAAACAAGAAAGAACCTCGGCTATGTTCGAAGTCAAAAAACATAGAAACAAGAAGAAAATTGCTCAAAGCATATGTGTGGAGCACAGCACAGTACGTCTGTGAAATAGGGGCAGTAAGAAAAACAGACAGAAAGAGATAGAAGCCTTCTGTAATGTTGTGCTTAAGATGTGTGAGGATGGTAGTATGGACAGACAATGTTAATAACAAATAGGTTATAGAAATAGTAGAGGTATAAAGATATCTGTGAAAAACAAAAAAATGGAAGATATAGATGGGCAGGATACGTTCTAAGGCATTTTTGGGGAATAGTACGTACGTCTATGAAATAGGGGCAGTAGGAAAAGCAGACAGAAATAGATAGAAGCCTTCTGGAATGTTGTGTTTCAGATGTATGAGGATGGTAGTAAGGACAGACAAAGTTAACAACAAATAGCTTATAGAAATAGTAGAGGAGTAAAGATATCTGTGGAAAACAGAAAAATAGGAGATATAGAAGGGCAGGATCCGTTCTAAGGCATTTTTGGGGAATAGTACGGGATATATTACAAGCAGAGATAGGAAAAACGATGCAGTGGTAGATTGAGATCATATTTTCGCAGATAGTGAAAGATATAGACTGTGGAAATTTCAGGGAAATGTGAAGATTAGTTCAGAATAGGAAACAATGAGAGAACGCGTCTAACCAGTTCCAGAACTGAAGACCTAATGAAGACGAGGAATTAGCTTAAATGCATAGCCAGAATAGTGTTCGTGATTTACAAATAAAAATCGTGACGGCCTCTATAGTGGTTATTGGCAATGAACGTGTTAAATATAATCTGGTTAGATCTCTCCTTGGGTAAGCGTTTTTTGTTATTATTCACCGTTAACAGTTCTTTAAGCCATGGATATAAACTACAAAAGTTGAAGACGCTTTGAAAGTAAAATAATTTTGTGCGTTCAATGCCTAACTGTTAATTTTCCTAAGAATAATTGCATACTTGAGAAAATTCTATACCGATTTTTATCGTCAGGAAAAAAATTGAAAAATAGAAAACAAAGATTTGGATAAATTATGATAAAGGCACTGAAACTAGTATCACTGATCTTTCGTTGCAGTCCGAATATAAGTATTTCAAAAGCTTAAAGATTCTAACTTATTTTGAGAACAAAAGAAAATTTAAATAAAATGTTATGCAATTTAAGCAATAAACTTTATTTTCGTTCATTTATTTTTATCGTATACAAATAGTGTCAACATACACGAAATAATTCAGGGATGGGTGTAGCACTTTTATTAAATAACCTACTATTATATTTATATCGGTGTTCTAACCAAGAAAATACACTTCATCATTGGGCTTGTGACAAGCAAATTAAGATCCATTGTCGCTACGAACATATTCGTAGTAATAAATTAATGTTAAATTGTATAATCAATTTTGCGTTGGAAGTATGATAGAAAACAAGAGTGAACAACCCGTCAGTCTAGTAATCTCAAGCTCCGGTTAATTTATGTAAACTTATTGTGCAAAATACTTTTCGCCTATAGAATCGGGTTGAAACGCTATCATCGACCACCTTCGCTCGAGTTATATTTAGAATTTTGACTCCGTATCGATAGCATATACAATCTTAATATGAATGTCGACACACATGGTACATGTATATTTTCCTTGATAATTTTGTTTATTTTGACACCAACAGGTGAGTGGTATAATTTTCACATCATGAGAACTTGCTTGACAAACATTTTAGTAGCACTTATAGATCGCATAAACCTCTCAACATGTTTGCCTTGAACTGTATAAGACGCTAAAAATATTTTATGTTACAGTTTTTGGTTACAAATGTTATTCGTGTCAATCGGTTAACATTGGAGATTGTGCAGACCCTTTCAATTCAACGTTGTTCATACCAGAAGACTGTAATGACACTCAGTATGCTTGTATGAAGCAGATATTGATCACAGAGGAGAAAGGAGGTAAGTCAATCAGTTACTTAAGCTTTCCTTTTGCTGACTCAAAAGCACCTTCTATTAACCACCATTTACAGAGATTTAATTAAGGTCTTTTAGGTAAGAAGGTAAAAGAATTCAACAGGGGTTGCGTGGCCAAAGTATACTGTAGGCTTAATCTTTCGCATTACTGCACACACTGCAATACACATCTGTGCAACTCTTCACGTGTAACGAAAACAAGTTTCTTAAGCATTTTTCTTTCAATTTTGTGTATCGCGCGCTATGCTTAAAGGGGAAAAGCGATCAATATCCATGTGATATCGCGTGAGGCGAAGAGCACTTTCATTAAATTTTGCAGTAGATCCCATGGGTAATTACGAATACCAACCACGTTAATGTGCAACAAGAGTTTTGAGATATTTATGGCATGTTTGAAATTTAATTAACTTATAAATGTTACATACTGTAATGATTTATATCTAACTGTAATTATATAAGTAGATAAGGCATTTTATGTATGGGTTTATTTATTTCTAACAATTCCTATTGTTGAAGACTCTGTCCAAAATGGCACGCTTTTTAATAAAAAAGGGGAAGAACCTGAGCGGAAGGAAACCTTACTAAAACTTTCCAGTTTTTATTTTGGTCTCATCGAACTTTTAGGTAAGTAACATGAAGTAAAATATTTCTGGAAAGCTTTGTAGCAAGCTATTTTAATTCTTGTGACTTTTGAATTATAAAAAATTGAAGTTGAGCAGAAAGATTACCCGATAACAACAGTAAGTATTGAAATCAGTATTAATTAGTTGCCTAGAGGGGGTAAATTAGAAAGGTGATAACTTACGGAAGAATACTGTGACGCTTGTGCGTTATTAGAGCAAATATGAGGTCGAAGAAAAAAATTTATTAATATAAGTGAGTTAAATAAGCTATAGCGAAGATAACCGAAAATTTTTTGTAAAAGCTTGGGTGATTTATATATAACACGGCTATTTCATCATAATATTAAAATAGGATTCACAACCAGTATTAAAGACCGGAATTTCACATTCTCCATACTAATTAAAAAATACACACAATTTACTGTATAAAACCAGCCTAGGAAAGTGTATTCCTAAACACTCGCACAAATTGATAGAAATTGAAATAATTGTAAATCAGTTCAATAGATAGAAACCCATAAAACAGCATAAAATTTAGGACGTAGCGAGCAACAAATAACGCAGCTGTCCGTATCAAATGGAAAGTGTGAAAATACATATCCATTCTCATGCATCAACATACCATTGACCTCGACCTTACGATATTTTAGGTCATACAAACACCGAGAACGAAGAAAACGTGAATCATCCATGAAACATTTTAACTTATAACGCCTAGATAGTAGTAGGCAGGTAGAGATCATATCACAATGCGTAAAAGCATCTTCAGCTTAGTCGACAACACGTGATTGTAGTTGTATGGAGTGAGATTGGTAAGAGAGTAAATAATTACTGGTATTAAAAATTGGAACAGATTATAAACGGGTGTCCAAACACGAAAATAACGCAGAAAAAATTATACCGGGGTTGATAACGTAGAAGTGAGCTTTTATGTCACATCAAGTGGGGAGTTTAATTCACCGAAACAATTTCTTTCACTGGAAGTTGAAGAAGCGTTTGCGAAGGATAACCAAATATTGTTTTTCATTTTATAAGTATTACATGCGGATATTTGATAGTTGTGATTGATGAAGTGAGAAGAATGTATAAAACCTGTAGTTATTAACAGTGACGCTTGATGTATTAACTAAACACGACAGTTGAAACTTAATTTCGGAAAGATATTTAGATATTCAAAAATGTAGTAATACAAGAAGGCGTGTGAAAGTTGAACAAAACAGCTTAAAGAAGTAAATGTAGACGTCTACGCAAGGAAAACACGCGGTTATTTTTTTGAAATACACCTGCAAAGGCAGGGTATGTTTCAATTTACGTGCTAGTCGAATTAACAACATGACACAACCGGTTAAAAAGGACTAAGTCCTGGAGAGTTTTCCCCTCAAGTAATTCGGATTTTGTGTTCTGCTGTGTTAAAGGAGATTTGTTAACTGGAAAGAACGAAAATGGGATGTTGATATTTTCTGGACATCCAGATATATTAATACGATGAGTAAAGTATGAGCTTTTATATTTATTCTTTTTAATTATGTACATGTAGGTTGTAAATGTAAACGAGCGTGTATTTATGTAGTAGGAAACTAATTAAAAGTTAAAGTGGTTACTTTGTTGGACGATGAATTAACGACGAAAATACTGCTAGTTAAATTTAAGCATGATATTATCGTGCAAAGAAGTGTAGAACATTTTAAAATACTAAGAAACATGTACATATTAAAGCGAATAACGCCTTGATTAAATTTTGCAATAGATCTCATGGGTTATTACGAATACCAAACAAGTTAATGCACAGCAAAAGTATTGAGATATTAATGGCCTGTGTGAAATTTAATAAACTCATAAATTTTACATGTTGTCATGGTTTATATCCAACACTAGTTCTATAAGTAAATAAGGCATTTTATGTGCAGGTTTATTTATTTCTAGCTATTAATGTAGATACAATTGTTATTGTCCAAGACTCCGGAAAAAATCGCATCCTTTTTAATAAAAGAAGGAAAAAAGCAGAGTTACAACTTTTATTTTACGCGCATCTAAGTTCTAAGTAAGTGGCATGAAGTGGAATAGCTTTATACAGCTTTGTAGCAGGTTAATTTATTTCTGATGACTTTTAAATTAAACAAAATTGAAGCTGAGCAGGAAAATTACCCAAAAACAACAGCAAGTGTTAAATTCAGTGATAATTAGTGACAAAGAAAGGGGGCAAGGTGATCATGTACACAGAAATATTGTAACGTGCGCACGCCATTTGAGCAAATATTGGATCGAAAAAAAGAAATTAAATTAAGTTAGCTAAATAAGTTTTAATGCGATAATAACAAGCTTGGGTGGTTTACATTTAAATATATGGCCATTTCATCACAATATTAAAATCGGACACTAAAATAATAGTAAAGCAACTAGTATATGCTTTTACTACCAGCAATAAAGACCGGGACTCCACATTCTGCATATTATTACATTAGGAAAATACACGTAATTTGGTAAATAACTAGCCTAAGGAAGTGTATTCGTAAGCATTCACAGAATTTGAGGAAAACCAAAATCATTGTAAATTACTGGGCAAAAACCCATAAAATAGCATAAAATGTAAGGCGTAATGTGCATAGCTGTCGATGTTAAATGGAAAGTGTAAACATACATTTAACTGTTCTCATGCATTAAAATACCTTGACCTTGACCTTAAGATAGTTTAAATCGTACAAACCCTGATAACGAAAAAAGCGGAAATCATCCATGGAACATTTTAACTTATAACTCCCATATAATAGTAAGAAGGAATAGATCATATCACAACGCGTAAAAGCATCTTCAGCAGAGTCGAATAACACGCGACCGTCGCTTATTAACTATAATATCAATCACCGTATACGACGGGAATCAAGCAATTCTAGGCATCTTTATCACTGCTTGCGAGACATTTTTCTTTCTTTCTATAAAGAAGGTCACGTTGACCGCAGTGTCGCGTTTCTACGCCTAATTCTCAGTAAATTAACAGGCAGAGCTTTAACGTTAATTGCGAGTTGCGATGGCCTTGAGCAATGAGAGGACTTCAAACTACTAGTTAGAGCGTATTTCGGCGAACAGAGGAACATTAAATGTCTTATACGAGATTTAATAAACCTCCGGAGGGAACTCAATCAATCACCTTATCAATTAGGTATGAGATGCCAAGATCTAAGAAGCTTAATCTTAACGAAACTGAAAATCAAAGAACCCGATCAAAATATCCGTTTATTAAAAACGAAAATGTACGACAAAATGGCACTAGACACATATATAAACGCATTACCCGAACGATTATCAGACAAAATAAGATTCCTACTTCCCCAAAACTTAGAAGAAGCGATGAACATGATAGCTGAGGAGGAAAACGTCATGTATTACAGAAATAGAATATATAACCCTAATGCAAATAAAAACTACCCACCAATGAAAACAATACAAGCCGTGAAATAAATAACCACACAACCGAAATTTACACCATTTAACGCACCAATGAATCAACTACGTATTAACAACCCAAATTTTAACCCAAATTTCCATAACCAATTTAGACAATTTCCAAAGTAAACATTTATATTAAACTTTACAAAACCCACATTTACACCAAGGTTTAATCAAAACGTAAATCAACCAAGACAAACATTCGACGTTAACCCCAACAGAAACACACCGATAATAAATAACAAAAATAACCACAACAGTTACTACAAACCAACCCCTATGGACACTTCATTTGGTAATGCAAGACAAAACACCAAAAAAAATTGAAAATCAAACCAAATTATAACCAAAAACGAAGCTTCACTTCCGAAGAACTATTCCACCGAGAAGTAGAAAATTTTGACAACCCGGACGGGAATAATGACGCAACTTCGAGTAGAGACGATGAAACAAATTACGAACGCAACAACCCTTACGAAAATTACGAAGACGAAGAGAGTACATGCGCAAATTTTCAGTTAGATCGATTCAAATACGACCAAACCTAATTAATTTAAATAGCATCAATCAACAAATTTTATCCTACATAGAAATACCTCATGCGGAACTCAAACTATTAATCGATACTCGATCTTCAAAAACTCTAATTAGCCCCCGAACCGTGCAAAAACATTATTTAGATTTTGTAGAAAGAGAACCCTTCAAGATCAGGACAGTCCACAAAACGACAATACACCAATTTATGGCAAACATACCCTTACCAAAAACTTTCAACGTAAAAATGAAACACAAATTTTGCATCTTTGAATTCAACGACAAATACGACGGAAAAAGTTAGGCGCAAACGTTGATATGAAAAACCGATTATTAAGAACTACAGACTGACAAATTCCCATTAAGTTCCAAAATAGTAACATTCAAACCGACCAAGAATACACAATCAAACCCAAGACGGAAAAACAAATAAAAATCTTAGTAATCTCAAAAAACGACGTAGGCATTATAAACCACATGACATTTGAACCCGGAGTAGAAACACCCACTGCGTTAGTACAAATAAAAGACCGCTACGCCAATACAACCATTTTAAACTCAAACGATTACCCCATAGAATTATCATTGACAAATCCAATAGACATAGAAGTAAATTTTAACGAGATGGAACTCGACGAAGAATATGAAAGCGATTCAAACTCTTCGACACACGATAGAATGTTGAAAGAAAACTTAATTAACATCCGTTTTAATAAAGATATTAATAGCGAAAAAGAGAGAAAGCAATCAAGGAATTATGTTTCGAATACCGAAATATATTCCACTGTGAAAGACTATCCTTTAACTTTTACCAACACCTTAATCATAAAATAGAATTAACAGGTGATAAGCCAATTTTCAGCAAAGCATTCAGACTACCTCAAGCAAGTCAAGAAGAAGCAGATAGACAGGTAACAGATCTATTAAAGCAGGACATCATTCAACATTCAAACTCGTCGAGGAGCAGTCCTTTATTATTCGTACCGAAGAAATTAGATGCCTCAGGCAAACGCAAGTACAGAATGGTTATAGACTACAGAAAACTTAACGAGAAAACGGTAGACGATAAATCCCCGCTACCCAATATTACAGAAATCTTAGACAAACTAGGAAAGTGTCAGTACTTTTCAACGTTAGACCTCGCCTCAGGATATCACCAAGTAAAGATGGAGGAGAAGGACACAATCAAAACAGCCTTTAGTACACCCAGAGGGCATTACGAATACAAACGCATGTCGTTTGGATTAACAAACGCACCCGCTACTTTTCAAAGAGTAATGGACAATATTCTAAGAGAAATACACAATGAAAAATGCTTTGTGTATCTAGACGACATTATCGTATACTCAACATCACTGACCGAACACATCGAAAGATTACGAGAAGTTTTCGAAAGACTACGAAAAGCACATTTTAAAGTTCAATTAGACAAGAGCGAATTTTTACAAAAAGAAGTATCATTTTTAGGACATATAATAACGCCACAAGGAGTTATGCCAAACCCCGATAAAACGAACGCAGTATTGAACTACCCCTTGCCGAAAACGAATAAAGAAATTAAAGGATTTTTAGGACTGAGCGGATATTACCGAAAATTCATCAAAGGATACGCATAAATAACCAAGCCATTAACGAACTGTTTAAAGCAAGGTAATAAAATTAAACATACCCCAGAATTTATAAAATCAGTAGAGAAAGTTAAATGTATCCTTACAAATCACCCCATATTAGAATACCCCGACTTTTCAAAACCGTTTATATTAACAACCGACGCATCGAACGTAGCATTAGGCGCAGTATTGAGCCAAGGAAAAGTAGGTAGCGATAAACCAATCAGCTACGCATCTAGAACACTAAACGAAACGGAACAAAACTACAACACAATCGAGAAGGAATTATTAGCAATAATTTGGGCAACATAATATTTTAGACCATATCTTATGGAAGAAAATTCTACATATACACCGACCATGGACCATCAGTATGGCTATATAAACTCAAGGAACCAAATTCAAAATTACAAAGATGGAGGATTAGATTGGAAGAATACGATTATGAAATTATATACAAAAAAAAGAATTTATAACAATAACGCAGATGCACTAAGCAGAATACAACTTAACGTAATAGAAACAGAGTCAATTATAGGTAGCGTAGAAGAAACAAAGATAAGAGAAGACCCAGAAGAGATAGACACTATTCATTCAACACAAAACGAAGAACCAAAAACCGCACTTTAAATTTTAAATGAAGCTATCGACATATAACCAAAACAATTCATAGTTACCGAAATTTTAACCAATCCCAATCCAGTAAAATACACAAAACAGACAATACGAAAATATATCAAATTCAAATAACCAAAGACGATAACGAGGAGCAAATAATTAAAATTTTAAAAGAATATACCCCAGAGGAAAAACGTTTTTACTTTTATTACACCACCGAACATTTATACAAACGATTTTCAGAATTATATATTAGATTGTTTAATAACTCGGGACCCGAAATTATTAGATGTACAAGAAAATTAATAACTTTAGATGACCCTGACGAAATAAATGACGTAATTAGAAATCAACACGAAGACGAAACCAACCATCGTGGAATTAACAAAACCCTAAAACAACTCATAAGAAGATATTACTTTAAAGACATGAAAGAAATAACTACAGATTTTATTAACCAATGTGAAGTATGCGACAAAGCGAAATACGACAGGTCATCCCCAAAAGTACCCTTAATGTTAACTAAAACACCCGATAAACCTTTTCAAAAATCACATGCAGACATTCTGGTAGTTGAAACTTAAAACTTTAAACAATCTAGACGCATTCACCAAAGCAGGCCAAGCGATACCCATCACTTTAAAAAATAGTATCGATGTAACTCAAGGATTCATACAATACTTTACATTTTACGGTACACCAAAAACAATAACTTTAGACAATGGCAGCGAATTTAGAAATGAAACGATACAAAATACCCTAGAACTCCATAAAATAAAAATTCATTTTATAACAGAAAATCTCCCAGAGTCAAATCGACTAATTGAAAGACTACACCTAACCCTATTAGAACAAATTAGACTATTAAGATTAAAGCATAAAAAGGAACATATCACTAACTTAATGGCATACGCCCTAATTGCGTACAACAACACAATCCACTCATCAACTAATTTTACACCCCTCGAACTAACACTAGGACACTCAGATTCCAGCAATCCTTATGACATACAGTATAACAAAGAAGTATACCAACAGTACGCAAAAGATCACAAAGAGAAATTAAAAATAACTTATGATACTGTAATAAATATATTAGATAACGATAAAGAACGTATTACGACAACCCGCAATAAGAATACCGATATAAATAAATTTTCAGTAGGACAAACCGTGTATGAGAAAAATTTTAAAAGTAAAAGACACAAAACGCCCCCCTGAAATTTAGGCCTATTTAAAATCAAAACAATCTCAGATAGAAATGTAGATGTAGTAGATGGAAAAATTGTAAAATATATTCATTTAAAAAATCTAAGACACCATGTAAGTTCAGATGGACAGCCATTGCCCTTGCCGTCAACCTCCGCCCAGGTAGAACGCATGACAATGTCATAATAGTGGAAGACATTAAAAACAACCCCGGTATACTACCAGTAAAATTGGGAAGTATGCAGAATCAATAGATTACTGGACGTTCGCACAGAAATTTGACTTAACCGATTTAAAACAAGAATTTTATATAATTAGAGATAATTATTACAAACTGAAACAATCAATGGATAGATCCAAATTCGGAAAAGAATACGCGATAGAAATGCTGTAAAATTAATTGTGGTAATTTCGAATAGCTAAAGATGAAAGATAAAATGGACTGTATATAATTTAAAGGATATTTTAACAAGCAACAGATAATTAAATGTTCTTAATCAAATCAAAACAAAAGCGTTTACTATAGCACTCGCCTGGTTGTTTACAAAGTCGTGCCAATGCAAAAAACGAAGTAGCACCTAATCTTTCTCGTGCAGGGAAGCGAAGCACACATTTATTACAGTGGCGGTGTTCTACAAAACAAGCGGTTTATTAGGGTAATAGTTATTATAAATAGCGGCGGCGGGTAACAAAGCGGTCCATCTAATTAATTCTAGGTAGCCCATGTAAACTCGATGCGGTTTAATTGACAGCGGTTCACACACACTAGGCGATGCGAACAATCCATAGACAACACTATACTGTCTGTAGAACGTGGATTTTCCAATCACTACGACACTGTTCGCACATGCGGAGTAACACACAGAGCATTATCACTCACGGTACTATTGGCGGGTGCTTCTGGTAAACTCTAGGAAATTCCACCCTAAATAATTTTGAATATACACGCGGTGAATTTAAAATAAGCAATAAGCTCAATGTAATAATAAAATTTAGTTTTAAATTATTTACATAAGAACGGAACATACCGCCCACCAAAATGCAAGGCATTTTAAAAGAAAAAATAATTATAAGGCGCGGGGTGGGGGGCGAAATGACCAAGCGAAAGAAAAAGCAAACAAGAAAAAAAGGTTCTACAAAAACAAAAGAAAAAAGAAGAATTCTTTTTTCTACATTGCAGGCAAAGGACAGAGCTTTAACACAGGACGTTTCAGCTCGCCATGAGCGGTTTTAAGCGTGACCACCCTAACAACACCATCTGTCCCAGGATGCACAGTCACAACTCGGCCGAGGGACCAACAAAGTGGAGGAACATTAGCAACCTTAATTAGAACTAAGGTGCCCAAATCAACTTGAGGAGACGGGGTGTGCCACTTTGAGCGTTGTTGTAGCGAGTGTAGATATTCTTTTGACCAAAGGGACAAAAAATCTTGTTGAATTCGCTGGAGCAATTGCCAGCGAGAGAGGCGGTTAAGCGATAGGTGCGAAAGTGCGAGTTCCGGAATGGCGGTTAAAGGGGCCAAAGTTAAAAAATGACCGGGTGTAAGACAGCTGAAATCATCGGGGTCAGTGCTCAAAGGTGTGAAGGGACGTGAGTTCAAGATGGCCTCAATTTGAAAAAAGACAGTGGCTAACTCCTTAAAAGTTAACACTTGTTCGCCAATAGTGCGTAGTAGCAGGGTCTTAACAGATTTTACTCCCGCTTCCCATAAGCCACCAAAATGAGGTGAGGGTGGCGGTATAAAATGCCACGAGATAAGGTCCATGGAAGCAGCGAGCTTGGCGAGATGAATCAACTGTTTATGAGCACCCACAAAATTTGTGCCACAATCACTATAAAGGTGATCACAACCGCCACGCTTGGCAACAAATCGGCGCAGAGCCGCGAAAAAGGCGTTCGTTGACAAGTCAGATACGACTTCAAGGTGCATCGTCTTGGTAGCCATACAGATAAAAAGACATAAATATGATTTGAAAACTTTAGCGCTCCGTACTCGAGACATAGTAATAAAAAAAGGACCCGCGAAGTCGACGCCCGAACACAAAAAAGGTTTGACTTGAGTAACTCGACATCAAGGCAGGTTGCCCATGGGAGGTTGCAATGCGACAGGATTGGTCTACCAGCACGTTAGACAGTGACTCAAAATACGACGGACAGATCGCCTTCCAGAAATAATCCAGAAGTGCTGACTGACGAGAAAATGGACCATTTGAGCACCCGCGTGGAAGTATTTCAAATGAACGTAAGTAACATACAGATAGGTGAATCGACTTTTGCTAGGTAACAAAGCGGGAAATTTACGGTCAGAGGACAAAGGCGCGTGAGCCATGCGACCTCCGACGCGCAAAATTCCATCACGAATAAAAGGGGACAATTTGCGAAAACTCTTTTTTATAGGAGAGTCAGAAAGAATGGCTTCAAGTTCGATAGCGAAATAAGATTGTTGAGTATACACAAGCAAAGGGATTAAAGCATTGTGCAACTCAGAAGATGACAATGGTCCGGAGTACCTTTCGAGTGGGTGACGTAGATTATGACGATAACGGAGAATCCAATCAACAATGCGAGTAATAATAGAAAAGAAAGAGTGATTTTCTAGAGTTACTTGAATTTAAGAGGATGTTACGACAGCGGATAAATCAATAGAGCGTTGTTCAGTAAGAACTTTAGGAATATCTGAAGGCGGAATATATGGGCTGTAGTTTTTGAAACACCCATACAAGATTGGTGAAGCCGCCCACTATAGAGAACATTGGCACAAGTCGGTAGGGAGTAAACCACGTGACTCGACATCGTCAGGATTCTCGGTGGAGGGTATGTGATGCCAACACGGTTAGCGACGAATGTTTTCCAACGCTGCGGCGGGGAACGAATCCACGAAAGTACTACCATGGAGTAAGACCAACAATAAATTTTATGAAAAGTAAGGTTCGAATCAAAAGTTTTGAGGACAAAGACTAATAATTTTGATGCCAATGTGGCGGCCAACAATTCGAGACGGAGTAAAGAGATTGTACGAAGAGGCGCGACCTTAGACTTAGCGCACACTAAGCGAACCTCAACGGCGGAAGGAGTAACAAAGTGAAAATAAATTACAGCACAGTAGCCACGTTCAGAAGCGTCAGCAAAGCAATGAACTTCGCACGTAGTAGTAAACTGTGGTGGGATAAGCAAGCGGAGTAAAGCGAAATCCGAAAGAAGCAGTAACTCATGCAAGTATCTCTACCACAAAAGGTCAGGGGGACGACCATAAACGTTGAATTAAGTGTTTTACCAGAAAAGTAAGAGGGGATAAAAGTCCTATGGGGTCGAAAATACGAGCTAAGTTAAAAAGTAGGTTGCGTTTGGTACAGCAGGTACTTAGTAGCTGGACTAGAAAACAAAAATTATCTAAAGTGGGATTCCATTAAAGACCTAAAACTTTTAAAGGTTGAGTATCAGGATCCTCAAAGGAGCGGGATTGCGCGAATTGCTGCGTAGCGGAAAGATCTTTTAACAATGCGGGATGGTTACTTTACCATTTATGCAGTTCGAAACCACCAAGTTTTAAAAGAGCAATTAGTTGATTACGTATAGCGAGGGTTGATTCAATAGAATCTCCACCAGTAGCGATGTCATCAATATAAGTATGGTGGCGAAGTGCGAAAGCGGCTAACGGATAAGAATTCCCTTCGTCCACGGTCAACTGTCTGTAGAACGTGGATTTTCCAATCACTACGACACTGTTCGCACATGCGGAGTAACACACAGAGCATTATCACTCACGGCACTATTGACGGGTGCTTCTAGTAAACTCAAGGAAATTCCACTCTAAATAATTTTGAATATACACGCGGCGAATTTAAAATAAGCAACAAGCTTAATGTAATAATAAAATTTAGTTTTAAATTATTTACATAAGAACGGAACAAATGCTTAATTACAAAACATAATGGAGAACATCTTAAAGAACGCAAATGACAAATTTACTCGATTAATACCAACAAACCAAATCACTAGACAGAAAAAAGGACTCATTAACGGATTAGGTATTATTATCACAGCGATCACATGTAATTTAGACAATCAAGATGCTGAACGATATGACAACGTGATACAACAACTAATTGAAAACCAGAATGACATAAAAACTATTGTTAGAAATCAAATATCCCTAACCCAGTCAATCATAATAAAATTCAATGATACATCAAGTAAATTAGTAAGGAACCAGGACAGTATAACTAAAAAAATAATAACCCTTGAAAGTAACATGTAAACCGCAATGCTAGGAATGCGAGATTTAATAAGATTTAACACGATATTCAATCAGATGATATCAACAATTACTATAATTCAACAAATTTTAGCCACGTTAGAAAACGCTGTAATATTTGCAAAACTATACACATTACATGCTAATATTATAGAACCAATTGATTTATTGACAGAACTATTAGGAATTAGATCACCCATAACTAACAGCAAACTTTGAAGTAACCGCATCCAATATACTTTTATTTGAAAAAATAGCCATAGTAAAAGGTTATGTAAAGAATCATAAAATTACGTTTTTAATAGAAATCTCCATAGTAGAAATTAATCCTTATAATTATTTTCATTTATTTGCTTTCCACACGAAAGTTGCTAGCCAGTATCGAGTCATTATTTCTAAAATCAAGTTGCTTTCCTTAAATGACCTTAGGTATGGCTTCATGAATGAAAAGTATGAAGAAGTGGCACCCAGCCAATATATAAGTCAATCATTAACGACGTAGCTATTCAGATGGATAGCCCCTCAAATCACTACGAAAATTACGAGTCAAAACCAATACAAATCACCAACATAAAAATTCAAAAGGTGACAGACAACAAATGGATTGCTGTGTTTCCACAGGAAGTAATAGCAACCATCCATTGCAACCAAAATAAAGACAGTTTAACTTTAATTGGAAGTAAAGTAATCACAATAAAAGAAGATTGCTATTTGAAATTAAAAGGCAAAATTATTCGAGTATACCAAAAATATATAAACCGAAGACGACGAAATTAACAAGCAACCAATGCAACTGGAACATCTAGACCTAGACGATCTCAACCAAGCCGTAAAATTAATGGACAATTACAAAGAACATTTAAACGAAGTGAAAGTCCAAGACTACATTACGATAATATAAGTGGTTTTGACAATTTTATTAATTATTGTAATTATTTTATTAACTATGTATTTACTGTACAAAATGTATCTTAGATATAAAAGCAAAGGAAAAATTTTAGGCATAAGAAACAAGAAACAGAGGTAAATGAGGAAATAATAAGTGTACCCTTAGGGACAATAAATTTTAAAAATTAAGCAAAACCCCTAATTTTCATCTACGTCGCCAGGAATTACATATCCGCCAAATTAGGATATATAGACAATCAAAGGTAATTATTAAATTTGAAGTTAGATTGTTACATTGCATAATTAATTGAAGGACAAGTAATAAAAAGCTAGTGGAAGTTCATAAACCAGACACGAGAATGGATGTGAATACATTGTATTCCAGACGTAATATGACACTGCAGGTGCAGGTCACAATAGACTGTAGGAAACTTATTGTTAGAATTAAGATTGTTACTTTGTATTGTATAAATGAATAAAGAAATAAGCAGACATGAGCTCTGCAATTCCCACAAGCAATGTGAGGGGCAGGGACAACATAAATACCCTTGAGAGCCCAAGATGGCCAGTCAGTCTTGAGCTTACAACTTTAACCTTGTTGGTTGCTTAGCTACTCATCCTATTTTTTGTTCATTTAATTCAGTGAATATCAATTTAGAGTAATTTTGGTCTCAATACGTTAATGTACTTGTGATTGAAAATTCAACTCGTAAATCTGTATAAATAAAAATCAATAGAAGAATTTTTTGAAGATACTTTTTAAAAGTCGCTCAAAAAGGCTCAAAATCTATCTCGCGCCGTTCTCATGAACTCGTTGGAGTCCCCACAATAAAACGCCTCTCGTTCGCTAAGCGCGCTGATCACACATTCCACTTGGTCTGGAAAATACGCGTTTAGCAAAACACATCAATAAATTAGAGGTTCTTTACCTCTTGTTCGTAACAATTTATCACCACAAACTTTACACGTAGTAACCTACTTTATACACACAATAATAATGGTGGAACAATAAAGCTTTTTTTTATTACAACATCCTATATTCCTAATATTAAAACGAAAAGTTTGTGCAGCCAGAGACAACCAAATATAATTGTCATTTTACTAAAACAGAAAATATTTTGTGAGCTACTGATTTAAACGACAAATTTGATTATAACAAGAAACGGTTATCACCAATCATCATTCACAACTTTTTTGCTTGTAGCAGTTGAAAGAACTAAACACATACTGAAAAAAGTAGGAGTATAAATATATAATAAGATAAATATTATTTAAACAGTACATTATAGCGGCGTTACCAATATTATATTAATCTTGCTATCATCTAATCAAATTCGAAAGTATGCTAGATATAAATTATTTAAGCATATACAGCACCTTAGACAAAGCACTTCGTTACAGTACAATACATATATTTAATGATTAGAATAAAGCTAAGACAACCAACACAGGAACTAAGAGAATTAATAAGCCGACTGAAGTCACATCCTTGTTTGCTGAATTACAACCATTTTCGGAACATAGGCTGCAATGAAGTATAACATTTTTTCCTTCTTCTTTCAACTTCTTGCAGAAATCCAGTTCACCACTTGGAGAATACTGACAGTTTCGTAGTATGATTTCGGACTCATGAACTGAAACAAAAAATATATGCCAATGATTATTTACAAAATAATTAAAATATTATTTAAATAATGAGTTACATTCGTAAATAGAACATGTTAGACTGAACCATTTTTCTAATAGAGTGGAGTTTTTAGACTCTAACCGAAAATTGGATTAAACGTGGGCTTACAATTACATAAAAATATTAGAATTTATTAACAACTAATCAAAGAACAATAAGTTGTTTGACCTTTTTTTGACTTCTCTAACAAAAACCATACTCTTAACTTACCCATAATCTTCTAACTTAATTCAAGATTTTTTACTGAATTCGACTGCGTAATCTATCTATACAAGCACTTAATTTATATAGACATAAATGTATTTATTTTATCAATCTACCCAATAATTTATTTCATTATACTTGCCGATTAATACTTCGACTTCAACTGTTAAGTCGTACGTTTTATATTTGTAACCAGCATAGCATCCAGAGGTTTCTAGAAATTACGAGGCTTTTCTTAATTTTTCGCTATTGTATGCTTTGTTGTCAATCGCACCATTGTTAATTAATGACTTTGTCCTTTTCAATTTTATACTCATAGGCGCCAGTGTTACAATACGGCACACGCAATTGCTTCATATATCTTTATAAATATCGATACAATCCATAATAAATTTTTGAATATTTAAAAGTTGCTGCCATTCTTTCTGCGCAATTTTGTCAATGTGTTAGTGAGCTTATAAATATTTCTATCGCCTCCCAAAATATTCTGTTGACTATCAATTAAAAAGGATTTCTTATACTTGGTTTTTACTTTATTTCTCATTCTAATATTATGGTCAATGTACTGCTTAAACCAAAAATTATGTTTTAATTTTAGAACCCTATTAACTTTTGAAACCCGAACTTCGTTCTCAAGTCGTTGTTTTAAATTTAACTGGTGAACAAAGCATTTAAATTGGTCCAATATATTTCGTACTGGATTCGCTTTTAGAGATTTTACATTTTCGAGTAAAAATGGAAAACCTCATGGGCGTCATAAAGCGTTTCGGAGTACGTTACATGCATCTTAGGAATATTACCTGTATCTGTATCTGTATCTAACAGGGCCTTATTGATCAGATGCGCGGATGAAGGTATGGGGAAAGACATGATTTGCATAGTTTGATAATGATGACATCCTACCGGGTAAATTATCCAGATAAAAATATTCTTCCATTCGGATCTCTGCGCACGTGGGGAGTGCTCGTGCGGAAGACAACCAAAAGAATTAACATACCACTCTCTGAGTCGTAGTGGTAGGTTAGGAAAATTGAAAAGAGAAGTAGATAGGCTAAAGCTAGATGTAGTTGGGATTAATGGGGTACGCCTGACAGAAGAGCAGAATTTCTTGTCAGCAGACTACAGAACCATTAACACAAAATCCAACAGGGCACTTTTGGGAGCAGGTTTAATAATGGCCAGGAAAATAGGATACTTGGTAAGCTATTATGAACAACATAACAAACGAATTGTAATAGTAAAGACAGGAACAAAGCCAGAGCCCAAAACAATACTACAGGACAATATGATTAAGAACATCGCAAACGATGAAGGGGTACGAAAAGTTAGAAGATATCATACAGTACGTTAGGGAAAATGAAAATTTGATTCTAATGGGAGGCTGGAATGCTGTCGTAAAAATAGAAAGAGAAAGTAAAGCAGACGAACATAGCATGGGTGCAAGAAACAAACAGAGAAGTCTATTGATAGAATTTTGTATAGACCAGAATCTGGTCTTTCAGAAACACGAAGAGAGATTGTGTACCTGGGTGAAGCCTGGAAACACTGTTATATACCAGATAGATTACACAATAGTTAGGGAGAGTTTTGGAAACGAGGTTTGGGACTTCCAGACCTGCCCTGGAGCAAATGTGGACTCTGACCATAATCTGCTGGCGATGCAATGCAGGTTGAAGTTGAAGAAACTAACAAGAGACAGGAAGTCAAAGAGGTGGGATCTTTATAAGTTGAAACAATATGAGGTGAACGTGAGTTCCCAAGAGTACTGAGTATGAAATAGTAGCAAAAGGCGAAAGAAGCATTCTAGAGGAGGTATAGTGAATGCTGAAAGATGAAATTACTAAGGCAGCAGATGAAAAAAGAAGAAAAAAGACAAAGTCCGGAAGAAATCCATGAGTATCATAAAAAATCTTGGATTTGGTGGATGACCAACAAAAATTTAAGAATATAAAGTATGAAGGACAAAATGTAGAATAGGAGCCTCAGTAATAAGATCAATAAAAAATGCAAGCTGGCAAAGGAAGAATGGTTGCAAGAGAAATGTCAATATAATGAAGTCTGTATGGTTGTAGGAAAAGTAGATGCAGCTTACAAGAAAATTATCGAAACGCGTGGAATGGAGAAAAACAGTAGTATACATTTAAGGGACTCAAATAGGAAGCCACTTACGTGCAAAGAAGAAGAAGAAGTTGACAGATGAAAGGAACACATAAAAGGACTTTATCAAGGAAGAAAATTTAGTGTTCAGGTACGCGGAAGAAAAGAGTTGATGAATATGAGAAGGGGGACAGGATTCTTAGGTCTAAGTTCGACAGCACATTGACAGACCACAGCGGAAGTAAGGAACCAGGAATTGCTGAAACGTCAGCTGATTTGCTAAATGCCTGGGAAATACAACTGGGACAAAACTGTATGGCAAGTAAGATGTACGTAACAAGTGAAGTATTCTTGGATTTAAGAAAAAAGCGATTATTTCCATGTCAAACAGAATAGGAACTATCGAACTATAGGTTTAGTGAGTCATGCTTGCAAAATTTTAACCAACGTCGTCTACAGGTAGATGGAATCTAATGAGAAAGAGAATTGGGTGAAGACTAGTTCGGCTTTCAAAGAAATGTTGGAACACGTAAGACTATTTTGAGTCTACGACTTATCTTAGAGGACAGGATTAGGAAAAATAAACTCACGTTTATAACCTGTATTGATCTAGAAAAAGCTATTGATAATGTTGTTGGAACAGACTCCTCAAGAATACAAAGGTGCGTGGAGTAAAATATAGAGAACAAATAAACCGTTACTTGCAATTTGTACAGAAACCAGACTGCAGTGGTAAAAAGCTGTTGAACTTGTGCGTAGAACGAGCAATAAAAGAATTCAAAGAAAAATTTGGGAAAAGTGTTAAAGTTCAAGGAAAAAATTTAAATATTATAGTTTGCCGATGACATTGTCATTTTATTGCAATCAAAAGGGGATCTGCAGGATTTGTTGAATGACATGGAGATGGAGTACAGTCTTTTAAGATTAGATGAAACAGCGAATATAGGATTGGGAGATAAAACACTAAAGGACGAAGAGGAATTCTGCTGTTACTTGGCTAGTGAGATAATCAGAAATGGTAGAAGCAAAGAAGATATAAAGTGTAGACTAGCATAAGCAAAAAAGGCATTTCTGAAAATGACAAACTTGATGTCAAAAATATATTCAAGTACTAGTAAAACATTTCTGAGGATTTTTGTATAGTGCGTGGGAAGTAAAACGTAGACGATAGCCAGCAGTTAAATAAAGAGGTAGCAACACATTGATGAGAAAGGAGAACTGCAGCGTAATGTAAGGCAACAAGAGATAGAACGAATGGGCATATTTTAAGGTATACAGGATTGATGAATTTAATATTAAAGGAAACAACTTTACGATACGGGTAATATGTTTTAAATTTAGATTTGTCCTGAAGGGACAAGAATTTCATAACAATTTTAAGGGTGCACCTGACAACTACAGTAGTGTGGGAGTGGTTTTCTATAGAAGAAATATTAAGAATAATAAACAAATTATATACATTTGAAATGATTCAACTACAAACCAACTAGCTTTATGTATTCTTAAAGCCTTTTTATACTGTTATAGTTGAGGAGTGCCAAACCGTATTGTCTCAGCAATTCCTTCGATATTTTCCCTACACGAGAGGCCGTTATTCCAATAGACTTTTTTTGCTTTACATTTCTTAATTTTATCACACTGTACGCTACTATTCTCTATACATTAAAAAATACTGATTAAATTTTGTCATACCCATAAAAATAAAGTGCCTCTCCCAAAAACGACCTCATTACTGGTGTGACTGGATATCCTTGTACAATTAGCTAATTATACCTAGTTTATATATAGATACAAAATTCAACTTAAATTTAACTTTTATTAAAATTGCATAATTACAATATGAATACAAATATTTTTCTAAAAAAACTTAATTTCCTAGCATTAGACTGGCCAAGTATTAATAAATGAAATCCCAAAAAACAAAATCATTAATGGAATCAATAATACCGCATCACACCATTGCTCTCTTTTTCTATATTAATATACATGGCATTCTAAATCCCATTTCTGGAAATGCATTTAATAAGAATACGTACAACTTTTCCGTTTAGAATTCCATTATCTAGTTAAAATACTAAATTTTGAGATTTTAATTAACACTAAATTCCACCAACTAAGCTTACATTTAAAAGCTATACCCACGAAATATTTTCAAATGTTCCTACTTCCTTACAAAATAATATCATACCCAATGTTAACCAAAACTAGTTCTTTCGCTAATTCATAGCTAAACAAAATAATTACTTTCCTGTTCAATAAATTTTCTATTACATGAATACAACTCATATATATTTAAAATCCAATGTACTTAATTATAAATAACAGACATAAACGCCCATACTTTACTTATAATTGAAATTACAATTTCCTCTTAACTTTCACGATATCCAGAAACTTCCAACTTTTCAATTTTCTTTCTTTTCAGCTAAGGCAGCATTGTTATTCCAACACAACACAAAATACAGATTATTTAAGGTGCGAATTATACAGGTTTCTACCTCCCTACCTGGTCGTCACGACGTTAATTCCGCGAACTTGTGAATCAAACCTTCCATGCCCTTCGAAGCGTAGTTAAAGAAAAATAAATCTCAGCACGCCTTTTTCCCATGCGAAGAAGTCCATATTTATATCTTGAAGCTGTTTTTTTTCAACTTTCAACTTTCCCCTTCTTACTATTTGTTTGTATTACTACCTTTCGACGTTTATAAATAACTTTTTGAACTTGAACTTTCAATTGTGGTGCTTAGTTGCTATATCACATTAGGTGGCTTCGTGGCTTAGTTGGCATGCGTGTGACTACTAAGCTCAAGGTTTCGGGCTCGAATCCCGACAAGGTTTGTTTGAAAAATGTTAAGCGAGCATTTTTTCTCAAAAATATGTTCTCGTTCAGATGAGTAGTAAAATGAAGGCCTAGTATGTGATTGTTGTCATGCACGTTAAAGCTCCATACCTTGCTCGGAATAACAAGGATTTGGCAAAGTCAAAATTTCAAGGAAAAAGACTCGATTCTTGGCTAATGTAGTACTTTCGGATGAAGCATTGGCAAATCAAATATAGTGTTTCCTCTTTTATAAAAATCGTTTTCATAATGCAACATTTTATCCACAATGAATAGAAGGTTATTGTCACATTACTTTGTATGCAATTTGTATTAGTATGCAGTATAGCATTATTTTAATGTCCTTGGTGGTCGGGACGGACAACACCTGTCTATTGTAAATTATTTTTTATGCAAATACATCCACAGTATCTTGTAATATTGTGATATGTTTTCATTTGCGATTTTAAATTAAGCTGTTATCCTAGATTATTACGTTTACAATGTATTTAAAAGAAATAATGCTATACCTTATTATCCGAATTACCTTTATAGAAACAAAATTTGAAGTAATATGCTTAATTAATATTTACTATTTGTGAAATTGACTATACAGGGTGCGTCTGTATTTACCCCGTCCATCCAAATTCAATATTTACATCTATTTAAGTGATTTAGGTTGATGAAACGCAAATGCGTTACAGGTATGCATCTGATTTTAAATCAAGAACAGAATATTTACTCATAGTCTTATGACCAAAAACAAATCAAAGTGGAGTACTTTTAAACGGCAACTTTAAATCAGTCTTATTCAAAAATAATAATACTCTTGATGTGCAGGCCAAAATTTAAGCAGTTAAAGATAAAACATGGCGAATTTGTATTATGGCTAACTGAAAAATATTTTGTGAATCACACGATATAGATAAGTTAGAAAATTTAATAACATTCAGTGACGTATTGCCTGCTGTATGTTTTTTTTTGTTATCTTTGATATTTTTAACCATTAGGAGTCCTCTAATTTCAATTCCACTCATTAATCCATGTTAAGCTTTGTGCTTGTACTAATACAAGTCTTACATTATAATACACTCGCGAATAAGGAAACCTTATACGAAGCATGATATATGGTTTCAAGAATTAAATCGATGTTGCATTATGCCAGAGTTACGGTCAGCTTAAAATACATAGAAAACTAAGGTTTGGATTCCGATTAAAGTAGAATATTCTTCACTGCATGCTCTAAAATGAAATATTAGACGATTTGGTTTTTAATATGTGGCAAGTTTTTTATACGTTAATTGAGGTTAGTTACAAAAATATTGAATTAGGTTTTGAGCACAAAATGAGGCCATTGGCTAATTATAAAATGTTATTTTGAGGCCGAGTTTTGTAATGCTAGCGCGTTGTTTAAGTAAACACTAGTTAATAAAAAAAATTTATTAATTTCAGTTAAGTAAATGAACTTTGGCGCGAAAATACTTTGAAAAATTATAGTTCACTTTAATAACGTGGCCATTTTATTATAATGCTAAAGTAAGACACTAAGCACCTAATGTTTATTAACTAGAACCAGTATTAAAATCAGGGACTTTACACCCATTGTATTGATTTAAAAAAAACACCTATAGATTTCGGTAAAGAACCAGTTTAAGAAAACGGATTTGTAAACATTCACACGAGATCAAAGAAACCGTCATTCTGGTAAATTACCCAAGTAGTCGTAAGTTTATAAAAGAAATCTGTTGCAAGCATAAAAAACTAAGCCACTCTCAAAAGCGTGAGAACCAGATGACCGTGGACCTACCAGGAATGAGATTAAACTCAACAATAGTACAGCTTTAGGCGTACAATCCGTGTGAACGAGAGTATCGGTTAATCGTTTAGAACGATGTAATTTATAAATACCGACAATAATAGAAGGGGCATTCGAGTTTTTATCTTTAGTGGTCGAGCTTCAAGTTCGATTCACACTCAACCATCGCCTTCGGGTTAAAGGTTGAATAATTCAAGTGGCAGTAGTTAAAATGCAGGATTGTTAGAACAACAAATGCCCAGATGTAAACATAAGCGCGGATTTAAAAATCATCATTGCAGGTGAAAGTACTCTGTGATGGACGCTTTCTTTCAACACAAAGTTGGATTATTGGACTAACTATAACCCGTTATGTCCTACACTAAAAGGCTGTTTGAGCTGTGTACAAGATCAACAAATATGCAAAGCATTGAATTTTTGCTTTCCATCTGCTACACATTTCATGCTAATATACGAGAGCCGTCCGGAAAGTAGTACCCGTTTGTACCGTCTGGAGTGCTGGTGAGTAGAGTAGCATCCGGACTAGTTATAACACGTTTAAACACAGACTGTGTTCTTGCTGTGAGTGTGTATAATGTTCAAAAAAATAGAGAACGCAGCCAGTTGTTAAATTAGGATTGTGATTAGATTTCTCAATGCAAGAAATGTGAAACCCTGCGATATTCATCGTCAACTAAAGGAAGAGTATAGAGACAATGTTATGGATGAGCGGTCCTTCTCCTCCACGACAATGCCAGGCCCCATACTGCTCGTATAACAGAACAGCCTGTTTAACAATTCAAATGGTAAACTTTTAACCATCAACCCTACAGCCCAGACTCGGCAGCCTCAGATTTTCATGGGTTTACAAAACACAAGGACTTTTTGGCAGGAAAGAAATTTAAAAGCAGTTGTGACTACATATTTCAATGTATTGGCGACAGAGGAGTACGAAGCTAGCATACATAAACTCGTCTCACGTAATGATAAATGCTTAAATTTACGAGGTGACTATATGTAGAAGTAGTGTAAGGTTTGTTTTTTTCAAATAAAATATTAAAATTTGTTAAGATGTACTAGTTTATTTATTATTCAAAAACGGGTACTACTTTCCGGACGGCTATCGTATATTTAATAGTTGGTTGTATAAAACTTACTTTTATTAAGTGAACTTCTACGTTGGTGTACGCTTAGTTAAAGCGTATTGTAAACAGAAAATTATTATATGGAAATGCACCATAATTGTACCTGCATAAATTTATTTGTACCAGTTAATTTAGTTAAATGCTTATTATCGATAAGTTTAAAATGTTCTTTCTATTTTAGATACACGAATATTCTGTCACTTAGGGATAAAGTTTAGTTTCTTCCTGTTTGTTATATATTGTGATATTCATATTTGGATAATATAGGTTAGGTAAACGACTTGGAGTTTTCTTATTATTTGTGTTTATTTCAAATTACTATAAGGTTAGAAAAAGTGTACACAAAACTCCATCAACCTTATTGCAGTAAAAACCAATAAAATCGTTTCCTGGAATACCCATCTTTTAGGTAGATTAAAATCCAGGTGGGTGAGCGTTCAACAGCTTTTCAAGTTCGAAGACCTTTCCGGATAGATGTATGGGTATTTAGTGAAAGTGTTACAATTTACATACCTTCTAAGAAGATGTACATTTGCTTTTACAGAACCCACTCTCACCACTGAAAGCAAGCTGGTCTCTTTTGTAGAGTAAAATTAAGGCAATTAACGACAATTTAGCACGTAACAGTTTTAACAACTTAAGAGAAAGAAAACAGTCAAAACTCACGTTTGCAAAAAATGCGGTGTTTTCTTTATTATGGAAATTCTGTATTTCTAAACCAAAATATTTTGCAAATTCGTATTTTTGCAATTTTAACACTATTACTCCGCAATTTCTCCCAAGTTTTTCTTAGTGGTGAAAGCTTATCCCTTGTTGTATTTCATTCCTATGCAAAGTGAAGTAACTTCGTGGGGTCTTCGCTTACGTTGCGTGATATGCGTTTATAGTTGTATCAGTGTATAATGCAAATACGAACATATAAATCTTTCCGTTTAATCTCTGTTTTTATTTTACAATTGGGAGTTGTTTTACCCATCACACTTTCAGTGATATAGTTAGAGTTATAGTGCTTTAAATTTTATCTTTTGCACATGTTTTACTCCTACTTTCATTAGGGTTAAATTACGGTTACAAATTTCCTTAATGCTTCATAAAATGGGTAATATAGTGCTTCGCTGGGAACACGCAAAGTAAAGAGTTTTATCGTAGTGTTGAATGATATTCCTTTGATATGTGTTACGTGCTGAATTGACGATAGTTGCCTGAATTAAATTTTTTTTTACAAAAGAGGTGTAACAGTAAATAATGCACTAGTTAGCTTTAAATAGTGAGGGGTGCATTGTTTAAAAACATAATGCAAATCTTTTAAGGATATACAAACATGAAAACTTTCACTCATCTACGTAGAAAGGTCTTTGAACTTTGTGTGTAATAAAAAAACGTTGAACGCCAACCTATCCGATTTCAGTCTCTCTAGACGATGGATGTTCTAAGAGATTATTTAAATGGTTTTTTTCTGAAATACAAAATAACGGAGCCTTTCTTTCTCACCTACTAATTTAAAATAAACACAAATAATAGAAAACTGCAAGTCGTTCACTTAACCTATATTATGCAAGCATGGTCACTGTATTTAACAAACACATCAAAACAAATAAACTAATCTCTATTTGGAATTTGCCAAAAATGCGTGTATCTAAAAATTAAAGGTATCAAACCAAATTAACTGATACATATAAATTTATGCAAATGCAATTAAGGTGCTTTTCTATATTGGAATTTCCTGTTTACGATACGCTTTAAACTAAGCATGCACTAACGTAAAATAAATTTTAAATAACCAATTTGAAATATACATCAGCATGAAATATGTAGCAGATGGAAACAAAAATTCCATGACCTACAGCTAGTAACATTCGTATACGACCCAAGTGACCTTGTTGTGCAGAACAAAATTGGGGTTGTGAGAAATCCGCTAATCCGACTGGTGTTAAAAGAAAGCATCTATCACAGGAACAACTTTCAAATGTATCGGTAATTTTGTTTAGATCCACGGATTACGTTTGCGTTTGGGAACTTGCTTCACTAACAAACCCATGTTTTATAAACTACCGTTACGAATTACTGAAACTTTTTACCCGCACGGCATGGTTGTTTGTCAATCGACTAACTAATAATAAAAAGTTTGCATCTTCACCTATATTATGATCTGTCAGTATTTATTAGTTATAATATACCAGGGGATTACCCGATTTCCATGTTCACACGGTTTGTACGACTTAAACTGTCTTAAAGTTGAGATCAAAAATATTTCGGTGAGAACAGTTATATCTGCATTTTTACACTTTCCATTTAATAGCGGCATCTGTGTTATATGTCGGTTATTACGCCTTAAATTTTATGCTGTTGTATAGGTTTCTGTTTATTGGAGTCATTCCAAATGATTTCAGTTTTTCAATTCGCGTGAATGTTTGCGAATACAGCTCTTGGCTGGTAATTTGCTGAAATATGTTCGTACTTTTTCTATTTTAATATGCTTGATATGAAGCCTCGGCTGTCACAGCTTGTTGTAAAACAATGTATTAGGCACTTTACTGCTATGTCCTGTATTAACATTATAATGAAATAGCCATGCTATTAAGTGTAAACCACTCAATTTTCTAGAAAGTTTTCGCGCTAAAGCTCATATTGCTGGCTTAAATTATAAATACTTTTTTATTTACGAAGGGTTGCTTAAGCAACGTAATAGCGGTGCATATGATTTAATATTTCTTATTTAAAACTTGATTTTAGGCTTAATTGAAGGAGTTAGAAGTAAATATATGTAGCTTGTTACGGTATACCTTACAGACAAGAAAGAAAATCGTATATACCAAATCTCGTAACAAAACAGGGAAACGCGTAGAATAAAAATCCAAAAGAGTTATATTTAGGGTTAACTCAAAATGTTCTACAGTAGGGTGGGTCATACAGAAAGAGAAATTTGAAACCCTAGTAAGTGGATTTATTTATAAACCGTTATATGAACATAGTACAAAAAGGAATATTTACAGAAACCAGAAAAACACACATTTATGTAATGGTCCTGTGATAACGTGATGCACACCAAAAGCGTTACTTTGCATATATCGCAACATAAACATATGTAAGCAAATGTAAAATCTTAGAATCTAAATAATATGTACATGTGTACTTACTTAATGCTTCAAACGCTAAATATGTACAAAAAAAGGTTAGACATAATGTATACAGTAATTCTACCTGCTCCGTGAAGTGCGCTTTGCAAATTAGAAACGTAAACTAAACTTAAACAACGTAACCCTAACTTAAATAACCTAGTCTTAACTAATATGGTAAGCAAGTTGTTAATATTAAAGTACAAAGGGAAAAGAAACGGTAAAAAGTGCTCAAATGCAAGCTCTGATTTAATTAATTGTGATTAGGGGACAGTCACGCAATCACTTGTGCACTGAAAAAGAGAAAGTACGCAGTTTGTAATTTAGTGTGTCATAACCACGAAAACGAAAGCTACATTTACGTGGTTAACACCTAGCAAAAAGAGTGTCTGTACTTTGTAGCAGTATCAAAGAAAAACAAACTAGACTATATAGATTATATAGTAACCACTAAATTTGCTGTGCGACTTTCAGGGCTTCTTTACGGGAAAAGGGCTCTGTGTGGAACCAGACTGCCCTCAAAGCTCAGTCTGTATTTATAAGGACCGAAACATTAAGAGGTAGCGCGTTTTCAAAACAACTTTCAGCATAAAGTGTGAAGTATTTCTACAAATTTTCAATATAGCAGCTGTAAAATATTCCTGGAACACGGCTTGCGACCAAAGAAATAACATAACGGCTTCCAAGAATCCCTAAGAAACGGGAACATCTGTGAGAAAACAAAATGCAGCTTTCATAAAGTTTCTTAGTAACGTTAGATAACAACCACGTTAAAAGCGCAGTTCAAAAAATTTATTTATCGCAGTGGTGCAGGTGTTTGTTTATTAAAAATATTTCTGAACAATCAAATGTAAAAATTCTTAGGATAGTATCTGCAAAAGTAAACCCAAAGTGCAAAGCACGGCTTGCGAATAAAGAGATAACATAACGGCTACCAAGAATTACTAACAAGAGGGACAATCTATTGCTCGTAAAACTGCCAGCTGCAAGATAATAGAGTACCGCTTGATAGAATTTCCTGGTATAAATAACGAACCCATTACAAGTGTTCATTTATTATGTAAGTGGTTAAGGCGGTCTTTTTAATTTTTAAAGAAAGCAATAAATGTATGTGCAGTGGTGGTTGAAATGTATTTTAAAGTATGTGTATAAATTGAAGTTATTTTAATCTTTTACAAAGAACCATAACGTATTTACTGCAGGTGCTAGAACATATTTCAGCGAATTTGTATAGCAAAGTTGATAGCATTTGTTTGCTTTATTTAACCTATTTATAATGCGAATAACAAAACAAAATATTATAGAATAAATACTTAATGATATTTGTTAGGATATTTAAATAGCTTTCATTTCAAATGGAAGGAAGTCAAGCTTGTTGATCGAGATCTTTTATGATTTAAAATAACATAGAAAGCGTGAGATGGTTTAGAAGTTTTATGCCGTTTTAAATAAAAGTAGTTTGAATCATTGTTCATGCAAAAAAAGGTCGCTTGCAAGGTTTTAACGTAACAAACTTTTTAAAGCATTAGCTTACCTGGTGACAAATAAATGTAAAAGTATCTATGTCTAGTGATGACGTCTATTTGGTGTAAGAAAAAGTACCAAAAACAATCTTCAAATAGCTTAAAGACTATAGAACGTATGCATACTTACATATCTTTGTCACCAAATAACGTTGAATAATAAATAATAACTTTGTGGCACCAACACAATAGAAGTCTCTAAACTATAAATAATTTTAAGTTGAAACGCATTTTGACTACTAAGGGGTCATCACCAATAATAAAAAGTTGAAAAAAATTTTTACGTTGACATGGCACCAAAGATGGTTAACGCCAAAAGCGCTTTGCAGTAATTTTTTAAAGATATTTTAAATATTATATTTTTACACGAGAATACTTTTTTTTGGATTTTATTGACAGTTAGTTTAGTCTGACGAACAATTTTTCGAAAATAGTGGTACCGTACAGCTAACTCCATAAATTATCCACTTATGTTACTTTTTCGCCTTGGTTTTTAGGTTATTTGACAAATCTTTAACTTTAAGTGATTAGTAAGAGCAATTTTAAAATTAACCGATTAAGTAATTTACTTAGACCATCAACAGTTCTATGAAAGAGAAGTGTCATATTTAACACTTCAATTAGTGGTGGTTGGTTGAATTGCTGTTGATTTAGAGATATTTTTACGTTTGGAGTTAGGTTAGGTAGCAATGCTTCCAGTTTTTTTTGTAGAATCACTCTTTATTATTATGTATTTTGCGGTGTGTTCGTTTCTCCACGATTTTAAACGATGTGCGTCATTGTTCCGACCAATCAGAACGTATAACGAATAAGGGTGGCGGCTTTGACAAGTGAAAAAGCAGTCGCCACGAGCATTTTAAACGTACCATAAGGATTGAGGTTAGTGCTTTATAATTATATTGCAGTGAAATTTACCTGTTTAATCCTTGCCTTCTCACACCTATGATACGGGTTTGTTTTAGTATGTTGTAGGTTATAATAACGAACTACACTGCAAAGCTGTTATAGAAAAGATTCAGACCTACTGACGAGTATACGTAGTTAGAGGAACAATAGGTAGTAGTGTCCCGACGCGGCAAATGCCGTAATGCAAGGATTTATTAATTGGAGTACCCTAACTTGTTAGATTGATTTTTAATTAAGTTACTTGTTCATTTTGTATTGTAAAATTTGTGCAATATTTTACGCCGTCTGTACGGGCAAGCCATACACTACCGTATCGTACCCGTCATTATAATAACGCTTATTTGTAACAATTGGCGCTTTAGAAACATGGTGCTATTTATACCGCCTTAATTATGTATCTAATAATATTTCTCGCTAACTAGGGCTAGATCTTTTCATCTTTAGAATTAAAAAAATTATTATTTTAGTATATTTGAATTAATGACGTTAGTGGTTTGTTTCTGTGCTAACTTGAAAGATAGTGATCGTCGTGATTATTTTAAACAAACAGTCATAATTTATAATTTTTCATCTATATAAGTGTTTGTGAATTAAGTTACCTATTGCATTTACAAAAGCACGTAAGTATGTTTTGTCTGGCATTGGGATTATAGTTCGAGCATAGTGAACGAAAATTAATATAAATTGTTGAATATTTTGCAAAGAGAAGAGCCAATGACCGATTTTGCTGTACTTATAACTCGTCGGACCATCACATTTCTTTCTGCAAAGCAACCAACTAAGTCTTTAATTATACACAACTAATGGTGTATCAATAAGTGTTTATTAATACACCATGATTTATTTATAGTTCCAGAACTTGGTTGGTTGTTTTGCAGAGAGAAATGCACCAGCCTGACAAGCTGCAACAGCAGCAAAATCAGTCATTGCCTTTCTCTTTGCAAAATAATCAAAAGTGAAACCAGCCATTGGCTTTTCTCTTTGTAAAATAACCAATAATTTATATTAATTTTCGTTCACTATGCGCGAATTACTTTCCCATCGTCAGACAAAATTATTCAATACTATTTAGCTGGAAACGTATTAGTTTCTGTTCACCAACTTCCTCTTTAGCATTGGGTGTAGTACTTTCTTAGAAGTTTTTACAGTGTCAAGTAGGTAATCGGCCAGTGTTTATTTACATCTTGCCTTTTGACTAGTTATTAAATTTTTGTCTGGCATTGCTATCAATACTAACATGTCGGAGACTTGAAAAACCACCGATAGTTAGTGGTTTACATTCGAGTATAGAGAGCGCACGAGAAACATTTTGCAATTATTAATACACCATAAGTTGTGTATAACTCAAAAACTTGGTAGGTTTTTTGTAGAGCGAAATGCGCCACTATGACGAGCTGCAACTACAGCGAAACCGGTCATTGGCTTTTTTCTTTGCAAAATAACCATCTATAGCAACTATAGCAACATTTAGCATATTGACTTAAAATATTTGTTCTATTGTAACAATGATAAATGAACTAGACTTTCATATATTTATCTAATCAATGTTAGAGGTTCTTTGTATTATTCTTAAATTTCGTTAGTAGATGTAATATGTTGTAATACGTTCGCGTTATATTAAATATACACGAGATGGAAAGAGAACAAAATTTAATTTTGGAGGGGCAGGATAAATATAGATGAACTCTGTATATTAAGATTTTACAAACAATAAACATTAATTCAGCGTAATATTTTAATTTTTCTGTTTTTAGAAAATATAATTTCAATTAGGATAGTCAGTATAATTAAAGCAATAAAAATAAATTTTCTTAAAATAAATTGGTGCGCATTGGTCATTAAGGAGGATAAATTCAGCGACAATAAAAACTGCTAAATAAAAGATTCCGTAAAACATACAATGTGTTATTTATTAATAAATACGTCATTATATTGTAATACAAGATGCTGAATATATGAGACTGAAATCTATAATTCAAATAAAATGCTGGGCGTCATGCAATAAATAAAACCACAGAGTAGATATTGATAAAATAAATTAATCGGTAAGAAACGCAGAAACCTCTAAAGGAGTATAACCATATATGACACATGGCTAGACGCACAAGGAAAAATTGCACATGCAATACAAAATACTTGATTTATAAATAATTAACGTAATAATAACCTTTTACTCAGCATAGCTAAAATATATTACATACAGGGACAAACACGCGGCGTGCGTTTTATTTTATTAACTAAGTTTGCAAGGACAAAGTGTTTCAATTTCCTTAATCTGACTTTTCAATGCTCCATCCAAAAGTACTCCGTGGGCCAAAAAGCGAGTTTTTTAACAAGAAATTTTGAATTTTGCTTCTCATCTGAACGTGGGCGTATTTTTGTAAAAACTGCTCACCTAACATTTTTCAAGCGGTCCGTATCGGGAATCAAACAAGGGAGCTTGTGCTTAGTAGTCATATGCTATCCAATGAAGCCACGGAGCCGCGTGGTATGTTTGATCCAGATGTTCATGTAATTAACGTCGTGACGACTGGGAAAATTGGGTAGGAACTTGAGAGTTTATCCCTAAAAAATATATTGGATTTTATATTGCGTTAAGGGAGCTGTGCTAACTGGAAAAAAGAAAATTAAAGTACTGGTATGTCTGAATATCCTTGAGTTTAAAAATCTATTGGAAATTAAATAATGAGGAAAATATGAGCGTTTGATTTTATAATTTATTATTATATGCATGTGGATTTTTAAATGTAAACGAGATTGTATTCATGTAGTTGGTAATTAATACAACACAAAAATAATTATTTTGTTAAACTTTGAATTATCAATAAAACTAATTTTGGTTAAATTTAAGCATGATATTATCGTGAAGTTTGGAATATTTAAAAATATTAAGAAATATGTGCGTATTGATATTAATTGTAAGCTTTATTTGTAGGATTTAGTGTTACTTGGAGTGAAAATTTAGTAGTTTTAATGGACAACGGAATGATGGAAAAGAAAAGTTGGTATTTAATTGTTTTCTATGTATTGTTATTAAGAGTATTTCCAGAAATGAGCTTTAAAATGTCATGTAGAATAATTTTGGAATCGGGAACAATAGTGTGGTGGTTTATTTGATTGATTTAAAGTTTTTTTTAGGATTTCCTTTAGGAATACTCGGTCAGTTTGATGTTAAGAAATTAGAGTTTTTTTTAGGAAAATATGTCTTCATATTGCAATTATGTATTCTTGTTAAAAGTTAAATGTAAGTTGAACCTTATTTGCATTCTCATACGGATATATGGCATAATTATTATAGAACAAATCTTTTAAGTCAATACGTTAGATCTTGCTGTAGTTAGTTATTTTGCAAAGAGAAAAGCCTATGACCGGTTTCGCTGCTATTGCATCTCGTCAGACTGACGCATTTCTCTTTGCAAAACAGCCAATTAAGTTCAGAATTATACACAAGTCATGGTGTATTAATAATCACTTATTAATACACCATAAGTGGTGTATAATTCAAGACTTGGTTGATTGTTTTATGGAGGGAAATGTGTCAATCCTACGAGCTGTAACAACAGCGAAATTGGTCATTGACTTTTCTCTTTGCAAAATAACCAACAATTTATATTAGTTTTTGTTCACTATGCTCGAATTACTTTCCCAATTCCAGGCAATAGCTGGAAACGTATTGGTTTCAGTAGACAGCTACCTTATTTAACATTGGGCATAGTACTTTCTTAGAAGGTCAGCCAGTATTGAGTAGGTGATCGATCATTTGTATATTTTCAATTGAGGTACAACACAAACTTTGTATTACGGTAAAGTATACATAATACCATTTAATTCATTGTGCTTTGAACACAACATCATGTAGGCGTCGGCCACCATTGTCGATGCACTAACAAGCCTCTCACGGTAATTGTCCATGATTTTAATAGTCGATTTGCGTGTAACGGTAGTACTTTTCTGTTAAATTGCCTTCCTCAGTGACTGCCAAAGCTTGAGAAAGATATTAGTATACCTTGGTTTTCAGGTGACCCCCGAGAAAAAAGTGCAGGACGTCAAGGAGATAACATGTCCGGTTAACATTACATCGAATGGTCCAAAAGAACGACAAGATATTTGTGCCGTGGCGTCCTCTTGTTGGAACCAAACATTCTCCACGCTATTTTCACTAAAAGTGTTGCCCAATTTAGGCAGGGTAAAGTTTGTAACATTTCATGATACCGATCACTGTTGATCGTAATAGACACCGCCTTCTTCAAAGAAATATGCATTTATTGAGGTAATACAGTGGGGAGACGCCGTTACGTGACGAAAGTTGTATCATGTCAGCCACGTTGAATCGACGTTTGTGTCACATGTATACACGTTTGGGTTTTCAGTACATTTTAACAATTTAGTGTTTGTGTAGATATATTTAAAATAACAATGGTGCTGTTTGCTTTCGCCCCTATAACAGAGAGATGCCGTTGATAAGAAGAAAACTACTGAAATAACCTCTCACAAATAAATAATGCGTTACGGGTAAAATAAACGTTAAATGAATCAAATTTCGATTTGTCCTGAAGGAGTCCATACCCCGTAATAATATAAAAGTGCGTTGGCTAACTGCAGAGGTATGGGAATGGGTTCTATGGATGAATGAGGAAAGAAAATAAAGAAAAATAAAGAAACACAAAGTAATATATAACAAGGTTTAACGACACAAAATTTGTTAACACTTACTTTAAAAAGCTTTTTCTAATATCAACGTTGTGGGGATCCAAACCATCGGTTACAGCAATTTTTTTAATGTCATTTCTACACATGAAACGGTAAACAGTTTTCCGCATAAAATTCCCTTACCTTGCTATCTTAAAGTTGGTCATAATTAAAGAAATTTCTTAATATACAATGCTCTTTACAAATAAGACTATCACAGGGGTAGCTGGATGTGTTCCACAAATCACTGGTTCTAATTATTTCATAAACAAATTAAAATAAAAATCCACCTAAACTTAACCCCTGTTAACAAAAAAAAAATTCAATACACTCACAACATTCTTAACAAGAAATTCCTAACCTCAAATTCGGCCAGGTATTGACAAAATAGAATTTTCCTAAAAGAAAATCAAAAGAAGTTAAAATCTAAGACATTGAGAAAACTATTCGCAACTTCAAATTTCTTCTGCTTTCCTATTTAAATATAAGACGTTTATAAATCCCAAATTATTGACACAACGTCGTTTATTAAAAACAAAAAGATCATTAAATCCCAACTTTTCCTGTATCTGTTCACTGTTCATTCCAAAATTACTAAATTTGATACTCTTCCTACCCTAAATTTCACTAATGAATTTGGCATTTCAAATTACTAATCAGTCCAACCAAAGAATAACGTCCTATTACCAAGATACACACAATTGACATCCATAACTTTATAACATTGCCCTTAAAAACGTTACATAAAAGTTCATAGGGGTACTCACTAGTTTAATTCCAGGATTTCCAACAACCATCAGTATTTTCTTTTCATTATTTTTTATATATCCAACAACAGCAACCTCCTAACTCTAAGCACGCCACAAAGTTCCAATTAAACGAAGGAATGTCTCACTAGGTCCTACCTCTTTGTTTTAAAACTTTGTTTTCAAAACATCGCATGCGCGATTGCCCATTTGTAAACCTACCCTACCACTTGCAAATGTATTTCATTTTACATGTAATTTGCCATTTATTTCCTTCGGGAATGCATTACATTTTTCTTTGAGCTTATGTACATTCAACTTCACTTTTACATTTACATTATATCAAATTTCTATTTAAAATCTTACTTCTATCAATTCCAAAGCCCCCCTGTTCTATTCGCGTGTACTTCTACATCTTGGTGTTACTGTATTACTGGTTCATTATCAATTCGATTAAAATGTCAGCCGGATGTAATTAATGCCTTTTATATTCCCTTCTACTTCGTATGTTATTGATGGTTTTTATATTATGACACAATTTTGCTCTTGAGTTTATGACAAATGACCAGCGGAAACTGTGTGATACCATGTAGTTTACGTAAGTGTATATTATTATTTTTTTATCTGAAGCCATATAAATGCATACAAGGTAATCTATATGAAAAGATTAAGTCATCTTTGTAATCCTATACTTATGCATTCTCATTACATGGCAACTGGTTTGTTATATTACATTAAAATATATATCTGTGGTTTCCTTTTGCGATAATTGCAACTGTCTATTAAATATACTTCATTCAACTAAAATTTCTAAAGTTCATATTTAGGATGCATACATTAACAAATTCACTGTTATTACCTAAATCTAAAGTTTACTAATAGATGCCATTATTTCACTAATAACGTTTACAGTTATATTTTGTTTACATTTTTGTGGTTTAAATTAATTTTATTCTATGTATTTAACAGTAATAAAACGACCATCTTCGTGGTTTTCAGTTTATGATTCGAATACAAATACGGATGTTATTGCATGTTTTGTTTTTAAACAGCATTGTATCGAAATTAAAATTATACAGGGTGTTTCAATAACAAGTTTATCCACTCAAAATTAGTTTTCCTTCCTTCACCTATGATATATTATTAGCCTAACGCAACGCGAGTTACATATCCCCCAAATCAATATATGTATAATTAAATAAAAATTATTAAGAAACTTAAGTTAGATGCAACAATGTAATTCAAGGATAAATAAAAAAAAGGTTAATGAAAGTTCACAAGCAAGTTGTGAGAACGGATGTGAATACAATGTATTTCAGGCGTAAGTGATACTGCAGGTGCAGGTCACAGACGGTTATAAAACCGCAATTATTAGAATTAAGATTGTTACTTTGTATTGTATAAATTAATAAAGAACTAAGCAGACATGAGCTCTGCATTTCCCACAGAAATATGAGGAACAGGGACAACATACATACCCCGGGAGCCTCAAGCAAGTCAGTCAGTCTTAAGCCGCACAACTTTTGCATTGTTGGTTGTCCAGGCTACTCGCCCTAATTTAAATCCATTTAACAGTAATATCGACTTGTGTAATTTCGGATTAAATAAAAATTGTTACAAGAGTTTTTGGTTTAAAAAGGCAGATCCCAAGGCCCAAAACGTATTTCGCGTTACAAAATTATTAGAGGCGGATCTTACGCAATTGTTAGTACGATAACATAAGTTCCGATTTCTTGAAAATATATATTGTTTATATTTTTTTAGATTTCAGGAAGACCGCAGGAAAATAAATTGTGGATAAATTTGTAAATACAAGTCAGCTGTAACAACTGGAATTGGGCTCCCCAATAGAATTAATCAAATACGGCCCTGACAAATGGGCTATATTGAACTCACACTTAGTCACATCTCTTGATATCATTTTCCATTAAGAAATGCACTGTGATTGCATCTCCCTATAATACCACCTCAATGTATAGACCTGAAAGTCTAAAATTAAAAAAGACACACAATACTGTCATTTTTGGGTCACTGAGTGGTTGCTGATGAAGTTTTTGAGAGTTTGGGTGCCGTCGTTGTAGCACGAACTGGGCATGAAGAGCACGTTGCGTTGCTATTGGCGACCCGCCGTTTTCGATAAACTTCTCCACAACAAACGTACGGTGTACTCCTAACCACTCCATGACGTACATTAGAAACTGCACGTACACCCTAAATGTTATTTTTTCCAATGCTCCACCAGACCAGGAAATGAGTTTTTTACGTACAAATTTTGAATATTGCCGAACTCTTGCTATTCCAAGCGAGGTAGGGATTTTTAACGTGCGTAACAGCACCCACATTTTACCTCTTATCCAAACGTCAACGCATTTTTCTGAAAAATGCTCGCCTAAAATTTTTCAAGCGGTCCGTGTCGGAAATCGAACCCGGAACCTTGGGTTTAGTAGTCAAACGCGAACCAACTAAGTCATGGAGCCGCTTACTGCACCTATACCGCTACTCGAGACGTACTCAGTACTACCGTAAACTCATCCCATTTACAGCTATGCCTCTCGCAAGTAGGGTTGTTCTATCTGCAGGGCCTTGTATCTCTTGTATAAACTTCCTTCAAAAAACCGCTTAATTTGGCTGAAGTAAGAAATTAAGTGCTCAAATTTTGGATTACACTAGCATAAAGTCGTACACTTCGTATAATAAAAGACAATATCAAAGGTTAAAATACCTAAACACAATAAATAATGAAAACTCTAGAAATATATAAGAAACAAAGGAATAACTCATAAATTTGTTTCAGCAAACTTACAACCTGATATATTCCAAACGGTTATAACACGCAACTCTGAGTATTCTTTTAAATTGAAAATTCTTTCTTAGTTTGAAAGTTTTATGTAAAGATATTAACGTTTATCTGCACCGCTGAAAGTTTTCTAAGGAGAGTAAACGTATGTAATGTATGATGCAGTATGGTGCTTTATTATATCTTTGGTAAGTAGGTCGTGATATTATTAAAATGTCAGAAAGACGACATTTCAGGACGCTGTAATCAATATACGTCTGTCAGAAACATTATCGCAGCATAAAAGTACCTAGTATCGCTTTACGTTATAAATGATTGTATCCTAAGATACATTTTTGCGTAATACAGCATTGACGGCATATTCTGCTAAACTTCTGGCATTTTGAAGAATACGAAAGCGCTTCGATGTACTATGCTTTACTTGGTTCAACACAAGCCTAATTATTCTCATACATTTACACTTAAACATACTCAAATGCCGCTACAGAGATCGTTGGTAATAGCTACATTTAGTAAACTCTTTCGTAACATGATGCTTATTTATATTTAATTACGACTGAGGATGTACGCAATTTCGAATGGACCTGCACCTTGCCGAAGTTCTAGATTACTAGAACAGGTGAAATGGCTTGCGTGTTCTAATGAGCTAAAGAGCCAAACTACAGGTCCAACCAAAGTAGTAGGGTCTTTAGTGAGGGACCAGACGAAGATAGGTCCCCGAAAGAGGGTAGCGGCTCTTTCGGTACTTAGATTGGCAGAGACCATAGGGGTCGGTATGGCAGTCTAAGACAGACTACCGCGATGTGGAAGGCAACGGGAAACCACCACATTACCTCCCAAGTACACAGCGTACCTAAATTATAATAAAATGATGGCATTCTCTGGGGTAAAAGATTCCGGAGTTAAAATAGTCCCCCATTCAGATCTCCGGGAGGGGACTACTTCGGAGAATGCGATCGGAAAGTTAAGAATAAGAGTCTGGAACATTTTGCGAGTCGGAGCGTGGAATGTTACAACTATGAAGCAAGTGGGTAAGCTAGAGAACCTAAAAATCGAAATGAATAGGTTATCACTAGACATAGTAGGGATCAGCGAAGTTCGGTGACCAGAGGCGAGGGATTTTTGGAATGGAGACTTCAGGGTAATTCATACGGGAGCAGAGGAGTAAAATTTGGGTGTGGGGATAGTTATGCGGAAAAAGATAGGATACTGTGTAGAAAATTACTTACAAAAGAATGAAAGAGTACTCATGGTTAGATTAGAATCTAAACCGGTAAACACAGTAATAATACAAGTATACATGCACACCTCTAGCTACAGTGACGAAGAGGTAGAAGCGATTTACAGAGATATCGAAGACATATTAAGACACGTAAAAGGACATGAAAATTTAATAATTACGGGGGATTTTAATGCAGTGGTAGGTGAGGGTAGGGAAGGAGCGATAGTAGGTTTATTTGGTTTAGGCACTAGAAACGACAGAGGAAATAGGTTGGTAGAATTTTGCGACAAGAACAATTTAATCATTACAAACACATTATTTCAACATCATGCTAGAAGACGATATACGTAGATGATGTCAGGAGATATAGGAAGATATCAAATAGATTACATTCTTGTTAGACAACGGTTTAGGAATCAAGTAAAAGACTGTAGAAGCTCCCAGAAGCAGATATAGACACTGACCACAACATCGTAATTTTGAAGGCCGCACTTAAATTTAAAAATTTGAAAAAAAGAAACGGAAAAAAGCACTTGGAACTACAGAAACTAAAAGATAAAGATATTCAAGAAAGATTCGAAAAAAGGTCAAATGAATTGCTCAAAGATATCGGGAAAATATCTTATACTAAGAAAGTAGAAACAGAATGGAATAGCATTAAATCCAGCCTCGACATGGCGGCCAGAGATATTCTGGGGTATACACAAAAAGAAAATAAGAAACCATGGATAACAAAGGATATCCTGAATTTAATAGAAGAAAGACGAAAATATAAAAATAAATCAGACGAAACAGGAAAACAGAGATACAAAGACATAAAATCGGAAATTATTCGCAAATGCAGGAAAGTTAAAGAACAATGGATTAATGAAAAGTGCAAAGAGGTACAAACTAAGATGGAAGTAGGAAAGACAGATGAAGCATACAAACTAATTAGAATCAATTTTAGGGATATAAAACCGTATAGCAAAAATATAAGGGACGCGGGAGGAAATGTCATTATAGGAAATGTAGAGAAAGTGGGTAGATGGCAAGAATATATAGGGAATTTATATGCAGGAGAAGAACTAACTGCATTAGAAAAGGAATCAGACATTGAAAATGATGACTTGGGATATCCTATACTTAGAGCTGAATTTGAACTAGCATTAAAGGGTCTGTAAAATGGTAAGGCGCCGGGTACAGATAAGGTGCAAGCGGAGACTCTAAAAGCCGTTGGTCAAGCAGTAACAGAACGTCTCTTCCAACTTGTAAGCTATATGTATGAAACAGGCGAGATACCCAAAGATTTCAAATATAACATCATAGTAACCATACCAAAACAGAAAGGCGCAGATAGATGTGAAAATTTTCGAACAATAAGTTTGACAGCACATGTATCAAAAATATTAACTAGAATTGTACAAAGACGAATGGAAAAACGGACTGAAGAAATACTAGGAGAAGAGCAATTTGGGTTTAGGCGAAACAGGGGAACACGGGAGGCTATCTTAGCTCTGAGAGTGATAATGGAGAAAACAATAGAAAAGAGGGAAAGCGTGTATATAGGGTTTGTAGATCTGGAAAAAGCATTTGACAATGTAAAATGGAAAAAAATGTTTGAAATACTCAAAAAGATTGGAATGAGTTATAGGGATAGACGGATAGTACATAGCTTATACAAAGAGCAAACAGGAGTAATAGAATTTTAGAGCAGGAACGTAGAGAAGTAAACATCAGAAAAGGGGTCAGACAGGGATGTTCCCTATCCCCATTAATTTTTAACTTGTACATTGAAGAGGCAATGAATACTGTCAAATGCAGGAAGATATTTGGAATTACTATGCATGGACAAAAAATTGATATGCTTAGATTTGCAGATGATATAGCGGTATTAGCATCTAGCACGGAAGAGTTAGAAGCTGCTCTCAATGAAATGGAAACAGTTCTAACAGAGAGATACGGTATGAAAATTAACAAAAGTAAAACTAAAGTACTAGTATGCAAAGAAAGGAAAAATAAATCAAAAACAAGAATACAAATATGTAACACGAACTTACAAGAGGTTAAGGATTTCTGCTACCTAGGAAGCCAAATAACGCAAGATGGGAAAAGCACAAAAGATATAAAACAAAGATTAGCACAAGGTCGTGCTACATTTAACAAGAAAAAGCAACTACTGTGCTCAAAGACCACAAACATAGAAACAAGGAAAAGATTGCTCAAAACATATGTGTGGAGCACAGCACTGTATGGCTGTGAAGCCTGGACAGTGGGAGAAGCGGACAAGAAAAGGTAGAAGCCTTTGAAATGTGGTGCTACAGATGATTGGTGAAGATATCATGGACAGACAAAGTTAAGAACGAAGAGGTACTAAACATGGTAGGGGAAGAAAGAAATATGTGGAAAATGGTAAAAAATAGGAGAGATAGGATGATAGGCCACATACTACGGCATGAGGGAATAGTGCGGAATATACTAGAAGCAGAGATAGGAAAAAGAGAAGAAGAGGTAGACCTAGGTTAGACTACTGCACACAGATAGTGAAAGATGTAGGCTGTAGGAGTTTCAGGGAAATGTGTAGGCTAGCTCAGAATAGAAATCAATGGAGGTACGCATCCAACCAGTCCCAAGATGGATAAATTAATGTCGAAGAAAGTAACTGCACTTAAACATGATATTTATTATAAGCAACTACAAGCATTGGATGGGCAATATTCTCGAATTATGGCAATTGCGTGAAAGCATTTACTGGAAAACTATTATTTCGGCAAATGTCTAAGTGTTGGGGGATCTTGGCAGCCACAGGTTGCTTAACCCCCTTCAATAACTCTCAGTGAAATAGGTCATAATATTAGAAAACAATAGAAGAAACATGATATTTATTATAAGCAACTACAAGCATTGGATGGGCAATATTGTCGAATTATGGTAACTGCGTGAAAGCATTTACTGGAAAACTATTATTTCGGCACATGTCTAAGTGTTGGGGGATCTTGGCAGCCACAGGTTGCTTAACCCCCTTCAATAACTCTCAGTGAAATAGGGCATAATATTAGAAAACAATAGAAGAAACATGATATTTATTATAAGCAACTACAAGCATTGGATGGGCAATATTCTCGAATTATGGTAATTGCGTGAAAGCATTTACTGGAAAACTATTATTTCGGCAAATGTTTAAGTGTTGGGGATCTTGGCAGCCACAGGCTGCTTACCCCCTTCAATAAATCTCAGTGAAATAGGGCATAATATTAGAATACAATATAATGGGAACCGAGCTGTATTGCTGTGTGAGAATTTCAGGGAACTATGTAAGTTAGTTTAGAAAATAAATAAGTGCAGGTACATGTCCAACCAGTTTTGAAACGGGAAACTTAATGGCGAAAAAATAAGCGCAGATAAATCTGATGATTAATATAAACAACTAGTTGTTTGTTGTGAAATATCTGCAACTAATGTTGACTGTGCGAAAAAATATATTGGTAAAAATATTAAATCAGTAAATGTTCAAGTGCTGGGGGAACTTGGCAGCCACAGGCTGCTTACCGCCCTTCGCAACCACTGAATGTCGGAGAAATAGGGTATATAATTGTAAAACAATAGAAGGAGACCGAACTGCATCTAACAAGAAAGAACGGCGCCTATGATGAAAGACAACAAACATAGAACAAAAAGTTGTTGAAAGCGTATGTGTGGAGCACAGCACAGACAGTATGCCTATGAAATACGAGCAGTCTGAAAAGCAGACAGAAGAACAGTAGCAGCCTTTGAAATGCCGTGCTTCAGATGTATGAGGATGGACAGACAAAGGTAATAACAGATAGGTTATAGAAACAGTAAGGGAACGAGGATACCTTTGGGAAAAAATATGAGAAATAGAAAGGCAGAATACGTTCTAAGGCATTTTTGGGGAATAGTATGGGATATATGACAAGCAGAGATAGGAAAAAAGAAGTGGATGTAGACCTAGATCAGATAGTGATAGATGCAGACTGTGCAAATTTCGGGAAAATCTGTAGGTTAGTTCAGAATAGGAAACAATGATGGTACGCGTCTAACCAGTTTCAGGACTGAAGACCCAATGACTATGATGTGGATGTACGATAAATTGATCAATACAAGCATTAACTGTTTTGTTAATTTCTATAATCATAAGCGCACTCTTAACAACTCGAATAACAATTTATTTCATATTCGGACTTGTACTAACTGTCGGGTCGTACTGTTTATATTGTAACAATTTTTATGCGGCTATATAAAAAATTTTTTTTGGAACAACATAGAGGTATTAAGGCAATAGATAAAAAAAAATGAAAAAATTCGCCAAGTATATTTATTTGCAAATTTAGATGGATTTTCGAATTCTTAATAAGTTCTTGGTCCTAAATGAAAAACAACATTTGATCTGTTACTTTTTAGTCTGGTTAAATTGTAAGACTAAGTTCAACATGTTGTACCCACAATCATATATAAAACAATTCAGCTGTTTTGAAACCTGATTTGCAAAGTCGTAAATAGCAATATAATTTTACAAAGTCCGTGTAAACATCTTATTGTTCACTATATACCTAAAGGTTTTCAACTTGTTTTATACATACGATGCGTGGGCGCCGGTTCAATTTTCTTTACAAGTCGTTTTCTCACTCCGTTCATTTCCACATCATCTTCGAGTTAAGCGGGATGGAGAGTCGTTGATGGTGAGAAATTTAAGTGCCTTAATTTCAACGCACAAACCTTCCAGCCAACAAAATTTTTGAAAGCCAACAAAATACCTTCGAGCATGTAAATACCTTCGAACCAGCAAGCACTCTCTAGCTAAAATGTACCCCGAGTTTACTAGAATCGTTGATGTCCAAGCACCCTTAGGCCTACTATCACCCTCGAGCTCACCCGTCACGTACTTTGAGATCAATCTGGGGTCATTGCCTTCTTCACCGCAAGCAACCAGCTGAAATATGAGCCCAACCAATCTAAGAGCGGCAGCCAGCAGCAAGTGGTTAAAGGTGAGTTATTTTTGCCGAATCCCGGAACTGATTTGTTTCACAACCCACTTTCCCACAAACGACTAAGTTACGAGTCTCTATCATTCCGGTCTGTAAGACCCGGTACCCAACTGAATCGACTTTTTGTTGATTAATAATTTTTTTACTACAAACGTATATTTTTTTAGAAAGTTATATCTTTGTTCAAACTTTGTTATATTTGAAACTCTCACTCACAACTATTTTAAGAGATTACTTGAATTACTGTTTTTGATTTAATTTGTACGTGCTTATCAGCTCTGATACTCATTTAAATATTAAGTAATGAAATTTTGTTCAAATAATAATTTTTTTATATGTTTAAAATATGTAAAATTATTTATTTCTTTTGTTAAATATTGTTATTGGATACAAATTATTTATTATAAAATAGAAGCATTCTGATTCTAGCCTGGTCAAAAGGTTAAATCAAAAATTTTAAAATTACCTACTTCAAAAAAGGGTTTCTGTATCTACTCTAAAATTATAATTTTTTAATACTTGCTACATACAGTAGCGTCCAACTTCAATTTATTTTATATTCAGTTTTGCAAAAAATACTTCAACTCAGCCCATCTGAAACTATCCCTTCGGGTAATGACCAAGTTAACCGTCGCCACAGCAGTTTTTCATCTTTCCATCTCGTACGCGTAAAGGTTTTAAGTTCTCTTGAAGTTCTGAATTATCACGTCTCAGGTGTGCTATTATTTTAAACGTGTTCATTACTATAATTAAAAATTTAGAACCGTCACAATATATCACTTCCACACATTTTTAGAAATTAAGAAATCATAACTCAATCGTCTCTTTTGTTTGCTTTCTATCAATTCTTTAAGTACAACATTGTATCTGTCAATTAATCTATTGCTGGCTTATTGACTTAATCTATTTCATTTTCAGACTTTCTGGCGAAATGATACAATATTTTCTAATATAAGACGTTTGTGGATTAAACTTATAACGAGTAAGAATGTTATTCTGATAAATTACAAGAGATAACTTTCCTAATACCATTACTATGAAATAGAATGTTTGTGAATATTCTCGGCAAGTAAGTTTTCTAAAAAACAAACAGATTACCAATATTAAATAAAACCAAGCCAAAAATATGCGACAAACAACAGGAATTTGCATGAAGAATCTATATTCTCAAAGAGCATTATCTTGCGCACGACAACGCTTTGTTACTGTCTACCAATTACAAGTTTGGGAAAATTTTTCAGTATTTATTTCGTTGTATAAACCTGCCGGCGTCGCCGTGGATCAATGTAGTAAGCGTAAGACTACGGATCCCAAGGTCCCGGGTTCAAATCCCGACACGGCCGACTGCTTGAAAAATGGCAGGTGAGCATTTTTCACAAAAAATACGCCCTCGTTCGGATGAGAGGTTAAATGGAGGTCCCGTGTGTGAGTGTTGTCACGCACGTTAAAGATTCCTACCTTGCCTGGAACGGCAAGGGTTCGGCAAAATTCTAAATTTTCAGGCAACAAAAAACTCGCCTCCTGGCCAATGTAGTACCTACAGGTGGAGCATTGGAAATGTAAATGAACTGTATAAACCTGCCCTACTACGCCCAAGGTCCCGGGTTCGAATCCCGACACGGTCCGCTTAAAAAATGTTAGGCGAGCATATTTCACAAAAATGCACCCTCGTTCGGATGAGAGGTAAAATGGAGGTCCCGTGTGTGAGTGTTGTCATGGACGTTAAAGATTTCTACCTCGCTTGGAACAGCAAGGGTTCGGGTAAAATTCCAAATTTTCCAGGTAAAAAGAAACTCGCTTCCTGGTGGAGCATTGGAAAAAAAAACAAACCTGCCGACTTTCGGATATCACATTCTTCGATACCGAGGTCTATAATTAAAAGAAAGCTTCGCGAAAAGTCAATCCGGCAATGGAAAGAGAGGTGGAACAACGCTGTCACGGGCAGGTTGACCCACAAATTCACACCGAGCATAGAAGCTAGCGGTAAGATTGAGGTGAAACTCGATCATAAAATGGTGCAACTGATAACAAGGCACGGCGCCCTGAAAGCGTATTTACAAAGGTTCGGTTTAACCGACAACGACCGCTGCGAACGCGGTGAGGGCGCAGAAAGTGCAGAGCACGTGCTCTTCGACTGTCCACTCGAGGTGGCAAATCGAGGGTTAGCTGATATGAAATTAGCTATCGCAAAGTTAGCATGGCCAAGGGGCCTAGAGAAAGTCGGGGAAGTGGCTAACCAGAAGACATTCAAGACAGCCTTCAAAGAAATGGATGGTGATAACCGCGCGTAAATCGGGAGAGGGAAATTGAAAATTTTTGATTTTGACTTAGCATGAGAAATGGACATGAGCATGATATAACTAAATCCTGTATAAAAATTAAAAAAAAAAATTATATAATATTATATATATATATAAATATATATATATATATATATATATATATATATATATATATATATTTTAGTATTTGACATTATCAAAGGGTTTAGAAAGGTAGTTGTTAGTACTAAGGATAAAAACATTAATTTACCACTTTTATCAAGCTATTCTAAATTTTAAAAAACACTACGGTAAACAAAGATTGATAAATAATTACTTGTTAAACGCAGATATAGAATATTATGTACTAGTGATGCAGCGTTTGAGGTTTAAAAAAGCATTTTTCCACTGTTTTTCAATACGAAGGGTATCTAATGTAACTTCAACTGAATGTGTATAGGTTTTGTTGATAGAATTATTAATTGTAATTTGTTCAGATTACTTTATTCCATTTATAAATTTTATGTACCTGAAATGAAAGTAGTTTAATATATTTTAATTATAAAGTGATAAAAAGTTATGAAATGTCAAAATGAAATTTAATAATACCAAAGCTGTTCTAAAATATCAATTAAGTAGAGTTAAGGATAAAATAATGAATGCATCCCTTATAATTATTAGTTAGTAGGCTAGATGTAAATGTTTTAGTTTTCCTAGGTGATGGTTGTTTAGAATTAAGGAGATTGATTAAAAATTTTGTATATGATATAGATGTTTTTGGCCTGAGGAGCCTGTAAAATTTATAAAAATTAATATATATGTTTTCAAGTGCATGCATTTTAATTGAATTATATAAAATAAGTGATAAGGTTATACAACCAAGAAAATTCCAGAGGAGGATTTCCAATTAAATCAAACATCGGGTCATCTCTTGTGGTATTGAAGAGTTGCACCAGTGAAAGTGAGATATTTTGCAGCAGGGTCCAGCCTTTTAGGATACGGCCTTTGATATTGGTGAAGTATTGAAAGTGTTCTTAGTAATAGAGCCGATTAAGCATACAGTTGATGAAGTAGTAGTTATTTGTAGAACCTAAAACTAAAGTCAAGTCCATTTTGAACATAAACTAAAACGTACTTTTAACAGGTATTCACTGCAAGTATTCAAGGCGATCTTGTTGTATCCTGTATCAAAGTCCATGTACAACCCAGACACATTCAAAGGAGTTGCAGGTATTTGAAGTTATCTTTATATACACATCATTTAAAGTAATTTGTGAATAATTTGAATTTCAAACGCTTACCTAAATTAAATATTGTTGGGTCTATTTATCAATCTTTGTATAATCACGAGACGCAAGCACTAAAAAGAGGTTAAGTGGTTTTGATTGAACAACGCTTTATGCGCCTGTGTTTTCTATACCTGTAAGGGGACAGAGAACTCACGCATAATTAAATTTGAAAATTTGTTTTATTTAAATCATTTTAAAGGTCAACACCACATTAAGGTTGCACTTATTAAACTTTAACTCGTATTTTGAAGCATACATTTTATTTAATATCACATAATATAATATAATATATATATATATATATATATATGTATATATATATATATATATATATATATATATATATTGCTGTGGTCTCTCTTAAAATTCAAGCCCCATCGTTGGGCCGTCCATAAGATTGCTGTGGATCGTGGGGGCAGTCTCTAGATCTCCCTAAAACCTATTCAAATTCTAACGTTGGGCCGTCATAAGATTGCTGTGGTTCCGTGGATTTAAGTTTAATAATCAAGAGTGAGTCATTAAATACTTTTCAAAAATAAAAAAGTTCACAACAAAAAAAAATTTCTTACCCTGATTTCTGATTCAAAATATATTCATCAGCTTCCCTGGCAAGCTCAGCTGTGCCTCTTCTTGGATACCTAAATTTACAATCATTCTTCTTTTCCACTCACACATCATTCAATAAAATCACAAAAAAATACAACAATCATACAATCTTTATTTACCGCTATTTACAAACAATTATTCACAGATAAGTACAGTTTGGTACTCTAGTTACACCTCAACAAGTGCTATTTTCGTAAAGTCCTTGTTTTAAAATTTTAATTGCAAACACATTTAATACAATAGGAGTAAATGGGCCCCAAAAAATACCCTATAGTTATTGCACATTGGAGTATGATGAGCTCATAATAACTCAGTTTATTAATGTATGCCTTTCACCTTGCATAAAATTACTGCAAATTAATAAACCCATGTACCCTTAACAATCCAATTTAAATTCATAATGCAATTTCGTAAGCTTTACATACACCTTTTTTTTCAATATTTAAAATATCCTCATGATTGTCAAGTACACATATCCTTTCCAATACGTTAAATAACCATAAATAACCATCAAAGTTCACTCACCCATCAGAAATAAGTCCAACAGTTTATCAAATAACATCAAATTCAAATGAGTTACTTGGAAAATGCCTCAAGTCTCCATCTTCGATAATGCACTAGAACCCCTTGGCTTCGTGACTATGCGCTCTAATCCTCCAGAACCCCTTGGCTTCGTGATTATGCGCTCTGATCCTCTACATAGATGATAACCTCAGTATACATCGAGCTCGTTGCTACCAATTACCATTCCATCCCAGCATCCAAATTCACGTATATACTTATGTTTATTGATTTATTAGCTTGTTATGGTATTAGTTGGACTTCGGTTAATTTAATTCACTCGACACTACACCCGTTAATAACTACGAGGCCTCAACTTACCATGTTATAAGTGCTAATGCTATTTTTACTGAATTATACAATTTTTCAATACTCACAAGCCTCTACTATCACCTCGGTTGATTATTATACGTAGTCTAAAGCGATGAAAATACAAAGAGCGATCAGAATACAAAGAGAACGCTATTAATTCTCGTATAGTATTTAAACAATTCAAAATGCCCCTCTCGGCCACACTTTACGCGAAATACTTCTTTTAAAATAATAATTCTGCAAATTTTAATCTAACTGACATAAATCTTCCATAAATTTACCTCGTGGACGCGCAATTTAATCCGAAAAAGCGCTTTCACATCTCGCGTGTTCGTCCGTTGTAAAACTAGCTATTTCAACTAATGGTACAGTCCTGTGTCGTCATAAAACTCCGCCTGTAATATTTTTTATCTCTGTCTTATGCATATTAGATGTCGCGTTCCAACCTCACTTGAGTTATATAAAATCGATGTTGCTGACCGCGTCCACGTAGATTAAATACGTGCGTTTTGAAACCAATGCTTTTATGTCCGTCTTTATCCGTAGCATATTATTGATCGTGCATCTTCTCCTCTCTTTAAGAAACTTTGTTATTTTGTTTATTCGAAGCAACTGACGGTTGGAAATATTTTCTTTGATGTCCACTTTTTATGCATATAAATTCGAGGAAGGTAATCTTTTCAAACATGCAGGTGTTCTTAATTGTTGACTGTTTAAAATAACAGTTCTCGGAGTCTATATTTCACGGTATTCGATACAACTGACGTCCTCGCTTGTTACAACGAACTCTTTTGCTTTGGGATTATCGATTTTCTCTACCCCGGGGCGTTTTCTAATGCTATTACCCATTGAATTAAAAAAAATTAAATTAATTATGCGTTTCTATTTGTTTTTAAAACTGGTTTTTTTATGAACCTATTACTTTTCAATCCTTAATTATAAAAGTACGTCACTACTTGTTCGTTTAAATTAAATCAATGAAATAAATTTTGCGCGTAAATAAATTGTTTGTTTCCCTATACAGGGTGTTTGAAATTGCATTGCTTACCCCAAATTTAACCCTTTGAATCCATAACATATTATATATTATATATATATATATATATAAGAATGTTCCTGGAAAATGGTCAGGTATAAGTAAAACAACTCAATTTGTTTTCATTGGTTTTTCATATATTTTCATGCTTTACGCGTTTCGGTTCCAAATAACCATTTTCAAAATAGCAGCTAAAAATTACATTGTTATAAATACTATAAAATTATACACTATAAACATATACTTGCACTAAAACATTTTTAAAATAAATAACAGATACATTATAACTATTGTACGTCGTAAAGGTTTAGAAATGTTATACTGAATGACTAGATTAGGTTAACTGGTTAGAACAAATAATCTGTTAGTGTTGATAATTTAAAATATGTATACTATTGGAGTAAATTGTAGTATGGGAAATGTGAATTACTTAAAAGCGTATTCCTACAGACTAATACAAAATAAATAGTAACCTGTGGCACCTCAATAGGAATACGCTTTTAAGTAATTCACATTTCCCATACTACAATTTACTCAATAGTATACATATTTAAATTATCAACACTAACAGATTATTTGTTCTAACCAGTTAACCTAATCGTATTCAGTATAACATTTCTAAACCTTACGACGTACAATAGTTATAATGTATCTGTTATAAAAATGTTTTAGTGCATATATGTTTATAGTGTATAATTTTATATATTATAACAATGTAATTTTTAGCTGCATTTTGAAAATGGTTATTTGGAACCGAAACGCTAAGCTAAAATATGAAAACCAATGAAACAAATTGAGGTTTTACTTATACCTGACCATTTTCCAGGAACATTCATTACTATTTATATATGGTCAAGAAAATTTATATCTTAATATATATATATATATATATATTGCTATGATAATAGGGTAGCTTAGGGGTAGGTTAAGTCATGGGGGTTGGAGAATAAATGTAGACAACTTCCACTTTTAGAGAAACACATAGTTCCAGAAATCATAAGAGTAAAACGGTTACACTACATAATTGAGAGGACACTGTATATAAAATACACGGGATTAAATGCATGAGAACATAAAGATGTTTAAGTGTAGTTGTTTACAAGTAAAGAAAAGATTTTATAACGCAACAAATTGCATCAAAATTAAATCACCGGGAAGCATAGATAAATTGGCATTACAAACATTTAACAATTGCGGCGAAAATATCATCGTACACGCATTCTAAATAATTTATTATTATAAAATCGTTACGTGACTAGAAGAAAACACATTTGTTCAAAAATCCAATATTCTGTAGAAATAAACAAGCACCAGGCGCTTCAACTTAGACAATAAAATTTAACAAACATCCGAATACGTGAGTTAATAAACAGCAATTTATACAAAAGTTTGTTCATAAAAAAGGTATTAATTTTTCCAAACAAATATAAAATAACTTCAAAATACGAACGTAAACAAAGAAAGTACAAGATTTGGAGAGTTTTGACACTGAAAAAATTAGGGCAGTAAATCCGTTGCACTAACCACTTAAGGTTTATAAGGTTGCTTGTTTATGTCGTTGTAAATTGGAGCATAATATTTGGAGCTTTCCAAGTCTAGAAAACGACGCACCATTATTGCAGTTATTTTACTAGTTACAAATAATGTAGAAACTTCATATGCTTAGGCTAGCTAGCCTTCCATATTATACGGAGAATTCTACTGAGAATACAAAGGACTGATAAAATGGCCCAGTATGCAGAAAATTCCGCACGTGAATACAAAATAACACTTACATTCTTTAAATAACTTGACCAGTCAACTTTTCAGGAAACGCAGATTTGCTTGTAAATTATATGGATTTTGTAAAAGAAGAGAAAAATTATCAATAATTGTAATTTTCCAAATATTTGAAAATTGATACTATAGGTTAAATTATATTTAATAAATTTAAAAAAATTTATATAACAGCTATATTTTTTAGTAATATGGCCTCTGTAGCTACTGACAGTGCTCTAGCAATGATAGGACGATACCGATCTTTTCGGATATAGTTAAAACAAGCTATGCATTATCTGTACATTGTGTCATTTCTTAACAACATTAGTACAGTCAAAATCTTAGTGATCGTTTGCACAATTTACTAGAGTACGTCATTAGAGGAGTGGTTAAAATAAAAGAGTCGTTTTAAATAATGGATTATTTATTCAACTCTGTTTGAAATATGATGAAGGTTATAATCTATCACAACCTAACACAGAAGTTTGCTGATTATCTAATAGTGTACGTTTGCATTGATTTTATAAACTTTTTGATTTAGTGTTGGAATTCTTGGAAAATATAGAGACTCATTTGCGTCTCAATTTAGTTAATGACAGAGCTTATACGTGACATTTCACAAATTTGAAGTCACAAGCTGATGAATTAAATTTAATCAAAGCTAAAAGTATAATATGTACGTTTCTCTATAAACTTTTTTTATATAAACAAGTCTTGTGAGAAAAAGAATGATCTCTGTTGCCAAAGCTTACGAAATTGCAAAAACGAGCTAAAAATTTCCCTTCTCATTTTCAACACTTGTGGCTCTTCACTCTGACCCAGACCACATATTTAAATACATTCTTCACTTGGTTATCCCTGATTTTGCTGGATTCTTTTGTAAGTAGACCTACAAACTCAAATGAATGCATATTAATACAGGTGTAATTTCTGAAACTAGTGTTTAAACGAAGATACATATCACAGCAAATTCTGGTTACAGAAGCAATTGTACTAACAAAACCTAGCAAAAGGAGATTTTCAGTTTAAAAATCTTTCAAAACTGCATAAATAGAATGAAGATTTACTTGTTTATTGTCAAGGAGTTGATTGCATTGTTCACTTGATATCACCGATTGGACGTTAGACCCCTTTGCAAGCCGACCCACAAAGAGGAGCAATTTATTGAATTATCCACAAATAAGGAGGTGAAACCACAATTTGAATAAGGGTACTACAAATGGCGATATAAAACCACACCAATTTTATATCTTACAATGCGAGTCACTGCAAAGACGCTTTTAATTGCTTTCTCGTTATCCTATTTAGTAAAAATTGGATTTATTGCAGTTGTGAGCTTTATCACGGAAAAACAAACTGACTAGAAATCAGTGCTCGTGAAGACTGGCGAATGGTGCTCATAAATAAATTAATATAAGAAGCTTACCACTGTCCAGATCTGCAAATTATTATTAGATGTTTCAGGTAGAAACTTCTTCTAAAAATAAAAGCCCCTCTTAGATCAAATTGTTGTGGTAGAAATGCTTCCCTGCCTTAGTGAGTAATCAGGAACGGCATAGGTACTGGGGGAGGAAGGAAGACAAGGTATAGCTAAGGCACACTTCACTACATGTCTTTAATGCACTACTCCGAGTGTAGCTAAGATAAAGATGTCTATATCGAGGCACTGTCACCTTAACAATGTCTTTGATTGTCCGCAAACGTTCACTTCACTCTTTCACACGCGTCATAATTGGTCGAAAACGTCAAACGGTCCCACAAATCTTGCGAGAAACTGTCTAAACCGCTTATCCCATGCGATTAAAAACCTGTTCTCATGATATTAAAAACATTTTTCCTTAAAATATTACTGGGAATCACAGGAACCCATTTGATCAAAAAAATATTTCGCGGAATAAGCTTAATTGTTAAAAATTAATTATTGGTAAGAACGAGTGATTTAGCGCGTAACTGATTTCCCATCTCACCGAATAAAAGAAATTATGGGTTTTGTATTTTTGAAACAAAAGACAATCAATAAACACTACTTTCAGCATCAAAATGTTTCATTTATATTTTATGTGTAGGTCGCTATTACCATTCAAATTTCGAAGTCAAATTTGTAGTTTCTCTATTACGTATTTATAGGAAGTAGTTTCATCTGAAGACTTATGACCAGGTTTTGCTAAAAAAGAGATCTATGGGCATAGCACATTTGGAAACCACCACACCGGTGTATGTTAAACAAATAAAAAATGGAGATATAAGCGTTGTATTATATGACAAATATAAATAGAAAAGAATTTTTATTTACGTAAATTGCATACTTGCGTGGGCTTCTAAAGCGAGAGTAAAACCATTAAGAAGGAAGGAGATGTTGCGATAAAATAAATTAGTGCATGTAGAAAGAACAAAGAAGGAATTAAATCATTACTACAGCTGGTTATAATTTAAAACGAAGGTTTTTAAGGATATAAATTTGTTTCCTTAATTTACAAACATCTTGATATGCTATTAAAGAGCCTTTTCTCACGCAACTTAACTGATTTAGCTTTAGTATGGTGCGACTTGAAAAATTCGTCAAAGCTGTTCTTGATAGTTTTACACTTATGTATGTTTGGTTATGTTCGGTGAACACTATTTTTTAGGACTTCATAGACATTTAAAAATTTAATTTAGAGCTAACAGTTTGCAATTAGCTTTTGCGTATATGGAGCAACGATTAGGGTTTTGCCTGGCAATTCTTTGCACCTGTTAACTCTGCTAGTTTTTTGGGCATTGATCCGTTTCTACTATTTACTATGGATGGGATAATACAGAAATGTCGTAATTGCGCATTCATAATGAGATTAAACCACCAGCCACTAGGTTATAATCATTATTTTTGTATGCTGTGGCATATTCTTTTGACGCGCTTTGGTTAGTACTCTTAGTGTACCGATTATTTAATTCCGTAATTAATTTCTTAATATTAATTACCATTTAAGCGTTTACAATATCATCCAATCAGGAGTCGAATATTATTTAAACTGAATAATAAAGACTCCTTACTTTATCGTATGGTTGTTTGAACTTTGCTCAACATAACAAGCAACGTAGATCGTTTTGTTTGTTTGTTAACTCGGAAGGCATTCGTTCTAGGTCTTGAAATATGTAACAAGAGTTTTTGTAAAATGCCGATCGAGTGATATGCGTATCGCCATTTGATTTAGTACCATTAAATGGGAAGGTCCCATATAAGGTTTGGTGTCTCTGTTAACGATAACCAGGTAAAAGTATCTAATATCTAAAACTAGATTTCAATTACAGCGCTTTGAAGAATAGTTATAAAAAAATTATTCAACCACGAGGTCTGATCGAGATGGATGAACATGACGTTCTGCACTACGTCGTTCCACTTTATTAGTTTGTGAAAGGCGAATAATAAAATTTAGTTAAGAAGCTATCTTCTGAAATAAAGGAAAGCAGCGTGATTATTCAATTTCTTGGCAATTTGCAGTTCCGGAAATTTTTATAAGAAGTTTGTTTTATTTCGAAACATATGGCTTTGTCGTGTCGTCCTGTAACCTTTCAACATTTGTTTAACAATTCAAGGTAAGCGATTAGCTATATATATGTTGTCCGGCGACCTGTATGTCTTGAAGTTTAAAAAAAAAGTCGATACTACATTTACACACACAAGTTATTCTAGCAAATATTTGTTTATATAATTATGCAATATGAATTTCCACTTAAACTATTAATGTTTACGTTTCAAGTAATACTTGTAACCTATAATTGGCTTTTATTTCACAGGGTAAGCGAATTATCATTAAAAATTAATACCCGAAACTTAAGTAAGTAATCAAGAAATTTATACCGTTGCTTATGGTTTAGTATAGATTTTGGGTAATATTTTAAGGAACCGTTTAACTTTAAACTGACGTTTAACATGTAGTTCTAAAACTTGCTGTATTGCTGCGAGCCAGCATATACAGATCTGTACATTATTAGATGTTGTTGTTTAAGAAATTACTGTTTTTGTAGTAGTAAAATTAAACATGCTGTCCTGAAAGCTTTTGTTTTTTTATGAATATTTGTTGTATATTATGTAAATAAAATCATTAAACATAAAAAAGAATACAGATTTATTAAAGAAATAACTTTAACTAAATTTATTGTTATATTTTAGACAAATGTGTCCAAAAATAAAAGTATGCAATTCTTTGATTTGTATTCTTAAATAAATGAGATATTAATAGTGACTTATTGGTAAGCATCTTTACAGTGTCTTCTATTAGGTTTGCAAATAACATGAGTCAGATAAAATTAGGGTTTTATGATATGTTAAGTTCAATATTTGATCTAACATCGCTTTAAAATATATCAAAAGGATTGTATGGTTCCAAATGTAGAAAATGCAGCATCATCGCTTTACCTGAGCGTTGCTATGAATTGATTGATATTCGACATTTCTTAACGGGGTTAGATAAAATAAATTATCGTATTTACAGAAACATCGACCGCCATTACAGCGCAATATATAGCCTTTGTCAAAAATTAATATAAATTATGATTTCATGACATCCTTGACGGCAGCTTTACCAAAGAAAACTTTATAATACGTGTCCAGCTTGACTATTTTAATTTGCGCTTACAAAGTAAACACTGCTTGCTTTGAGTGTACAGTAGATATCATCGTAATCTTTTAAACAACTCTAGTTCAAAATAGTTTGGAAGAGCAAGCAGCAAAGATATTTCAACCCTTCGAATAATATTAACAGTACAATTGTGCAAAGGTTCTCAAGAGAGATCTTGATTACCATGGGTAACTAAGACAAGGTATTCTACCACCTGTAACTTCTGAAGAATAGAGAGTAATTTAATACGTCAAAACAACACCAGATATATTAATAAGAATATAATAACTACGTATTAACAGGTTTGTAACTTTAGTTAGCTGAACGAATAAAAACAAATACGAATAAAATAACGATTTATTATTTTTATATTCCATCAATACGCAACAAATCTCACCATCGGTTATCACCTTCTGCTAAACCTGTGTAACGCGTTTGCGTTGCGGTAGATGAGGAAAGAAAAATTAGTAAATTTGGATGTACCGATTAAACAGTTTTTGCGAATAATTAATATTTAGCATATTTCAAAATTTTGTTTCTCTAAATATAATTTAGATAAAAAGGTATAACCTTATTTCTTTGAAAAACATTGCTAACGTAATAACCCAGACCGGCGACTTATTTTAAAACCGCAAACGCAAACAACTTTAAATGTTACAACTCTACGATGGCGTTTCTCAGAAAAAAACAATTAACAACAAACAATTGTTCCACTATACCTTGTACGTAAGCATAGATTAAAACTGTTGTATTGTATTAACGGATGCTGACCTTTGACAATCTTGGAAAGCAACTAACATATAACAAACAAACAAATAACAATAACATTATGAACACACCTGAACTAGATCTACGCAGCCATTGTCACTACTTTAAACCAAAATCACAACACACCTCGCCTACTAGATCAGTTTTTAAAATTATAACCCTAAAACTTGTTTCTTCTGAGGTAACCCCCTCCCCCCTAGTTCCTAAAAATAATTAAAACCAATCTTTGCTCATCCCTTCCTGCTTAAACATCCGTAGAATCCGACAAACAGAAGCATCCGTAACTATTAGAACAAAAACACTCTCCAATGTAAATCCCATTTTGTCATTGAACCAGAGTTCCTGCAGTATCTATCCTCCTAAACCCGGACTCCTCTAATTAATTGTACTTGACCTTGAGGAGGAGCTATCTCCCCCGATGCTCTCGATTACATTTATCAACAAAACTTCTAACAGCACTTCATCCTAGAAGACTGCTTTCGAGCTGAAATATCCATTGCAGATTGTTTCCCCAGAAATGACCTCTCATGCAAACTCATTCCAAACGTCTCTCCAAAATTACGCACCATTCTTACCTCCAACTTCCATTTTTTCATAGGGCATAAATCAAGCAAAATCTTAGACATGGTAGCGGCAAGCAAGTGCTACAATTGCCAATGTTGCGAACACTCTGCAAAGATCTGTTGATCTTAAAAATCTCTTCCATTCCAGAAACAGATACGGATCTACAGAAAGACCTAGACACCATAGTAGCTAAACTCCACTCCCTCAAAGCATCCGACCCTGACTAAATAATTAACGTTATACTCCAAAAATCCTGGCCAGTCCATAGATCATCGACTTTCACTTCTTCCAAAAATGTTTATCAACATACTACCTGCGAACTAATTTTAAAACAAATTATTATTCGATATGCAACAGACTCCTTGTTTCCTCTAACTTCGTTAACATCTAGAAAAACCCTCAACACTATAATTCGACCATTATTAATATTATATACTTTCAAAGCCTATTGTATCACCTCAGCAGCTACATTTTAGACTGTATGATAAATCCTTTCCATACTTATGCAACCTCATGCACGTTTCCAAATACGTAATATCGAATCTAAAAATTCAATTCAACTCCATGACAAAATACTACCCTCTCCATAATTGAAGTAAAATTATCAATCAACAAATCTAGATTTACGTGGCAAACCATCTGGTCCTTTTCCACCACCAGTAAACATACAAAATTTTTCTATCCGTCATCGACATTTCGCCGCATATACCAGCGGCATGTAACTCTAAGGTATTTTTTAAGTATACATTTATAAATAGGAAAGCATTTATTAATTTAAGTTGATTAAAAAAGCTGTAATGGCTATTTTATTATAACATTAAAATAGGACCTTTATAGTCTAGTACCTAGTACATTCTTTTACGACCAGTAATTAAAACCGGGACTTTACAGTAGGTATATTAAAGTAGAATTATATGATACATTTCAGTAAATTACTAAGCTTAAAAAAGTGTATTTGTAAACATTTTTACAAATTGAAAATCACCGAAATAATTGTAAATTGCTCCAACAGACAGGAACGCATACAACAGTATACAGTTTAAGGTGTACTGACCAACCAATGACGCAGATATCGATATTAAGTAGAAACTGTGGGAATATATATAAATTTATATATAAATATATATATATATATATATATATATATAACCACTTTTACGCACTGAAAAACATCTGTCTTCGTCCGTAAGACAGTCAAATTGTATACACCCTGAGAACCGGATAAATTGGGTATTTTTGGAAATAATATAGGTTATAAATACCAACATAGTATAACGGAAGGGATTATTTGATTTACGTAAATCTTTTAATACAAGTTTCTATCTTTAGTTAATCGATTGGTAAGCATTTGATCAACAAGCTGTAAGTGATAGAATATTTGTTTTCCACCTGCTTCATATTCTGCTGATGTGTATTTTATTATTTATTGATATAGAGACTTTTACGTTAGTGCACGCTTAGTGAAAAGCGTAATGTATCAGGATGTTCTAATATAAACAAGCACTACTATTGTATTCGCATAAATTTATATGCAACAGTCAACTTAGATTTGTGGAGTAAAATTTAGTTCAGGTACCCAGCGTCAATTTAGCACATAACAGGAAGACCGTTGTACCTTACATTTACTAAGCAAATTTAGTAAATTTTATTCAAAGCTACATTTCTTTAATCTTTTCATATCTCGAATGTGCTCCCTGTAATCCTCATTACACTTTTGAAACTCCTGAATATTTCATACACTACTGCTCTATTTTCTGACTGCTACAGATAAACCTTAAAGCCACTTAAACTGGTACCCTTACATCCCACTTCCTAGTAGCAGTTTTATTGCTTATGATTTCATGTCGCCGCTATTTTAAATATACATGGAAAGCTTACCGAACCAGTATTTTCACAAAGTCAACAGCTCCTTAACCCAGGAATACATATTTTAAAAGTAACTTGAGGGCTTTATTATGTGGAAATATTAACTCGAAACTTTCTTTAAATAGTTTCGACTAACCGTCTATGTAACTGTTCGTGCTTACTTATGATTAAGTTTACTTACCTTTCGAGACCACCTTCAAGCAACTTAATGCTTCACTAAAATCACTTTTATGAACATCTATTTCGAATAAGTTGGCAAGTCTTGTTAAGCCAATTTTTTCAACAACTAATTTTGTTTCCGCTAACATATTAGGCATACACTCCCTTGTATCCAGTTTGCTTTCTTCAGGATGTACACATTTTGGATCAGACTTTGAGTCGCACATATAGCATTTTGGATTACCTTCACCTAAAATATTACAAACTATAGTTGTTAAATATTTTTGGAAAGGAAATATATATTGTTGTGGACTGTAAGTGGATTCTAAATGAGTTCGACGTAGGACGTGAATAAAAGTTTCTGTGGACTGAACTGGTTAAATACAAGTGTTTCCCCTATTATTTTTGCTAGTTCAAGTTACATGAAACTACTAGAATTAGACATTAAACATATAATGACACAAAATATTCTTTAACAAACAATATTTCAAATAACATTTAGTACATCCACAACAGCTTTTCTCTAACAAACAATATCCTACATATAGCACAAAAAAATACTTTCATACAAACATTAAAGTCTAAAGGTAGAGTCTAACGGCTTCGCCTTACAAACAATATCTTAAATATAACAAAAATCATAATTTCCGTGTAATCATTTACTTACTCTAAATTGGAGTCCAAAATCTGTTTTATAATCAACATGTACACTTTAATATTAATTTCTTTATTAGTAACTTCTTAATTAATCTCATTATGTACAAACTTAGTCAAGCTAAGATAGATAACTCAATGTCCACCCCGTAAAATCGGATATAAATTTATCTGATCAGTTAGATTTAGTATTTTTATTATTCATATAATAGTAAAACCCTACCGCAAGCTGCCACTCCCTCAATCGAATTATCAAGCTTGTACAAACTCCAATCTAACTACAAATACTAGCACAACCAAATACCCTTATCACGGAACTTCATTAGTAAACAGAAATCTCCCCTTTTAAAAATTTCAAAACAATGTAATTCTATTTTTTCGTGTAAACAGTACAGGTCGTCGTTCTTGCCTCTGTTGGGCCCTTAATCATTCATCCATGTCTAAATCGTTTAAATTGTAAAAGCTTTCTCATTAAATACCATTCGAGTTTCATATATGCTTTTATTCAAATTAAAAAGCCTTTTCTTCACTTAGTCAATTATTGTTTATTTATTCTCCAGTTTTGAAATCATTTTAATGTACTTCAAAATCTTACTTCTTTGACCCTCTAAAATTTCATTACTAAAAACTATAGTACTTTTACTACATGATATACTGCATCGTGACGTTTGAAGCAATGAACAACTGTCCCTTGTATCTGATTTCCATTAGGTTCTATAAGCGTGAACCTTTGTAACGTCAGCATCTCGAATAATCTAGCGAATTCTAGACGTCGTTTCTATGTTCTCATTGGTTGAAAATATAGAATCATCCCCTACGTAAGCATCTAGAATCTTCATGTTTATTCGCGAACCTTTCTCAATTGGTTCGATTTGAAGGTATGATGCAATATTTACAGAACTGTCATCCTCCAACAACCAGGAGCTTTGCTAATTAATATCGTTTACCTACCCTTTTCTTATCTTTACGACATTCACGATTTATGACTGTAATTAATTGTTCTATCTTATATTATAGCTTATGATATGAACGTTCATTTACCTGTACTGGATCATGGTAGAAGTTCAATACACTTTTCTTGTTATTTGAATATCGAGTGATATTTCGAATGGACACGCTTGTTATTAACTGAAAATACCTTTTCCTTTGAATATACGCGCTTGCATTAAAATACGACCGTGTAAAATTAAATAGTACACGTTTGTCAACACTTTTAATATGCTTGTTATGAATTGCCATAAAAATTAAGCTTTATATCCGCAGTTTTTTAAAAAAATTTTATTAATTGCAAACCTAAATTTTTTGGCTTTACTTAATCTTTTGAAAATGCTTGTCTACCCTTGAAAGTAAACACGATCAAATGAGTACGCGTTGAGTACTTTGATGGCAAATTGTAGATGAAAACTCTTTCAAAAATGTTTTCCTACTCGCCGAACATAGCAAAATATCATTATTTCCATTTTAAAAACATCATCTCGTCGTCTTTATGAATGAAAATTCTTTCCATTTATAATTCAATATACCGAGTGTTCTAACAAATACATTACTTTATACAAACAAATTAATCCTTACATAATTCGTAGTTTGTTCTAGTTTACGGCGTCTTATCTTTAGATTTTATAGAACTTTCAAATCAAATTAAAATAAATATTTCTATCGAATTAGCTCATTACGAAGATTATAAATTTTTACACTTTTTAAAACAACTAAAGCCGGCAAAGAAAATGTATCTTACCACGAATAGTTTTGTTAAACGTTTTTTTAACATAATTCTACGTAGCAACCAAATTTTTGTTGACCTTTACACACTATATTTTATCACATGCAAATTTTAAGCTCACTTTTAAATACACAAATTATGTAAAATTACAAATGCAACGTACTATAAATTGAATAAATAGTTCTGACCGTATAGTTCTCCTGGCCCAAATTCCCATTTGATTTGGAACTTCCGACAATTCGGCTTAGAAATCACTCTTGATTGTTATCCAGTTGCTAAGAGTCGTTTATTCAGAAACCTAGTGTGTTTACTAGCATATTATTTACTTAGTAATTTTGATTATTTACCAGCAACCTAGAGTTATTTATTAGCAACCCAGATTATTTACCAGCAACCCAGAGCCCTAAATTAACAAAATTGCAAGATTTGTATTTATATTAATTATTTCTAGACTTACGTTTATATCAACGGCAAAAGTCTATATAAATTTATTTCAACACGCACTCTACTGTTTTTATCACTTTACGCTTGAATTTTGTTAAGTTCTACTTTTTAAAATTAACGACTTTCATTAAAAATTCTATTCACCTAATATACTTCTTTCAGAATAGAACAGTCGGCGCGTGGATTAAAAATGCCTCTCCTTTATTTGCTTCGTTAGTTTTATAGAATCAAGTTCCTTCTAGAATATTCCACGCGTTCTCATTGGTTAACAGAATGCTATCAGTTGTTTGTACGGGGAAAAGGCGTTTCAATTATGGTTATATCTGCAATCTGTTGAATTTTGGATAAATTAATATGTACGTTCTAAATTGCACGTATATCGGAACTTTATGAGGGATTTGATTAACAAATGGTATTATATATAAGTTCTAAATTGCGCGTATTATTAAGAATGGCATTTTATATACCTTCTAAACTGCACGTATTACCGTCGCCTCAAATATCCATACCTTATTTAAATATGTTTGTTTTTAAGTGTTTAACTATTACAAAGTGGTATAAATTACAGGCATTTACTAATTTCTTTACGCAAATACATTTAGATTGAAGGAATTTTATTTCACGGGTTGTTTTTCTTCAAATATGTTGAATTTGTATTTGCTTTGAGCTTAAGAATATCTTTAAATGTTCTAAATTGATTGAATTGCTTCAGCAATTATTTATTTTAATGAGTGTAGTAAAGTTATTACTGAATGAGCTTCCTTTATTTAATAGTAGCCTATTATTGGTTTTATACAGGGTGATTTGTATTTGCTTTTCCATAATGAGTGAATTATGTACATTTTTAGATTTATATGTTTGTTTTTCGTGGTATTTATGATATTTACATGAGGTATTCCTCCTTTGTGACTTTATAGAGTCTTAAATAACCTTATAACCAAAGCAATATATGTATATGTGCATATATATATATATATATATATATATATATATGATTAGAGGTCATAGAGAGGCAAGTTGTATCATCTCATAAACATGCAATGTCGTAAATCCGAGAAAATTTTAGAAAATTCAAGAGAAAAAGTTTGTAGATATTTATTTGTTTATAAAACGTGTTTTAAAGTGCTCGTATAAACGCATAAATGTATAAAGAACGTTGACAAGTACATAGTTTAATTACCCAAAGATCGTGTTTTTAGATAAAATTAACGGCATTTACTATGTTCTGCGCGTGGGAGAGCGTTTTTCAAAAGAGTTTTATCCACACTTTATTACGCAAGCATTATACTTAGAGAAGCATTCATTGGAGTGTAAAAGCTGCTTAAATGTATGGAAATATTTTGAAAGGTTTTATTTTGCAATTAATAAAAGCGGCGTGATTAAAATGTATAAAATACTCTATAAAGAATTGACGTTTTAGTGGAAAAATACATTTAAATTTTTTAAAAACATTTTTAAAAAAAATTTACAGGCAAATTTTTACGCAAAGCTGCGTGTATAATATTTTAGTTTTTACATGGAAAAAGAATTTTTATTTAATAATAAATGTACGCTTGTATGTCGACGAAAGCGTATTAAATCGTATTTCTAAGTAGTGAAGAAAATGTTTATTGACTACATTCTATAATAATCAAATGCTAAAATAAAGCGTAAAGTGAATGTGGTAAACAACCCTGAGCGACGATAAAGTTCGCGAAAGCGATAAAATAGCACAACCCATTTAATTCTAATGTAACCAACGGGTAATAGTAAAAGTAATAAATCTTCAAACGTTGATCATGTACGTATAACACACCTTCCAGAGCAAAATGGAATGACACAACTAGAGAATAAACCAATTAAAAGGTTCAGGATTGACCGCGAAAATACTCGAAGTCGTGATGTCAGAAGAAGTTTACCATTAAAAACTAATGAATGTTGAAGGAAATGACGGTCCTGATTGAAATCTTACCATGCGAATCGGATAAAACGTTACGTATTTTAAAGTGCTATTTAACATGTACTGCATTTAATACTGAATTTACTCAAATATGGTTTTAAAAACTGTGTTATTGAAATATCGACAGAAAAGTGTTTTGGATATAGTGAGCAAATTAATTAAAGTACTTACAATGGTTTCAAAATGGAGAATAGATAATTAAAAATAATTAGACCACCACAAGATAAAGTTTCTTAATTGGAATAAAAGCACATATGATTGGAATGGTTTGTTTTACGGAATTTTTAAAACGATTTGAGCAATTTTGCAGCATTGATAAAATAAAATTGTAAAATAAAAATTCCTAAAAGGACTATATTTATGGAGAACCTAGTAAAGATTTTTTATGTGAAAGTCCTTAAGTAAGAGTAGTATGTAAAAGTCGATAACTTGTTTATAAAGACTTAGCACCCTACGATACAGGTTTTTGCCAGTGCAATATAAGGAAATAATTAAACCTAGCTAATATCAGATATGTTTTTATATTTCACCTCGTTATTTAGTCATAACACCCAGGGTACGAGATATGTAAACATATGCATAACAACCGGAGCGTAATAGAGGGCGTAATGGTTTCATAACGCCCACTCATTATGCCCTAAGAAACAAATAAATTTTTAGCTATTTATGCTCCAAGTGTGTTATTAAGCTTTCTCATAGCTCTGTTTAGATTTAATAGATAGCATCCTTTCAGTTGCTTTTAGAGCTTGCTTTGCAATTATTGCTGGCAACTCTTGATCAGCCATTTTGCAATATTAATATGAAATAAATGTGACAAATGTCCAAAACATAGGAACGTCAAACTGTTTATTGTCATCATGGAAAACAAGATGTAGGTGTGTATTAATAGTTATATAGTAAAATCCGAGGTAAATTCTAAAATAGAAAACTTACCTATCACACATTTTTTATTTTATATGAGGTAAAATACAAAATCTTGTATGCACCACTTGGGTTACTAGATGATAACACCTATCGGGCTACTCAATCTACCCCTCGGGCCATAGGCTCTCGGGCTGGATGAGTCACCCTCTGGGCGTTATCATCTTAATAATACACTTGGTGCATAAATAGCTAGAATACGGCTTATTAAGAGGAGGATATTAAATTATACGACATATTTTTATAAATTTTGTACAAGAAGGATTTACTTAGGGTGTTGTTTGTGAATGATAATTATGAGATTAAGATTTGTCAGTAATTATTCTAATTCTAAAGAAAAACAAAAATATTGGAAAGTGGCGATTTATTTTTCAAAATAGTCTCCTTTTAGCTCGATACACTTGACCCAGCGATGCTCCAACTTCTTTAACCCGTCTGAAAAATGCGTTTTCTCGAGGTCTGCAAAGTAGGCCTCCGTGGCGGCGATGACCTTCTCATTCGACTAAAATTTCTGCCCGGCGAGTGACTGTTTCGTCGACGGTCACAAAACGATGCAGAAACTTCTTCGGATTGCGCTTAAACAGCGTCAAACATTGCTCTGAAGTGGTTTCAAGATTGCACTTGTTGTTCGGAGTGAGCAAACGCGGCACCCATTGCGCCGATAGCTTTCTCATGCCCAAAATTTCATGCAGGATATGACTCACGCTGGTCTTTTGAGATGTCTATTCTATCAGCTATCTCGCGTACTTTTAATCGGCGATCTGCCAATACGAGAACGTGGATTTTTGTCATGTTATCCTCCGTGGTGGTTTGTTTGTTTAGTTATTGTTGTACACTATTCCTGGGCTAAAGGCCTAGCCTCAATTTCCGATGTAGTACGTTGATAATCTTGAGTTTCTTTCCCTTATAGCTGAGTTGATTTTGGGCTGTAAACAGAAAAGTTGGTGTGCCGTGTAGTGTAGTGGAGGTGGGGATATTGGTGTGGATGAAATACTATTATTCGACGGGGGTTACGTAATAAGGATTTTATTTAGGAAATGGTCAAATTGGAGGGAATAGTTAGTTGCGAGGAAAATGTTGCTAGGTAGTAGGGTAAAAGTATCAAGTTGGATCGCGTGTTTTATGTGGGTTAGGTAAGGAATGGGGTTGGGGCATAAGTATATTAAGTGGTGGGGGTTTCAGTAAAGTTTTTGTTTGAGCAGGAACAGTAAGGAGAGGGGATTAGTTGAAAGAGGTCTAATTTTTGTCGGAATTTGCCGTGTCCGATCAGGAATTGAATAGTGGATCCGCTGAAGTAAGGGATATGTTCGGAGATGTTCGTTATATCTGTGACTTCGTTGTCCTATTGGTCTTGCCAGTTGTGCATTAGAGATTCAGTAATTAGGCTATTTATGTTTGTTATTGTTATTGTTTCGCATTCTGTGGGTTGCAGGGTGCGGTCATGTAATTGTATTGGTCTTCTTTTCTTTAGGTTTCGAAGTTGAACTGAGTGGCGCAGGATGTTTATGGGTGGTTGTTTTAGAATTATGCATAGTGCTGTGATGGGGTTGTTCTAAAGGCTCTTGTGGAAAATAGTAAAAAAGGTCTTATGATTGAATTAAGGTTTTTGCGGGAATGAGGTGTCGTAAGGGGGTACTAGGAGTCTATTGCATAATTTAGGATGGGAATTATTATTTGCTGTAAGATTAGTTTACGGGTGGGGCGAGTCAGTTTAATGAATTTTGGTAGGGAATGATGTATTTTATTAAGGATTGATTTGGTTTTGGATCGGAGATACGATAGATGAGCGTGCATTTTAAGTCTTGTTTTGATTTGGATTCCAAGGTACGTAGTTGATTTGAATAGAATTAAAGGTGTGTTAAATATGTGGATAGTGCGGGCGCGCAGGAGATGTCCTTTAAGTAATAGGATTTTGGAGTTAGCTAGTGGTAGGGGTTGTTTGTTTAGTAAGGACCAGGATTCGATTTTTTTGATTAGGAGGTGGGCAGTGTTCTCTAAAGATCTGCGAAGTAGGTTAGGTCATCAGCATAGGCGAAGGTAGAAATATTAGGGATGTCAAGGTCTAAGAAGGGGTTTATAAAAAGGTTCCATAGTACGGGTGAGAGGACCGATCCTATCCTTGCGGACAGCCCTGGGATAGGGGTTTGGTGATGGAAAAGTAGTTGGAGTTTAGGTTTGCAGAATGTGAATGTAAGTAGGAATTTAGGATTTTGTATATAATTCGAGGAAAGTTATCTTTTTTAATTTGTGAGAGGATATTAGGCCACAATAGGATCAAAGGCGGATTGAAAGTCAAGGAAAATTGCTATTACATATTTGGTGGGAGATATCTGGACGGTGGTGATTAGGGATCGGATGGTGTCCTTGGCACTATGTCCGGGACGGAATATATTTTGGTTTTTAGAAAGGAGGGAGTGTTTATCTATATGGGAGTTGATCTTCTGGAAAAGGATATGCTCTAGGATTTTACCAATTGTGGGGAGAAGAGCTATGGGGCGGTAGGATTTTGGCTCTTCAAAAGGTTTGCTAGGTTTTAATACGAGGATAATAGAGGCTTTTTTGAGGATATTCGGAAAAGTACCGGATTTAAGGCATTTACGGATAAGTTGGATCATGGATACTTTAATGATATGCCAGGATTTGTGTATGATAAAGTTGGAGATTTGATCTGGGCTGAAGGCTTTGGTAGCGTCAAAGTATTTTACTATTGAGTCTAATGAGTCAATGTATAAGTCATAATCTGGGCTATTGTTTGGTGGTGTATTTGCTTATTGTATTGTTGCTTGTTGTTGTTCAGTAGGTGCATAAGGGATGATGGAGGAATTACTGCATCCAGGAGTGTAGTTAAGTTATCAAAAAATGAGGGATCAGTTTGGTTCGATGGCGTGGAACGTATATGGTTAGGAGGTGGTTTTATTAGTTTACGGCATGTCTTCCAGGAGTTATTGGTGTGTTCGTTGATTATAGTCATGTAGTGTTGTTTTTTGGTATTTGTTATCAGTGCTTTGTACTAGATCCTTGCTGTTTTGTACTCGTGTGTAAGTACGTCAAAGTTGTTGTGCTGTCTGCGTTTGGCGTTCTGAAGTTCGTGTCGTACTTTGTCCAGTATTCGTCTTTTAAAGTCAAGTTCTAAGTTCCACCATGTGTTTGTTGTCTGTGTGTAGTATTTCTGTGGGATGGTGTCTTTAGCTGCGTTATGTATGTTCGTGATATTAGTGGTGGCGAGGGAGTTGAGGTCGGTATTTTTGTATGTGCTTGAAGGGAAGATCGGGGAATTTTTATTGAGGTTGGTTAGAAATAGCTGTCAGTTGGCTTTACGGGTATTGTAGGATGAGGTTTTAAAAAGGTTCGTGGTGGAAGATTTGGTAGTATTTTGAAAGTTATAGGATTGTGATCACTGGTTTGAATTACGTGAGATATTTTCCAAGTTGAGATGACATTGGCTGCGGATGGGATGGCAAGTGTTATGTCAATATTGAATTGGTGATTAGAGGTTTCCCATGTTGAGATTTGGGAGGGGGTGTTTACGATTTGTAAGTTATGTTGGAGGATAAGGTCTTCAAGAAGGGAGCCTCGTTCATTAGTGGTATTGTTGCGCTTTAGGATTGATCGTGCGTTGGCGTCTGTGCATATAATTGTGGGTCCGTGTCCTATAACGTTAAGTGCATTATCTGGTTGCTATAAGTGAGTGTTAATATCTTGTCTGTATTGAAAGTAGGAGAAGATTAGGTATAGGGTACCGGATTTCCAATAAAGTTTTATTGTTGTAGTTTGGTATGTGGAGAGGCATGGAATGTAGGAGGCATCTATTGTAGGGTCTGTGATGATAATGGTGGAGGTGAGGTTAACGCCAGTTGGGGTAAGATGGTTGTATAATCTAGCGTATGGTGGAAGTGATGGGATTTTGTTATTGGCCGAATCTATGGCAATTATAACACCTGAGTTGTCTGTCTTTGGTCTACTTACTGCAACTAAAATTTCTTGTATATATGTCTTCAGGTATGAGGTTCTGTAGGGAGTTTTGCGTGTAGATGTAGTTTATTGCGTCCGTGTTTGAAGTTTCCTTGTCCAAGTCAAAGATGATTAGCTGGGGTTGTTTGGGAGCTGAGACATAAACAGAGCAGGATTTCTGATTTAAGGCTGTGATTAATTTTATATCGGAGGGCTTATCGGTAAGAATGGTGACTGCGGATTTAGTGTGTTGGATATTTCTGATATTGAGATTGGGAAGGGACAGCTGTAGGTTGTGATAGGTTTTAATGTGATTAGTTTGGAAGATGGTCCTGTTGGGGGTGCATGTTCGGAAGTTGGTTGGTTTATGGTTGCTGTCGCGTATGTAATTGGTGTATTGATTGATGTGGATGGTTGTGTGTCTGTGCAGGAGGGTTGTATAAATATTTATATATATATATATATATATATATATATATATATAAATGTTATGTTTACGGCATTATTTGTAAGGCAAAGTTGTTATGGAGATATTGGACTCTATTTTAGTATACAGGATTTGTGTTGAAAAAAAGCTGTTTTTCATAGCTGTTATATTTAGGATATTGTTTGTAAGAGAAAGCTGGTAAAGGATTAGGTGTAAATAAGGTGCAAGCAGAAACTCTAAAAGCTGCTGAACAAGCAGTAAGAGACAGATGGAAAAACGGGCTGAAGAAATAATAGGCGAAGATCAATTTGAGTTCAGACGAAATACTGAAACACGGGAGACTATTTTAGCACTGAGGGCAATAATGTAGAAGACAATAGAAAAAGAAGGAAATTTGTATATAGGGTCTGGAAAAAGCATTCGAATTTGTACAATGGAAAAGAATGTTCAAAATATTGAAAAAGATTGGAACGAGTTTTAGAGATAGACGGATAAGTATATAACTTATACGAGTAAACAGAGGTAATATAATTGGAACAGAAACGCAGAGAAGTCTATGTTTGGAGAGGGGTGAGACAGGGGTGTGCCCTACACCCGTTGATTTTTAACTTGTACACTGAAGAGGCATTGAATACCGTCAAATATAGGAAGACATTTGGAAGTATTATGCAAGGATCAAAAATTGATATACTTAGATTTTCAGATGATACAGTGGTATTAGCATCTAGCACGGGAGAGTTAGAAGCAGTTCTTAATGAAATAAAAACGGTTCTAACAGAGAGATACGGTATAAAAATTAACAAAAATTAAACTGAAATACTAGTATGTAAAGCAAGAAAATAAATCAAAACTAAAATACAAATAGGAAACGAGAACTTACAAAAGATTAAGGATTTCTGCTACCTAAAAAGCTAACTAATGTAAAATCAGAAAAGTGCAAAGGATATAAAACAAAGATTTGCACAAGGTCATGTTACATTTATCAAGAAACAAGGAAAAAGCTTGCTGACAGCATATGTGTGAAGCACAGAATAGTATGGCTGTGAAACTTGGACAGTAGAAAAAGCGGACAAGAAAAAGATAGAAACTTTTGATGTGGTGCTATAGACGTTTGATGAGATATAGACAGACAAAGTTAAGAACAAAGATGTTCTGGAAATGGTAGGTAAAGAAAAAAATATGTGGAAAGCAGTAAAAAATAGGAGAGATAGGATGATAGGTCAATAATTGAGGCATGAGAGAATAGTGCAGAATATATTAGAAGCAGAGATAGGAAGAAAGAGAGGTAGGGGTAGACTAGGTTAGATTATGTCAGGCAGATAGTTAAGCCAAGCTGTCACTTATAGAAAAACCTAGACTGGAATTGGCGGAAAGACCCAAATTTAGGCCAATTTGCCTACTGAACACTATGGGAAAGGTAATGGAAAACCTAATTAACTGTCGATTACAAGAGAAAATAAATAACCGGGGGGGATTTAACAAGAATCAATTTGGTTTTGTCAAAGAAAAAACAGTAGTTCAGGCCATTGACCTAGTATTAAGAAAAGTTAATGAGAATGACACAATCGGTAAAGATGGTGCGGGCTGATCCTCATCGACGTCCGCAACGCTTTTAACACTGCGTCTTGGAAACTAATTGTGAAAAAATTGGAACAGAAGGGGGTGTCGCATTACTTGACCGAAATAATCAAATCATATCTTAGCCGGCGGTCGCTCATCATATCACGGAATAATAGTCGGGGGAGGTGTTCCACAGGGTTCCACACTGGGACCTACTTTGTGGAACATCCTATACGGTGATGTAATGAATATTGAAGTCCCTCAAGGAGTGGAAATAATCTGTTATGTAGATGATTTAGCACTCATGCTACCAGCTAAGGACCAAAAACAACTTCAGACACTGGTGGAAACTTCCATGAAATCCGTGATGCGTTGGCTAATGGAAAATCAGTTAAAAATGGCCCCGGAAAAGACCAAAGCGGTTATTTTCAATTTAAGTAGGAAAACTAAGGACACTAATCTGGTAGTGGAGGAGGTGAGAAGAGGGATAGTGGAGGAAATAGTTATACGACCAAGCAAAACGGCATGCTATTTGGAAATAAATATAGATTATGGACGTACATTTGCTAGCCACGTCTACATGGTAGTTAATAAAGCTAAAAGAATCATGAAAGCTCTTACAGCTATATTGCCTAACATTGGGAGCCCAAAGCATGAAAAAAGGAAAGTTCTATGTATGGCTATGCAGTCTATACTTCTATATGGATGCTCAATATGGGAGGGCGCTTTAAGAATAAACAGGTGTAGAAACGAATTGCTGAATTGCCAGAGGATAATGATAAGGAGAGTAAGCTGTGCCTATCGTACAGTGTCCAATGAGGCTTTATCGGTGATTGCTGCCATTATCCCAATCGACATAATGATCTGGGAAAGGTCACTAGTATATAGAATAATTGTAGAAAATCCGGGAATAGACAAGAAACAGGAAAAAAATCGCGGCGGGGGAAGCTGCCTTACGTAAATGGCAGGAAAAATTGGAAAACTCAAATAAAGGGAGATGAACAGCACGACTCACACCAGACATCGAACCATGGTATAAACGAAAACACGATGAAGTCAACTACCATATAACTCAAGTGCTAAGTGGTCACGGATGTTTTGGAACATATTTACACAAAATCAAAAAACAAGAGACTAGTAAATGTTGGTATTGTGACTGTGACCAGGATGATGCATCTCATACACTTTTTGAATGCCAAAGATGGATAGTTTATAGAACGAGATTAGAGATTAGTATAGGAGACAAAATAAGTTATCAAAATCTCATTCCTTTCATGCTTAAGAATAGAGGGACGTGGGATGCCGTTACGAAGTACATTGAAAGTATCATGATGAAAAAAGAGTTAGATGAAAGGACAAAAGAACAGGAAAATAGAGTATAGATTAGACAACAGCTAAATAAAGATATCCTGCAGTTTGCCCTGAAGTTAAGCTTAACGGCGGTTCCGGGGCAACTTGTCACAAATAGGAGGAGAGGGAAGGGTTTTAGTTGGCCAGCGTGGTTTTCTAGTGGGGACCCAGAGAGGAGTGTAGGTACTTCTCTCTGGTCTAACCCCTTTAGAACTCCTTGTGAATCCAACACTACCTGCAGCAAAGAACATCGTTGCAGGTGTCTTGCCCATGGTGAGGAGTCTGAAAGCCGAAAAGCGGAAGGGCAAGCCGCTATGGGTGCATCGGAAGATTTCCAACCCTCTATAATAAAAAAAAAGGCAGATAGTTAAAGACGTAGGCTGTCGGAATTTCAAGGAAATGTGTAGGCTGACTCAGAATAGAAATCAATGGAGGTGCGCGCTAAACCAGTTCAAAAACAGTAAACTTATGGATAAAAAAATTATTGTACTTAATTAAACATGATGATTATTATAAACAGCTACAGGTGTTGGCTTTGCAATATTTTCAACTAATGTTGATTGTGCGAAAGGATTTATTGGAAACTTCTTAATTCGGCATACGCATAAGTATTGGGAATCTTGGTAGCCGCAGGTTGCTTAACCCCCTTCACATACCACTAATATCGGTGAAATAGAGTACATACTTAGAAAACAATAGAAGGGGAACCGAAGTGCATCTAACAAGAAAGAACAGCTGCTATGTAAACGTAGAAACATGAAAAAATGTTTAAAGCATACGTGTGGAGCACAACACTGTACGGCTATGAGACACAGACAAAGGTAGAAGCCTTTTGGAATGCGCTGCTTCAGATGTATGATGATGATAGCATTGACACAAAGAGGTTCTAGAAATAGTAGGGAAAGAAAGGTATCTGTGGAAACAAAAGAAAAAGATAGGAAAAATAGAAGGAAAGGGCACGTTCTAAGGCATTTGGGGAATAGTGCGAGATATATTACAAACAGAGATAGGAAAAAGGAGAGGTGGAGGTACGTCTAGTTCAGGCTATTGCACGTAGTAACAAAAGATGTAGGCTGTGAGAACTTCAGGGAAACGTATAGGTTAACCCAGAATAGGACATAACAGAGGTACGCGTCTAATCAGTTTCAGGACTGAAGACCTAGTGATGATGATATGTTTATGCTAATTTAAAAATTCATTAACTAAAGAAATATTATCTTTAAAACTAAACGAAAAGTAAAGTTTGTGTCAAATGGTGTGGATTTTACAATTCGCACAATAACTGTATTGACTAAACAATGCTTGTTAAAAATAATAACATTAAAACATCCGATAGGTGTGGCATTGTCGAGGTAAATACACCCTTCTATTAGAACTTAACCTTATACTACTGTGTATTTTGTAAATTATTACGTACAAACGCATGGAAGGACAGTGCCTATTTATAGTCGTATAGTTGACTCTATCATATCCATTATAACATACTGGAGGTCTATCATTATTTTCATAAACACCATGCAAGTAATTTAAATTTGGAGTACATCGTTGCTGCTTTTCCGATTGCTAAATTTCACATAGAACCCTTTAACAAAGTTTGTTATCAAATTCTATTTAAAACTAAATTTCAATAACTGTAGCTTTGAATTACGGTTGAAGTAAGCTTAAGGGGTAGGAACATTTTTAGAAGTAATAGTAACAGCCCTAGATATTTTTTACTCCTTGTTTATAGAATCCCACACATTTAAATTTGAAAATATAAAATGGAATATTTTAAAAAGTTCTAAAGAAAATTAAAGGTGCTAGTTTCAATCTAAATACATTTGGAAAAATCGCCAAATTCAATTAGACTTAAAGTAATTTTCTATCTACCAAAAAAGGTACAGACTTACCAAAGTGAACAGTCGAAGATATAATTAACAAAACCAAGATTTTTACACTTCCATACATTTTTCTTTGTCCCAAACGGTTTTCGCTAAGAAAGATATAACTACGTTATCAGTCTATCTACTGAATGTTGTATGGCAACGTCTTATTATTGATGCGTAGAAACACTAAGCAAATGAACTATGCAAGCCACAGAAGAGAATGAATTCGTGTCGTAGGTTGCTACGACGCCGAGCTTTCTGGCGCCAACGACCATTACAGCTGGAAAATAAGGGTGGGACGACGAAAAATGCTTTTCACTTTAACTTGTCATAAGCAATTTCTTTAGATAGGCTACAATGCTTAGAGTGAAACATAAGAAGTACAATGTTTAGACGTAGCTTCTGCTGTATGCTGAAATTAATACAGAAGTCTGTAAAGCACAATAAAGGGCTGTTGAAAATCTGTCGTGCGTTTAGCAATAGGAATTCTCTACGGTGTGAGGTTGTTCTCGAAATAAAAACATTAGGCCAGTTTGGTCCCATTGATATCATCATTTCTCTACAAATTTCAACTGTAACGCAATAAGAGATTGTGTTACAAGTTAGAGAAAGATAAAGCCAGAGTATTTTCCAGATATCACCCTACATTTCATGTTACCCTACAATGTATGGAACTGAAACTGATATTTCTTTTGAAATACACCCTAAATGGGGTGTCATAACTGTTGAGTGAATCACAATACAAATCGGGAACATAGAAATACTTTTTTGTGGCAACGTTACACATGCAACCAGTGGCGGCTTATTGGGTGGCGTAGACGAAACGGAGCTTCATCGTGATTTAAAAGCATGAAATGATAGGAACTTTCTAACAAATTGTTTTGTTTTCTCAAAATTAGCTAAACAATCACGTCTGCCTGTCGCCAAGAGTAGGCTTGGTAAGTTGCGCTGTGTGTTTTTCAACGTTCTGTAATAAATTTGCGTTACTTTAGATAAATATCAAATAGGAAAGGAAAACATTAGTTTTAACGGGCAAGATTTACTCTGTATGTTGTGATTTTACGAATAGTAGTGTTAATTATGCACGACAGTTTAAATATTTTAGTTTTATAAAGAGAATTCATGCAATACATTTAAACCACGAAATCAGATAGTTATTTTTGTACAATACATAGTAGAACGTAATTCAGTAGGCCAATAACTTATGTCAAAACCGCAAAAGGAAAACAGATACGCGTTACGAATACGAATACAAAGGTTCAAGTATGGATAATTACCGTAGTTACTTTGGACAAACATACAATTTGCAAAAGTGAATTTTTATGCTACTCTATGAAAACTTTGAGAATAATTAATGAGTAGATAACAGCGGGATTTTCAATATCAGCGTTTCATACAATAATTACCCAATTGATAAAAGAAGTTTATACATTTTCAATAGAAATAAGTAAAATAAAAAGTTGCCTGGAAACAGTGCAGCTACAACACATAGTAATCCCAGACACGATAAAAATAATATTATTTCACAGTAGTTTAATCACATAGGTACAACCCACGACAGTAGAATTAACAGATATGATGTTACGAATGATCTAATCAGACATAATCACTAAAAATACAATGTTAAATATTACAAATACTCACTTGCAGGAAGCTGAATACATAAGATAACATTATTCACGTATCAAACCATAGAGGGTAACGCATTTTTCGCGTTACGGGCGAATAAAGCGCTTAATTATTTAATTTTGAATTGCCCAAAAGGGGCGGGAATTCTGTAATAGACGAGCAATCTCGAGAGGGATGTTCATTACTTTAACATCTTGGTGAAATGGATTTCTTTACAAAATGTCACCTACATGTTTGAACAAATAAACCAACAAACCTTAACTCCCCTGCCACGTAAATCTATTTTATACAAAGCTTATTTCATCATACCTATAAAAAGGTATGCATATGACAATTCTAAATTTACTTACAATAATTTTCACGTCCATGACCTAAGTATTTTCCTATAAACAAACACATACAAAAATAATGGTAAAATTTCATTATCGGTTCATTCTTAATGAATCGTAACCTTTATACCTAAATGTCACAATGAGTAGCAATTAAACTTGCAACGTTTAGGTCTTATAACTTTAAGTATTTAACGCTACGCTGTACTTCATTGATTTATAAAACAATCATCATACCTAAATTCCACTAAACACAACCCCTAATTCTAAGAAAGTATGACTTACAGTAAAAACCTTCAAGTGACTGAAGAAAGTCCATTTGAGCCAAGAGTAAATTTAGCTGAACATCGAGCTTATTTCCAAATTGCTTTAGCTGGAATTCAAACTGTCCTAATATATATTAGTGTTGTAGGTTTTCAAAATCCGAGGCCCAACAGGTTAATGCCCGTTTATTATTCCATAATCAAAGGTGTGTACGTGACTAAAAACTTTTTACTATTCGCCCTTACATGTGTTTCGATCTATGGCTTGTAAGTAGTTAACTCCGTAATTTTTCCTCTGAATGTAACGGTGATCGTTCATTTTCATCTCTTTCTTGCGATCAGGGGGAATTATAGTCTGCTTATAGAGTGTATGAAATGCAACACGTGTTTCTGGCGTAAACATATAGGATCCAATAGCGTAAGACCCACATGTCCATGACTTACTTTTTTTTAATCAACCTGAATAAATACATTGTAATCCTTTTAACATTGAATGGGAAAATATAACTATCTGTAATTTAATATTGGTGAATCTTAGCAACAAAGCGTTTATATGTTCTATTACATTGAAGGAACATTAAGGTGTGTCTGGGGTTTCTTGGTATTGCAACTATTTAACATTGAATTTAATTAATATAACTAAAATTTGTAAAAGCTTTTTTATATGTGGAATAAGTATGGTATGAAGCATTCGTATTAGTTGGTTCACGGCTATTTACTTCATAATGCTAAAGCTTTATTTAAATAGCATGCTTTCGCTGTGAAAAATGACTAAAATAAATATTAGGTTTACCCTTTTGGGGTTTAAAATAATTTGCGACCCTAAGTTTTACTTCATTATGTATTTAGCAGGAATTACTTCTAATGAATGACAAAAACGATTTTTTAATTTTATGTGAGAAATGTCTAATATTAAAAACTGTTTTCCTTTTTTGGGGATTTTAGATAAGTTACTAACTTGAATGACATTCAAATATTTATAAAACGAGAATTTTGTGACTTTAAAGGTTTATAATTTTAATAAAACTAAATATTTATTGCAATACTCTGCTAACTGCTCACTATTTTACATGAAATCAGAATTATACAGAGTGTTTTAATATTAATTTGCCCGTTTTGTATCAATTTTTCCCTTTTTGCATTTGGTTTTATTTCCTGTAACGCCAAAACGTTACGTTCAAATAAAGAGAGTAACGCAATAACACACCTCTCGAAGTCATAGAAAGCGATGAAGGACGGAAGCTAGACAGTGGACGGAAAAAATTAATTAATTACTCGCGAACTACAGACAAGAAAATATGTAAGGGTATTTAAAAAAGTTATTTCAAGCTATCAGATCAACCAACGTCAATGAAATAAACGTGGTGATATTCACGGATTATTCAACAACTACCCGATAGCAACGATAAAAATTTGGACAGACCGGTTTTAATCCAGCATAGGAAGAAATAAATTATTCGTCGAAAAGTGAACTCAATCCTGGCTTGGGGAAATTTTTATTCATACGAAGACTCAGCTGTAAGTTGTATTTGTTGGTCACAAGAGGTCATTAAAACCCAAATTCTACAAATAAATCCCACCATGATATAAAAGAATCCGAAAAAATAAAACTTGCATTAAAAGGAAATATTTTTTAAAAGAATGCAAACAATTTGCATTATAAAGTCATTAAAAACCTTAAATTAATCATATTAATTACCCTGTGTATTACATAAATTCAATTTAAATAAAACATGTTCTTGAAAGTTTGAGAGTAATTGAGAAGAAATACGTCAACTTCATTGAACTTTTTTAGCGACCTTCTCAACGTGCGACGTGTCACAGCAATATATATATATATATATATATATATATATATATATATATTGACGTGGAATCATAGGCCAAATAGGAATAGACAATAAAATGCTATCAACTGTGTATATAGGAAACAGGAGCAAATTATTTACGCGCCAAATTAATCAGTTTATACAGTGAAAACGGAAGATTATTAAAATATTTTTCTATTTGTATATTGGAATGTTAAAATTGCATAAGGGAAGAAGTTTTTGAGCACATAAAAGCTAAAGGATACGCATAAGTAATTATAATAATTTTAAATCAAACGCGAGTTATGTATCCCCCAATTACCTATATATATTGATATATTGAATCTAATAAGAATTATTAGAAATTATTAAGTAAAAGTATAAGTTCAATGCAACATTGTAACACAAGGATAACCCAGAGAGGTTATCGACAGTTCATGTGAACGGACATGCAACTTTGCATCCGTGAGGGCAGTGATACTGCAGGTGGCAGGTCACAGGCGGTCAACAGACCGCAATTACTTAGAATTAAGTTGTTACATTGTAATAAAGTGTACAATTAAAGAGAAACGCAGACATGAGATCTGCAAGTTCTCACAGCCGTGTGAGGGGCAGGTTATTATAAAAGGCCCGGAAGCTCAATGCCCGGCAGTCAGTCTTCGAACTCCATACTTCGTTGTTCAAGCTACTCACTAGTACAATAATTATTTTTAGTATTATGTACAAGTTATCTAAATTTTAACTTAATAAAAATTTGTTAAAGTCAAAGTGTTTTTAAAAAACCAGCTCCAAAGGCCCGAACTTTAACTGGCGCAGTCGTAACGGATGTCAAAAGGGCACTGAAAATCCAAAAATCGGAAGATTGGTGACCAAGAATTTTTATTCGAAATTTTGGCAGAACCCAAACCAAGTTGGAGGAAGAACAAGCATCGTCTAAATCCAGCAACAAACCAAGTTGGACAAGGAACAAGAATCGTCTAAGGCCAACAAACAAACCAAGGTGGACAAGATACAGAATCGATCGAACCCACCAAAGAAACAGATGAAATTAATGTAAGTTCATTTCCATAATTTTCTTTCAAACCAAAAACTATAATTGATATATGCTAGTATTATAACTATTGATTACTATTGTTTTATGTATCTTATTATTATGAATATTTTTTTTTGAAAATAGTTCAAAGTGAATTATTTTCAAAACGAGACTGTATAACATTTTATGAGACGAATGTTAAAGAGATAAAATTTTTCTTTAAAAAGCAAATGAAACTTGAAGTTTAAAAGAAATTTTCTTTTAAAGTAAATAAGAATTGAATTTAAAAGAGATCCTTACCATAATTAATAGAACGAACTCAAAATAATCCAAAAATAACGGGCGCACATTCACTAAACACCAAAATAAGAAACATCAACCACCGCGATTCAACGCACGCTATAAACCGGTAAACTAACGCAAACTTAATTTCAAAACTAATCCTTTAAGCAGTACAGAACGATAATAAAACCATTGACCTTATAAAATTACAGCAAAACACTCTGCTACAGTAACCTAAAACCACCTAAGATAAATACGCGAAGAAAACATCCTTTATTATACAATTAAAACTCAGAGAAAATCGCTTTCAGAATCCTTGCACAGTACTAAAACAATAGCTTTCAGGAACTTTCAGTACTAAAGCAATTCGCATCATAAGTATTAATCTATCACGGAATTATAGAAGCGCATGAAAATTACACCACAACACTCTATAAATAATTTGCAGTACAAAAACGGCATAAAACGCTCATAATTACAGTACGGGAGATTCAATTACAAGTTGTGAACACCGAGGTATTTAAAAATAAAACTAGACGTAACACTTTATACAAAGTACGGAAAGTAATTCCTATAATTTCTATTAACACCTGTAAGTGCAATTAACTCAACGTACGTGACAAAGTAACAAAGATTACATCCTTTAGTATTCAATTTCAACAGTAAAGCACAAAAGTAAGTAACCTCAGGTCATAACTACGCAACTCAGTAAAACCCACGGAAGAGTATTAATTACGAGTTAACCGAACTGAACTAAAACAACGCTAAACGAGAATAAATCCATCCATTTAAGATTCCTTAAAAACAGGAACTCAAGACGAACTAAAAGCTGCATAAAACAATTAATCCAAGACTACGGTAAATAAATTCAACATTATTGAGTACAGATCTCACAAGTACATCACCGCATTGTGTAATTAAATATAAATAAACAACAACTACGATTTTAAAAATAACTCGACGCAATATAAACTTAAAATTAATAAATCTAATACTACAAGTACGAAATTAATCTCAAATTCTTACCAAATTTTTATCCACCCAATCCAAACTGAAAATTAACAAATTCAAATCAAAAATTACGCCGAAAATAACAAAATAAACATCAACCTTTACCAAATTTTTATGTACCTAATCTAATTGAAAAATTAACAAACCAAAACCAAAGTTAACGTCACAAAAGCAAAACCAACCCCAATTTTACAAAATTCAAAATTATTTCATCCAAAAGAAAACTAATACATCCAAAGCATAATTAACGTTACAAATAGAAAATCAACCCCAATTTTTACAAAATTGAAATTTCACAACCCAAACGGAAAATTAATAAATCCGAAGCAAAAGTAACCATACAAATAACGAAATAAAGCTTAATTCAAAAAAAAAAAAAAAATTTTTTTTTTAAATTTTCCAAAAATCGAAAACAACCCTTAACCAACATGAGTAACACAGACTTACGTCTCTATTTAGAGACAATACAGACGTTTGATGGCACGCAGTCCCATCTCTCGAATTTCATTGGAGCATGTGAAATGTTTCTAAAAACCTTTTACAAACCCGGAGATGACGCAAGAAATTCATTGCTTATACGCTTAGTAATAAGTAAACTAGCCGGAAGGGCACTAACCTTAATCGCCAGTAGGGACGACTTATCGGAATGGGACCAGTTTAAACAGCTACTAATTGCATATTTCGGGGACCAACGTAATATAAAATGCCTGGTACGAGACCTAATAAACCTTAGAATGGAACACAATCAATCCCCTACCAATTCGGAATGAAATGCCAAGACGTGAGAAGTTTAATTTTAACAAAATTAAAAATCGAAGAACCCGATCAAAACGTTAGACATTTAAAAACAAAAATGTATGACGAAATGGCACTAGACACATATATAAACGCTTTACCAGAACGACTATCGGATAAAATCAGATTCCAACGACCCCAAAATTTAGAGGAAGCTATGAGCCTAGTAATAGAAGAAGAAAATGTAATGTATTACCGCAACAGACTATACAACACCAACGCGAATAAAAGTTATTCACCAACAAAAACTATACAAGCTACAAGACAAACAATCCCTCAACAAAAATTCACACCCTTTAACCCACAAACAAATCAACCGCGAAGTAATAACCCAAGTTTTAACAATACAAATTTTAATAATCAATATAAACATTTTTCAAAACCAACGTTTAATCCAACTTTTACGAAACCAGCATTCCAACCAAGATTTAATCAAAACCTAAACCAACAAAGACCAGCATTCAACGCAAACCCTAATAGAAATACACCAATGACTAATACTCATAACAACCCTAACAATTATTACAAACCAACACCAATGGACACCTCATCTGGTAACACCAGACAAAACACAAAAATAACACATATCCGACCAAACCCTCATCAGAAACGTAATTTTACATCGGAAGAATTATTTCATCAAGAAATAGAAAAATTTGACACTGGCCAGAATAATGACATTGAGACACCTACGAACAATGAAACAAACCATGCAGAAACTTACGAACGTGACGAACAATACGAAACTTACGAGGAGTATGATGAAGAAAACTCGAACTCAAATTTTCAAATGGACCCATTCATAGACAACCAAACTTAATAAACTTAAATAATATAAATCACTTAGTATTACCATACATAGAAATACCCCACGCCAAATTCAAACTATTAATCGACACTGGATCATCGAATACATTAATTAGTCCCAGAACCGTACAAAAACATTATTTAGATTATGTAGAAAGAGAACCATTCAAAATCAAAACAGCTCATCAAACGACACTACACCAATTCGTAGCAAATATACCCTTACCGAGAACATTTAATGTTAAAATGAAACATAAATTTTGTGTATTCGAATTTAACGACAAATATGACGGATTAATCGGAATGGACCTTCTAAGAAAATTAGGAGCCAACATTGACATTAAAATCGCTTATTAAGGACAAAACGGAAAAATCCCAATTAAATTTCAAAACACACAAATTGAACAAAAATACACTATAGAACCCCGAACGGAAAGAAAATAAAAATCCTAGTAAAATCTAACAAAAATTTAGGAATAATAAATCATATGACATTTCAACAAGGAGTAGAAACCCCAACTGCCTTAGTTCAAATAAAAGATAACTATGCAACCACAACAATATTAAATTCAAACGACTATCCCGTAGAATTATCATTGACAGACCCAATTAACGTAGAAGAACTAAATTTTAACGAAATGGAAATAGACGAAAATTTAGAAAATAATTACAACCCAATAGAACATGACGAAATGTTAAGAGAAAATTTAACTAACATCCGCTTTAACACCGATATCAATCAAGAAGAAGAAAGAGCAATTAAGAACTTATGTTTCGAATACCGCGACATATTCCATTGCGAAGGAATACCGTTAACATTCACCAACACAGTAAAACATAATATCGAGTTAACAGACAATAAACCAATCTTTACAAAAGCATATAGACTACCTCATGCAAGCCAAGAAGAAGCTGACAGACAAGTAGCAGATTTATTAGACCAAGACATAATCCAGCACTCCAATTCACCATGGAGCAGCCCGTGTTAATAGTACCTAAGAAATTAGACGCAACCGGAAAGAGAAAGTACAGAATGGTAATAGATTATAGAAAGTTAAATGAAAAACGGTAGATGACAAATATCCACTACCAAATATTACCGAAATTTTAGATAAATTAGGCAAATGCCAATATTTTACAACATTAGACCTAGCATCAGGATACCATCAGGTAGAGATGGAAGAAAAGACATATCAAAACAGCCTTCAGCACACCTAGAGGACATTACGAATACAAACGAATGCCATTTGGATTAAAGAACGCACCCGCTACTTTCCAGAGAGTCATGGACAATATACTACGAGGAATACACAATGAAAAATGCCTTGTATACCTTGACGACATCATAGTTTATTCCACCTCATTGGTAGAACACATAGAAAGATTGAAAGAAGTATTCGAAAGACTTAGACAAGCACATTTTAAAGTACAATTAGACAAAAGTGAATTTTTACAAAACAAGTATCATTTTAGGACATGTAATAACACCCCAAGGAGTAATGCCAAATCCAGACAAAACAAATGCAGTTCTAAATTATCCATTACCAAAACAAACAAAGAAATTAAAGGATTTCTAGGACTTAGTGGTTACTACCGCAAATTCATTAAAGGTTACGCTCAGATAACCAAACCCCTGACAAATTGTTTAAAAAGGAAACAAAATTGAACACACCCAGAATTTATTAAAGCTGTAGACAAAATTAAAACATATTAACAAATCACCCTGTATTAGAATACCCAGACTTTACAAAACCATTTATACTGACGACAGACGCATCGAATGTAGCATTAGGCGCAGTATTGAGCCAAGGAAAAGTAGGTAGCGATAAACCTATCAGCTACGCATCCAGAACCCTAAATGAAACCGAACAAAAATATAGCACTATAGAAAAAGAATTATTAGCCATAATTTGAGCAACAAAATATTTTAGACCTTACCTATACGGAAGAAAATTTTACATATACACCGACCATAGACCACTAGTATGGTTATGCAAACTGAAAGAACCAAATTCAAAATTACAAAGATGGAGAATCAGACTCGAAGAGTATGATTACGAAATTATATATAAAAAGGGAATTTATAACAATAACGCAGACGCTTTAAGCCGAGTCCAACTCAATGCATTAGAAACGGAATCCATTATAGGAAACGTAGACGAAGAAGAAATAAGGGAAGATCCAGACGAGAGCGACACAATACATTCGACACAAAACGAAGAACCAAAAAACGCGATTAAAATTTTAAATGAAGCAATCGATACGAAACCCAACCAACTTATAATAACCGAAGTTTTAAATAACCCCAATCCAGTAAAATATACAAAAGTAGATAACAAAAGATATATCAAATTCAAATAACTAAAGATGACAACGAGGAACAAATAATTAAAATTTTAAAAGAATACACCCCGAGAAAAACGATTTTATTTTTATTTCAACACCGAACATTTATACCAAAGATTTTCAGAATTATACATTAAACTATTCAACAACTCTGGACCTGAACTCATCAGATGTACTAGAAAACTAATAACACTAGACGACCCTGACGAAATAAACGATGTAATTAGAAATCAACACGAAGGAAAAACCAACCATCGTGGAATTAACGAAACAATAAAACAACTCATAAGACGTTATTATTTTAAAGACATGAAGGACTTGACCACAGATTTCATTAACCAATGCGAACTATGTGACAGAGCGAAATACGATAGGAAACCCCCAAAGATACCCTTAATGTTAACCAAAACACCCGACAAACCATTTCAAAAACTACACGCCGATACTCCAGTAGTAGAAGCGCAAAACTATCTAACAATTATAGACGCATTCACAAAAATAGGCCAAGCAATACCAATCACATCCAAAAATAGCATCGACGTGACCCAAGGATTTTTACAATATTTCACATTTTACGGAACACCCGAATCAATAACTTTAGACAATGGTAGCGAATTTAAAAATGAGACAATTCAAAACACTTTAGAACTACACAAAATAAAAATTCATTTCATAACGGAAAACCACCCTGAATCAAACGGACTAATTGAACGATTACACTTAACCCTGCTAGAACAAATTCGATTACTAAGAATAAATTATAAAAAGGAACATATAACCAATTTAATGTCATACGCACTAATCGCCTATAATAACACAATTCACTCATCAACAAATTTTACACCCTTAGAATTAACATTAGGACATTCAGATTCACGAAATCCCTATGACATACACTACAATAAAGAAGTATATCAACAATATGCGAAAGATCACAAACAAAAACTAAAAATAACCTATGACAAAGTAAAAGATAAATTAGAGAACGATAAAGAACGTATCACCACAACCCGAAATAAAAATACCGACTCAAATAAATTTTCAATAGGACAAACCGTATACGAGAAAAACTTTCAAAGCAAGCGACATAAAACAGCACCCAGAAATTTAGGACCATTTAAAATTAAGAAAATATCAGATAAAAACATAGCAGTAGTAGACAACGGTAAAATAACAAAATACATTCATTTGAAAAACCTAAGACACCCTGTAATTTCAGATGGACAGTCATCACCCTTACCGTCAACCTCCACCCAGGTAGAACGGACAACCAAGTAACAAATAATAAATAAAGAACAACCCCGGTATACTACCAATAAACTAGGCAGTATACAAAATTACAATATTTACTCAAATAATATCAACCCTTACTTTAATATAACAAATTTTAGCAACATTAAGAAAAACGAAATAATATTTTTAATAGTAGAAAGTAACAATTATCATTATTGTCATTTATTTGCTTTTCCAACAAAGGTTACTAGCACATACCAAGTAATCATACCCAAAACCAAATTCCTATCCCTAAATGAACTGAGATATGGTTATACAAACGAAAAATGTACTGAAGTAACACCAAACCAATATTTATGTCAATCGATGACGACAACCACCATTCAAGAAGACAGCCCTTGTGAAGTACAACTATTAAAATTCTCAAATCATTACGAAAACTGTGAAACCAAACAAGTGCAAATAACTAATATGAAAATTCAAAAGTTACAGATAACAAATGGATAGCCATTTTCCCAACAGAAGTAATAGCAACCATCCACTGCAACCAAGATGAAAATAACCAAGCATTAATCGGAAGCAAACTAATTACCCTCAAAGAAGACTGTTATGTGAAATTGAAAGATGAAGTTATCAGAGTTTATCAAGATCCCATAGCAACAAAGAAACTTGCAAACCTACCGGAACTACAGTTCAAGATACAACAAGAAGACGAAGAAATAAACAAGAAACCTATGAAGCTAGAGCATCTAGACTTAGACGATCTCAACCACGCCGTGAAATTAGTGGAAAGTTATAAAGAACAATTAAGTGAAATCAAAACGCCAAAGTTACATTATAATAATATAAGTGTTTGGACAATTGTATTGATCATTTTAGTAATTTTGTAATCATGTATGTATTATACAAAATGTACCTTAGATATAAGAATGAAGGAAACAGTACTGGATTTAAGGAAACAAAGAGAAAAAAGGAAACAATAAGTATACCCTTAGAAACAATGAATTTTAAATAATGTATTTTATGTATTTAAAAATTAAGAAAAACCTTAATTTTTATTTACGGTGGAGGAGTTATGTATCCCCCAATTACCTATATATATTGATATATTGAATCTAATAAGAATTATTAGAAATTATTAAGTAAAAGTATAAGTTCAATGCAACATTGTAACACAAGGATAACCCAGAGAGGTTATCGACAGTTCATGTGAACGGACATGCAACTTTGCATCCGTGAGGGCAGTGATACTGCAGGTGGCAGGTCACAGGCGGTCAACAGACCGCAATTACTTAGAATTAAGTTGTTACATTGTAATAAAGTGTACAATTAAAGAGAAACGCAGACATGAGATCTGCAAGTTCTCACAGCCGTGTGAGGGGCAGGTTATTATAAAAGGCCCGGGAGCTCAATGCCCGGCAGTCAGTCTTCGAACTCCATACTTCGTTGTTCAAGCTACTCACTAGTACAATAATTATTTTTAGTATTATGTACAAGTTATCTAAATTTTAACTTAATAAAAATTTGTTAAAGTCAAAGTGTTTTTAAAAAACCAGCTCCAAAGGCCCGAACTTTAACTCGCGTGGAAGCAAAAAAGGGATCTTGCATGTATAGAAAATCAATAATTAAACGCAAATGTTTCCATTTACATAAAAACCAACGTTCGTTTATACAAATACTAAGAAAGGAAGAAACTAGGAATTGTTATTCTAAACTGACGGTTGTTTCGAAGAACACCTGTTCATTAAATGTCAGGTTCATAGAATCTTAAACGAACGTTAGCACAAAATTCTATAGAAGTTTGTTTGCAACGGTCATTGTATAAGCTGATACTATAACAAGTGCCTTGAAGACTGAGTGAAATAAACGATCGATAATGTAAGACGGACAGAGGAACGTATAAAATCACGTACGAAATACACGGGTAAAGGTGAAGGCCAACTACAATATCAATTTTCTGTAACTTAAGAGGGGTTCTAAAGGAGACAACAAATATGCGTGGAATGAAGATAGATAGCTGAGAGGTGGAGCGTTACGACGAGGGAAAATTATATCATTGGTTTAAAGCTAAACAGTTTTAAGAAGAGCGCGTCCGTAGAGGGTATCGAACAAAACTCTATTTAACAGCACGACGAACGGGGGATTTTTCAAAAGTTAGAGTCCGTTGCGTTCGAAATTTTAAAAATCAGTTTAGAAAATAAGCTTCTCAAGGGAAATAGATTCCATAGGGGGGGTTTGAAAATTATATAAATACTTGGAGAAAAATATTAAAGCGCTCTTTCCCTTAAGATCTGGGATCGTGCATAGATCTGCAACGTAATAATAGTAAATGCTCTTACGGGTATTAATTATTGTGTTTAGTCGGTAAAGTTGCATACAACATCCTGTTTGAAATTTATGTAAAGCTGTAGTAGCGTACCGCAAAAGTTGTAAAAGTGATATTGCACGAGTTGATGCTGTTGTTTATATAAAAGGTGCCGTTACTACAACGACTCTATTTTTGGGTAAGCAAAGCCTGAAGCGTAACTTGTATGAACGAAGTGTAATTGGTATGGAATGTTACGTTGGGGACAAAGCTAATATCTGGGTAGAAGAATAGAGGTGGTGGCCGAAATTTAGATAGGTGGGGATCAGTTGGATCCTGGCATAATCGAAGTATATGGACACAACGACAAGGTTTTCTGGTACCCATGGTCAGCGGTGACGAGGAACGAGGGGACTACAGGTAAAGAAACTTAATTTCCTGTTTTTGTATAAATATTTGTGTTGATATTTTTTGTGTTTGTGTGTTTTGACTTATTGGGGGTGGATTTATACCCATAAAACTTGTTTAAAGAGGTATATGTGCAGGACAATTAATTTTGACTATTAAAAAAGGGTTTATTGATGATATATAAAAATTTATTCATGCTATAAATTGTTGTTGTAAGGAGTAAACGGGTCTTTAAATTTGTTTTCAATAAAATGCAAGGTTTAAAAGCATTTACAGAAACTGGGTTATAATGAGCTCAAAATAGACTAGAATAAAGTCAAACTAGGGTTGCATGTGGGGCCCATCTACTCGTATTATATAGAATTTGTTAAAATATATTAAAACTAAAAACTTTAAAGTATTTAATGATTGAGCTGGTAACAGTTGTAGCAAACTGTCTGTACCAAGGTGTAAATATTTTATTAATAATGGAAATTTGCTAATATGTGTAAATAAAAAGGTTGTATGGTTGTTGTATTATTTGATTGGTAATTTCATTTAACTGTGTGTGTGTGAGAAAGGTATGTACTTACAATGGTAGGTATTCAAGAAGAGGCCGATTGCTGAGCTAGCCAGGATGAGCAGAAATTTAAGAAGAAAGCGTTCAAAAAAGCAAAAGTAAGAAATTTTTTTTGTATTTTTATGTTTTTTTTTCAGAAAATTTTATGTTGGCCCAAAGCGTGGGCGAGATTGTAAAGAGGTTCCACGGCAATTTTATGGCGATGAACGTGGGGCTCGTTGCTAAAGCTTGTTCTTGACAATCCACGGAAATATATATATATTTTATCCTAACTTGATCTGTATAATATGGTAGCCGAACAAAATACGTGTAACGGTAACGTAAGTTCGTATGGTACAACGAAGCAAACCTTAGTTCTAATAATCGAAGAATATTAAGTAGAAATCCGGGCAGTCACGTAAAAAGAGAAATCATGCGACAAACCGCCAAATATCTAGTAAACTCCTTCAACCAATGTAATTATTAAGTTGTTTTCGAAGAAATAATCACGGAAATCTCATACACAATAAAAATAAAATAACTAGACCGCGGTCAAATTTTAAGCATTTATCATAAACATCTTTTATTCGGGCAGTTCACAGCAATAAAATATCACTTTTATTAGCCCCAAGGTATATATACATATATATATATATATATATATATATATATATATATATATATATTGGCGTGGATTGAAGAGGCTCGACCTTGGGGCTAATAAAAGTGATATTTTATTGCTGTGAACTGCCCGAATAAAAGATGTTTATGATAAATGCTTAAAATTTGACCGCCGTCTAGTTATTTTATTTTTATTGTGTATGAGATTTCCGTGATTATTTCTTCGGAAACAACTTAATAATTACATTGGTTGAAGGAGTTTACTAGATATTTAGCGGTTTGTCGCATGATTTCTCTTTTTACGTGATTGCCCGGATTTCTACTTAATATTCTTCGATTATTAGAACTAAGGTTTGCTTCGCTGTACCATACAAACTTACGTTACCGTTACACGTAATTTGTCCGGCTACCGTATTATACAGATCAAGTTAGGATGAAATGGGTAAACATTGTATCTACATATACCCTTCACAGCCTGCGTGAAGGAATTAGCATTAGCATTCCATATGATGATGATCGACAGCTGTTTGCTATATTCCTGAATGGTATGTAGTTTGCTTACATTCTAGCAATACTAAGAGCAACACTTTAGCTTATAAGATTGTATTATAGTTCTAATATTGAACTTGTGTAGAATCACGTGAAAATGCGGAATAATGCTATCTTGTGTATTCAACCATCCAGCAAGTATATACAACACAAATAAAAAATCCACGTCGGGTATGCCTTATATATATTGTAAAACGTAATTATATCAATAAATAACAACTACCCCTAATTGGACAAACACGAGTTTATCTAAAAAAAGTTTGATATTATAAATGATTCAACTTTATAAAAATTTAACTAAAATGATTTTTTGGGGCTAATCGGCGGATACAATAATGAACGTCTCTTTATGAGAATTTAGTATTTACAACACGTTTTAAATAAAAGTGTATCAGCGTCCTCCTTAATAAGCTCTACCCGTTATTACCATAAACAACAGTTATTAAATACAACAAAAACAGCATATGATTATTATAGGCTATATAACAAAAGTTTATTTATTAAAACTCCATTGACATTCAGGACAGAAATCGTTGCAGATACAAAATCCAACCTGTTGATAAAGGTTTTCTAACACTGGCAACTTTTATGGAACCAGTATAGCACATCCGCGATTTTTCTACCGCGTTAAAAAAATTGTTCTCTTTTTTCACTAACAGCTCGGGGCATAAACACCATTACGTTAACTATTGTATCTGGCATTCAACGCGGGTCGATCGAATTCCCAAGTTCCTATGGAATGTATGGTATTTAATAATCTGCTTCGATTCTAATCCCCTCTTATACTATCCGTTGTTTATATACTTCCCCAGGGTTTACAGTACAAAATTGTCGTCGTGGGTTGTGCGTCTAAGTTTTTTATTTTAGAGATCATTGTAATTATATCTGCGTAAACTCTAATTTATTCCAACGATTATACATTGTAATATCAATAGTTTGCTTCATTCATCACGTTTTAGACATATTTCTTATGACTGCTTTTGAGTATGGAAATTTTGGGGTGAATCGTTCCATGAATAATGTTACTTGAGCTTGTGTGAATTTGTACAAATAACTTTATTATGAGTGGTTATTCCCGATTTTTGTGTAATTGTTTAATTTAATACGAAGGTATGGAAAATATCGATATCTACTACTATTGTATTTAGTGTGGGCGCCTTTCTAATTTAATTCTTCGTGCTAATCTAACATTGTATTTAAACAGTATCGCTATTAAATGTAAACTACCAAATTTTATACATTTTTCAGCTAAAAGCTCATCTAACTAACCAAAGTTAATAAATTCTTTTCTACTATCTATTGTTTCTTTAAAGCAATTCGATAACCTCAAAACTCACCTGATAATCGTAACGTTTTGGACTGGCATATTGGAAAATAAAATTATTGGTGCGCTAAGCACTTATTGATGAAAATTTGACATGAAACGCTTATTTTAATATGCTACAAACATCTACTGAGTCTTTGATTGTACATGAATTAAAAGCAGAATTTAAATGGGAGTCCAAGCTTAGTACGTATTCAGCAAGATGGCGCGGTCCCGAATTCTGCATTTAATGTTAGTTCATGACTAGATGAACATTATCAAAATATGTTGATTGGAAGAACAGGAAACAAATCACCCGAACTAACACCATAGGATTCTTTTCTTTCAGGATATTTAAAATCCGCGATTTATGACTCTTTCAAAATCCATTGAATAGGTACGAGAAAGAATCATCAAATAATGTAGAAATATTACTCCTGAAATATTTCAAAAGGTGCGTGAAGATTTTGAAAACAAACTTCATTTGTGTTTACAACAAATATGGCGTCCATTTTAACCAATTTTTATAAAATAATAAATTCAAAAATAAATCAGTTTTCTTTCTTCTAATCATTAAACGATTAAACTGTTTCGTGGAAACCTTTAGTAGTAAGCTTTTAGGGGAGGATATTGAGAGTGCGTCACTTTAATTACTTGCCGATATTAACAAATTTCTATAAGATGCCATTATATGTTCCTTATTAATAACAATAACATGTATAATTTCATATTGAAAACTATTGCAGCGCCTTTCAATCTGGCGTTAATTAGAGTAATTTTCTTAGAACGCAGACGAAAGGTTGAATACAAAAGAATGCCTGATGGTTTCCTGCTGCGATACACCCTTTGGGATCTATTGATTGACAAGTACAACACTTTGCATTTAGTACTAAAATGCCGTATATTTGAGAAGTTGTAAGAAATATCCAGATAGCAATTTATATAAATTCTGGAATGTTCGTGAAATAACCAGAACAATTGGTCAGAGTACATTGAGCAACGATGATTGGCAGCCAGTACAGTTGCGAACGGAACAGGAAAAGGGCAACGGCTTAGGTGTCATTTTGGGTTCGAAAGCCAGAAGAAAACGTCAGCCCTGGCAGGATATTAGCTCATTGAGTAGGACTCTAAGGTCGTACTGGGCACAATGGGATTCTCTAAAAGTAGAGAATAGGATTTTGCTGCGAACCTGAAGGATGGATCCGTGAGTACGCTTCTGGGATGGTTTCTAGAACCCAAGTGTCAGAGGTTTTAGGACACCTGCATAATGGAACCACGGGAAAACAATTCGTTGTTAAGAAGACTGGAGAAATCCGAACTAGATTTTACTGAATAAGCTACAAGCACGATGTATAGGAGTGGTGCCGTAGTATCAGCTGTGCTCACCGATGGGAAACCGTAAGGTTCCATTGAGGCAATACAACACTAGGAAGCCCCTTTGAGAGAGTGGCAATTGATATTACCGGTCTATTTTCTGAGACCGACTACGGGAATAAACACATCTTGGTAGCCACGGATTATTTTATGAAATAGACCAAAGCGTATGCCATATTAATCCAAGAAGTTGCAACCATCGCTAACGTGTTGGGAAAGGAACTGCTCTGCAGTCTTGCAGTTCTTATTGAGTTGCACGTCAACCAGGGCAGAAATTTTGAGTCAGGGTTGTTTCACGAGCTTTGTCGGTTGTTAGGAATGAAGGAGACCCGAACAACACCATTGCACCCGCAATCGGATGGTATAGTAGATTGCATGAACCGCACCTTAGGCAAGTACCTTTCCGAAGTGGTCGCTCACCATCAGATAGACTGACACCAGTATTTGTATCTAATTTTACTGGATTATCGGTTTTCGGTTCATAAGAGCACTAGACAGAAACCTGCACGTGCTGTGCTGGAACGCGGGATATGTTTGCGGTGTGATCTTGAGTTTGGATGTAAGCCTGGGAGATGACACCGTGGGCTGCGTGGAAGGTGGACTGCCGCCAAAGTTACAGAGACATTGGGAGGATCAATATGGATTCGTCATCCCCAAAAGGAAGAACGATAATGGCGCATGTTAACAGGTTAACACCCTATGATAGCGATGACGCGAGTAATGCCGAAGAACGGCACACACTGAGATGAACAAATGGTTATGCTCGGGGCGATGAGCAAGGGTCTGAACCGAGCTATGATTAATTCGTGTCTCACTACGGCGGGACGAGCAAAGCGGCATTTGCAGTCACGGAACAGTTTCAAGGTGATCTATTTGATGCACCACTGAAAAACTATGTGGCGCATTGCGTAGCCGTGGACCTTGATGTGTCCGGAGGACTGGCTCGGGTGTATAAAAATTAATTTGGTGTTTTTGATCAACTTTGCCGACAAAACCAAAGGTTAGAAAAACCATACAGCTTAAATACCAAAGAAGGAACTCTACTACTTGATGACTAAGCAGCAGTCGTCTGGTAAACCAAATTACTAGGATCGGTGGAAGGGGTTAGTGGACCTCAAAGGTCAAATGATCAAATTTCAAGATAAGAAGTTAACCATACGCAAGATCGGTTGTGGGCTGGATGGATTGGCTTGGAGGGTGGTACAAAATATACTAGAAGTACTGTTCCAGAAAGCCGGAGTCTAGATTTTTGTTTGCTGTGATTGCTACTTCTTTCAACATGGGAACTGCAGAAATGTTTTCGACTGTCCTTATCGCCACAGGAACTTTCAACACCTGGGTTACAGAGTAGTCTGGAACAGAACAACTTCAAGAGTGGAGCAGTGTAACGCTTTCAGTCTGGCGATAACTCGAGTAATTATGTTAGAACGCACACGAACAATTGAATACCCAAAGGATGCCTGACGGCTTCCCGCTGCGTTACACCTTTTGAGATATGGTGATTGACAGGTACTAGACTTTGCATTTAATATTACAATAGTTATAAGAAATTTCTAGATAGTAATTTACATAATTTCTGGAATGTTCGTGAAATAACTTAAACAATTTGAATATGTTTAAATTAATGTTAATGTGTTCTGCAAGTCAGTTCTAATTTTAGCTTTGATTATGATAAACCAGGAAGTTATTTCTAGTATCAGCTTCGATTGGGTGCTAATGTAAAGCTTAATGCTGTAGTTTAGAGCTTTTTAATGTAATATGAATTACTCTACCGTTGACATAAATTTGATATAGATTTGATATAAATTTATTATAGTGATTAATGCTTCGTATATAAATTAATCGTAGTGCTTCGTTAGTAAGTAATTAAAAAGATTGGCATTGTAGTGTTAAGAAGATTATACTTGTACTGTTCGTTAAAGCTCTGAAAGTATATTATTGTGGGAGCTTCTAGAAATTTTATAGTACTGAGTTGTTGAAAAGGCTAACCAAAAGTGTTGTTATTGCAAATAGATGTTTTTGTTATTCTATAAAAGGTTTAAAGCTTTAAAATACGATATCTGCACGCTAAAAGCACTATTTTAGTTAAGCGTACATGCTTAAAAAGGGGACGTAAAGTCCTTTCCAATGGTGTGTCACACTAGGTAAGTTCGTATTTAAAAAATTAAATGTGGTTATCCCTAAGGGGTGCGGGGTAGTGAGTTGAAAAATACATAATTTTGGTCCACTCGAATTCCCCGATATGTATTTGAAATGTTCCTGAATGAATTTTTATTTTGAATATTCCCAGTTGCTAGTTTTCAAATCGTCACAGAATATTTTGGTCTCGTAAGATTTTTTAAAATTGTTCTCGGTAAGTTTTGGAAATGCAAAATTTTCATGAGGTGCAATTAAATGAAGAAAAACGTTGTATACACAGGCGCCGCGGATTTGCTAATAGAACTAAGGGTAAAAAAATTGCTGTTTTCAAAACCTGTTTATATTACATACAGTTGAATCTATTTACAATATGTATTATGTTTTACTGAAATGCAGACAATAATGGGAATACGAATTACATAAAGTATGAGAATAGTACATTTATAGTGCAGTTACTGAAAATATATGGGAGCAAGCACAACTTTGCATGTCATTTAGTGTCTAATGTACTAGCGTTAACCTATATTTCGACGTAAAATATTGTAGTTTAAGTAACACGCAATTCTTGTTTTAAATATAAATGTTAGGTTAAGATATTTAGAGACCCTTGTAGACTTGATCATATTCGAATATTTCCATGAGTGTGTATAATTTATTAAGACGACGGTATAAATAGTAACGTTGAAACAAGATAGGCTTGTTAGTAAACAACCCTCCACCCTGTGTTGAAATAACCTCAGGTTATGGGTAAGGAGAAATCGTCATAATAAACGCCCCTTCATTTTCTTGTACATCTAAGCGGCGCTGACTTGCAAAACTTATACAGCCCCTCCCTAGCCTATGTGTTAGTAAGCTACCAGCGATGTCAATTATTATGTAAATCCCCGGGCGTAATTTGTTACGCCCCAAATGTGGTCGCAAATTTTTGCTATCAAACGGTATAAGAAACCAACTAAAATATGTACAAAAGACATACCTTGCTTTATAGCCGTAGCCAAGGCAGTAGATATGCTACCTTCGTACGAGGACAATAAGTGCAATTTTCCCATTATTTTCTTATGGAAAAATCTAAGGTTCATTTGCACTTTTTTGTAGCAAGCATTGAAATCACCATAAGGAGGATCTTAAGATCAGTTCAAGTCACTTTTCAACCAACACCCAGGGCGGCGGAGTCTATTATATTCAGTTTTTTAGAATAGGATAATACTAATATAAAATATATAATATTTTATTGATAATAATAAATTTTTAATCAATATTCTACATTTGCAATAAGTATTATATTTCTTCTTGCTGCATAATCGAAGATTGTCCAACAGGTAGTGTTGCATATGAACCAGGAAGTAAGTGGCGTTTATCATCGTGAGGGCTTAGGACTATCTTCTCCTAAGCGATGGTGTGAACCTGATGCTTGGATGATTGAATTAGATTCTGCGTTACAAATACTTCCTTGTAATCTTCTATACAATCGACATAATCTTCAAATGTAATTCTATTCTTTATTACTGATTTTTTAGTTACTTTAATTTTCTTTATAACATCAAAGTCTCGTATGCCAAGTGATTCTTTCTCTTCTCGTAATATTCCAGCTTCTTGCTATGTACTGCACCAAATCACTGAAGAAAGACATGTTACTCGTACAACGTTCAAAAACAGAATGAGTGATACTAGCATACGCTTTCGTGTTTATACTGGTTCCCCCAACTCCAAATCAAAATCCAAGGTTATCCACGGCGGGGGGCGGGCGGGCGAGGATAGACTATGGTGTCAAGGAAACTTTGCCATTAAAGCACATATAACCAAGCGTAGATCCGACTATGCAAATAAAGGAATAGAGTAATATTATTGCAATACCACAAAAGCTATATGCAACAACTAACTTTAAATAAATTGTCTTTGAAACTTAAATGGATGTAATAGACTAAGCTTTATCACTACTGCGGCATTATATCTGGTTGAACCGAGAAACAGTGCAAATAAGGTGATGGCGATAACAAACTCGATGTGAATTGGTATAGCTCTGACCCCAGCAGGTGGGGGTTGGGCCTATCTGACCGCAGAGTCATCATAGTAAGCCACCAACTCAAAGGTACATCTTTGTAGAAAGTAACCCAACTAGGTCGGTTCATCATCAAGCCTTCAAACCTACACGGTTACATAAAAGAAGTGTAATACACCCATTTTATTCCTATTATATGTTAAAGCATGCTTACCCATAATAAAGTATCCATACATACATACCTGACCGTGAATACCCAAAGTAGTAGGCGATTAATCAACTTGTGGAAGAGATGATATTCAATCTATAAAAACTATATGAATGTTTTGAAATCGGATCTAAGCGTATTAACTAAAGAAAAACAAATCATTAAAATGATAAGAACATAGTTTACTATTACAAATGATACTCTTCACTTGACAAATGTTAGCATAAGTTCTTGGAATTTACTATGCTATCTAGACCAAAAATAGTTGATTATAAATATGATAATTTCATACAAATAAATACTGTAACTAAAACAGGAGCGTTGCACTTTACAAAATTTTAATATCTATAACCGATTTTAAGTTATAAGTAAAAAAATCAAAAGGGTATTAGATAGGAATTCTGAATTTATTATATTGGATATAACACGCTCTAATTAGCAAATAACCCCTCTTACAAAATCTACATATCTATAACCGTTTAAAAGTTATAAGCAAAAAACCATAAGGGCACTAGTTAGTAATTTGAAAATGATGCCATTTGATTTGTTATACATAAATCTTAACACAGCTGTCTATGTAAAATTTTGATATATATATATATATATATATATATATATATATATATATAGCCGTCTAAAAGCACAAAATCAAAACCATAAGGGCACTCGTTAGTAATTTGAAAATAATTATATTGGTTGCACACGCTCCATTTGGAAAAGAAACGTGTTTTTGTAAAATTTTGATATCTATAACAGTTTTTGAATTAGAGGCCTTGGTATGTTAAAATTTTTCTAAATCCGAACTACTAAAAATTTCACAGTTCCAAAATATTCAAAATCCAAAATCTCGACAATTAAGTTAGATAGGGCCATTTAGGCTACAAATGAGCACGAATTAGATCATTTTAAATCATATATCAAATTTTAGAAATTTCTTTAAAATTTTTTCCTATGTCCGAAATCAAAGCCGGCTTCTGCGAAAGATTAATAAGAACAATCAAAAACATGTTGCATAGAAGATTTTACTTCTTCGCTCACTATACTCCAAAGTAGTAGAATATGCGGAGGTGGTAGCGGTGGCGGTAGAGGTGGCGGTGGCGGTGGCGGTGGCGGTGGCGGTGGCGGTGGCGGTGACGGTGGCGGTGGCGATGTGGCGGTGGCGCTATTTTCGGATCCCCATATCCTACTATTTTTGAGTATAGTGAGCGAAGAAGTAAAATCTTGCTACAAAAAAAAATTCAAAATTAACCTTAGGTTTTTCCATAAGAAAATACATAGTAAAATTGCGCTCTTTGTCCTCGTACGATAGTAGCTTATCTACTGAAGGCACTTTCCGCTCATCACTTTCAACCGAAAATCATCGCCGACGTCTTCAGGTAGGTAAGGGATTCGTGAAGGTCCGTCCATCTCTTATGTTTGGTTCAAATTCTTGGAACGAAGTGCGTTGAACCTACACTTTTAGAGAACACAAGATATTATTAAGGTAATTGGACAGATATGATGGAATGCAAAAGTGCACTTCCGGCAACTAACACGCATTCGAGCTTAATACGTAGTTGGAGGTTAAGTCCTTGTTTAAAACGTGTCTTTCTCATGAACTCATTATTGTACCCACTATGAAAACGCTTCCTTTTGGCTAAACTCAATAGCCACACATTTCTTTGGCCTGGGCAATTTATGCTTAAAAGGAATACATATAACAAACCGCAATTTTATCGTAGTATTCTAATTTATACGTACAATAATAATGATGGGAAAACATAGCTTTTCCTTTAGGGTTACAAAATCCCCTATTCCTAATATTAAAATGAAAACTTTGTGCAGCCAAGAAGCGTAGCAGTGTATTAGGATCGATTTTACAGCACAGTTTAGTTAAATAATAAAGAGACGTTATTTTTTAACAATAAATCAGAAAACATAACCACTCAGTACATAAAGCAGGTAAGTAAAATAACTGCATTTCATTAAAATATCATTAATTCAAGTAAAAATTGGTAAAATTTTGATATACAGGGTGTCCGGAAAATACGTGTACAACGTAAGAAAAGAGATTCTTTGGCTTGAAATAGATCGATTTGAGCCAACTTACCTATTATACAAGTTGCTTCATTTAGCCGCTAGAGGGCTTCAAAAATCGTGAAAATATTTGATATTTTAAAATAACTCGAAAACGCGTCGATAGATTTTGATCATTTTGGGGTGCGAGTTTCTACTTTCAATTATTTTTCTGTCAAACCGCTCGTCTAATCAAAATTTTACAAGAGACAAAAAGTTTTCAAATTAAGTCGGCTACTCATAAAAACAATTGGTAGTCATTGCATAAACAGGAAAAAAGTAATGGTCGGATATTTAAACAATACATCATTTTTGGGACACTCGTATGCTTTTAAAATTATTACGTACACCACCAAAAGATGTCAATTGAAAGTAGAAACTCGCACCCCAAAAATGGTCAAAATCTATCGATGCGTTTTCGAGTTATTTTAAAATATCAAATATTTTACACGATTTTTGAAGCCCTTTAGCGGCTAAATGAAGCAACTTGTATAATAGGTAAGTTGGCTCAAATCGATCTATTTCGAGCCAAAGAATCTCTGTTCTTACGTTGTACACGTATTTTCCGGACACCCTGTATATATATATATATATATATATATATATATTGCCGTAGAACCTGTTATTTAGGGTTTTATCATCGCCAGTGTCATTAAATAATTTTCAAAAGTGCACAACTTTCAAAAAAAATTGCTTACCCTTATTGTATCTGCTTCAAAAATCTTCAGCAGCTTCTCTGGCTAGCTCAGCTGTGCCTCATCTCGGATACCTAAATTTACAACCATTCTTCCTTCACACTTGCACACCATTCAATAAAATCACCAAATAATACAACAATCACACAATCTTTTATTTAGCGCTATTTACAGACAAATTATTCACATGTATAAACAAACAGTTTGGTACCCTAATTACAAACTCAAAATGCGATATGTTTTTAAAGTCCTTGATTTTTTTTATTATTTGCAAACAAATTTAATAAAATATGAGTAGATGGGCTCCACATTTTACCCTAAATTTACAGTACACTGGAGTATGGTGAGCTCATAATAACCCAGTTTATTTAGTATATGCCTTATACTTTGCATAAATTAAACAAGATTTATAGACCCGTTTACCCTTTACAATCTAATTTATATTCAGAATAAAATTTTATACGTTTTAAATATACCCCTTTACAATATTTAACCCCAATAAATTGTCCAGTACATGTATCTTTCCTAATAAGTTTATATAACCATAAATAAACCCCCAAAATTTACTCACACAGCACCAAAATTTCACAAAAGTTTATCAGACAATAGAAATTTCAAATAAATTACCTGGAGAATGCTTCAGGCTTCCATTCCTTCGACGACGATCACCAGAACATCTCGGCTTCGTGACCATGCGCTGTGATATACAGCGGATTCACAGACGATAACCCCAATTGCGAGCCAAGCGCCTTGTTTCATAGTACCATTCTATATCAGCATACAATCCTAGTTGTTTGTGATGCTTACCCCACATATATTATGCTCCCATTTATTAATTTTCTAGCTTAGTATAGTAGTAGCCAGACCTCTATTAATTTAATATACACTACACGTATTTTGCGTTAATAAGTAGAAGACCACTACTAATAAATTACACGTGCTAGCACTATATTTACTGTATTATTAAGACATCTAATACTCACAAAAAAACTCTACTATAATGTTGGTCAACATTCAGTACTTTATCGTAGGGAAATCGTATAGAAGCGAAGAGAAAAGCAAGAGAGACCTTAATAATTTCGAATCAGTATTTATATTGGTTCAAAATCTTACCCCCGGATACACTTCCCGTGAAAAGCTTATTTTCAAATTTAAATTCTACAAATTTTGATACAACCGTTTTGAATATTCCTGAAATTTACTCCGTCTGCGTGCCGTACGTATCCGAAAGCGCTCCCACCTGTCGCATTTGTCTACGTTTGAAAAACTGTAAATTTTTAACCAATGATAGTATTCTCTGTCGTCACAAATCCCGCATAAACTATCTTTATCTCTGTCTGATGCATGTATGCTGTCGCGTTCAAAACCCCACTTGAGTTATAAAAAATCGATATTGCTGACAGCTTTTATCTCTGTTTCTATCTGTAGTATACAACCGATCGTGCATTTCCCTTGCTCTTTAAGAACTTTGTTAGCTTGTTGTTCAAACCAAACTGACGGTTGAAAATATTTTCTATGAAGTCCTGTCTTAATATGCTCATAATTTCGACGAATGTAACCTTTTTAAAAACGCAGGTGTTTGTTAATTATCGACCGTTTAGCACAACAATTCTTAGATTTTATATTTCGTCGTATCAGATAAAACTGACGTTTGCTTGTTACTACGAAAACTTCAGCCTTGGAATTATTGATTTTTTTACCCTAGTGGGTTTCCTTATGCTTTTACGTGTTGAATTAAAATAAATTAAAATTAATTATGCGTATTCTATTTGTTTTAAAACTGTTTTTCTTTATGTACTTTTAACCATTCAATCATTAATTATAAAACTACGTCAATACTTGTTCGTTCTCCCTAAATGAATTAAATAAATTTTGCGCGTAAATAATTTGTTCTTTTCTCTATACAGGGTGGTTGAAATTTTATTGTTTACCCCAAATTTAACCCTTTGAATCCACAACAATATATATATATATATATATATATATATATATATATTTATATATATATATATAGCCGTTGAAGAGTATAAATAAAAAACCATAAGGGCACTCGTTAGTAATTTAAAAATAATTATATTGGTTGCACACGCTCCAATTGAAAAAAAACGTGTTTTTGTAAAATTTTGATATCTATAACAGTTTTTGAATTAGAGGCCTTGGTTTGTTAAAATTTTTCTAAATCCGAACTACTAAAAATTTCACAGTCCCAAAATATTCAAAATCCAAAATTTCAAAAATTAAGTTAGATAGAACCATTTGGGCTACAAATGAGCACGAATCAGATTATTTCAAATCATATTTCAAATGTTAAAAATTTCTTTAAAAATTTTTTCCTAAGTCCGAAATCAAAACCGGCTTCTGCGAAAGATTAATAAGAACAATCAAAAACATGTTGCATAGAAGATTTTACTTCTTCGCTCACTATACTCCCAAGTTGTGGGATATACGGAGGCGGTAGCGGTGGCGGTGGCGGTGGCGGTGGCGGTGGCGGTGACGGTGGCGGTGGCGGTGGCGGTGGCGGTGGAGGTGGAGGAGGCAGTGGAAGTGGCGCTGTGGCGGTGACACTGTTTTCGGATCCCCACATCCTACTACTTTTGTGTATAGCGAGCGAAGAAGTAAAATCTTGGTACAAAAAAATGCAAAATGAACATTAGGTTTTTCCATAAGAAAATACATAGAAAAATTGCACTTTTTGTCCTTGTACGAAGGTAGCTTATCTACTCAAAGCACTTTCCCCTTGTCACTTTCAACCGAAAATCATCGCCGACGTCTTCATGTAGGTAAGGGGTTCGTGAAAGTCCGTTCATCTCTTATGTTTGGTTCAAATTCTTGAAACGAAGTGCGTTGAACCTACACTTTCAGAGAACACGAGATATTATTAAGGTAATTGGACAGATATAATGGAATGCAAAAGTGCACTTCCGGCAACTAACACGCATTCGAGCTTAATACGACGATATCCACCGTAGTTGGAGATTAAGTCTTTGTTTAAAACGTGTCTTTATCATGAACTCATTATTGTACCCACTATAAAAACGCTTCTCTTTGGCTAAACGCAATAGCCACACATTTCTTTGGCCTGGGAAATTCATGCTTAAAAAATACATATAATAAACTGCAATTTTATCGTAGTAATATAATTTATACGTACAATAATAATGATAAGAAAACATAGTTTTTTCTTTAGGGTTATAAAATCCCCTATTCCTAACATTTAAATGAAAACTTTGTGCAGCCAGGAAGCGTAACAGTGTATTAGAATCGTTTTTAAAGCATAGTTTAGTTAAATAATACAAAAACGTAATTTTTTCAGGATACATAACCACTCAGCACATAAAGCAGGTAAGTAAAATAACTGCATTTCATTAAAATATAAATAATTCAAGTAAAAATTGGTAAAAACATCTTAACTAGTACGTGCAGCCAATAAAATTTCTCCCACAAAACAATATTTTATTTTTGATATAATGTACTTGAGCACCTGTCGGTCTGTCGCTGACCGTAATAATACATCGGAATGTAAACGAAGAGTTTTAATACAGAAAAGATAATTACTATGTACCCTGTGACGTGACATCTTCAAATAAAATGATGATTGACAGGTGCTGCGGTACGAGATCACTTGCTGGACAGGTATAAGGCTTTTATATTTAAGGGTTATTTAGATTACAATTGGAAATCTCAAGACTATAATTTGCATTTTCTGGCTTTGTTTAGATTAGTCTGGAACAATTGAAATGTGTATAAATATGCGGGAACACTTATTGCGAATCAGTTCTAATTGAAGCTTTTATTGTAATTCTTGTCCTAATGTAAAGCGTTGATTTCAATATACTCCAATTCAAAGCTTTGTAAGTCGTTATGTAATATACATTACTGTTAGTGATCATATAAACTAATATAAATTAGTAATTTGTGCGTTGATATAAATTCATTATAGTGCTTCGGTAATGATTTACAAGATAGCATTGTGGTTCTAGTGTTAAGAAGATAATACCTGTACTGTTAGTTAAAGCTCTGAAAATAAATAGTTGAGTAAGCTTTTAGAAAATTTATTGTAACTACGAGGTTGAGCAGGCTTGTATAACCTGTTTAAAATAAAGAACTGTTGTTATTGCAAATAAAGTTTTTGTTACAATACATATCTTCTAATTTTATTAGTACTTATAAATTTGATAACAATTTCATTAAAATCAGTATTGTAACTTCAATTTTCATGCACATTTAAAATTGAAACGTCATTTAATTTTTGGCGCCATAGTGATTTTAGACATGTCTTTAAACATTTAAGCCGAATTGCACTACTTCTTCTTATTATGTATGTATAACTTTAATTTATTACGTAACAGTTAGTGTGTTGTACACTTGTTTTGAGAACCACTTAAATATTCATTTGCCAAATCTGCGGTTTGGTTCGTCAAAGATAATACTAACCTAACATGTTTGAAATGAATTTTTTAGCTCTTAGACTTGTTACACGTGAAAAAGCACTTCACACACTATTTTCAGTAAATAATTAATTTTAGAGGATTTTTGTATAATTAATTTATTATTACATATATTTGTGTAATATAGTTTTAAGAAAATAGACTTGTGTGAATTACCTTCGCGTTTTTGTAGTAACAGTTTTTATACACTGAAGAAGGAACGTTAAATATAATTTCCACGGTTTCGCAATAGATATACGTCGTTTTCCCAACCAATTGGAACGGCAAACGTAGAGGGGTGGGGTTTCACAAGTTGTAGAGGTGAGCCGCCATTCGGACTTCTGAACATAACTAGCTATTTTGAAGGACGCAGGGAGGTGCATTATAGACTGTGGTGGAGTGTTAACTGTTAATTTAATACTTAAACTCCTATATTGCACCTTGTATTGTTCCCGTAGATGTTGCAGGAAGTGATAAAATCAGTAACTTCGCCACAAATTTGAGCTAAAGCGGCAATCTGCACCTACGGCGATACCTGAGTACACCGTCTGCCAATATGCACTGAACTAGAAGCTGAGCGCGTTAATTAAATTGCGCTGTTAATATGAAACATAAATTATGGAATTTCATTTCTGTGTTTTGTGTATTATATTACACTCTCTGTTCAGTCAAGCGATTAACTTTTCCTTTAAGCTGTGAATAACAAATGGCGCCAATTTCGTGGTTCTAGACCTTATAATGTACTAATTATGTATCTAATTAAAATTTTTATTGTTTAAGGTGTAAGATCTTTTCAAATTTAAAGATAATCTTTTTCTCTAAACTTAGCTTGGTTTGAAATCTATAATTCAATATTACATCATATTTGACTTATAAGTGATTGTTACCCAGGATAAGTTCTAAACAATACGTGTTTCATATTTTTTTAAATAAAATATGAATTTACAATTATCTACCAAACTAAATTGTTTATTAGCTCAATTATCGTATCTATTAAAGAGAAAAATCTCAGTATTATCTTTATCAATTACTGGTTTCCTTTTTCTTTTGGTCTAAAAAATGTGCATTATAATTGTATTATTTGGAGAGCAGCTGTTCCAAGTAAGGTAGGGATCTTTAACGTTTGTGACAACACTCACACACGGGACCTCCATTTTACCTCTCATCCGAACGAGGATGTATTTTTGTGAAAAATGCTCGCCTAACATTTTTCAAGCGGACCGTGTGGGGATGAATATTTCATACCACCCTCCACTACATTCCATCGAACCCACAAACGATTTTAGGTATGGTCAACTTCTTATCTTCAAATTCGATCGTCTGACCCTTGAGATCCACTAACGACTTTTACAGATACTGGTAATCCGGTTTACCAGAAAGCTGCTGCTTAGTTATCAAGTAGTAGATGCCTCGATGTCGAACTTTTAGCCGTATGGCCTTTCCAACCTCTAGTTGTTGTCGGCGAAGTTGATCAAGACCACTAAATTTATTTTTAAACACCCGAGTCGGTTCCCGTGATATATCAAAGTCCCCCGTTACGCGATGCTCTAAAGAGTTTTCCGGTGGTGTATCGAAGAGATTACCTTGAATTTCTCCTGTGACTTCAAATCTCACTGTGCCCGTGCCACTATAAAGGGATATAAACGGATCATACCTCAGTTTAGATCTTTGCTCATCTTCACGAGCATAACTGGTTACAAAAAAAAACTATGTGGTATCAACACGACGGTTGCCCGGCACATTTTTCTTGGGATGTTAGAGATTATTTAGATAGAATTTAGAATTCTCAAATAGAGAGAAAGGTTATTTCCGTGGCCTCCACGAAGCCCCGATTTAACTATCTTCAATTTTTGTTTATGGTGACGAATAAAAGACCTAGTGTATCAAACTCATTCAACCACACGGGAAGACATGATTGACAGAATACAAAATGCTGTAAAAGGCATTTCAGTTGTTGAAATCGAAACGGCTGTGCATTCCACGTTGCACAGATTAACAAAGTGCATAGACAATGATGGAAGGCATTCTGAACACTTAAACATTTAAACTTTTTATTGTTTTAGTTAATGCGTTACTTTATTTTTATTGTCAAAAAATTAGTAGATATGTTAGATTTCAGCTTTTTTGCTTGTTTTGTAAATTTAAGTAAGATTATCTGGTTCCTAGAACTAAAATTAGCCTTTTTTTTACTGTGTAATAGGTTCTTTTGAATATTTGGATTCAAGTGGCATATTTGCTTTTTTCTTGAGCACTATCGAGTTAGATAAATAGAAACTGAAATTCCATGGAGAAAAATTATTGCTTCGTTGGCGGCTGCGTGCATGCCGTATTACGTCAAAAAAAAAACTAAATTGAAACATGCTGCTGTTAAATATATTAGTAAACAATATATTTGTTCAAGTGATGTTGTGTGGTAAAATGAAATATCTTCAAAATGTAGATTACAGTGTTTCAATATCTGCTATGAACACACTTTTGCACATATCTCCAGTTAGAAACGAGGTATCAACATGCGGTTTTCGCCATTTTTACCATTTTTAAACCGTCTTTCAGATTATCGGATAAAAAAGATACCATTTCGTTTAAAATGTTTAAGAAAAATAAGAAATTTGTTTCTTAAACAGCGCCCTCTGGTCATCAGTTTAATGAACAAAATAGCACTATTGCCAAACATTGCCACAGAACAAACGCAGCCCTTTTAATCGACATCCCGTTTGTCAATTTCGGTTGAAGGAAACCAATGTTATAAGCATTCTTCTAATCAAATGCCTTTCGTTTCCCCACCTCTAACTTGGCAAGCTAGACCAATGAGTGCCGAGTCAAAATTATGTAGAATTTTATGGAGAACGCTATTCTTATATCTTTGCACCTTCACTGTTGAATTAGCGATAGTAATCAGTTTTTTTAGTTTAACATGTAAATTGCGTCTCTATCGGCGGAGATAGACCTTTAAAAACTATCCTCCAATTTCTCTTGGTCACTGTCCTCTTAAAATTTTTATTCCCGACATTGTACGACCGATACTTATCGAGATATTGCCGGTATCCATCCATAGTGGAACACCCGGTACAGTACTAATATTTTGCGTAGCATCTTGTACCGTTAAATTTAATATGTGCCGTCAATGTACAAAAACGGTTGGTTGCAATACTAAAATCCTATTTTGCAAACCGTTGATACATTATAACATTATGCACTGCAGCCGGTTATGGGTAAAATGAGGTTACGTTATAAATTTCGAATTGCCCAGAAGGGACAGGAACTCTATAACAACTTTAGAGGTGCTCCGGTTAATTTTCAGGAATGTGACAGTGGGTTCCTATGTAAAAATATAACAAAAATAACATACATAAACATGTTAAATTGGCCAAAATACAAAACTACTTCAAAGTGCCCACTTACCTTGAAAGGTTTTATTAATTGATTAAAATTAAAGGGTGTCAAATCGTCTTGACCTAGCAATTGGTCGATATATCAACTACCTGGAAGACGCTTATTCTGAATAGGTTTTCGTGCTTTCAATTATCTAAAATCTCGTCACTTCATCACTCACCATTCTTAAAAATACTCCTTAACTTAATATCAAATTACAGAAATTTTCCAATTAATAGACTCTCCCAAATATGACTGCGGTAATGGGATATCTTTTCATAATGATTTTATAAATCTTATAAATAACTCAAAAATAAATTCCATTCAAGTTTAAACTCCATTCACAGTAATTTTCTATAATATAATTGCACGTACATTAACCTTAAAAACCTAATAACCTCCACTGACCAGGTAATATTAACAGAACTCTTAAATAAACATTAATCTGTAAGTAATAATACCATTATATTGTAATAGATTCTTAAATTGCCTTATATGCCATTTTTAAATCCCATTTTCTTGGAAATATACTTATCAACCATACTTAGAAATACATAGCACATAGCACAATACCAACATCTGCGTTTTCCATTCCGAGGTCTATTAAAAATGTGAAATTTACCCAAAAAAATTTACTAACAATACATTCTTCAACATGCACCACGTCCTTAGCGTTTTAAGAGTTTAAAACCACATTTCCAATAAGCTTATATTTAATTGTAAACAAATAACTCCGTAGCACTACGAACGGATTACAATTACATTTACAAGTTCGCATGTGCATGTTTATCAAGCCTCAACCAAAATACAACAAGAATAACTCCCTACAATACTCACAATTAGTAATTTAAAGGTTTTCAGGGTACTCCACTGATTGACTGATTATTTCCTTGACACGTTAGGTTCATCATTACAGTGATTTAATATTCAACAAGTAGTTGTTGAGTGAAAATTCACTTGTCAGACTTTTAACAGACCACCAACGCGATTTAAATCCACACAAAACATGCGTGTTTGAACTTCCGGGCTATTTATCCAGCGAAGCTCAAAACAGTGCACCATCGCCCACTTATTTGAGCTGTTCTTGGCTTACAAGTCCATTACCCTTAAACTGTAGTTATTGTGGAGTTTTTCAGGCTGGTGACATAGCAAGTGCTCTAGGTAGCTGAGTTACCATAAGACACTCAGAATGGGGTTTTACTATCCCGCAGTAGACCAAGGAAACTCGTGGATCGAGTGGAAATTTTAGCTACACTACATTTGATTTTCGCAAGATACTACATTAGTCAGGAAGCGAGTTTTTTCACTGCAAAGTTTTGAATTTTGCAGAACCCTTGCTGTTCCAAGCAAGATAGGGCTCTTTAACGAACGCAACGATCCTCACACGCGAGACCTCCATTTCACCTCTCATCCGAATAAGAGCTCCTAACAGTTTTCAAGCGGGCCGTGTCGGGATACGAACCCTGAACTTTGGGCATAGTAGTCACACGCATATCAACTATGTTACGAAGCCGCCTGAATTCCACTTGCAACAAAATTATTATTAATGAAGGTCAGGAAATTAGAAGCGGTAAGAGACTACCGGATGTTGGGACGTTATGTTCACAGCATCAGTAAATACTGATAACCTGTCACTTATTGATGCCGATTTAGAAAATCTGGATTCAAATCAGTATATCATCAACGACGTCAGTATTACCTCAATATTTATCACGATAAAAAAGTGGATCGTGATAAATATTAGTAGTGTAATAACCACTTAAAAGTTTACAATAACTTCAGTGTATTCGTTTTTCTCGTTTTTTGATTTTACTTCCATTATTATAATCTTCCTCTTGAGACAAAGCCAAAACATTACGCATCAGCAGCACTAATATCATATTTCAATTTTAAAAGACGCCGAGAACTTGAACGTTATCCAAACTTATTCAGAGAATTACAAGGGAGACTATAAAATTTGTGGAAAATGATCATATACCACTTATTCGATTTACTAAAGTTACTATAAAAAGAGAACTGACTTCAAGTTACATTACATGGTTACACTATTTCCGATTTTCAATAGACTACTTGTATAGCTTTGTTCATGAATGCAAACGGCTTCAAAATGGACGTCCATACAGCCTGTGTTTTATTGGCAAAATTATGAGAGCAAACTTGTTAATCTTTACAAAACAAATTAACTAAAAGTTTTCTGGATTCATATCAGAAATTTTGGAACGGACATTTTGACGCCAATTTAATGGTAGACAGTGCTGACAAGATTCAGTGGTCTGCTTACAAAACTCATTTCAACTTTTTGTAAATATAAAACTAAATAATAGATTTAGGGACTGCTCAGTAGATTTTTTGCTTCATCAAACTACCAATTATTTGTAATTTGTAATTAATTAATTGCTTTCTGGTTTCAATTTAAGAGGTTCTTCGTACGTCTTTTGTAATTACAAATCTTACATGAATTCAACCCAAAATCTCTGATGTGTAAGCAACTGTCAACTAAAAGTAGCGTATTCACTATAAATAGATATTTTACCAACTTTTCTAATTGTTTTCCGTCTTTTATTTCTAATAAATATGTCTAATGATTATTCTTCATGATCACAAATATTTACAAAATCTTGTTCACATTAGCATCAGCTTAATCACTAATTGTACGCACTAATTTAATCTTTTAAATATGAAGAATGTAAACACTATTGTAGTACTAATCTTACTAATAATTTATTTGTCTAACATATTTAATCACAAAAGCGTATTTCTCTTTACTTAACTTATGTACACTGAGCGTTTATTAGAACAGAATTCAAACCAATACTAATCTATTGCAACAGTGCTCGCTATACCAACGAATCATCTATTCTTATCGCTAAACAGATATGAAACCGCTTTAGTAAAAACCAAATAAACGTACTTTTCAAAATGTTCCATATTAATTACAGTTACACTGCCCCTCCCTCTTAAAACTGTTGTGTCCCAGAACATTTCGCAGGCCGGAAGTTGGTAGTCCCTGCGATGGTAAGAACAACCGAAGGCATTTTTAAATTTTCCATATTAACGGAAGTAGCAATCGACACAGTTTGTTACGGTATTCCGTGCAGACAAGAAAGAAAGCAGTAAAGTAAGTAGAAAAGATCGCCTACACCGAATACCCCAACAATACAGGAACTGAATAGTAGAATCGAACTCCAAAAGAATTAGAGTTCTGCCTAGCCCAAAAACGTCGTAGAACTGGGTGGGTAATATAGAAAGAAAAAATTGGAAACCTCAGTAAGAACCTATATTGCCACGTGTAAGTAAAACACACAGTCCTAAGAAAATATTTACAAAAGTCAAAAACACATTTACGTAATCGTACGTTACAACGTGAAATAAACAAAGCGCCAATTTACATATAGTACAGCATAAACCTAAACATCTTAAAATATCGTGAATAAAATCTTATTATCTAAATGCAAGAATATTTACAACATGTTCCAGCCCTATATATGTACAAGAAATAATACACTGGCATCTGTTCACCTCCTAAAATTTAAGAACGTAACATTAAATTTTGGAACGCAAGTTGTTGACGTTAACATTAATTTACACAGAAAAGTAAAAAGTACAAAAAGTGCTGTAACGCAAGCTTTAACAATAATGTACATAATCGTTCGTGTTGTGAGCGTGCTTTTGGTAACGTAAAGACTGCAATTTATTGTGGAACCAACCAAAAGGAAGTGTCTATCTTCCAAAACAGTAACACAAATAAAGCAAACTCACTGCTATCGGTTTCTTTTTGGTACCATCTTAGGCTGAGAAAATACGGCTGCATTTGTCTACGGGTGTGTGCTGGAACCACCAACTTAACTTATATTAGCACACTATGTACAAAACGCATTTTAAAATCGTAACTTTCTAGAAGAGTCAAAAATATTAAGAGGTTTGAGGAACAAATGCTTACTGGTTATAACGAATCAAGCGGCTATTAGAATGTGTTACAGGGAATCGATAAGGTGAGTTTCTAGCTTTTTAAAGAATTTATAAAGGCGGTGAAGGATGTATTCCACGTACTGAGAGAAATTTTTATACAGGGCGGATTAACACGTATTTATCGAACTTTTTAAGCTTGTATAATTTGAGAATAACATCAGAAGGGTTTAGATTGTTTTTTTAGAGGCGCTTAATTACGGTAGGTGAAAACCAATGCAGAATCACTCCATTTCAAAAGTTAACGTAACAAATTAATAGAGGATGCCATCCCATTTGGATTAAAGCTGCATGTCAAGATTTGGACCTAGGTTTTCTGAAACAGTACCACCAGCATATTTCGTATTATCCTCAAATCCAATACATCAAGCCCACAATCAATCTTCGGTGTGGCCAACTTCTTGTTACCAAACTTCATCATCTGGTCTTTGAGATCCTCTAATGTCCTCCACAAGTCCTGGTAACTGGGCTTACCAGAGACAATTGTTTTGTCACTAGCTAATAAATGCATCGAAAACCATTTACAAAGCGCAAGGTTTTGCTCACCTCTAGTTGTTGTTGACCAAGCTTGTCCAAACCACCAAATTTACTTTTGAACGCCGTAGCGATCTTTCAGGTTATATTTGAGATCTGCGGTTAACGCAATGTGTTAGAGAGTATATCAATGGCATATCAAATAAATCTCTGTTGGCCGCTTCGGTAATTTCAAACCTCGCCATGTCGGTACCCTACATTTGATTTTCCAATGGTCCACCCGAAGGTACTACATTGGCCAAGAAATTTTGAACGTTGCGGAACCCTTGCTATTCCAAGCAAGGTGGGAATATTTAACGTGCGTTACAACACCCACACACGGAACTGGGTTTTATATCTCAGCCGAACGAGATCGTATTTTTGTGAAAAATGCTCGCCTAACATTTTTCAAGCAGTCGTGTTGGGATTAGTAATCATACACGAATCTATCTAATCGACGGAATCATTGCCTTCCCGGTACCGCTGTACACGGACATAAACCATTCATAATTTGGGCCAGGTCTTGGTTCGTCCTCCAAGTTCACTACTCGTCCTACCTTATCATGTCCCCTGGCATTGTCATAAGATGTCAGTTTGCTAATGTGCAACACTATTGTTTTGCGCTTTGGGAGCTTACGAATACTATTTGCCATATCGTTGATTCGTTTCAGTAATTCGTAAGGAGGCTTCGATTTTTGTATAACTTTGGCGACAGTCATACGCGGTCTCCCGTTTGAAAACTAAACTTTTGCCCCTAGATCTCATACCTGGTTTTCAGTCGATCGCTAACAATCTGGATATTTTTTTACGTCACTACGAATAACATGCATTTTCGACTTTAGTCTCTTGATATAACTTTTGCCTACGTCTTCTCCAGGCTTAATACTTAACTCAAGATGACATGGTAAGCATATCTCGCGTCCTAGAATACCACATGTAGCCTTCCCAGTACTCTCGTGAATTGCAGATCGGTTCGCAAACAAAAATAGGTGTATGAATTGGTCCCGGTTCCTTTGATGTTCAAAAACTACCTTGGAGAGACACTTTCCCAAGGTGCGGTTTATACGTTCCACCGTACCATCCGATTGATGGTACAACGCTGTAGTTCCTGTCTTTCTTATCTCCAGCAACCGGCAAGCTTTTTGAAATAGTGTGGACTCAAAGTTTCTGCCTTAGTCAGCGTGCAACTCTAAAGCTCTTTTACTAATACTTTTACTAATACGGTGGTCACTGCTTCTTGTTTGGGTATGGCAAACGTCTCAGCTCATTTTGTAAAGTAGTCAATGGGCACCAAGATGTATTTATTTCCAGAGTAGGTTTTAGGGGGTCTGTGATATCAATTGCCACTTTCTCAAACTAGCTTCTTACGTTGTACTGTCTTGTGGGGGCTTTTCGTTTACTCAACGGAGCACATGACTAACACTTTCTGCAGCATTCTTCAACGTTCTCCTTGCTGCCTAACCCAGTAAAATCTTTTACGAACCTTCTCTGGAGTTTTTTTGACACCAAAGTGCCCCTACAACGTCACATTATATAGATGTCACAAAATCTTGGACTAGGCTTTTGGAAACCACCATCTGAGGTATATCCATATATCCATCTTTCTTTTCCACGAATACACCAAGACTTCTAACTTCAAGGAATCCCACTATGCCCGGTATGAATTCAGCATACTATCTAGCGGGCTAACATTCTGCTACGATGGACGCTTACCTCTTGTTTTCCAATCCATAATGACGCCTAGGTCTGGGTCATGCTCTTGTTGGGTCATCAGCTGCCGTGACTATCAATGGTCGTTGAATCGTAAAAATAAGACTGAGAAAGTGAAACTAGTAATTGACTAAATTATACCCTATTCACGTTAAATATGGGATGACGTCATAATTCAAATAAATGCTGCGTTGTCATAGTTAATGTTATTTTATGATCAGAGTAACCATTTCTTGTGCACGCGAATTCAAATGTTTAGGCATTATAAATGTCAAATACTCGAAACTTGTAATGTATAAAGTGTTTTAGTACCGAAAAAACTGTTTTATTTAGCAAATATAAAGCACAAACGATTTACTACAAAACTAAACAAAGACAATAAAATGAGAAATGTTAAAGTAATAGAAGGGAAAAATTATATATTGCTATGATATTGGCGGAATTATCATGCCCCTACGTTGGACTGTTATATTTATTTTGCTATGAACTGTAATTCTCGAACCCCTTCGTTGTGCTATATATTAATTTTTGCTATGAACTCTCTAAATTATCAAACCCCTATGTTGTGCGCCTTATTAATTTTGTTATGTACTCTAAATTATTCGCGTTCCATCATTTGGACGACCATTTTTAATATTTACTATGAATAAACAAGATTGTAAGTATCTCCTCCTCCGGCTGTCTTATTAATGCTGCTATCAATTCCCTCCAGAAACTTAACTGGATTTTATCTTGAACCAACCTTGTCTACCAATAGCAAAATTCGATACGTTACCGCCTTGCGTGTTATCAATTTCCTATTTATACTCGTAGCTCCTCCTTGAACTATTTAATCTTGTGACCTCGGCTAGCATCTATTTGAAATTATAAAATTCAGTTAATTTCGATTTTATGTATAATGAAACCAATATATTCTGCACATACAGCTTTTGTAAATTATTTGAAATACACTTTTCAATTAGTTCATGTTATAAATCTCATTTGTTAACAATCATATACTATTTACTCAAAACCCAAAGTCACCAAAAAAAACCTATTATCTTTATCAACGAAGTGTATAATATTCTAAACCTGTTATCATATTACTCATTGTATGCAACTCCTTTTGTTGACTTTTTATAAGCATATTATATTAAGCAAAATCCAATAAAAAAATATATAGAAAAACAAAATGTCTTATAACTAAAATCTGACCTGGTTTATTTCTTCACATCGACGGTTCCATTTAAAATTTATCTTCCCCAATTCTGGATTACATTTAAATTATTGCCATTACACTATGGACTAATATTATTAATTTATGCACCCCCAATTTATTGTCGTTTCATATCAAACTTCTTCTTATTGTCATTCAATTTTCTCAAACTTAAAATTGTCTGATTCTTCCTCCAGACATCAAAATTGTATTACTGTATTTTCCCCGAACATCAAAATTGTATTTTTTTCCCTCATACATCAGAATTGTATCACTGGATTTTTCCCCCGGACTTCAGAGCCCTATTATTTTTATGTTTTAGTTTAAAAATAAATTCCTTAAAAATGTACTTACGTTTTTAATCGGCAATTATAGTTTTCATCTTGGCACTTATTTTTATCTTTCACTTTTAAAATTTACGTATTATTTTATTTCATCACAGCGCACTTCGGCCTTTGTTGATTTCAAAACTAACTTCGTTATCACGGTGCTTGCTAATATATTCTTTATTTCCCACTCCATCCGTGGGTATGGTCTAGAGCTCGTCGCGTATTTCTGACCAATCAAATAATTACATTTAAAGCCGTTTCTGATGTAATGCTCCACGATTCCCCATAATCATAACCTGCATGCAGCTGTCTTTCGTTATCAACATGCTGTGTTTTGATAGATCTAATTGCCTTTCCATAAACAACTGATGCAACTCGACTTTTAATTAACATATTTACATGCGATTCACGCAATTTTTAATCTGCTCTCTTATCAAAAATGGTTAGATATTTGTACGCATTTTTATTAGCTACCTGAAGCTCTATTTCTATCTCCGTATTAATCTAATCGTTTAGAACTCGTCTGAATGCGTGTCTAATTACACTTTATCGTTTACTTATGAATATACGCGTGCTTCCACTGAAAAATATTATTACTTGCTATACCTAAATTAACTAAACTTTATCTACAGGGTATTTAAATATTTTCTTTTTACCTAACGAATGTCTTTCTCATTCCTACGCTAACTATGCGTCTTCCTATGTTTATCTGCGTCGCTTAAAACTATTTATACTTTATATACAAGGTGTTGCCTGCTTACTATCTACAAACTATCTCTATTTCTTAATTTTTCACTAAATAAGTGCAGTTTTCTGCTGCCTATGATAATTACTCATTCTTAAATGACCTTTACTATAAAGTACACCCTTAGACAACCCCTTATCACAGCATAATTCCCCCAAATTAAAATATAAAATTTTATAACAATGTCCTTTTTGGCGCCCAACGTGAACTTAAACTCACATTGGTGTGAAATTATTATATTTTTATTTCCTTTTTAAAAATCTAACTTTTTCTTTATTAAACCCTTATCACAGCAATATATATATATATATATATATATATATATATATATATATATATATATACAAAGACATTTGTAGCACTTGAATGAAGCTAAGCGATCAGCTGATTTAAATAACTGTGACAGACCACGATACGTTCAGAAACACGACTTGAGTTGATAAACAACAGTTCGTTAAGCTTTTTACAGTTACTGCTTATTGCATTCGATTATTTAACTACTGTATATATTATCCGTTGCTCTTTTATATCTACGTAACTAATATTGTTCGCATTGCTAAAAAACCCTTCGAATAATATGTTTGTAAAATATTTATAAGCTACATTTCCATTATTTACATTGTATACAACTTTTAATTCTTTCTATGAAGTTTACTAAGCCAAAGTGATCTAGATACGCTAGGCTACTCCAAGTCGTTTTAACGAAATGTACTAGAGCGAAATGGTTTTGATCCGATTAACTACCAAATGATGTTTCGGCAAACTCTACTGGGATACAGTAGTCTTAATCCGAGGAACTTCTTGAAATCATTTAAACGCAGTCTACTTGGGCGAAGTGGTCATTATCCGAAGGGATTTCGAAAAGGTCACTAGGGCGAAGTGATTTTTGATCCGATCGACTCTCCGAAGTGATTTCGACAAACTCTACTAGGGCGAAGTAACCTTGATCCAATGAACTCTCCAAAGTGATTTCGACAAAGTCTACTAGGCCAAAGTTATCTTGATCCGATTGATCCTCCGAAGTGATTTTGACAAGGTCGCTAGGGCGAAGTGGTCTTGATCCAATCGCCTCACCGAAGTAATTTGGACAAAGTCTACTAGGGCGCCGTTGTCTTGATCCGATCGACTCTCGGAAGTGATTTCGACAAGGTCACTAGGGCGAAATGGTCTTGATCCGATCGACTCCCCGAAGTGATATCGACAAGCTCTCTAAGGCTAAGTGACCCTCATCCGATCGGCTCACCGAAATGATTTCGACAAAGTCTACTAGGGCGACGTGGTCTAGATCCGATCGACTCTTCAAAGTGATTTCGACTCACCGAAGTGATTTCGACAAGGTCACTAGGGCGAAGTGGACTTGATCCGATCGACTCCTCCAAGTGATTTCGACAAAGTATACTAAGGCGAAGTGGTCTTAATCCGATCGATCTTCCGAAGTGAATTCGACAAGGTCACTAGGGCGAAGTGGTCTTGATCCGATCGACCCTTCGAAGTGATTTCGACAAAGTCATTAGGGCGAAGTGGTCTTGATCCGATCGACTCCTCGAAGTGATTTCGACTAAGTCTACTAGGTCGAAGTGATCTTGATCCGATCGACTTCCCGAAATGATTTCGATAAACACTACTAGGACCACGTGGTCTTGATCCGGCGACTCCTCGAAGAAATTTCGACAAGGTCACTAGGATGAAGTGGTCTTGATGCGATCGACTCTTCGAAGTGATTTCGACAAGATTACTAGGGTGAAGTAGTCTCAATCCGATCGACTATCCGAAGTGATTTTGACAAAGTCTACTAGGGCGCCGTGGTCGTGATCCGATCGACTCTCCAAAGTAATTTCGACAAGGTGACTAGGGCAAAGTGGTCTTGAACCGATCGACTTTCCGAAGTGATTTCGGCAAAGACTACTAGGGTGGAGTGGTCTTGATCCGATCGAATTCCCAAAGTGATTTTAACAAGGTCACTAGAGCAAAGTGACCTTCATCTGATCGACTCACCGAAGTGATTTCGACAAGGTCTACTAGAACGGCGTGGTCTTGATACGATCGACCCTCCAAAGTGATTTCGACAAGGTTACTATGGCAAAGTGGTCTTGATCTAATCGACTCCTAGAAGTGATTTCGACAAAGACTACTAGGGCAAAGTGGTCTGGATCCGATCGACTCTCCGAAGTGATTTAGACAAGGTCACTAGGGCGAAGTGGTCTTCGTTCGATCGACTCTCCTAAGTGATTTAGACAAGGTCACTAGAGCGAAGTGGTCTTGATCCGATCGATTCCTCCAAGTAATTTTGACAAAGTCTACTAGGCCGATGTGATCTTGATGCAATCGACTCCACGAAGTGATTTCAACAAAGTCTACTAAGGCGAAGTGGTCTTAATCCGATCGATCCTCCGAAGTGAATTCGACAAGGTCACTATGGCAAAGTGGTCTTGATCCGATCGACCCTCCGAAATGATTTTGACAAGGTCACTAGGACGAAGTGGTCTTGATCCGATAGACTTCTCGAAGTGATTTCGACTAAGTCTACTGTCGAAGTGATCTTGATCCGATCGACTTCCCGAAGTGATTTCGACAGACTACTGGGGCCACGTGGTTTTGACTCGGTCGACTCCTCGAAGTAATTTCGACAAGGTCACTAGGGCAAAGTGGTCTTGATGCGATCGACTTTTCGAAGTGATTTCGACAAGATTAATTAAGGTGAAGTGGTCTCAATCCGATCGACTCCCCGAAGTGATTTCGACAAAGTCTACTAGGGCGCCGTGGTCTTGATCCGATCGATTCTCCAAAGTGATTTCGGCAAGGTCACTAGGGCGAAGTGGTCTTGAACCGATCGACTTTCAAAAGTGATTTCGGCAAAGACTACTAGGGTGGAGTGGTCTTAATCCGATCGATTCTCCGAAGTGATTTTGACAAGGTCACTAGCGCGAAGTGGTCTTGATCCAATCGACTACTTGAAGTGATTTCGACAAAGACTACTAGGGCGAAGTTGTCTGGATCCGATCGACTCTCTGAGGTGATTTAGACAAGGCCACTAGGGCGAAGTGGTCTTCATTCGATCGACTTTCCAAAGTGACTTAGACAAGGTCACTAAGGCAAAGTGGTCATGATCCGATCGACTCTCCGAAGTGATTTAAATAAGGTCACTAGGGCGAAGTGGTCTTAATCCAATAAACTCCCCAAAGTGATTTCGACAAGGTCAGTAGGGCGAAGTGATCTTCATCCGATCGACTCACCGAAGTGATTTCGACAAGGCACTAGGGCGAAGTGGTCTTCGATTCGATCGACTTTCCGAAAGTGACCTTTACGACAAAGGTCACTAAGGCGAAAGTGGTCTTCATCCGATCGACTCTACGAAGTAATTTCGACAAGGTTACTAGGGCGAGTGGTCTTGATCCGATCGACTCTCCGAAATGATTTCGACAAGGTCACTAGAGCGAAATGGTCTTGATTCGATCGATTCTCCGAAGTGATTTCGACAAGGTCAATAGGGCAAAGTGGTCTTAATCTGATCGACTCCCCGAAGTGATTTCGACTTGGTCACAAGGGCAAATTGACTTTCATCCGATCCACTTGGCGAAGTGATTTTGACAAAGTCAACTAAGACGACGTAGTCTTGATCCGATCGACTCTCCGAAATGATTTCGACAAGGTCACTAGAGCGAAGTGGTCTTGATCCGATCGAATTTCCGAAGTGGTTTCGACAACGTCACTAGGGCGAAGTGGTCTTGGTCCGATCGACTCTCGAAAGTGATTTCGACAAGGTCACTAGGGCGAAGTGGTCTTGATCCAATCGACTCTCCGAAGTGATTTTGACAAGATCACTAGGGCGAAGTGACCTTCATCCGATTGACTCACCGAAGTAATTTGGACAAAGTGTACTAGGGCGACGTGGTCTTGATCCGGTCGACACCTCGAAGTAATTTCGACAAAAGTCCACTAGGGCGAACTGATCTTGATCCGATCGACTCCCTGAAGTGATTTCGACAAAGACTACTAGGGGCGAGGTGGTCTTGATCCGATCGACTCTCTGAAGTAATTTCGACAAGATCACTAGGGCGAAGTGGTCTTGATCCGATCGAATTTCCGAAGTGGTTTCGACAACGTCACTAGGGCGAAGTGGTCTTGGTCCGATCGACTCTCCATAGTGATTTCGACAAGGTCACTAGGGCGAAGTGGTCTTGATCCGGTCAACTCCCCGAAATGATCTCGACAAACTCTACCTGGGTGAAGAGATCTTGATCCGATCGACTCCCATAAATGATTTCTACAGTCTACTAGAGCGAAGTAATCTTGGTCCGATCGACTGCCCAAAGTTATTTCGATGGTGTACTAGGGCGAAGTAATCTTGATCCATTTCCCAGTGGTTCCCAGTGGTTCCCAGTGGGTTCCCAGTGGTTCCCAGTGGTTCCCAGTGGGTCCCAGTGGTGTCCGATGATTCTCGATGATACTCGATGATTCTCGATGATCCTCGATGGTTCTCGATTATTCTCGATGATTCTAGATGATCTTTGATGATTCTCGATGATTTTCGATGATTCTCGATGATTCTCGATGATTCTCGATGATTCTCGATGATCCTCGATGGCTCTCGATGATTCTCGATGATTCTCGATGATCTTTGAGGATGGGACGCGAAGAGGGTGGGACGCGAAGAGGGTGGGACGCGAAGAGGGCTAGGTGCGAAGAGGGCGAGCCGCAAAATGATTTTTCTGTAGGTCCAATAGCTTAATACGTATTACCAAAAAAACAAAAAGTAGATGCATTCTTTTACTTGCCCTACACCCCGCTTACTCAGCAACTATCAGCACTCTTTTGTTGTTCATTATTAGACCCTTCTAAATGATATTATAAAATTTTAAAACTTTAAGAAATATATGTCGAAAAAAAACTTAATTTGACTTGTTGTTTAGCTTTTACAAGAGTTAAACAATGTCTGTCAAAATTTACCAGAGATGCTCTAAGGAACATTAGGCGTTTTGCCGACGTATTTGGTATATGTTGATATCCATCGGAGAATATCAACGTTCTACAATTGTAGTCTTATAGCGCTCCTTTGAAATGTTTGTAATCGTATTTCATTTTAATAGGGTCTGTATAGGCAAATCTCACCAATAGGGTACGGGTTATTTTCTTTGAGAAATACAATTTTTATGTAACGTGCATTCATTATCTAAAAAAGGATTATTTTTGTATGTTAGATTGTTCATACTCAAAGTTTGTCACATTCATTATAGCGGTTTTTAAGGTTAAAAATGATATCATGGCTTTGTTTTAAGATTCACTTGTTTTCATTAATAATGTATAACGATGGCGCTTATGACTCCACCGTCTTGGAATAAATAAGTTTTGCGCGTTAGATTATGTTGATTCAAAAAATGAAAATTTCTTTTCTCTAGTTCATGTTAATGTGTCAGTAAGATAATTTCACATATATTAGATAGAGAAAAAACGACGCAAGTAATTTTAATTTACAGGTTTAATTTATTTTTACAAAATCTACCGACCGAAGATAATCTTGTCGAGTATGTAGGGAGAATTTTTTTATAGAGCATTTCGTCATTACCATCAAAAGGGATAACATTCAACTTGAATAGGTACAGCTAATTTTTGAATTATAAGGAATCGAACTGATTAAGTCAATAAAGTTTGGAATAATACTCTACCAGGTTGGTTACAATATAGTACATTTTTGTTATTAGTTCAAGAATTTAAAAAGTAATTTTGTTCGCCGAAAACATTTTCCTTTAAACAAAGTAAATTTGGATACGTTTTTTTAAGAATGTATAGTACTTGTAATAAAAACATGATTGTGAGGTAATCCGATATTGGTGCTTTGCACAACTAATGTAAGAGTAGTGGTCTCTGCATCGATGTAATAAAATATATTGCAATTACCCAGAAGCGCGATTAATGTACAGGTAATTTAGCATTTCAGTTTGGAAACATTCTTTTCAGCTAGCAGTTTCATGTAGGTATATTAGTGTCCTTATAAGCTGGTTTTAACATTTGTAGACTGTATTATACCTGATGTAGTTTTAGGGCAGAATTACTTTTCAGATCTCGGTTTTTGATATTCTCTTGTCATTTCTTCTTAATCATTTCCCTAGAAATCTCTACATTTCAAGATTAGATGGCGTCCAAGATACTTCCCAATTAAGAGTAGTATTTCACACACGATAGCATTTCGGGACTTATACTACCCTTTCCATTAAGTTAGTGGGCAACCATTCTTATTAGTACAGCCGAGGTGTTTGGCACTTCATCGATACACAGAATTTTTAGCGAGGTACTTCTCTATGAGTAAAACGCTAGATTTTTTGGAGTGAAAACTATACGCAGCAGTCTTTCAAGGCAGCAGATATATCACAATCAGTTACTGCACGAAATTTCTTGTAATAAAGATTCTTGGAGGTAGTTTAAAGTCGTGCATAGTGGTAGTTTGCATAGAACAATAACAATTATTATTTGATTTAGCTTCTTGAACGGAAACACATACCCAAATTATCCTAAGAACAATATTTTATGTTCAAATATTGGCTCACGAAAATACACTAAACGACTAAACGATATGCAAAAGTTGAGATTTAGCTTATAAAGTTTAAGTAATTGTGCTATAAATCTCCCATTTGTATTGCTTTATCTGACTATAGTATTTCTCTTGTGAACAAGCCAAAAACATTAAGTAAAGTATATCGGATGAAATATAACCAACTAAGTTTAAGACTATACGAGCTGTTGTCTCTAACAAAATATATTCATTTAAATAGATCTGACAGAAAAAAGACACTTGTACTAAATGGTTGCACTTACTCGAATTTACATTCGACATGCACTCATTTCAAGTTCTAAATAATTTTAACAACATTTAGGCCATATTGCCTTGTTTGTGATATTGAATACAGCTGACTTCACAATCTAAGTTGGCAATGAATCGCAATGGAAGAACAAATTAATTAAAAGTTTTTGGATCCGTACTAAAGCTTTAGGCGCGACATCTTGTCGTCAGTGTATTTGATAGCGAGTGTTATAAAAGTTATATGTCTTTTTTAACCTTCTCTCTTTAACAACATGAAATAAATAAATTATTTATATTTAAGTTCTTTAAATTATTAGTTTTAAATTAAATGGCAATATGTTTAAAAAGCAGGTAAGTGAGCAACAAATTTTATGTACGTAATTGTCGTAAATTTTCGAGAGTGAAACTAGCAGCCAAAGGTAGCGGCCGCGATAGAAAACAAGAGATTGTGAACCAGCCACCCTCTATAGCAGTGATGGGCAACTGCCGGCCCGCGGGCCTAATCAGGCCCGTTACAATGTTAAAGTTGGCCCGCGGCATAAATGAAAAATTGTGCAAGTAGTGCGACAAGAATGCGGCGTAGTAAAGTTACATTTTGTGGGGTATATGATATACCCGGCCTGGTAACGCAAGGGTTAAATCATTCAATCTGTTCTGGCCCGTCCCTGCTCTATAGTATAGTATACTCTCATGTACAAAGACATAACAACACCCCATTGCTAAAGTGCCGCCGAATCCATATGAAAACTTAGCGAAACTAGTGAGCAAGTTAGGTTACTGTTAGAACAGTTATACTACTAAAAAATGAACATGCGGGTACAACGTCCGTAAAAATACCCATGATTGAAAGCAATTTCCCTATTAAGTTTTTTATGTAGTTTATTACTGTGAGAAGAGATACTTTAGCAAGGACCATAAAACAATGCAATAAGCTTCAAGCTCTTGATTTGCGTTTTGTTGAAAGCTTCTTTCGTGTTAACTTTTAACTACAATAGCAATTAAAGGGCGCCTAATTATTCTAGTTAAAGTAAAATTCTACCAATACAACATGGTGTCGCTAAATTGTCACCCGAGAATGTAGCTTGCATTGTGCGCATTTCAACCAAGCAAAATAATGTTCCAAAAAGTAGACAGTGTCTATAAATAATAGAGCAACCAAATACTGAGGTGTAAGGATACCGAAAAATGGCCCGAGAATGTAGCTTGCATTGTGCGAATTTCAACCAAGTAAAATAATGTTCCAAGTGGTTTACAGTATCCATAAATAATAGAGCAGCTAAATGCTGAGGGTTAGGAGTACTGAAAAATAGCCCGAGGATGTAGCTTGCATACTGCGAATTCCAACCAAGTAAAATAATGTTCCAAATGGTACACAGTATCCATAAATAATAGAGCAACCAAATGCTGAGGTATAAATATACCGAAAAATGGCCCGAGGATGTAGCTTGCATTGTGCGAATTTCAACCAAGTAAAATAATGTTCCAAATGGTACACAGTATCCATAAATAATAGAGCAACCAAATGCTGAGGTATAAATATACCGAAAAATGGCCCGAGGATGTAGCTTGCATTGTGCGAATTTCAACCAAGTAAAATAATGTTCCAAGTGGTTCACAGTATTCATAAATAATAGAGCAGCCAACTGCTGAGGCGTAGGGATATCAAAAAATGAAGGTCGCACAATGCAAGCTACATCCTCGGGCGATTTTTCGGTATCCCTACGCCTCAGCATTTGGCAGCTCTATTATTTATGGATACTGTGAACCATTTGGAACATTATTTTACTTGGTTGAAATTCGCACAATGCAAGCTACATCCTCGGAATATTTTTCAGTATCCCTAACCTTTAGCATTTGTCCGCTCTGTTATTTATGGATACTGTAAACCACTTGGAACATTATTTTACTTGGTTGAAATTAGCATAACGCAAATTACATGCTCGGGCCAGTTTTTGGTATCCCTACGCCTCAGCATTTGGCTGCTCTATTATTTATGGATACTGTGTACCATTTAGAACATTATTTTACGTGGTTGAAATTCGTACAATGCAAGCTACTTCCTCGGGCCATTTTTCAGTATCCCTACGCCCCAGCATTTGGCTGGCTTTATTATTTATGAATACTGTGAACCACTTGGAATATTATTTTACTTGAGTGTAATTCGCACAATGTAAGCTACATCCTCGGGCCATTTTTCGGCATCCCTACACCTCAGCATTTGGCTGCTCTATTATTTATGAATACTGTGAACCACTTGAACATTATTTTACTTGGTTGAAATTCGCACAATACAAGCTACATCCTCGAGCCATTTTTCAGTATCCCTAACCCTTAGCATTTGTCCGCTTTGTTATTTATGGATACTGTAAACCACTTGGAATATTATTTTACTTAGTTGAAATTCGCACAATGCAAGCTACATCCTCTGGCCATTTTTCGATATCTCTACGACTCAGCATTTGGCTGCTCCATTATTTATGGGTACTGTGAACCACTTGGAACATTATTTTACTTGGTTGAAATTCGCACAATACAACCTACACACTTGAGCCATTTTTTGGTATTCCTACGCCTCACCATTTGACAGCTTTATTATTTATGGATACTGTGACCTATTTGGAACATTATTTTACTTAGTTGATATTCGCACAATGCAAGCTACACTCTGCGGCCAGTTTTCAGTATCTCTACGCTTGCATTGAGCGAATTTCAACCAAGTAAAATATTGTTACAAATGGTTCACAGTATCCATAAATAGTAGAACAGCCAAATGCTGAGGGTTAGGGATACTGAAAAGTGGCCCGAGGATGTAGCTTGCATTTTGCGAATATCAACCAAGTAAAATAATGTTCCAAATAGTTCACAGTATCCATAAATAAAAGCTGTCAAATGGTGAGGCGTAGGAATACCAAAATGGCCCAAGGGTGAGTTTTGGAATTCAACCTAAATAATGTTCAAATGTTCACAGTATCCATAAATAATAAACGCAAAATGATTTAAATTGTTCCAAGTGGTTCACAGTATCCATAAATAATAGAACAGCCAAAATGATTTAAATTCGCACAATTCAAGCTACATCCTCGGGCCATTTTTCGGCATCCCTACACTTCAGCATTTGGCTGGTCTATTACTTATGGGTACTATGTACCATTTGGAACATTATTTTACTTGGTTGATATACGCACAATATAAGCTACACCCTCCGGCTAGTTTTCGGTATCTCTACGTCTCAGCATTTGGCTACTTTATTATTTATGGGTACTGTGTACCATTTGGAACATTATTTTACTTGGTTGATATTCGCACAATGTAAGCTACACCCTCCGGCTAGTTTTCGGTATCTCTACGTCTCAGCATTTGGCTACTTTATTATTTATGGGTACTGTGTACCATTTGGAAGATTATTTTACTTGTTTGAAATTCGCACAATGCAAGCTACATCATCAGGCCATTTTTCGGTATCCCTGCGCCTCAGCATTTGGCTGCTCCATTATTTATGGATACTGTCTACCTTTTGGAACATTATTCTACTTCGTTAAAATGCGCACAATTCAAGCTACATTCTGGATTAGCAATTTATAATTGCCCCTGCGAATTATCATTTAGCGTGTCTTTAGCCAGATCATGTTGTGTTGGCAAGATTTCACTATAACTACAATAATTAGGCGCTCCTCAATTGCTATCGTAGTAAAAAGTTAACACGAAAGAAGCTCTCAGAACGCAAATCAACAACTTGAAGGTTATTTCATTGTTTTATGGCCCTTGCTAAAGTACCTACCCTCACAGTAATAAACAAACCTAGGATTGTAGCACGTAAGCCCTAACTACGTCGCTTGCGGCTTTGGACTAGGAAAGCGCCAAAACGCCGGTGTCATCGTGCTGCTTTCGGTTCAGAGCAGAGCCGAGGTTTTCTTCGATGATGCCTCGGGCTAGAAGAAGCGCGCCAGGCTCATCCGGTAGTTCCTCAGGCTATGAGAAGCGCAAAGGTCTCGACTGTTTCTCTACTAGGCTAGGAGAAACGCTAGATGATTGAATCCAGTAACGGTCTGGTCGAAATGCAGCTTGTTTTATACTTATTCTTAAGGATGGTGGGGCGACTTGTAACCAATCAGCGTGCTCGATTTTTGTGTTAAGGGTTGTGGTTATCGCAAAAGGGGTGAGCCGTGTTAAGGTATATATGCAGGTATTGTATCCGCGCGCCCATCTTATAAAGATGTACATTGTCACGAGACAAGGTCGGTGACCTCATCTAATCTCACGAGAAGGCATAGCAGTAAATACTTCTTGTTGATTTTGCTTTAGAAAGTTACTAGCTTTCTTAGGAGCGCGTGAAGCACCTATAAAATTTCTCCCGCAGTCCGAATATACAGATTCAGGTGAAACGCGCCTGGAGGTAAATCGTGTAAATAAAGCCAAAACAGCTTTAGTCGATAATTCAGAAACTAGTTTTAAATGTACGGCTTCGGTGCATAAACAGACAAATATCCTGAACTGAGGCATTTCGGCTTTTGGAAGTTCTAATCAGGAACTGACCTACGAAATAAAAGCCCACATTAGTAAAGGTTTTATTAATTTGGATATGTAGCGTAGAGCCAAACCGTAAATAGGACAAGCACTGGTGAATTCGTTGGCGAACTATGGATCGTAATCCGACACTACAAATCTTGAACGAAACAAAGCTTAGGTTGTCGAAGGACCAGAAAGCAAGAAAACAATGTGATAATGATCACGTATGAGGACGGATAGCGGTGAATATTTAGGCGGTAATAAGGATGCTTAAAATCGTAAGGCATTCGGGCGTTATAAAGACATCCGTCCACCCTGAATCCAGTATCCAAGAATCGTAAAAATTTTCGTAAAGAACCAGAAGGAAGTTTACCTTTTTCCATTTAATTAATTTCAAAATAATAATGCCGCCTTCGTGTTAGCTTCACCAGAGTTAACAAAGAATTTTTAGGTTCATCCGAAGTAATAGCGGCAGCTAATTTTTTACTTGAGTGACGACAATTGTATATGAACCTATAAATGTACTCCGCCAGCTACGTATCCCCCAATTAATATGTATACAAATTTAAATGCCATTATTATGTCTTAAGGAATAGAATGTTACATTGTATAATTGAAGGACACATTATAAAAAGTTAATAAAAGTTCATAATCAGACGTGAGAACGGAAGTAACTACTTTGTATTCCAGAGGCAACATAATACTGCAGGTGCAGGTCACAATAGGCTATAAAAAAGCGATAGTTATAATTAAGATTATTAAGAAGTAACACAATGTAGTTTATCAAGAAGTAGCAAACATGAAATCTGCACTTCCCACAAGACGATGCGAAGGCAGGGATAGCATAAATACCCTGAAAAGCCCAGGATGGCCAGTCAGTCTCTAACTTCATAACTTTAACATTGTTAGTAGTTTAAGCTACTCACCATAATTTTTGATTATTAATTATTGATTTATTAACTTCAACTATTTTTGTCAATTTCAATTACTTAATGTTTAGTGAATATAAACGTCTAAGTTGTTGTAATAGAAATAAGTTATTTTTTGTAATTAAACAATTAAAATTAAAATTGATAGAAAAGTTTTTGGCGATTAAACTTTTTAAAAAGAAGTTCCCAAAGGCCCAAAACCTATCTCGTCTTATATTGTAACGAAATTAAAGAGAACGATCAGGTGTGGTCATAATTAAGGGTTTAAATACCGCTTCAATGTGCTGGCCTCTAGGCTGTATAGAAAAGTTTCTTTTGGATGTGACGGTATACCTCGGGTTGCATCCGTAAAAACGACTGCAAACGCGTTTACATGTCCTATAAATAAACTTATTGTATTCCCTTTGAATGACTAATTTAATTTTTTTTTCTTTCGCTTAGTTATGTTCATTTCTAGTTTGACTTACCTTTGAGGTCGAATTGAAATTTAAGTTCTTTTTTGTGACAACCTTTAAATTTTCTATTATTATTTAGTTTTTGTTTTAGCTAAACTTATTCAGTTTTAGATGGGCGGTTATGTTAAGGCTTCAACCCGTTGATAAATAGAGAGTAGGTTCCTCAGTAATCAAGGCGCACGCTGTGTCTTGCGTCGATTGACCAATGGAGGACTATGTCATCGCAACAATACAGTCGCCGTAATTAGTACGAATTTGACAGTCCATTTTAGAAACTCTCTCGCGCCGGTTTAGCAGGTTTGTTAACATCGGGTACCACCCCTATTTCCTTCCATTTAACCCTTCTTTGACTTTGTGATAGTTTTACATGCGGTAAGTTTTTCACCACATTTATTATTTCTCACATACAGTTTTATTTTATTGTTGCGTTCAGCTAGGGCTTAAACAGTAGGAATTTGTATTTGTAATTTGGTGGGGTAGTAGTAAGGAATCCATCGTTAATGCAGCATTACTGAATGAAACCTTATTGCTGCAACATGTTTTGTTCCACATTTGCTAGTAAGCCAGTGCTTTAATCTGCCTGAGTTAAAGAATTGCCTCAAAGGTATTTAAAAAAATTGTTTGCACCTATATGCAATGTAAAAAAACTAAATTTTGTATTTAAGTTTTTATAATGCGAATTAAATGTTAATTGTACGTATTAAGTCTCATACTCGCTGACTAATGTTTTGTGGTCGGTGCGGAGGTAAACAAGTCTCTTGCGCACTTAGATGAAGTAGCCTCATGACCATTTACTGGTATCGCAAAGATTGTTACGATTTAAAACCTTGTGACGCCTAAAGACATTATTAGGATACAGGTTTTCTTTGTATATAAACTCTTGTACAAAAATCTTTGTTCTTTTTTGTGCTTCATAGTTTTGGAAGTTTGTAGCTGCTGATACACGTTAGAAAGCGCTTCACAAATTATTTTCAGTAAATAATTAATTGTACTGAATTCTTTTGTATAATTAATCTATGTATATTACACATATTTGTGTATTCTAGTTTAGAAATTAGGCTTTTGTAAATCACCGTTTGTATTTACGTAGCAACCGTTGATACCATGAGAAAGAATGTTAAATATAACTTCCCACGGTCCGTAGTAGACATATGATGCCTTCCCGACCAATCAGGACGACGAACAAAGAAGGGTCGTAGTTTACAAAAAGTTGAAAAGCAACGCGCCATGAGAGGATTTTTCTCTGAACTACTTTATCGTCAACAGATTATGCCGGAGGGTGCATTCTAAACTATGTAGTGGAGTATTTATTCATCAATTCATTTCCTAGCCTTCTATTGTATCTGTATCCTTAATGTACGCTTAGTGTTGTAGGTGATACTAGTAAACTCCATTATAAGAATATGGACTAAAAAAAGATTGGCATTGACTTCGTACAAACCTAAGATAAAGGAACAATTATTTCTTACCTAACCTACTAATATGCAATAATTTAGAAAAGTTAAGCAAATAATAATTAATTTACAGTAATAATTTGAAACCCATTATTTTATTTCGTTTCTAATTTCTGTTAAACCTAGTACGCTCTTTATGCAAGCCCGCGATTAACTATCTTACTGTAGCTTTGATTACCGCTTATAACAAGACGGTGTTGATTTAAATTAATAAAAATATATTGTTAAACCAATATGTGTTCTTCTTAATTTTCCTGTTCTTAAAGTTCTGTTCATACTGATGTGTTAGTGTTTAGTTGGAACCACATACTATAAATACAATACTTATGACTACAACACATTATTTTAAAACTACATTACAATCAATTGCACATTCACAACACGTCATGGAGTATCACTTTTAAGTTCTTTATATCAACGCAGACGGCTAACTGCTAACCGCCATTACAATAATTCGTATCGCAAGTACAAACTCTTACAAAGTAGGAAGAAATTTGATTTAAGTTGCAGCTGCGGTCTTGTTTTTGCAATCCTTCCTTCATCCAACCACATCCTTTTATAACACGTACCAGAGCTGTAAGTTAAGAATACATTAAAATATTTAGACACAGGTAATGGAGGTATATAAAATTAGAATTACTGGTTAGTTTCATAAGCGATTGTTTTACTAAAAATGGTAGTTTTATTTCTAATATTGAAGATTAAACACCCTGAACCTAAGCTATATAAAGCTAATGTATGTGAACTACAGGAGGCGGAAAGATATACCAGGTGTGAGTATAGAATAACGAAACTGATGCTGTAAAACGTTTTATTTTAAACTTGTACAAACTTAATTATTATCTTCCGCAACATACTACACAATTTCTACACCATTGTGTGCCGTCCAGGACGGTGTTGGAAATTGTCTTCTGTAAGCTCGTTGATGACGCGTTCTGCTTTTTCTATCACAAAATTGATGGTCTAAAATTCTGTTCTCTTTAATGTAGATTTGACCTTGGGCAACAGATAAAAGTCACATCGTGAGTGTGTGAAATCAATTTATTTGAGGCTATACTTAGGCCAATGACCCATCTTAGTCGCACATAACTAAGATATGTTTGAAACAGAAACAACAACATCAATACTGTTGATTCTAGTGAAGTAGATTTTTGACTTGCTTCTACATCTGCATGGTATTAGTCTGTTGTTCTCGGTGCAGGGAAGTGGAATGAGCAAAGCTCCGATACAGTGTCTTCTGTTGCTTGAAGGCCGCAGGTTAGGGGACAAAAGGTGAAATGGACGGTTTGTTATGTAGGGTTTGTTGAAGGTATTGATTTAATGGTAGGGTAAAGTTTGTAGCTAGAAAAGTTATATCGGAAAGTAGGGAGAACTGATTGAGGTCAATCAGTGACTTACAATAAATCCGAAGATGGACTAGGTTATGACTGTAAAATAATAGGTAATCAAAAGTTTCTAGCGCGTTTTGAGGTCTGCATGAGCCGAATGGAAACGGAACTAATTTGAAGGAATGTAGTTCATGTCGGAATTTGTCGTGACCAGAGAAGAATTTGAAAGTTGTTCTGCTGGAGTTTTGGACATGGATGAGGATATTTGAAACGTTAGGAATAAATTGATTGGTTTAACTGCCGGTATCAGAATGAGACTAGAATGTTTGTCAGTCACGGAGTAAAGAGTTGTAGGTGCGGGATTTAACTTCGATAAATGGGACGGTTTGGTATGTTTCACGGATAAGATTTCGTCGTGTAAGTGACTGGATCGATGGAGTTTTAGGTTACGGATCTCTAGGGTGTGGAGTGGCTGAATTTTCCGAAACGGAATGTCTAGGATTGTATGAAGTGCCTCAGTGGAGATGGCACGAAAGGCAATAGTGACATAGGCGGTATTGACGCGTTACTAGGTTAAGGATTCTTTGTGAGTGGGGTGGTTGTAAGCGGGTACCAGGAGTCTATAGAATATCGGACGATAAGAATAATGATGTTATTTAGAATGTTTTTTTGCAGACAGGGTTAGTTGGGCGGATTTCGGTAGGGATTTTTAAATGTTGATTAAGATCAGTTTGATTACGGATTATTAATCTGGTTTGTAGGTGGATTCCTAAGTAGAATAGGTGTCGGAGAAAGTAAGAGGTGTGACGGAGCAACAAAAGCCCTTTTTAAAAGTAGCATTTCCAATTTAGTGGGGCAGATGGGTTGATCGTTTAAATGTGACCAGAATTCGACTTGTTGGATAAGGACATTGGCAGTAGATTGTAGTTCAAGACGGTAAGCGTGGGTATCTGTGTTACAAATATTAAAATCAAGGAATGGATTGATGGATATGTTCCATAAGGTAGGCGATAGTATGAATGCTTAGGGGCAACCTTGGGAAAGGAGTATAGTTAAGAAATAGTAGTTGGAATTCATGGTAGCTGTTCGGGCGGACAGTCATGACTTTATAAGAGGATGGGAACTTCAAGATTTTCAGTTGGTGTTTTTCGCTAAACACCTTATTCAATATTTATGGATTCAGGGCATCGATTGGGATGACGACCCTCCTGTTGATGTCACTGTCAAATGGAAAGATTACCTTGATCAATTATCAGAATTGTCTAAGGTGAAAATTCCTCGGTGGATTTTGTCTGATAACTGTCTGGAATTTCAGTTGCATGGCTTTTGCGACGCCTCCGAACAAGGATACGCCACAGTTGTTTCTTTCAGAGTGGTAGACGCAAATGGTGATATCAAAGTTTCATTGGTATGTGCAAAATCAAGAGTTGCACCTACTCAACGCATTTCTGTGTCTCGGCTAGAATTATCTGCCGCGGTACTTTTATCAGATTTGATTGAGTTCTTGTTCAATATTTACAAGGTTCGATTAAGGTTATCGATTTATGCGTGGTCAGATTCTACAGTGGTTTTATCATAAATTTGATCGCCTTCTTACCATTGGAAAACTTTCATTAGTAATAGAATTTCACACATTCAAGATCGAATTCCTCTTGGGTCTTGGAACCACATCAAGTCTCAAGATAATCCAGCAGATTGCGCCTCTTGGGGTTTAATAGCCACGGACTTAGTAGAGCATCGTTTATTGTGGTCCGGTCCTATTTGGCTTTCTTTGCCACTATCAGATTGGCCTATGAGTAAATTTTCTGAAATGGATTTAACACTTATGGATTTGGAAAAGAGAATTATCTCATTGAATATTATCATTTCGGATCATTTTCTTGATCTCTTATTAAACAAATTTTCTGATATAAATAAAGTTTGTCGTATTATATGTTATGTTCTTCATTTCATTCGCACTTTGAGAACACCTGTGGATCTCGTTTCAAACGCCTCGCAAATCATTTCCAATCAGCAACAACAAGTTGCGCTTCATTTATTAGTTAAAAGAGTTCAATCAGAATTCTTTTATAAGGACATAGAGAATATTGAAGAAAGGAGAACCATTAGCAAACACCTTAGACCTCTTAGCCCATTTCTGAACCGACATGGTTTACTCAGTGTGAACGGTCGCCTTTGAAATTCAAATTTACCTTATAGGGAAAAATTTCCACTCCTATTACCCCGCACTCATCGTTTGACAGATCTCGTTATTTTGAACTGTCAGTAAAAATATTTACATCGTGCTCTTAGAACGACTCAATTTCTTTTAACGCAAAATTTTTGGATTTTGGCCGCAAAAAAGGCTGTTCGAAAATGTCTAAAGGCATGTATCATTTGTTTTCGTATAAAATCAATTCCCTATTCCCCCCTATAGGTGACCTACCAGCAACCCGCACCGTTTCGGGTAAAGCTTTTCTCCACACTGGGGTTGATTTTGGTGGACCGTTCGCAATGACCATGAGCCGCACTCGTAGTTCAAAGTCATTAAAAGCTTATGTTTGTTTGTTCGTTTGTTTTGGAACTAATGCTCTGCATTTAGAGCTAGTTTCGAATTTGTCCTCGTCTGCTTTTGTAGCGGCATTGAAGCGTTTCAATACTCGTCGTGGTAAATGTGCCAAAATCTACTGTGATTGCGGCACAAATCTCACTGGTGGTGCCCGTGAATTGGCAGAACTTATGCAACATGTTGCTACCGCAGAGGGTATTGAATTTATTTTCAATTCTCCGTCGTCCCCTCACTTCGGAGGGTTGTGGGAGGCTGGCATCAAGTCAGTTAAGAGTCATCTCAACAAGGTTATCGGCGCTCAAATCCTCTCGTATGAGGAATTCAATACCGTACTAATTTAGATTGAGGCCATACTCAATTCTCGTCCTTTGCGTTCATTGAGTACAAATCCTCAAAATTTTTCTTATTTAGCACCGTGTCATTTCTTAGGAGTCGAACCAGTTTCAGTGCTTCCTGACCCAAATGTCTTGAACCTGAAACTATAAAATTTTAAATCGTTGGTAACTCATTCTGAGAATGCAACAATCTTATTGGCGCCGTTGGCATAGCGAGTACTTACATACTCTCCAGCAGAAAATTAAATGGTTTTCATCTCTTCACGCTGTTAAGATTGGGACATTGGTCCTAATTAAAGAGGACAATACCCCTCCATTGCATTGGCGACTGGGACGCATTACCCACTTGTATCCTGGTACAGATAATGTCGTCAGAGTGGCGCAAGTTCAAACTGCACACGGCATTATTAAAGGATCTTTGGTCAAATTGTGGGCTCTCCCATTAGAGGACACATAACAAAAGAAAAATTCATTTTTTTTCTTCTCTCAATTTTTTTGTTGGAATTACGCATTCATTATTATTTAATTTTTGTGGTATTACGCATTTGTATATATTTAATTACATTGGTTAAAATAAGCTTTCAATCTTATTTTGGTGGGCGGTATGTTATGCATTTGATATCATTTTTGGTAACATATGATCACTTTATATTATTCTGGTTTGATATTAACATTATCAAGGTTCCTTTCCTGTTATCGCCTATCCAATACCTTATACATAGAAATTTGAACATTGACGGAGTGTGCGTGAGTGCTTTTTGGTTCGTGTACACAGTTCAAGACGCGCATTAGGCATTATTAACTTGGCAACGGGAGTGACCGTAAGAATCCGTTCGGTGTGCTTTGACCATGAGGTTTTTAATGGTGGAAACGCCTCAAGAATAGTGAACTTCGATTTATGCAGTTTACAGCGGTCATGCAAATGCAGATTACAGTCCACTACATTTTTTCATGCCAGCGCAATTGGCAACCATTACAGGTTAGTGTATTTTAATTGATTAACTGTTTTAAAATGCTGTTGGTTGATACAAACATACATACACCTAATGTTAAGAAAAAGTGTATTGAATACCCTTCAGGTGCTGTTGATTAATAGCAGAAACTAGTGCCATCCAGGAATTTGTGGAAAAACATTCATCTGTGTTTTCGAGTATTGGTTGTGTGAACAGGAGCTATAAAATTACATTAGCTGAAAATGTTGTACCTCACATTTCAGCTGCTAGAAAAATCTCTTTGGCTTTAAAAAGTAAAAAAATGCTTGATGAAATGGTTGCTGAAAATATTATAGTACCAATAAGCGAGCCTACAGATTGGGTGAATCCCATTGTTGTAATTGCAAAGCCAAGTGGTGACATCAGAGTTTGTATGGACCCTAGTGCGCTAAACGTTTTTATAACACGTGAAAATTTTCTAATACACCTTCAGGATGTGCTTTTTAGTCAATTGGCTGGTGCAAAACATTTCTCTTTACTGGATGCATCATTTACATTCTTTCAATTTCACTTGACGCAGACAGTTCTAATCTTTGTACATAGGAATCCCCTTTGGAACGTATAAATATCTTCGCCTTACTTATGAAATTTCATCGGCTCCCAAGATATTACAAAAATTTATCCATGAAACCCTAGACGGATTACAAGAAGTAGTAGCCTATCTTGATGATATTCTCGTATTTAGGAACACTGTTGATGAACATAATCGAAGTTTGAACTTAGCTCTTGAGAGAATTGCAATAACAGGCTTGACATTAAATTTAGAAAAATCTAAGTTTGGGTTAACTCAAATAAAATTCCTAGGTCATGTGATCAATGAACAAGGCAAAGCTTCTGATGGGCAAAAAATACAAGCTATTCAGAAGATACAATAAAAAGGAACTACAGAGGTTTCTCGGAATGATTACATACCTAGCTAAATGTATTCCAAACCTCTCGACAGAAACTGCACCTCTTAGAAAATTACTAAGTTTTAACAATACATGACAATGGTCTGCTAATGAAGAAAAATGTTTTGATAAATTAAAACAATTAGTCACCACAACGCCAGTATTGTCATTTTTTAATTCTGAAAAAGATACAGTGGTTTCTGTTGATGCTAGTCCCTATGGATTGGGGGCGGTGATCAATCAAGATGGTTGTCCTGTTGAATATGCATCTGTATCATTAACAGAAACTCAACAACGATACAACCCTATTGAAAAAGAGCTGCTCGCCATTGTTTTTGGCTGTGAACGCTTTCACTATTATCTGTTCGGTAATAAATTCAAGGTTGAAACTGATCATCGTCCATTATTGGGTATATTAAAGAAATCCTTAGATGAGCTTTCCCCTAGAATACAACGGTTACTGCTTCGTCTACTAAGATATGAGTTTGAAATAACACACGTCCCAGGAAAACTTCTGCAGGTTCCTGATACGTTAAGTCGCGACCTAACTCGTGACACATTAAATACTAATTATTTAAACACATATTTACATGTATATTCAATAATATCTACAACACCGAATAATGAGAAACGGTTACCGAGAGCAATCGAGGAAGATCCTGCTTTACAAAAAGTAAAATTTTACGTCATGAATGGATGGCCTAATCTTAAATCAAACATTCCTCCTTCTATAAAGTTGTTTTGAACGGTAAGAAATTATATTTGTCTACACAAAGAAGTTTTATTTTATCAAAAAAGATGAATTTCTTACTTTGTCACATCGGGCATATCAGGCGTAGTTTCCTGTAAAAAATTAGTTCAAATATCCATCTATTGGCCTGGAATCACACAAGCAATAGAAACACGTATTCTTAGTTGTATAACATGTCAGCGTTACTCTTCATCAAACCCTCGGAAACCATTGATCCCACATTACCTTCCTGAATTGTCTTGGCGAAAGGTATGCCTAGATTTCAAATCGCTTGGCCAAAATCATTTTCTAGTTATGGTTGACTACTACAGCAAACTAACAGTAGTTAACAAAATACATAATAAAATTGCAGAAACAGTAATAGCCACACTTAAAAATGTATTTCAAACTCATGGCATACCTCAACAATTATTTTCAGACAATGGTCCACCATTCAATTCCTACGAGTTTGAAAAATTTGCAAAAGTATACGATATTACCTTAAAAACTGCAAGCTCTATATATCCTAGATCAAATGGGATGATTGAAAGAACCATTCAAACAGTCAACGGTCGTTTCAACAAAGCCTATCAAAACAACGAGGACCCCTTCTTAGCAGTCTTACAGTACAATGCTACGCCTAAGGATGACTTACCTTCTCCTTGTGTACTAGCTATGGGTCGTATGATTAGAACTTCAATTCCTGTAGTAAAACAGCAATTAAAGTCTCTGTACAGCACAAATGGCATCAAAAAGTAAATTGCAATCAAGACAACATCAATAAGTAATGTACTGTAACAGAGGTGTGAAGGATCTTGATAAACTTAAATCGGAACAACGCATATTAATGCAAAATAACAAAAGGGACTGGAAGCCTGGTAACAAAACAATTCGGGGAGCGAAATTACTTGGTTGAGGTCGAACGTGGACAATATCGAAGAAATCGTCAACATCTAAGACCTCTTCAACTTTCCACCACACCACGTTATTCAAGTAACCAAAGAAATGATAACTCAGTAGAAAAATTAATTTCAGAAAACAAAAAAGTAATTCCTGCTGGTGAAACTAATACCTTAATTCAGAAATCCAATTCGTTTCAGGAACACGGATCTCCGATAAATCCTACTACATATACGATTGTTACTAATAGTGGTCGTGTTGTGAGAGCGCCACTTAAACTAGATTTATAATATTATTTATGTAATAATGCTATTTCTTATGAAAAGGCGTGTCATGGTATAGTATACGTGAACCGTAGCGTAGTCATTACATACACAGAGGACTTGATGTTTTCATGTATTGGAAGATGTCAATTTGACATATGTTTTAGTTATATTATAATTCGTTATGAACAAGTTGTAAAAAGTACACTTAATAAAGTATTTGATCTATGTTACACTAGTGCGGTTGTTATTAATGTCTCAAATACATATTGTTATAAAACGTAACAAAGATAACAGGCAGTTTCAGCACTAAAACGTCATACAATTAAGCATATTTCACAAAATAAATACAAAAATGTTATCGTTTAAAAGGAACCGTTTTGAAGATTTTGAATTAAACTGATCTTACCGCGCCATTTTTAAAGAGCTCTAGCTCCTTAGCAAGCATATGATTTACGTAAATCAACATGTGAGGAGCTCTAGAATTTACAGTTTTCTCTTTTTAGGAGCGTTTCTGGAAAATAAGTACGTTACGGTCGCCTCTCTTAACACTCTTAACCCACCCATTAGTTGCCACTGTACCCGCTATCGCCTCATTTGATAACTCCAGCGCATACGGGTGAGCCCTATCCGTTAGGAACTTATGATCTTAAAGAATCTAATTTCACGATCGTTTGCATTGATACTTACTCAGACTGTCATCCACGTCGGTATAATATTTCAAAGTTCTGCAAACGGTATAATTTGACGAACCGATTGGACAATCAATTTTAGTTTCTTCAGAATATGTCCTTGTTAAACAGCTGGGATCGTGATCGCTATTGCAGATAAAACATCTAAGATTTGTATCTGAAACATATACAAGTTACTAGAAATAAATGAAGTTATCTGAACTAACTTTGCTCGGTACGAACCATCAACAGCATACAAGTTGAAATTGCAACAACACTTGTAAGGTATTCAAACATTTCAAAACAGTATTAATCAAGGACAGTCTAAGCAGGCAAACACAATATAAATGAATGTATGAATATGTTTACGAACACTATACGGGGTTATCAGTAAATTAAATGTGTAATTAATTCAACTATTCGGGCAATCCCTGACATATCAATGCTACTGATACTATGAGCTACCTAATAGCACTTATAATAATTACTAATGTTAATTGTACTGAATAAGGCATTCACAATAGCTGTTTTAATATTATTTATTGCTTAATAGCGAAGTAATGAGAGCCGAACAATTACATATCGTTTATAATTTATCAACATAGTAGTTACAGTGATAACGTGTTTACATTTTTTCCGTTAGGTGTGCTACTAAAATTGAAATTCGTGTTCGATTTCGCACCTATCCAAGTTTGTGAAAACCCCTGAAAAGGCTAAAAAAGAATACAACATTCCGGAAGAGAAGTTACTGGAATAGTTTTCAATTTTTAGAGTTTTTTAAGTAGTTGTGGAATGATCGAATAGCATGGAAGACCACTAGTATCAACTTGTTAATTGGGAAAATTAGAATACAGGTCAAAGAGATAACCCTACAACGAGCAATTGCACTGATAATTGAAGCATACGAAAACATCATTTTTTTCTCTCATAAATAAATTATTACATAAATGCACAGAGAAGATTAAGTCATTAAAAAGTTAAATCTGAAAGTCGTTTAAGGTAAAATTAGCTATTAAAGAGCTGCGAGGTATATTTCCCACTGACTCGTCAATGGGAAATCAGTGATTCGATCTATAAAAATAAAGGGAAAACCGACTTGTATAATAATCCAGTAAAGGTAGTAGAAATACTATAAGCACACCTTGAAAAACTAGCCTTTGGGAGAGTGATGTCATCATTACTTTAATTACTAGAAGCCTGCAAATTACTTTATTTATGAAGGTCAGTTAGAAGGAAGCAAGTAGTTTCATTTTGTAGTAACCGCCTAAAGGTTGTTCTCGCGGAATTGTGCGTGTTTAAAAGAATATTTCGTATTAAATGGACCTGCACCTTCAAGATGTTCTAGAATCTAGAACGAGGCGAATGGTTTGCATGCTTCAGTGCGCTAAAGAGCCGAACTATAGGTTTAACCAACTTAGTGAAATCTTTAGCGAGGAATCTGACTTAGACAGATCGCCGAAAGATGGCAGCAGCTCTTTCGGCACTTAGAGTGGCAGAGACCATAGTGGTTGGTATGACATTCAAAGACACTACTGCGATATAGAACACCACGGTAAACCACCATCCGCGCCGGTTCTAGTGATTATAACATCTCGATGAAAACAAGATTTAAGCACCTCTTTCTTTTGAAAATGTTAATATATTGATAAACTTAACTTGTTTATAATAAGAATAATTTGTACAGATATATTATGGATATTATGGTTAGATTGAGTACAAAACCCACAGACACTGTTTTAGTACAGGTTTACATGCCAACAACTCAGTACGAGGATGAGGAAGTAGAAAAGGTATACGAGAATATAAATAGTATAGTGAGAAAAGTAAAAGGAGATGAGAATTTAATAGTTATGGGCGATTTTAATGCGTCAGTGGGAGAAGGTAGTGAGGGAAAAATGGTAGGAAAATTTGGGTATGGCAGACGAAATGATAGAGGAGAAAGATTAGTTGAGTTTTGCCAGGAACATAGATTAGTAACTGTAAACACCCTATTCGAACAACATGTTAGGAGAAGATATACCTGGAAAGCCCCAGGTGATAGGGCTAGATACCAAATAGATTATATTTTAGTTAAACAAAGATTTAGAAACCAAGTTAAAACTGTCGTAGTTATCCAGGGGCTGACATAGATAGCGATCATAACTTAGTTAAAATGAAGTGTAAACTAAAATTCAAAAATTGAGAAAGGGTAAAAGAGAAGGATGGGATCTAGGTGTTTAATGATAGTAGGGTAAAAGAGGAATATAAACAAGTATTAGATAATAAGGGCAAAGAGATAGCTGTAGGAAGGAACGTAGAAAATAGATGGAAAGAAATAAAACTGACTGTACATGATATAGCAACACAGACTATAGGTAAGAAAAAATAGAAGCGAGAAAACCGTGGGTAACAAAGGAGATATTAGATTTAATAGAGAATAGAAGAAAGCTTAAACCTTTCAGAGAAGTGGATAGTGAAAGTAAGCAAAATATAATACAGTTAGAAATAAGATAGTACATGAGTGTAGAAAAGCTAGAAATAAATGGATGGAAGAGAACTGTAAGGAATACAAGATGATTTGAGAGTAGGTAAGACAGACAGGGCATACAGGGCAGTTAAAAAGTTTTTGGGAAGATAGGAAAAATATAATGGTATTAGAGACGAGAATAATGAGCTTCTAATAAATAAAGTTGAGGTAGCAGATAGATGGAAAAGATATTTAGAAGATTTATATAAGGGAGACGATATGGATGAGTTAGAGAACGACCAAGAAGAGGATGTAGAAATAGGGTTCTCAATATTAAGAGAGGAATTTGATAGAGCTGTTCGGAATCTTAAACTAAATAAAGCGCCAGGGATAGACGATATTCCGCAGAATTAATAAAATATGCAAGTCAGAAAACTTTAGATAGATTATATGAACTAGTGAAATTAATATATGATACAGGTGAGGTTCCAATAGATTTCGAAAAAAATATTATTATCGCAATCCCAAAAAAGTCAGGAGCTGATAGGTGTGAGAATTTTAGAACGGTTAGTTTAACTTCTCATGCTTCCAAAATACTAACAATAATAATTAAAAATAGAGTAGAAGCTTTGACTGAGAATTATTTAGGCGAAGACCAATATGGTTTTCGTAAAGACAGCGGGACTAGAGAACCGATACTAATGATTAGGGTAATTATCGAAAAAGGTTACAAAAATAAAAAGACTCATTTCGCATTTGTAGATTTAAAAAGCATTTGATAGGGTTAATTGGATTGTTATGTTCAGGGTTTTGCAAAAATAGGAATCTCTCATAGGGATAGAAAAATTATTTACAGTCTATATAAAACCAAAGTGTAGTAATTAGATTTGATGAAATAGAAAAGGAAGCTAAGATTAGAAATGGTGTTAGACAGGGTTGTATACTGTCTCCTTGATTTTTAATGTTTATATTGAGGAAGCTTTAAACTTAGCTAGAGAGAGAAAAGAGATAGGTATTAGTGTACAGGGACAGAAAATAGACATGTTACGTTTTGCAGATGATATAGCCATTATAGCAGAGTCTAGAAAAGAGTTAGGAGAGTTTTTAAATATTTTAGATGAGATACTACGGAGTAACTATAGTATGAGAATTAACTCGGTAAAGACAAAGATAATGACAAGTGAGTTACAGCCTAGTTATAAACCAAAATTAAAAATAGGTAATACCGAGTTAGAGGAGGTAGATGAATTTTGCTATTTAGGTAGTATAATTACAAAGGATGGACGTAGCAGAAGGGATATAGTAGCTAGAATAGCTCAAGCTAGAAAATGTTTTAAAAAGAAAAACTTACTAATAGCTAATAGTATTAGTTTAGATAATAGAAAAGTTTTTAAAGTCGTACGTATGGAGCGTTCTACTATACGGTAGTGAGACTTGGACAATTAAAGAAGAAGATAAGAAAAGGATAGAAGCTTTTGAAACTTGGTGCTATAGGAGAATGTTAAAGATTAGCTGGACAGATAGAGTAACAAACGAGGAAGTTTATAGAAGGATAGGTGAGGAACCCTGTATGTGGAAACAATTGAAGGTCAGGAGAGATAGAATGATAGGGCACCAGTTAAGACATGAGGGACTATTTAGTAAAGTCTTAGATTATAGACTACCAAATAAAAATAGAGTAGGAAGGCCTAGACAAAGCTATATTAGTCAAATAATTAGAGATTTAGGTTGTGAAGGGTATGTGGACCTTTTAGATTAGCTCAGAATAGAAAAGAATTTAGAGCTGCGTCAAACCGACTTTAAGTAAGTTCGAAAACAAAAAACAAAAAAAAAATATAAAATCAGTTAACTAAATGTCACCAGGTACATAACATATATTTAATAAACGTCACATATATAGTCACAATTAGGTAGCGGTCTGGCATGTTGGTAGCGTTTCGTTGCTTAAGCCTTACCATAACATATAATTTAATAAACGTCACCATGACATAACTCACAATTAGGTAGCGGTCTGGCATGTTGGTAGCGATTTGTTGCTTAAGCCTTACCATAACATATAATTTAATAAACGTCACCATTGACATAACTCACAATTAGGTAGCGGTCTGGCATGTTGGTAGCGTTTCGTTGCTTAAGCCTTACCATAACATATAATTTAATAAACGTCACATACTTAACTCACAATTAGGTATCGGTCTGGCATGTTGGTAGCGTTTCGTTGCTTAAGCCTTACCATAACATATAATTTACATTAACGTAACCATAATTTCATTCAAATGGTAATCATGTAAACATGTTAGAGTTCTTTAACAACCATCAGGTTGCTAATATCTATGTAGAGCCAGCTGGATAGGAAAAAGATAGAAGGATATAGGAAGACCTAGACCAAACTATATTAGTCAAATTATTAGAAATTTAGGTTGTGAAGGGTATGTAGAGCTTTTTAGATTAGCACAGAATAGAAAAGAAGTTAGAGCTGCGTCAAATCGACCTTAAGTAAGGTCGAAAACAAAATGATGATGATGATTATTTTTGTAGGTACATAAAAAGAACTAAAAGCTTTTATAAAAAGAAAGAGTTATTCTTTTATATAAAGTAAAATGCACTGACTTAAGTATACAACAAAATACATATTGTCTTAACACACCAAACAATCACAAAATGTTTTAGAAAAATTCAGTTGCCTGATATACAGCACCACACAAGTATCCAACCCTAAACCATCAATGACGTAAGCTCATCTACGACTGCACGTTAAAAAAAAACACCACCTCCAAGTTGATTCAAACCAGCCTGAACGGCAACCAGTTATCCAAATCTCTCCAACTCCTAAGTTACTGGACCTCCAGACCATCCAATCTCCTCTACAGGACCATTTACCATATGCACACTCCCCACTCGATACCGAAACAAACTTTGTTTCGTCCTTTTGTCTACTAGCACCAACAACCCAAAATAAACTGCAGTCTGTACTTATATATCATTAATAAGCTTCGCTAACTTTCTACCGTTAATTCATAACATTAACGGACTGCTATTACAACCTCACACCAACTTGTGTGCGTTGTATTAAATTAAATGCAAATACTAGTGCAAATAACTTCATTTACTGATTATTATTCGCAACTCTGCCAAATTAACACGAAGTGTGAAAGTCAAAAGTCGAATTTAAGAGAGCGCATCCCCCTTCTGCATGCGTTTATATAGACCCAACTCACACCACTTCACCACTCCACTAGCACGCTTTCCAGGAACCCTTTCCAAATCGTTGTCCAATTCTTCTAAACAAAAATTTTCAACAGTCTAGTAATTCTCGAAAACCCGTGTTGGCCTTCTGCAATACCAAGTATTGGAGCACGCCAACACCAACCCTTTGGTAGTTTGTCTATCGCATCCCTACCTCATTCGCAGTCCACATCTAAATCGATACCTTAAACAAACATTCTGCATCCCACTCGTACCTATAGACTTCGATCCGTCTTTGTTGATTTGTTCGGTTAAAAGTCAATCTAATACTAAACCATATGTTATATACTATCCTCTGCTAACGCATCCTAAAAGCAGTCTTTTTTTGTAAACTATCGATCCGCGTTCATTCAACTAACGGCCTCTGCCTTTCATAGAACTATCTGTTTATCATTTCTCCCCTAATATCCTTGAACATAATTACTACTCAGAATGTTTTCAACTGGTTGTTTCTTTCAGAAGCGATAACCATTGCTTGTTGACGTATACACCTTAATATAAATGCCTTTAGAACGTTTACCAGGGTTAAAATGAAAATATGCATTAAAGCAATATTTACACGCGCTAACTTGAGCTTAATGATTATTAATATAACACTAAAGTAACATTGAATAGCTAATTTTAATTAATATTTATTAAATCTAGTTTAAATTACCCTATACGCTAAAAATATTTACATTTAATGGTCAGTAGGTAAAATTACCTAATTCTGTTCCCGCCTGTAAACTAATACTGAAATTCTTTTGCGCATTTTTGCCAAGGTAAATATTGAAGCCAATTTGAGTATGAAGCTCAACTCTAACCTAAATAATCTTTAACCTAGAGCTCTGAAAAACGTCTTAACTTACTAATGTGTTGTATATACACACGGGAGCTTGCACTAATTTCTCAGCTACATTAAATTCTAATCTACAAATACCTACATAGTAATATATATATATATATATATATATATATATATATATATATATAGATATATATATATTGCTGTGAAACCTCCAAAATCCGTGAACTACGCTTTTCGCCTCGGCTGCTCACCTAATTTTATAAATCTCCTCATTCATAAAAATTAAACACATTCCTACCACAAACATCAACGTTAACTCTATTTACATCAATATTCAGAATACATTAAATTTTCAAATTAAATTTCAGCATAAAATTCAGTTTTAAAAGGAATTTCAAAATTAATTTTATTATCACTTTAACGTGCATCCAGAATTCAAGTCCTTGTTGGATGCCTACTAATTAATATAACAATATAAACAGACCGGAGTCTGAGTACAAAGGAGCATCTACCACCCTTTACGTTAATTAACCAGGTTTGTCTAATTGAGCTCAAAGACATACCCAAAGTTTCATCATATTCCCGAACATCAAAACAAAATACCCCTTTTACTTAAACAAGCAAATTTCATCTTAAAATTAAACTTTTATGGTTAGAACAATTTCACTAATGTCCATTTAAAGTAAATCAATTATAAAGTCATTCAATACACACAAAATGTCAAACAAAATAGTATAATTTACCTGAAGGTTACTGTCCTCGTCGTTTCAAAGTATCGTTTCTTTAGTTAATCACACCATTCAACAGGATTATATTTACGGCTTCTGATTCTCTACGCTTTTAAAATTTGCTCCATCACCATCCATTCAAAGTCGTTTCTGGGCCTTTCCGGAACTCATCTGTGTTTATCTGACCCTTGTTTCATGGATCCAGACACGTATTTGAACCATTTAATTATTAACACCCCCGAAAAATAGCAAAGAAATTCGTGCTTCTGTCACCCCTATACGCCAAAACTGCCTACTTTTGTGTATACCTTCGTCGTTGTAAATTTTGCTAATTGGTACAGTGAAACTAAATTTTATTACCTTGTATCTAAGTGCACTGAAGTACATTCATGTTAGCACGTCAATAACAAGCTATTTTGAATCACTAAAATATACTAGCAAACTTTACATTATTTAATCAAACTAAAATGCACGGTTTAATATCTTCAATCAAGTCGCGTATGTACGAGCTTTTAACGCATCGAATCGTCAAAAGTCTAAGAGTCTAAGAGGGCTTGTTTATATTCATCTCGGTATATATAGCAAAAAGCCTGTCTGTCGGTCTGTTCCCCAAAACGGGTAATTCTAAAGAATTTCTCATGCCATGTTCCCAGTCTGTCGCTCGTGCGTCGATTTTTACGAATTTTCACTCGCCCCATTTAAATCTCAGAAAATTTCCACACGGCACTCAAGCATGTCCGAGAAAAACTAATTAATTTTGTACAGAAATTGTTGTTCTACCTCTGATATTTGCATCCTATTTTCAACCAATTGTGACCCTCGTGACGTTGTTTACATCCCGCCTTTACAATATGTGTCTTTGCTTGACGCATTTTCTCTTTCCTTCTCTAACCTGTTCGTATTGGTGCAAATTGATACTCTTCATTATCGATTATATCAGTCCACGCGGACTGTTATCTGGGTTTAATAATCCCAGTATCGCACATTCTCGTGAATACTAACCCCGGTTTCTCCAAGATTCTTTGTAACCATTAATTATTTGCCAAATTTACGCAGAATGAGCTTTTTAAAAATACGCAGGTGTTTTGTATTTCCTGCTAAAGCATCTGATCGTTTCCAATATCCTTAGAATCGACATGTTTATCCAAACAAATTAAACTGAAATTGCCTTTTAAAACACGCAGGGTGTTCAAACGTAACATTTTAAATAACCTTCCTACGATTTGACTATTATTGGGTTTTCACAAGCTTTTATGCTTATTATATGTTATTAACGGTTTAATTAACTCCAATTAAAATTGATTTCTATCCTTTTCATTTTAGCGAATACAACTTAAATATTAATTATTATATGTACACTTTGTTTTACTACCGGTTACTTAAAATAGGGTTAATTAATATAAACTTTGCACGTAATTTCTCTTTGTTTAGGAATAATTACATTACACGCAGAGCTTTTCAATACTGCTTCTTTTGATATAAAGCGTCTTATAAATAAATTAAATTTCTTATTTTTACTGAAACAACCAAGTTTATTTATGCTTCATGGTTTTAATAACGCGTATTATTTAATGAAATTCCTTATACACGGTGATTAAAATTATTTGATGTGATTATTTAATTTTCTACCCTGGTCTAAATATGAGTATTTTCCCCCTATTTGAATACAAATAATCCCACTTATTTGACTTCAAATATAAAGCATTTAGACAAAAAAAAATTACAAAAAAAAATTGCCTATCTCTCTCTACCCTTATCTATCTAACTTACCTACTTTGTCTCCAATCAAAAAAATTATTTACACCTATCCTATATCCCTATCCTATTCCTAACTTTTAACTAATCTTTACTATACTTTACTTCCCCCTACCTAATCCTATATGCCTATCCTACTTTTACTCTATTCCTAACTCTCCACTAATTTTATATGAAATATCTATACTTAACCTATCTTATTTTCTTCTTACATTTCCTCTTTATTCTCATCCTAAACCTATTTCTAATTATCTCCCATATTTATCCCATACCTAGCTTTATTTTCTATAAACACTTACTTCTACTCTTCTATCTACACCTATTCTATCCCTATCCTATTTAAATCTAACTCTCTTCTTGACCCTCCAAGTCTTTCTTCTCACCAACCTAATACTCTTCATTCCTATTTCTCCCCTTTCTATATCTACACTTATCATCCCTATTATCTCACATACAATAAACTTATCATCCCTATTATCCTGACTCTTAAATACTGCTTCTTCTTCAGTCCCTACACATGTCTGTTTCTCATTTATTCTTATTTTCTTCTCTGCCGACAAACCAAACGATACTACTTTACAATTATCGATTTTTCCTCTATGGAAAATCCTATGTACCTTCTAGAATTTTTGTGTAATGGAATCCGCCAGAATGAATCCCTTAAATCTACTTGATTAAAACAAACTTGCCATCTTTGCTTAATTTCGCCTTCACCTGCTCCTGATATGCTGCTGTTGCTTCTACCCCACTACTTCTGCATGTTTTTGTACTAAAGCTTGAACCTCTACTCTCCTCTCTCTGGACATCTTATTGTGTTGATCTGTTTAACCTCATCATTCTCTACCTCTACTACATTAATACTAAACCCAGTGTCATCCTCTGTGACTTCATAACTGCCCTTCCATGGCACTACCCTATCCTTAATCCTTATTACCTTCCTTTCCATATCTATCAAAACCCTAACTTCATCATACAGTCAACACCTAAAATGCTCTGAAACTTCAGTCCAGGTACAATTACAAACTCCTGTTCACAGCTTAAATCTCCTATATCTATCCTAAGCACCACAACACTATTTACTACAGCAAACTTCCTTTTATTTGGAGCTACTAAATGGCTACGTTTTATAGGCATAATTCTATCACAAACCTTATCCCTAATTTTGCTGACGAATTCCTCCGATATTAAACTCGCCTCTGCCCCTGTATCAAGTAATACTTCTACATTATTCTCAAAAATTTCTAAATTAATAATTGGCAAATATAATTTTCTACAGTTTCTGGCTCTACTTCCTCCTCAATTTTGAAAAATTCACGTGGATGTTCGTATACATTTACACAGAAATCTAGTGGTCTGTCACGTTCTAAAAATCCTGTCTCATCCTGTTTTCCGTGCTTGGTCCTGGTTGTCCTTCTACAACCTGTGCGTACGTCCTCCTCGTGTTAATATCCGTGTCCCTGTCTCTATTCGGCGTGCTGGTCACAGTCCTGTTTACTTCCGGTAAACTGTTCTGTCGCGTGTAACTAGGTCTTGGCGTCGGTCCCCTAGTCGCACTATTGCTCCTGTATTCCTGTCCTCGTCGTTCCCAATTCGGTCGAAAATTTCTGTTGTAGTCAGGCCGTCTCGGATAATTTGGTGTCCTGTTGTCAAACCTAACTGTGTTAACGTTTCGTTCTCGTATCTCTCTTGTCCGTCCTACACATACATCGTCATATCTCTGCAAATACTCTAAAATGTCTCCCGTTCTGTGATGTTTTGTAAGGCCACGTGTTGTCTAATTTCCAGTTCAAAATGTCGTGATAGGTACTTAATAATCTGTCTGTCCGTCAATGGTGGATTCAGTTGTTTGGCCACACTGTACTTGCGGATGGCATATTGCTCCCTAGAACCTGCAAACTCTCCTTAAATTTTCTGTAATCAAGTCGTCCCTAATCTGATCCTGTTTGTGATCACTCCAGTAATGTTGTAAAATTTGTCTTCAAAGTCGTGATACGTGTCTATGTCCTGTCCTACCAAATTGTACCATGCTTCCGCGTTGTCCTTTAATAAAGCCTTTATCGTATTTAGTTTGGTCTGTTCGTCAAATAAATTTCCCACTAGATTTCTTACACTATTTATAAAAATTTGTGGATTTACCCTGTTATCGCCATAAAACTTCATGTGTTGGTCCAATGATACTCCACCTGTATAAAATCTGGGACCATCCCCGTTAAATTTGACATGTTGTATTTAATACTACTAACTTCACGTTCTACCCTGCCTAACTGATCCCTACATGAGTCCGTTACTTCAGTCATTTTACGTTTATTTCTTCTTCACAGAAAATGCGTACTTCGGACCTTAAATGTCCCATTTCCTGTCGAAGACCTGTAATATCACGTTCATTTTTTCAACCCTATTTTCAACTTCCCCCATCTTTACGGTAAGACTATTTTTAAATTCTGAAACTTCTTGATTCGTCTTATCTATTTTCTGACTAATTTGTTCAAACTTACGATTCGATTCCTCACTCATTTCTCTAATCTCTTCTAACTTCCTGCTCGATTCTTCCCTAGCTCTATTAGATTCATCGCTTAGCTGTTCTAATTTTCTATTGGACTCCTCCATCGCTCTATTCGATTCTTCCCTAGCTCTATTAGATTCTTCACTCATCCTCTCTAACATTCTCAATATCATCTCGTTTCCTTGATCCCCTGATTCCGTCCTCGACTGATCTCTACTGCCTCCAGCATCTTCCATTTTAGAAATTTTCTCACACAATGCACTATCGTCACTTCCAATTTCCACTCCTTGACTCCTTAACCACTCTTTTCTCTGCATACGTTCTAATCACTCACACACACTCTAAAATACTCTTAAATTTATACACACACAAAAACTCTCTCTCTCAGATCGCCAGTTTCCTGGAATAAAATCACAAAAATTTTATTTGGAATTCGAGCCTCACTTTTGGGTCGCCAAATTATGCTGTGAAACCTCCAAAATCCGTGAACTACGCTTTTCGCCTCGGCTGCTCACCTAATTTTATAAATCTCCTCATTCATAAAATTAAACACATTCCTACCACAAACATCAACGTTAATTCTATTTACATCAATATTCAGAATACATTAAATTTTCAAATTAAATTTCAGCATAAAATTCAGTTTTTAAAAGGAATTTCAAAATTAATTTTATTATCACTTTAACGTGCATCCAGAATTCAAGTCCTTGTTGGATGCCTACTAATTAATATAACAATATAAACAGACCGAGTCTGAGTACAAAGGAGCATCTACCACCCCTTTACGTTAATTAACCAGGTTTGTCTAATTGAGCTCAAAGACATACCCAAAGTTTCATCATATTCCCGAACATCAAAACAAAATACCCCTTTTTACTTAAACAAGCAAATTTCATCTTAAAATTAAACTTTTATGGTTAGAACAATTTCACTAATGTCCATTTAAAGTAAATCAATTATAAAGTCATTCAATACACACAAAAATGTCAAACAAAATAGTATAATTTACCTGAAGGTTACTGTCCTCGTCGTTTCAAAGTATCGTTTCTTTAGTTAATCACACCATTCAACAGGATTATATTTACGGCTTCTGATTCTCTACGCTTTTAAAATTTGCTCCATCACCATCCATTCAAAGTCGTTTCTGGGCCTTTCCGGAACTCATCTGTGTTTATCTGACCCTTGTTTCATGGATCCAGACACGTATTTGAACCATTTAATTATTAACACCCCCGAAAAATAGCAAAGAAATTCGTGCTTCTGTCACCCCTATACGCCAAAACTGCCTACTTTTGTGTATACCTTCGTCGTTGTAAATTTTGCTAATTGGTACAGTGAAACTAAATTTTATTACCTTGTATCTAAGTGCACTGAAGTACATTCATGTTAGCACGTCAATAACAAGCTATTTTGAATCACTAAAATATACTAGCAAACTTTACATTATTTAATCAAACTAAAATGCACGGTTTAATATCTTCAATCAAGTCGCGTATGTACGAGCTTTTAACGCATCGAATCGTCAAAAGTCTAAGAGTCTAAGAGGCTTGTTTATATTCATCTCGGTATATATAGCAAAAGCCTGTCTGTCGGTCTGTTCCCCAAAACGGTAATTCTAAAGAATTTCTCATGCCATGTTCCCAGTCTGTCGCTCGTGCGTCGATTTTTACGAATTTTCACTCGCCCCATTTAAATCTCAGAAAATTTCCACACGGCACTCAAGCATGTCCGAGAAAAACTAATTAATTTTGTACAGAAATTGTTGTTCTACCTCTGATATTTGCATCCTATTTTCAACCAATTGTGACCCTCGTGACGTTGTTTACATCCCGCCTTTTACAATATGTGTCTTTGCTTGACGCATTTTCTCTTTCCTTCTCTAACCTGTTCGTATTGGTGCAAATTGATACTCTTCATTATCGATTATATCAGTCCACGCGGACTGTTATCTGGGTTTAATAATCCAGTATCGCACATTCTCGTGAATACTAACCCCGGTTTCTCCAATATTCTTTGTAACCATTAATTATTTGCCAAATTTACGCAGAATGAGCTTTTTTAAAAATACGCAGGTGTTCTGTATTTCCTGCTAAAGCATCTGATCGTTTCCAATATCCTTAGAATCGACATGTTTATCCAAACAAATTAAACTGAAATTGCCTTTAAAACACGCAGGGTGTTCAAACGTAACATTTTAAATAACCTTCCTACGATTTGACTATTATTGGGTTTTCACAAGCTTTTATGCTTATTATATGTTATTAACGGTTTAATTAACTCCAATTAAAATTGATTTCTATCCTTTTCATTTTTAGCGAATACAACTTAAATATTAATTATTATATGTACACTTTGTTTTACTACCGGTTACTTAAAATAGGGTTAATTAATATAAACTTTGCACGTAATTTCTCTTTGTTTAGGAATAATTACATTACACGCAGAGCTTTTCAATACTGCTTCTTTTGATATAAAGCGTCTTATAAATAAATTAAATTTCTTATTTTTACTGAAACAACCGAGTTTATTTATGCTTCATGGTTTTAATAACGCGTATTATTTAATGAAATTCCTTATACACGGTGATTAAAATTATTTGATGTGATTATTTAATTTTCTACCCTGGTCTAAATATGAGTAATATATATATATATATATATATATATATATATATATACAAGACAAGTTATTTGCAGTCCGCAATAAAGAATTTGTGTAGAACACAATAAAAAATAAGATGTATCTGTAAATAAACTCTTATGAAAATAATAAGAGCTTAGTTACTATACAAATCGGGATAATAGTTGTATAGTCATTAACAAAACAATAGCATTATTATTTTACAAGGGGAGGAAACATTTACTTACCGGTTTCAGCTTCCTTAAGCTTCGTCAGAGCAGATTAGTTTCCATCAACCCTATAAAGTAATCAAAGCTATTATACTGATATAATTTCGAAGGAATCTTTGTACTATGGCAAAAGTAAATAATACGCCATCAGGTGGTAAAATACCCACACTACTAAGCGTGGAAGTACAAAAATTGATCCGAAACTACATCGTGGTTCTATAGATGGCTATACATGTATGTTTGGTTTTTGAGATTTGCGGAATGTTAGAGCAAAATTTATTTGCAAAAATAACAAACCTTGTCGTGGCGACACCCGTTTCTTCACCTATAGGAAAATCATAATAATAAACAAGACAAGTTATTTGCAGTCAACAATAAGGAATTTGTGTAGAGCACAATAAAAAATAAGATGTATCTGTAAATAAACTTTTATGAAAATAATAAGAGCTTAGTTACTATACAAATAGGGCTAATAGTTGTATAGTCATTAACAAAACAATAACATTATTATTTCACAAGGGGAGGAAACATTCATTTAACGGTTTCAGCTGAAATTTCATATGTTGGTCTAGAGATACATTATTTGTGAAAAATCTCGGTCCAACCCTCTTTAATGTTGTTATGTTCTGTTTAATCCCACTCACTTCTCTCTCAAATCTCTCTAATTGATTCCTACATGAATCGCTCACTTCAGTCATCTTACCGTTAATTTTCTCTTCACAGTAAATCCTAACTTTGGATTTTAATTGTTCAATTTTGTGTATAATTCCTGCTATATTCCTTTCATTCCCTTCTACTCACGTTTCAACCTCCTCTATTTTTGCCGTCAAGCTATTTTTAAAATCAGTAAATTCTTTGATCGACTTGTCTGTCTTCTCACCTAATTACTCAAATTCCCTATTCGAGTCTTCACTATTCTTTGTAGTCTTTTATTCGACTCTTCCCTACCTTGTCTTATTTCCTGTAATATCCTCATTAATAATTCGTTCCCTTGTTATCCCGATTCCGTTTTTGACTGATCCCTACTACCTCCTGCTTCCTCCATTTCTATTTCCGGTTACTCAAATAAAGCACTATCACCACTTCCGATCTCAACTCATTGACTTCTCTACCACTCTTTCCTCAACATACCTTCACAAAACTACGCTTACGCACACAAAAATTAATAATATTTATAAAAAATCTAGAACACAATTAACCCTAATCTCAGGACGCCAGTTTCATGAAATAAGATTTTAATTTATTTGAATTCGAACCCCTCACGTTCGGGTTGCCATAAATTTACTGTGGTTTAGCCCCACTGTTAGGTCGCCATAAATTCTCTAAAGTTGTCCTGCGCTGCTGAACCGCTAACTAGTTTGAGCCTCATTTTTGGGTGACCATAATGCTCTGAAGATTACCTGGAAACTCGCACCATCGTTGGGACGCCATATTGCTCTGAAAATCTCCTCCCTGTAAGGTGAAGCTCCACAATTTGCTGCTATTTTACTCTGAAATCGACGCTCATCCTTGATGATGACCTTCCTTAATGGACGCCAAACTACTGCCTGCTTTTTGCTATAAATTCCAAATCACAGCTTCATCAGAGAAGTTTACCACAGTAGCTCAGCTGCTATCTGAAATATACTACCGTACTAAAAAGCAAACGCGTTTACTGTGACGATTTATTCATAAGAACATACTACACCAAAAGTCATCATCAATCCTTATTTCACACGTTGATAAAATTACAAACATTCGCCTTTAGAATAATACATTTTTCCAAATAATTCCTGATTAAATTTTTATCCACAGATTCAATTTTATTTTAAAGTAATAGGGTCTTTTCATACCCCTTACGTTACGCTAGTTTTAATAAGAGCTCATAGTAAAACCTATAAACACTCGATTTAATTTTCGCACAGCCAAATACCATAAGTCCCTTTTACCCTGTACATACATAAATATTACATAAGTAATTTTCCACATAAAAAATTTCCACAAAAATGTGGTCAAATAATGAATCATAAAAGTTCATTCCGTAGCTCTAAGTCTATTGATTTGGAGCTTTAAACTATCTCTTTAATAATTCGAATACTGCTAGTACAAATATTTTACATCAACTTGTGCATAACTTTTATTTCAAGTATTATTACTTGTTTACTATTTATTTCAGACGCGTCGATGAAAATCGAAAGAGAGCCCTACTACCTCCTTCTGGTGTTTATACAGACCATTTTTGGCTCCATTAAACTTCAAAATAGTCACAACTTCGTTGATACAAACAAAACAACCTTCTTGATAAATTTCAAACGGTTAACACTCCAATTCCGAAAAATACTTGTTTAGCTTTCATCAATTCCTTGTAAATTTTTACCCTAATATCAACTGCCATCAAAATCTCAAAATTTTGATTTTACAAACAAACGCTTTTCTACGAAAGCACAAGTTTCGCGCTCTAACCGACATCAACTTCTTCAAATCTAAGCCACTACTCTCAAAACGTTTACAATAACAACCCTTTTACGGAATTATCTGCCTCCTTCCATCTAACACACACAATTTTCCTCCCTTATTTTCTTTGCAACTTGCTCTTGTCCTTGACGCAATAGCCCTCACCAAGCAATCTTCCAAAAAAACCCGTTTCATTTACACATATATTCCATCTGATTTTCCCTCTCTATTTATTTATAGCAGCTTGTACTTGTACGTTATCACTCTTATTCTCCACTAAATATTACCATCTTCCAATGATGCTTATAGAACATACGGCATCTCACTCGTACATATTAAATCCATTCTTTCTTTGTCTCCCTGCACCTTCTCATAAGTATGCACGTTCTCTGTTAAAATACGTAGAAATTTAGCGACGGTTTACAACAGTATTCAGAATTCCTTGACCAAAACTACTTTCAAACTCGTATACAAATACGTGATGTTTTGTCTGCCCCTCTGTAACCGTTAAGCTTGCTTAAAACACTTTTACGCTTGTTACAATCAATACTAAGAAAATATTTCCTTCTACCCTCTGTTATAGTTAAGCTTTTGAAGGTTATACAAATGCTAACGTTTTACCAATTACACTTTATACAATGATTAAATATGTTTTTAATTTACCCTGCGCTATCTTTTAAATGGTACACTATACACGCTTGCAATATTTACATTATAACACATAAAGCACATTTACTCATTTAAAATTACTGAAGAATTTTCACTAAATTGTAATTTCCATGCTAGAGCTACGGACATTGTTTCAGATTTTTAATTATTTGTAATTGCCTGTGAAAACTTGTTTTTAATTGTTAACGTTTCTATATATATATATATATATATATATATATATATATATATATATATATATAGAAACGTTAACAATTAAAAAACATTTTTTATATAGGTTACTTACGATTAGTGAAGCTTACAAATCTAAAGTGTGTGATAACATGTAAAGGTAAAAAATTTAAAAATTTAGGTGACAATTTATATAAAACTACAGTGACATGACAGTTGATGTTAAAAATATAGCTAATCCTAGATTACAATTTAATAAAATTGAAGTGTCTAATACAGATCAAAAATAAAATATTTTTTGGAAAATTACAATTAGTCATCTAAAGTTACGTAAGGTTTTGGATTTTTTGGTATTTTTAATTATGGTCAATTTAATTTAATTGTAATCTAGGATTAGCTATATGTTTAACATTAACTGCCATGTCACTGTAGCTTTATATAAATTGTCACCTAAATTTTTAAATTTTTTACCTTTACATGTTATCACACACTTTAGATTTTTAAGCTTCACTAATCGCAAGTAACCTATATAAAAAATGTTTTTTAATTGTTAAAGTTTCTAGTTTCTTGAAGAAAAAATAATAAATTTTCGAAAGCTTGAATGGTTAAAAGGAGTTTATTTTGAATCCAAATCGAATCTGACCGAATCTCCGATACCTTTATTATAATTTTTATAGAACAGTCTATATATATTGCTGTGATTTTGATTTTTTGGATTTCAAGCCCTTACGATGGGTGCCATTTTTATTCCTATGAAATGCCTTACGATTGGGCGTACCATTTTTATTGCTGTGATATTTTTATTTGATATGAATTTTTATTTGATATGATATTTACTTTATGTCCTTTAAGCCCCAATGTTGTACGTTATATTTTATTTGTTTACCACGACTAGCTCACTGAATGCTCGACTTTCTAATAAATCTTATTTTACCCTTTAAATGGATTCAAATAAAGCTGTTCAAAATCACACAATATAATAATTGATAGTATGTACAATGTTGTGTAACCTCAAAATTTTCCTTGTATAGAATATTTACATTTACCAATTTATGCTTTCCTGAAAGCCAGTAAAAATATCTTTTAATTACTCTCAAGTATCTTCGAACGTTCAGGATGCTTTTTCCTGTTTTCATATTTTCAAATGACCTTTTTGATGACTCTTACAAATACATAATGTATAGCAAATATTAAATTTGAAATAGTCTTTAAATAATAAAATGTTTAAAAATTGCTAACCTGGAAAGATCATTGGAGTTTCCTCATAGTGTCTGTGGTCTGCATCCTCTGTTGTGTCCGCTTTACTTATTGGCCAGAATTATCCAGTTTTGATTTCTGGTATTTTTCCTTGATTTAACTTTGAATACCCTTTTGATCTCACTTTCCGACGTATTATTCGATTTGCGTTAAGGCTAAGATCTCGACATGAACATCGACTCAACAAAAGCCGTCTTAACCAAAGTGGCATCAACAAAATGCCGTCCCAATAAAATTGCTTCAGCAAAAACCGTTCCAATAAAAGAAGCCCTGTTTTGTTAAATATTAAAAATAAATTTAATTAATTGTTTAACTTACGTCTATTTGTAGATAGGCTTATTTTCGTCGCACAATTTCTCACTTTCAAATTTTACTTATTTGTTTCACTAATTAATTACGTAACTTTCTACTGCATTTGAGCATAGTTTGTGCATCATTTCCTATCGTATTTATAAGCCCTTCCCACCAATCGTTTCCATTGGCGTATTTATCGATTAAGGCTTGTACTTTGCCTTATCTCTGGCAGAATTCGGTATTTTCTTAAATTCCCTGGTTTAATTCTTCAACGTAAGCATTCTGTATATTACAGTATTTTGTTAAGATTTCCGATTATTGCTTTTATTCAGTCACGTATTTAATGTTTGTCGTTTAAAAGTGTACGACTTATCATATAATGGACCCGCCTGGTGTTTATTTGTTTGTTACAGAATGTTGGTATTCTTTCTAGTCACGCATTTAGTGACGTATTAAGATGCGTTTGCATATAGATGCGTTGATATTTTCGGCGTAATTATTAAATATTTGGAATGCCAATTTATCCATGTTTCCCGATAATTTTATTTGATGCAATTAGTTGCTTCTAAAATCTTATCTCTACTCGTAAATTGTACTTAAACATATTAAACGACGCACACATTACTATTCTAATTAAATGGTATCGGATTATTACTAAATGGGGTTCTTTCTCATGCATTTAATCAAATATCCTTTATATACAGTGTCCTCGCAATTGACTTTTTGTAGAATAGTCGATTTACTCCTATAATTGATGGAATTATTTGATTTTCTTAAAGTTAAAGTTATTTATATCTATCCTACGACCCCTATGACTTAATCTACCCTTAAACTACTCTCTTATCATAGCAATATATATATATATATATATATATATTAGGTAGTTAATTACACAAGGTAAGTTGATATATACTATCGTATTACAGTGAATAAAGATGAAACAATAATTTAGACTTTTATGCAAAGCCCAAATGATCATTTCAAGTCGAGCTAGTAATTGAAAGATGGAAAATATATGTTTCGGGTTGGAAACATTGTGTTAGTGTGCTTGTATGTTTTATTTAGATTTTAAGATTTTATAATCGCTATTGGCTTAAATGTATATTTTTATGTTGTGTTATATGCAAGTTGACACTTTTGTTTCCATTATGTTATAACAGGACGATTACGTAAATGTTTGACATAACGTAGTAAATATTTCTTTTAATACTAATGCTTGTTCACTAACGGTTTGTAAATAAATTTCTTACTAAAATTTCCAGTTTTTTTCTGTAAATATACGCGTTAAATTTGCTTCTACAATGATGTCTCTTTCGTTATGAAGATTGTATACATACAATAAGCTTTAAATTGTCCTTCTCTTGCAGCGCGTTAAATAAGTGTGCGCCAACTTTGGTGGTCCTTTATAATAAGCTCTATGTCTTATTATTAGCAGCAATCACAGTTGTACAACAGTTATTAAATAACATACAACGGCATACGGTTTTTATGAACTGGTTAGAAATATTTTAATCGACTACAGTTCTATTTGCATAGAAATTTTTCTTATGTCAAATCTACATCAACAGCCAATACAGAATATTGATGCAGGTAGAAACCGCTATTGAACAAAAGCTCCCATTGCGGCAACTTACACGAGATCGGCATTTTTTTGTATCTGCGAATGGAAACCTGTTTCGTACTAATAGCTTTGGATCTAAATACCGTCACGTTATACTACCATATCTAGTTTTCAACGTCTTTCGCACCTCCTGCCCGTGTGTCCATCGAATTTGAAAATTAGCTACATGATGTCTGGTATCTGATACCGTCTTTGCTATTCCTCGATTTTTATAAGTGCAACTTTCCAGGGTAATTGTCCGATATTGTCGTTATCACGGGTTGTGCATCTAAGCTGTTCTATTTTATTTTTGTCCATGTAATTTTGTCTGTGTAAACCCTAATTCTCATCCCATCATATTACACGCAATATTGATAGTCTGCGTCATCGTTTCATTCTCAAAACATTTTTAGGGGCGTTTTTATGAGTATTGTGGTTTTGGGGTGTATCGGTCTCATTGTTACGATTTCCTTGAATTCGTGTGAATTTGTACACAGAACTTTAATATGAACAATTATTTTCCATTTTAATTTGTAGTTTTTTAAATTTTATACAAATGCACGTAGATTACTGTCATTTATCATCGTTTTTATTTAATTTTTAATTTATTTTAATTTATTTAATTTTCCGTATTTATTTCTTCATCCTAATTCAATATTACATTGAAATAGCAATCTTAGTGTATGTAAACTACCAAAATCCATAAATTTTACAGGGTGTTTCGTTGCTAAAAGCTAACCTAACCAACCGAAATTAATAAATTCTTTTCCTACTTCCTTGTGATAGCTTAACGTTAACATTACTGGAAGTACGTTCTCTCCATCTAATAGAGGCATTGCGCTCAAATTACTACTTTTCTTATTGCGGTAGAGGATAAAATGAAAACTTTCGAAATGGAAATTAAGATCTAGTCGCAGTTTGAAGCTATAGATTTGAGTTTGTACCTTGCTTTGAATATTCTAGACGTCATTTGTATCTTCGTAGTTTTCTGGGCTCATTTCGTAACTTTTCACGGAATCCATTACATAAAATATATATAAAGGATTTGAATCTTTATTGAAATGCTTTAATACTTTAAACGGTTTCACGCAAACCATATAGTTACGCTGACGTATACAGCAAAGGTTATCATGCTTTTCTTGTAAATCCTACAAATATATTTACTGATAATATTATATAACAGGCAGGATTATTTTATTATAGTTATAAATACGAAATACTTTTAGGTCATTGCGATATATCGTGTAGCAACCACTTGAAATAAATTACAAAATTCGAGATGAAGACCACAAGTCTTTTTCTAATGACAATTCTAATTGTTGGTGCTAGTAAGTATATACCAAATTTATTAATTTTTTTGTTGCTGTAGGTAGTGTAAAACTACTAAAAGTATATTTTATGCTTACAAATAAGTATACATATGCTTTCAGTTTTTTTATATTATTATCTTGAACACGACTTTTAAACCTTTAAATAGTCGACAATCTTAGTAATGGTTTCTAAATGATGATCCCATGTTACAAACATTTGATAATGCACCGTTTTTATCATACACTATCTTTGTTTAACACGTTCACTGCCAAAATTCAATGAGGATTTTCATAAGAGGCCATACTATTTTTTTTTGTAGTTTTGAATAGAAAATGTGCTGTCTTTTCTCACATGCACTATTGTGTATCATTGAAAGTTATAGATCAATTTTGGACATTTTCAAATTTCACGCTTCCGTGCGTGATCGGCATTGAACACCAAACTTCACCCTAGGAGCCGCATCACGCACCTGCGCGTTACGGCTCAATCAATGACACCTGTTTATCAAAATATAGTATAATTAGGAACATTTAAAAAATACAAACAGAACTAGTAAAAAAAGGAATACACAAAATTTAAAAATAAAATGTAAGTATAAGTAAATATGGGTTATTGTTGCACAATCTAACCAATAGGCGGGTGCATGAGCTACAAACATAGATGGTATCCTTCCATTTTCCACCAGCATAACATTCTTTGCATGGCTTCCTCGACACCTTTCCAGATACCTTCTTATCCCTTACTTCTAAAATGTCTTCCTCCTTTTTTGGAGCAGAGAGTACAGAATTGGAGTTCTTGAACTCCTTTAGCAATTTGGAAATAGCTGACAAACGGAAGTCGTACAGAGTCATCCTTATCCCTGAGTGTTTATTGAACAATTGATGGGCATTGATCACCATTAGTTGCAAAATATGAACGAAAACTTTAGTAGGCCATCTAACTGTTTTTCGTTCGCATGGATAATATGCCAACATTTGGTCTTGAAAATCTACACCAGACATAAATTTATTGTATTGGACTATAGGCAATGGTTTTAATTTTTTGTCATTACGCCTAGTTTGGACTTCAACCATTCATTCTTATGTTCATTAGAAATGTATGTCACTTCCCTTTTGTCTTTCCATTGGACTATCAATATTCCATTTACATATTTTCCATTTGTCTCCCTTTTCTTCAGTGCTTTTGATTTAAATCTGCTGGAAAATATTTACGAGAATTACGTAGGGTGCCGGTGCAATGTGTTTTCCTTTCAGACAGTTTCTTCGCAAGTTCATACCGATTGTAATAATCATTCATGTATACACTGTATCCTACATCCAATTTTTCTTCTATCGATTGTTACACAACTTTTTCTGCATTTCTTTTTCCACCTAAATCATCTATCACTCCAGTGTAAACGAAAAATTTTATGATTATACCTGTAGGTATTGTCAACATCTATAATTTAAAATCATATCTATTGCGCTTATTTTTGATGTATTGCCGAAAAACAATTCCTCCCTTCCACAAAATCACGAATTCGTCAAGACTCAGTTCTCGCTCAGGATAATAAACACAATTCATTCTTTGATTAAAAAAATTTATTATTCGGCTAATTTTATATAGTCTATCTTCAGTTACTAGTTCTCCGTTTTGAGGTTTTTTTTTGCAAAATGTAGAGTACGCGTTATTAAAAGAAAGCGATTCCTGCTCATATTCTTAGTAAAAATACCAAAACTAAATAAAGGATCCGTTTTCCAATAGTCTTAAATCCTATTTATCCTTATATGCTTCATGTGTAATAGTAGTCCTAAGAACACTAATAACTCATTAAGAGTAAGTTCTTTCCAGGCAGTTATCCTTGATTTCTCCCTGGTTTGTGGATGAAAAAACACTTCTAACGCATACTGATTTGTTTGCTTTGTTATTGTGTCTAGCAAATCATCATGCAATAGATGTCTAAAACAATCAGGGAGCTCCGTGGCGTAGTGGTATGTATGAGACTACTACGCCCAAGGTCCCAGGTTCGAATCCCGACACGGTCCGCTTGAAAAATGTTAGGCGACCATTTTTCGCAAAAATACACTCTCGTTCGGATGAGAGGTAAAATGGAGGTCCCGTGTGTGAGTGTTGTCGCGCACGTTAAAGATCCCTACCTTGCTTTGAACAGCAAGGGTTCGGCAAAATTCCAAATTTTCCAGGTAAAAAAAACTCGCTTCCTGGCCAATGTAGGACCTTCGGGTGGAGCATTGAAAAATCACATGTAATGTCTAAAATGATCTATAGGCACACTGCTAGGAACAGGAAGTAACAATTCCTCTCTTCTAGTAAACAGAAAAAGTTTTATGAAATTCGCATGGTCTTCTTATTTTATGTTCTCTGGAGACGGCGGACCTACAGGATTTTGCATTGAAACCATTTATTCTGGCGCTGGAATATCAACTTTCTGTTGCTTTTTGTCATGAGAAGATTCTCTTTCATTCTCATTATCACTACTTTCCTGAAGTGACTCATTATCTGATGGCAAATATTCGTTTTCAGTGTCACTGGCAGAAAAAGGTTTTTCTTTGGAGAAGTAGGATAAACCATGTTCCGCAATATTTTCAAGCACCTTCGTTGTTAATGGTCATACATAATCCCATTTCTGCCTTTTAAGAAGTGAAGGCCCAGCTTCATTATTGTATTTTTCCGCCATAAAAAACCACACCAAAATGCACAAAAATTCAAAACCACGTACCTAAAAACGTAATTTAATACTTTAAGCAATTGCTCACGCAAGCATCAACGTTTAACGGCAGTGCCAAACTACCTACAACTATTAATATAACTCAGGACGAAAACATGCGCTCGCGCGTGATTGGCATGTGACCAAGTACTATGATAGTGCGTGCTTGGCATCCAACGTGTTAATAGCAACATGACGTATATGTAAATCAAATGGTTAAGTATAGCACGTTTATTTGCTCAGAAGACACAATGATGACACAGTTTCTCCAACCAGCTTTGTCATTGTCAAGTAAATCTTTGCGCATATACACTTTTTTTGATGACCTTATTTAAAGTTTTCATCTTAGGTCAGTCGTGGCTGCTTAATAATGTAACACTGCCCCTGAACGGTCTAGAATTGAAAGGTATACAGCCATCGTGAATAAAAAAATGAGTAACAACTAGAAGGATATATTTAAGGAATTGATAAAAAGTGATTTGAGGACTACATTGTAACTTTTAGAAAGCTATAGAGACAGCCCAGGTGGCGGATAGTAAACGGCTTTAGAAGAAGGTATGTGTTACCACGGCATAGCTGCAGTAGGCGTAAAAGTGGTCGTAGGTTTGTTGTTTACTTGGTTAAATTACAAGTGGAAAGTTTGAAAAGAATCCGCCACTACCCTTAATGATCCTACAAAAAAGATAGAACAAGACACAAGTGGCGGGGTAGAAACTCTTATGCGCAGGATGCTAAAACAATCACCCTGACCACACTCGATTCCGATTCCCACTAAAAGCGATTGCACCTGAAAAGCAAAGTTACAGTTAGTATAGAGTGTGGGATCACTATTTATGACCCAAGACAAACAATACTGATAATAGAAGCACTAGAACTTACTGACTTTCAATATTTTGTGTAACACCACCAAAAATAAAGGAGCATAACTTAACAAATTATTTCTATTTTTCAATTTAAATAGATTTTGATCTTGACTACAGGTTTTAATAACATATTTACAAGAATAATCCTTAATGGTCCAACCTGAATTAAAATAATAGCTGAGTTCATTCATTTAATATTATTAGTAATATTAATAAGGCACATATTATTTGTGCGAGGTCTATCAGCTTTCATATCAGATGGTTAATAAAAATTTTAAAATATTTAGTTCAACCTAAGAAGATTTAAATTATTTATAACTTTTCACTTGATAACAAAGGTATTAGGTAATCATTCCTAATATGTATGCCAAAATAATCTTACATATTTTTTAACTCGTATAAATATTTAATGCAACAAACAATTTAGTTATACAAAACAATTTTTTCACGAAAACAGTTGGTTCTATATTATATGATATTTTGGCCAAAAAGAAATTGTCATAGTATTAACAAACTAATCAGTTAAACAACTAATAAGCAGCTTTGAAGAAAATTTCAAAACATAGACAATTTAATTTTATACTTATAATTATCCATTACTTCTACTTAATGAGGTATTAAACTTTGCACCAACATATTTGTAACAATTCAGATCATAAAACAACCAATTAGCAGCCTTAAAAGACCGCGCCTATTTTATTAACCGAAATAAATGATAAGCCTCGAATCTACTTTACCAAACAGTAATGATGAAAAATCAATTTCAAATCCTGTGTGATGGATGATGTTCACAATTAACATCTTCGGGTTTTTATTTAATAATCAACCGTGTACTTGTTGTTCCACATGTTTTTAAAACGCCATTATAACTAGCATCTATTACAACATTAAGTAATCATTTTACGCAAATGAAAAGTATTACTAATAATTACAAGCCAACCTCTTACGGACCATAAACGAAGAAATCACTTAAGAATCTAACGAGAACCTATCCCACTACATTTAGAGGGCAATTCCCAGATAGCACACCTTCCAAAAAGGTCTTAGAGGGGCACATAATACTCATTAATATTCCTTTCTGGAAGACTTTTGTTTCAGGCTCAGACATAAGAAGACACAGAATCGACTGCGTTTAAAACACAGATATTTATTATAAAGGCGTTTTAATACTTGAATATAACACAACCCGTAATTCGTGTAAGTATAGCTTGAAAGCTTTTTGAATTTAGCCAATACTAATAATTATATCTTTGAAGATATAAAATAATCGATTACGATAATTTGTATCAAAATTACTGCAAATTAAAAAGTGTGGCATTCATACGTGCTAAAATATAAATACCATTACTGCTTATGGATAGAACTATCCATCGGTACAGGTACTAATCACTACTAATTATCTCGGTAGGTAGAAGAGAAAAGCATTTAATTTTTAACACGAAATATAGGAAAGGGATAAAAGTATGGATACTCATTATTACCTTCGCATGTCATCAACCTGATGATACGCTTAATGTATCTTTCAAATGCAACTGCTTATTAGCTGAATAACAGATTTATCTACTTACTCAAATTCTGGTTGCAAAAAGTACGAAAAGGTACGATTGGTGTTGGCGTTTATACCTCCCCACCTCAAGTTATCTTTTGTTCGCATAATTGCCTTCACTTACATAGTGTGTTATCTTACGCCAATAACTCTTTGTCCGTCCATTAGTAACTGTGCCCGATCCTCTTCCTGTAAAATATGATGATAATTTTCTTATTGCTTCATTTTACTGACCATAAAACCGATTCATTTAATATTCTGTCCATTCATTTATTCTTCATTATGTTGCCAACAGAATTTATTTTCGTTTTCACTTCTTTAGCTACAGGCAGGTTTTGTAAGTTGCTTTATGGTAAAAATATTGAGTAGTCCTTTTCTAATAACTGTTTATTTTAGATTTAAGTAATTGCTTCTTTAGTTCAAAGCATTTAGTTGTTATTTTCTGTATCTTTTTCACTAAAAGTATTTATTATTATCATGAATCAATAATTGATCTATCATGATCTACTTAACATTTCATTTTTTGAGCATCTTTTTGTTTCGGTTAAGTCTTTAATAATCCTCGTTTGGCTATTTTAAATAAGTACTGCGTCTAAATTATTTAACAGCTTCTTTAAAACGACTATGTTGTCTGCATAGCTGATCATTTGAGGCTTTATCAAATAAAAATTAGCACAGAAACTAAAAATATTAACAATTGATTTGCTACGTATCTATACGTAGCCGGAAGAAAAGTAAAATACCAGGCTAACGCGGAATGGAAGGGATGGGGGGATTCGCTTACATACCAAAAAGAATAAAGTACGTCGCCCACGATTATCTATTAACAAATAAAAATAAATAAAGGATTCTGTACAAACAAGCAAAAAGTAGATAAATTAAGCGCTACTATTACAAAGCAAACAATTAGGCGATATGAACAATTTAATACATTAGATACGAAGTACGCATCTCGTATTTATACAAAATAAAATTAATCAGTGGTAAATCAATATGTGAAAGCTTTTGTCAAGCGTTTTTAAAACTTCACCTAATACTTTTTATGAATAAACTAGTCAGTAAAGCGAATATACGTGTGCATTCTTTTGACAAGCATGTTTAAAAATAGTACATCGCACCTGTAGAGCGATAATATCAAATCGCTGCAACAAACAATAGTCCTACGGTGTTAATGTTTCTCATCACGTAATTGTACCAAACGTTAATACGGAATATGCCATTGTCACACACAAAAGAAAACGAGTTGCATACCTGTAGATGTCCGGATACTTTGCTTGCAAGCCGTCGGGGGTAAGTCAGCACAACAACGCCATGGTTGTCAGGATCTATTTACCGTGCTGCGATAACTGCGGTAGCGGTCTACGGACAAAATCAGTTGGTCTACAGACAAAAGCAGTTGGTCTATAGAAAGAAATAACCCATTTGGCCTCCAGCTAAAAAAAGCTAAAAGAAGAATCTGATTAAAATGGGTACGCACGGGAAGACTCGCCAATACACGCAAGACATCTCCTAGTTGTCGAACAAAAAAAAAACACAAACGTGCATTGCTTTTAAAATACGACAACGAATAATGTAGAAAATATGTCGACGCACAAGCTGTAGAAGCAAATTCAACAATGGTTTAAATAACACGAATTCGAACTGCAAATCCTCGCTTATCGAAGCCAGATTGAAACTGGAAAATCCGGGTTTATATTAAATCGTGCGCGACCTTATTTCAACAAGTCTTTACATTGGAACAATAGAGAAAACCATTGTACCAAAATAGCAGGTACCTAAAACAGAATATAAACTATTTAATTGTAGCATAAACTTGTCGTTCCGAAATAAATAAGTTTGAAATGAAGATTTGTAGAAAGCGTATTTATTATTAATTATGTTGAAGGATTCAACAGATTACTGGATACCTAAAGCAAGGCATAGACTATTTAATTTATCGAATAAACTTTCGTTTTAAAAGCAAAAGGGATTTGAGTTGACCAGGGAAATTTTAAAGCAAAATTGGAAGGTAACAAATCCCTCTCAGCAAAATTAACAGATCGGGGTAAAAAAACAAAAGTAATGGGAGTGGGCAGGACCCAAAAAACAGAGAAAGAAAAAAAAATTCAAACAAAAACAAACAAAATTTGCTTAAAAACTAAAAGGAAATTCGTTACGAAAACCAACCAAACAAACCAATAAAACAAAAAAAAACACCCCAAAATTAAAAAAAACAAAGAATTCTCGTCCGTCTCGAAGGGCCACTAATAGAAAAAAAATGGAACGAAGGAAGGGAAGCAAGCAACGAGGACTAAGATGGAACGGCATTGACACTGAAAAAGTCTTCGGAGAACGGATGCTTCTTGTGAAGAAGCAGTAAAGTCTTTAACCTCAAAAGAAGAAAAGGAACGAGGAGGAAAACCAAAAGTGCCAACAAAAACTGGACCCAAAGGTTATGCCCCGAGTAAACACAAAGGGACAACAAGGGAGCACGAGAGGAAGAGAAAAAGAACGCTGGTAAAAGGAAACGGTGTACTGCAAACTGTTGTAACCAAAAATCTCAACAAACGAAGAACCAAAGAAAAGAACAGCTAACTAGACCTAAAGTCAACCAAGTCGTGGTTTCCGAAGAAAGAAAAACGGACTAGAAAGCACCTACCACAGGAGCGGATGGACGAAACACAATCAGTATAAAGACCGACAGCAAAGAAAACCAGCAAAAGGAAAGTGGAACGAATGGAACGAGAAAAAAAAGAAAAAACACCAAAACGAATAATACCAACACCCAGTACAAAACCCAAAAAAACTAAGAATCGTATAAAAGAAAATAAAACAGAATTCCAATGTAGTTATGTACGAGTAGGTGTGGGCGTGTGCGTGCGTGTTTGTGTGTGCATGGGGTGTAAGAAGTGTGTGTGTATGTGTTATGCGGGTATAAAGTGTGCGTGTGGGTATGTGTTTTGTTGGACCGCTGTAGTCGCCTTTTACGACAGGCAGGTCGTACCATGGGGCTATTCTATTCCCAGACCCACACGGGTTCAAGGAGTATAAAGAGTGAACGGAAGAAAGAAAAACCAAGAAGAGAACGGATGAAAAAGGAACCAAGTAGAACTGTTTGTTTATGAAGTGCGTGGGTGTATGTGTGTGTGTGTGTGTGTGTGTGTGTGTATGAAGTGTGTGGATATGGACTGAACGTATATAAAATGTGTGTGTGTGTATGCGTTGGACCGCTGTAGTCGCCTCTTACGACAGGCAGGTTGTACCGTGGGACTAATCTATTCCCGGACCCACACGCGTAGGAAGTAAATAAAAGAATCGTAAAGTCCAGAAATTAAGTCACAAAAAGAGCAAACTCGGCATAAGAATCTGGGGCATGAGGACTAGATATTGGGCTCAAGGCGTTTACGCCGCCAGAAGGATATCGAAACGAGATCAAGGACATTAGGAGTTCGTCGACCTGCATCTTCAGGTTCTGAATCAGTATAGACAAATTTCTGCCTCTTATGGGCAGTTTTCCGCAAAACAGGGACAGCAGGACGTGTAGTAGTTTTAACACGCGGTATAGCAAGTGACCAGCGTAGTTAGAAAACTCCAAACGAGTTTAGGAAGAAAATTGTTTGTTGTTAGGGTTGGAGGTAGAAAAGGAAACATCATGGGTTGTCAGAATATCCACGGTAGAAAGAGAAAAAGTATTGGCTGAACGAGAATCAACCTTACGAAGAGAAACAAGCGGAACACACCTCAATTACGTTAACTAGAGGGACAGAAGTAGAAAAAATTTCAACGACATTAGATAAAGGACTAGAAGTATCACAGTTGGGACAGAAAACAGCATTAGCTGTAGGAATATCAACCTTAGGAAAAGGAGCAGAATCCGCTAACACTTCAGTGTCATTACATAAAGGAACAAAATCAGGCAGAACTTCATTAACCTTACAAAAACAAACAGCATCAGGAAGAACTTCAACAACGGTAGATAAAGGAACATCAGCTAAAAGTTTATTAACCTTAGCTAAAAGAACAGAAGCAAGTAGAAGTCTGTCAGCATTTGATAAAGAAACACAGTCAGAAAGAATTTTGTCAACATCAGAAAAATGAGTAAGAGCAGGTAACGTTTCATCAGCGTCCGATAAAAGGGTAGAAACAAGTAAAACTTCATCACAGATAGACAATGGAGTAGGAACAGACAAAACTTCAGCCACAATAGGAACAGATTCCTTAACAATAGTAGATAACGAAACAGGACCAGGTAAAACTTTGACGATGACAGCAACAGGCATCACAGCTACGGGTTCCCTAATTTCAAGAGGGCTTTCGCAGACTGAATGAAAAGTTATTGTCACTTCAGCTACAGCTGTTATTGTAGACACGACAGAAATTTCTTGAGTAGAACAATTTAAGAAAGCAGGAACATGTAAAATTTTGACAGCAACAGCAACAGACATTAAAGATGCAGGTTCATAAGCTTCAACAGGACCTTTGCTGACTAAATTAAAAATTATCGTCACTTCAGCGACATATGTGCTTGCAGACACGACAGTAATTTCTTGGGTAGAATCATTTAAGAAAGCGTGAACCAACTCTTGAGAAGCTACCTGCAAGTCACTAATCCGAAGCATGGGTTGTAAGGGTGGTGGAGGCACAGTCTGGGGTGAGAGTGAATAAGTAGGGCAAGCAGAAGGAGGAGTAGAATAGGATGTAGAACTATAAATGGAAGAAAGTTTGTTCGATGCTACATTTGCCGAAGAAGGGTATGTTTTGATAGTAGGAGCTGAATGACCTAAATGAGGGACAAAAGAGAACGTAGAAGAAATTAGGCAGCTAGAGGTGAGGACAGAATTTGCAGGATTATTCGAAAACCTATTAGGAGAAGGATGACAATGTGGATAGTTGTGGCGAGTAACTCCCTTATATCCGCAACCATAACAGTGGACTACTTGAGGACGAGAACAACGTTTCGAAACATGACCAAGTTTATCGCAATTAAAGCATACGACTTGACGAGTAGAAGCAGAATTAAGAAGAAGAACAGTAGAACGCACGGAAGATGTATCGGATCCACCCATAGGCGTAGGAGAAATCTTAACAACTCGATCAAGTGAAGAAAAAGTATTTTCCTCAATAGTAGCAAATTTATAAGCAAAATCCGGGGGTTCAAAATGTTAAATCAGTAAATTAATTTTGAAAAAATTCAGTAATGTTTCTTATGCAAATCTTTGATTAAAAATTCAGTTTGTAAGGTGTTTTTCTGCGACCTACTATCAAATCAGATTATCAGATAAATTCAGGCAATTAAATTTATAACAGTAAACATACATGCGTGATGAAGATTGCGTATAAATTATGTTAAATTACATTGCTTAGCGCGACATTGAGAAAATAATGAATAGAAAAGGTAGAAAAACTGTGCTTTTTTATATAGTAGTCTCACACGTGCAAAAAAAGGAAGACTATTATAAGTTAACTAATATACTAATTACATATAATTATCCTGAAACATATGCAGATGATGACATGGTCAAAAATGTTAAACACCCCAGTGACGTCAGTCTTCGTAGGTATAAGAACCCGCTTCTTCTCTACTTACATCTGTATTTTAGCGTTATATTGATAACTATAATCTGATGTTTGTTATTACAACTTGTATACCATACTTGATCTCTGCTTTTTCAGATGCCTTAAACTGTTTCCAATGCAGATCTGCAAACCCTAACGACTGCAAAGCTCCAGGAAGTCTGCGTAGACAAGTTGCTTGCCCACCAGAAAACTTCAACTACATAGCTCAGTTTTGCGGATTCAAAATTTATCGCGGTAATATCCATCAAACTAATTTTGTAAACTATAACTTTGTTTGATTCTTTCATAGATATTCAACTGCAAGCTAATTTTGCCGTATCTGGTTGTGCAAGTGCTCCGAAACCATTTGATAACAGGAGAGTTGTTGATTTCTGTTTGCCAGGACCAAACCAAAATGTGCTTGAATGTCGCATTTGTAGCAACAACTACTGTAATGAAGCATAGATTAGTTTACTATCGGTTAGGTTAACTGACACTGTATATTATATTTACAAATATAGTACATGTACAAAGAAACACAGATGACGTCTTGTTTTGAACTATTGGTGGAAAAGACTATTACGACCAGGCTAACAATCCGCCTTCCGGGATTGATTTGGACCACTTTAGAATGTAACAGACTCAACGTTTTGATTATTATTGCAATGCACTTCCTAAAGACAAGACCTGATCACTACTTCTAGAGAAGGAATTAACTCAAAAACGTTTCTCAGTGAAGTTGTAAATACAAAAAATTACTTCTAAATGAGTAGATTCACTCAAAATTAGACCACCACGTGCCCTGAAGCAATGTATTTGAAGAACACTTGTTCTTGTAGATGTTCAAGGATGCCCGCCGACACACAAGCAACGTTATTAACACTATTTACAAGACGGAATTCAGCACATACATGTGTATACATGCGTACGTAGAAGGACATATGTACAAACAGCGCACACCATAACCTGAATATACTTTTTTTCCGTTGTCCTCTTAGAAGGTGGTCTGGTAAGTTTCGCCATCCATTTATATGGAAGCAGTATCGTATACTCGGTGTGACAACTACTGCTCGTTAAAATTCATAACATTATTCGTTGTGGAAGTTATCACTACCGCGGAGAATGACGGGTGACGCGTGGAAGTGAATGACGGTGTCTTTCGTTCTGGCAGGCGCACGTGTCAAAAATGGCTCCATCGCGTACCATCTCCTGCAGTAATCATCTATGTAGTGGTCACGGCTTCATCCATTTTAATACGCACTAGAACTTTCGTTCAGCCAGGATCGAGGACATCGAGACACAAAAGTCTCTATCGTGTCGCTTTAAGTTACACGCTGCTCTTTGCCGTTTTGGATGCGTGCCTAAAAATTCGTCTGTTCCTTAGAAGCCAACTATAGACCAATTCGGTGCATGTACTTTTTCAGTGTTCCATCTGACATCAGCTCCCTATTTCGTAGAGGCATCGTTGAATAATGATTTGTCAAACAGCAGCGGTCACGCGCGCTATAATATCTTCCGAAAGGTACATAAACTCCACCACGAAACAACCATTCTAAGCTATAATATATTTTCAGGCCACGTCACACTTGGGTTGACTAAGAGGTTCGGCATCAGCAATGTAGCTCCGTGGATCAGACAGGTTCGCGTATGACTGCCGATCATAAGGCACCGAGTTCACTTCCTGACACAAACCGCTTAAAAAATGTAAGACGAGCATTTTTCACAAAAATGCGCTTTTGCTCGAAGGAGAAGTAAAATGGAGGTTTCTTGTGTGAGTGTTGTCGCGCGTGTAAAAAATTCTTACCTTGCTGTAAATAAAAAAGGTTCGGTAAAATTCAAAATTTCCGGGTAAAATCTTGCTTCCTATCCAATGTAGTACCTTCGGGTGGAGCATCAGAAAATCCAATGTAGTAGTACGACACAAACTTCGGACATCAAACGAGCTCAAGCTTCAGGGTGAGCGGTCTCCAGCGGTAGTAATCACTCGCCTCCGTTATAAACTGCGAGCTGACTGCATTATTTAGGTGTTGTAGTGTAACCCACTTAAGGCTGACTTAAACGCCTTTTATAAACGGCACACCGGGCTCCATGATCTAACATCTAGTGGCAGTGGTTCGACGACTCCTACGTTGTGTTGTTATCATGTGACCAAAATTTACACTGGGAAGATGGCGTTAAAGTGGGAAGGTTTGAAATAAAACTACAGCTTTTACCTAACTTTACTTTTAATCAAAAGAATAACCAATAAATTGGTCAATCGCATGCAAGCATAGAAAAATGACATTTAAAGCAAAAAGTGCCGTAATCAACCTAGACGATTACTGAAAGAGTACGGCAGAGAAAACCCCAAACTGCCCTCACACTTCCAACTGCATTTGACAAGGACAGGTGACATATAAGTACCCAGATCACCAACATTAAATTTAACGGGATTTCAACTGCTACCCAGACATACCACACATGACAACTGAAGAAACGTTAGTGTAAACTAGCTAGTCTGTTCTGGTAGGTACTGAGGTGGGATAACCAATACTACCCAGCTAAAGTTGAAAAAGGGGGAAACACCAGGAAGATAAAATCTGCCTTGACTACCAATATTCCTCCCCGAACGGACATAAAATGTTAGTAATATTCAACAAGGCTCGATCACACGCGCCCACATACATGCATTAACAGTTTCCAGCCCGTGTTACAAAATATTTCAAAAGACTAGCCAACTTCCTATTATTTGAAAGAGTACAACTACAAGTACATTGACAAGACGACATGAATCTCTGAAATGAATTTATGGTATGATTGCGTATGGTTAAAAGGGCGCTTCTTATTGAATAAACTATCTCCAACATAGTCATAAATACAGACGCATAGGCACGAGATGGTCGGTCATACGAGAGGTTCAATTTAATTACATCACAACAATTATCACAAACGTTAAATACTAGTTAATTTTATAGGTACATCGGCTAGATAATATGATAAACACACAACAAATATATAATTAAATTTAAACCGAGATATGAGCGATGCAATGGAATATATGGTTAATATACTGAAATAAAACAATTATACATGATTAAAACTTTAAATGAAACATAAAAATATCAAACATTATTAAATATATTGGCAGCAAGTATATATTCAAAATTCTATAGCATAAATACAAGCCCAGATGCAGGCGCTAAATGTTTATATAAATGCATGTTAGTTAAATATATTAAATCTAGTAAGCAAACGTTAAAAATTATTCATGGAGATTGCATCGGTTAAAACGCACTTTTTAAAAATTAAACACAACGTGGCATTACAAGTTACAACAAAAAAAATATACACAACAACGTTGTGGTTAATTCAATTACAATCAAACCAAAACAAATATAACGTAGAAATATAATACTGTTCATATTCAAACTCGCCTAATAATTTGATTCAATATATCTAAAGGATGATGTTGGAACTAATTACTCGTAAAATCACAGTAAGGGTACATTTACTATTGATTTGGTAACAGGTGTAATGCAATTGGGGTTACAATTCTGTATTAAATACTAAATAAACATTATTTCAAATTAACAAATATTGGTTTTACCCTGATTTAGATACTAAATAAACAATTCAGATAAATAAATATTAGCTTTTAGTTGTTAAACCAAACCACACTCATTTATACATACAATAAAATTGCAAATTCACCTATTAAACATCACAAGTAAAATAACCGGCAATGCAGCATTGTATACATCAATCTCAAAAAACAACAGGTAATCATAAAAATATTTCCTTCAATGGTTAAATAACTAACGGTTTTACAATAAGTACCAACATCACACTCAAAACAAAGCTGGAATTACAAGATGTAATCAGATTACCTTAAATAGCAACTACATTATCAACATAAAACATTACCTTTAATAAAAACCGATGTGAAATCTTTCAACCTGCCATCTGCTGCTATCCTGAAATCTAAAAACAAAGTTGTATAACCCTGTCGACTAGATCGATCGTCGCTACACATGCGCCTCTTATAATGTAAACTCTAATGTCACGGAATGCGTTCAGAAACCTGCAAGTGGTTAGTTACTGAGCTATTCTAACAAAATACCTTCAAATATCGAAATGTACACTATAATGTTTGCAATAATTATCAATTAATGAGAAATCGACTTAGAAGCACTACGGATCACTACAGTGTCTACTCCAATCCTCTTATGTAATTAAAGAACAAAAAGAAGTTAGGGCTTAAATAGGCATTTTTAGCATGAGTGAACTTAGCAAGCTGATTAGTTGCTACCGATGCATATAAATAAAGGTTACGGTTTGCCGTTTTGTCCACTAAGAACTACCTCGGTAATGAGAACAAGCACATATTTTTGTATCGTGTCATGTAGCAATGTAACCAAAGAATAATAGCAACGTCCTGGGTTTGATTTGTAGTGTACAGCATGAGTGAATAATGCAAACTGATGAGTTGTAACAAACGAACTCAAATAAAGATTACGATTTGCAATTTGGTGCACTTTTATATTATGGAAAGGTAACGCTCTTCGACCTTGGAGTTCTTGTTTATTTTCATAAGTTATGTGGAAAACAGATATAAGCGATCAATGCAGTTTGATTACAATTAAGAAGCGGCTGTAGGGCTAATAAATCTATTACTACTGTACCGGCATTTTATATACATTTCAGCTTAAAGGAATATTTTCAGGTTTCTATGGAACGATAGTGTTGTGAGAGCATTTAGTTTATCCACCAACAGCTTTATCTGTATTGCGAAATTGAATATCTAGGTACAATTTAAATAAAAGCATCTTGCTTAATGCTTTTCTGATTCTCAATAATTTGTAACGTGTTCGCGTTATTTTAAATATATACCAGATAGGAAAGAAAAAATTGATTTTGGAGGGATCGAATGAAGATAGGCGCACTCTGTATATTAAGATTTTCCGAACAATAAACGCCAATTTGGCATGATATGTTAATTCTTTTGTTTTTAGAAAATATAATTTGATTGCCCTATTATTTTTTATCGTGGCCGCACTTTTAACTTACGTCTGTTGTTTTGTATAGATAAAGCTTTTAGGGAATTGTACAAATTAAATGATGTAACACGAATGCTGTTTTCGTATTTATTTATTTAAACTGATCTTTAAAAGTGCGTTTTCTTATCAAAGCGTATATTGTTCCTTCTTTATCACAAGCATAATTGCATGAGGATTTATTAGGTTTTGTTTTATCTTCTGCGTCTTTATTTTATAAACTTGTTAAACACTCCTCAACGTAGTTTAATTACATGTACGATTATTTCTCTGGTGAATACGCGTTCTACTATTAAAAAATATGGTTGTTGGCATTTATTAAAGTTAATTACGGTCTATATATAGGGTGTTAAATGCTTGCTATTTACATAATGTACTTATGTACTTATTTTTCTGATAAATAAATGCAGTTTTCTTATTCCCATTGCTATTTACAGTTACTATACGACCCATACTACTCAATACACCACTAAACAACCCCGTATCACAGCATTATATATATATATATATATCATATATATATATATATATATATATAATATCGTGTAATTTGTAGCTAATTGTAGATATATAAGGTCATAAGTTAAGCTCGGGTGTTTAATAATAACTTACGAAAAAGTCAATTAGGCATTTTAGATAATTAAGGCATTTTAAATAATTAAAATAAAGCTTAGTCAACTTATGATAATTTAGGGTTAATTTAAGTTAGTTGTATTTATGTAGAAAGGACGTAGCATAATAGTTATTGTAGGATAGGACAATAAGGGTGACAAACAACGAGGTGAAAATATCACTTTTAGTTTCATTTCACCTAGTGCACGAAAATATAAAAGCTTTCCATATTCGTTAGTGCAGGATTATTATTTTGTAGAGTAAAACCAGAAACGTTTCAAAGCATAGTGTACAAACTAAAAGGAGGAAAGATTTCAAGGTAATATGTTACGATAAACAAGTCTATAAAAATTAATTTGTTCCAAAAAGGAGAAGGACTGTTGAAAGTTTGTATAATCAATATACAACAAGGACATAACAGAGAACATATAAGTATGACGAAGAAGCAGTATGTTTGTATAAGTTATCGATTTAATTATAGAGGTAGTATAGGAGGGAAGCTAAAACAAGCTGTCATGGAGGAACAAGGACGGAGCCGAACGCATGAATACAAGTGAGAAACAGTATATTTTGGGATTTAATTATAGATGTAGTATAGGAAACAGACGACAAACAAACTTATTTTGGAGAGGGCAACAAAATCAATAATTTCTAAGAATATTATAAGCAGACACGTATCGATCGTAAGCAAGGGAGAGTAATTGAGCGAGATGATTGGACGATTCAGGTACACGCGCAACAATTTTGTATTAGGTAGGGCAAATATCCAGCTGGTGAAAGCATATGTGTGAAAAGGGACTATATGAACAAGGGAGCTGAAAAATGTTTGTTTTAGTTTAAAGGTGTGAACATAATTGGAATCAATTTCGGTTGACGCTAGTTTTCGCTGAATAGCAGGGACGATTGGCTGTTTTTAAAGGTTTACCAAGTAATTTAATGTGTTTGTTGTTCGTAATTTAGGGGAAACTAAAAGTCGTTGGAGCTTTTCACAAGAAATTAGAAACGGTTATGAGAGTAATTTTAAGAAAGGAGTGAACGGTTGGTGCTTTTACATAGAATATTGTTGTACCTTAAAATTTTACGTGCGAACTTGAAAACAGGGGAGGTGTAGGATGCCTATATAAACCACCTTCAAAGGGGTGACGGTCTCTTAATTTTCTTCATTTCTTCGCGTATCATCGAGTTTATTTCTAGTGAAAGTATTTAGTGAATTTATGTATAATTGCACATAAGTTAGTATAGTGTGATAACAAGCCAAGTCATATAAAATCAAAAAAGAATTCTAAGTGAAGAATAGATGAAGTATGTAAGTACAAACGATTACGAGTGTGATTTTGAAATCTAGAAAAGTATTAAAATTTTAAAGTATTTAATGATGAAGGCAGCGATATTTGATTATTTTATTATAAATGGGAACATGAAATGTAAATTCTGGAAGTTGGATGCTTATGGTTTATTTTTAAATGAAGAGATTTTGGAGTAGCAGCATACACGGAGTGATGGTGATTCAACCGGGGAGCTGTTTCAAGGACTAGTACCATACTAGACGCCATCATCCTCAAAGGTTAGTTGGCGGATACCTGTTGGAAAATAGTTACCAGGTAACCAATTGTATAAAAACATTTTGTGGTGAATATTTGCTTTAATTCTTTTAATTTTTTTGTGCTTTGGAGTGTTTCTTATTTGATGTATTTAATGAACTAAAAATTTATTAGACTTTAGATGTAAATGAAATTTATTTAGGTAGTCAGGGATGATTAATTTACAGATAACAAGGCTTTGTTGTAAAAAAGTATAGGGGGCTTATTTTATTTTGGTAGTGCGGTAAATTTGCACTCACATTTAAGGAGTTTTACTATGACCTCATGTTAAGACAAAGGGGTTAACGTCAGGTATGAGGAACGCCCTCTTTACTTTAATAAGATGTTTGTTTAATAAGTGTTACGGTTCAATTTTACATAACGCGTTTCCCAATTTTTATACGTACTTCGTTCCCAAATACGACGCCTATGGTTTATTTCCTTATTGTAATTTATCAAGTTTCGTTCATAAATTCAAGTTTTAATTCTTGTATGTTGATAACGTGCATAAAACTAATCCTTATCACTTCAATACAAGTCGTGACTATTTGTTCTATTCTTAATTTGATCCTCGGCGCTTGGTAACGTGCATCTTATCGGGAACTAATTTGTAGTTCCGCCCTTATTATTTTAATTTTGGGGAATTGATGATCCGTTATTTAAGAGCGAATTATTAGTGAAAAGTTTATATTTGCTCTGCTCTTTTGAGAATTCTATAGAAGTGCGAGGTAAGGTTATTTGTAATTTTTATGCACGTAAACTTTATACAATTGTTATCTTTGTAGGACACACATTTGAAAACTCGTTGATAACATTGAGTTTTTTTTTTATTATTTAAGCCCGTTTTGTAAAGGAACCGCAAAACGGTAAAGTAAATCGCAGGTGTGTTCACATCTAATTATAACATTTTAAGGTTGCAGTTTTACAGCTGTAGATTGCAGTTTACAGGTAGCAGTTTGCAGTTTTACAGCTTTGTAGTTTGCAGTCTTGTAGTGCTTGGTATTTCAGTTTGGTACATTATGTACGTATTTTATTGAAACAAACTCAGGCGTACCTGCAAGATACGATATCCTCGCCCAGGACCTGTTCTGGTAAGATCTTTCCATATTATATTTTGATTGTACGTGCCGCTAATCTGGTATCCATGCTGGCTTTCCACCTGCAGATAACATTATAGAGCCATCTCACATTATAACTGATATTGTAATTTATTTTAATATCATTTTTGTAACAGTTGTGCGTCGGAATTAATTTAACCAACGAATTATTGTACACATTCGTTTGATAGGTATTTTTATCTGCATAATCGTACGCACAAGCGTTGGTACCACCGCGAGCAGCGTTCGACTGATTTTAAATTTATACAAAGTGAACCTAATGAAAATATACTGCAGCCATTTAATTTCTAATAAGTGTAAGGTACATATTGAAAAGTACGTTGGTTTCATTAACCCAATCGCTTGCATTTAAGCTTTGTTATGATGTAAAATTGATGTTTATGTTCAACCCTATGAATATTAGAAACCATTAGTTGTGTCAGTAAACGATTATATGTTACTTCTATTTCCTTGTTTTCGAGTTTCATGTCCGTTAAGCATCTACAGATTGCGTGAGAAATTTCCTAGATTGATTTCGCGGGAGGCGTACAGTTCCGATTTAGGTGGCGCTGTCCAAGACTCTTGTTCACCGTGTCGACCTGAGGTTATTTGTATCTTGGTGCACATTCCCACTCCCCTCACCGACCAGAGTCTAGTCGTGGTAGAATACGGTTACTACTGCGGCTAACGGTGTGTATGTTTTTTTTGTGTTAGGAAACCGTGTTATAAGGTTATCAAATCGAATTGCTTTTGAAAATGAAATTGTAGACATTACTAATAACAGTGTACATAATGAAACGTATTTAGAAAATGTAATATTTATTTCAAGCAAATAGAGTGTGATGTATTTTGTGAATTGCGTTATTTTGAGAGTGTGATTGTAGGGTGTGAATTTCTTATAGGTTATAGCATAAGAGGCAGTGAGCGGGAGTTTTTAGATTCAGCGGTACCAGGTAAGCGTCTGTGTTAGTTTTAAGAGGTTTTTGTGAATTTAGGAGTCAAGAGAGGAGCAGCCGCGGTAAACCTTCACTTTTTCTTTGTAGGTTTTTTTAAGTCTGCTGGATTTAAATAAATACTCTTTTTTATAATGGCCTAAATTTTCGCATATATTTTTATGCTTGTTCACACGCTACAACTGTATTAACGTTTTACAAAGGATGAATAAACATAAGAAGAACTTACAGTGAGGATGGTTAAAATTGACATCAGTGTTTGGAAGTGTTATTCCTGCAGGTCACCAAGCATTATAGTATATATTAATCTCATATTTAGACCAGGGTAGAAAATTAAATAATCACATCAAATAATTTTAATCACCGTGTATAATGAATATTATTAGATAATACGCTTTATTAAAACCGTGAAGCATAAAATTTATTAGTTTCATAAAATAAGAGATTTAAATCATGTACAAGACGCTTTATATCAAAAGAAACAGTATTAAAAAGCTCTACGTGTAATTTAATTATTCCTAATAAAGAAACAAATGGAGATTACGTGCAAAATTTATTATTAATTAACTCTATTTTAAGTAACCGGTATTAAACAAAAGTGTACAATAATAATTAATATTTAATTTGTATTCCTAATAAATGCAAAGGATAGAAGTCGATTTTAATTGGATTAATTGAAACCATTATTAATAATAAGCAGTAAATCTGTTAAAATACCAGATTAAAATACCATGAAAATAAAGCTCTGAGAATTAATATTATGTTTGAACACCTGCGTAGTTTAAATATCACGTACGGCGAAAATTTGTAGATAACAAATGGTTTCAAAGAATCTTGGAGAAACCGGGGCTCAATATTCACGAGAAGGTGCGATACGGGGTTATTTAACCCAGATAGTCCACATGGACTAAAATATAATCGATAATAAAGAATATCAATTTGCACCAATAAGAACAGGTTAGATAGAGACAGATAATAGCGTCAAGACACGAGACACATATAGTAAAAGGCGTGATTTAGAGCAACGTCATGAGGGTCACAATTGGTTGAAAATAGGATGCAAATATCAGAGGTAGAAACAACAATTTCTGTATAAAATTTAATTAGTATTCTCAGACATGTTTGCGTGCCGTGTGAAATTTCTGAGATTTAAATGGGCGAGTGAAAATTCGTAAAACTCGCATGCCGAGCGACGGACTGGAACATAGAATGACGAAATTCTTTAGAATTACTGGCCGTTTTGGGGAACAGACCGACAGACAGGCTAACCGCTATATATACGGTGGTGAATATGAATTTCGAAGCCTCTTAGATCTTGACTTGATTCGAACGCGTTAAAAGCTCTTACATCCGCGACTTGATTCAAGATGTTAAACAGTGCATTTTAGTTTGATAAAATAATTTAAACAGTTTGCTCGTATATTTTAGTGATTCAAAATAGTTTGTTATTTACGTGCTAACATGAATGTACTTAGTGCACTTAGATACAAGGTAATAAAATTTAGTATCACTGTACCAATTGGTAAAATTTACAACGACAAATGTATACACAAAAGTAGGCAGTTTTGGCGTATATTGGTGAAAGACGCATGAATTCTTTGTTATTTTTCGGGGTATTAATAATTAAATGGTTCAAATACGTGTCTGGATCCACGAAACAAGGTCAGATATACACAGATGAGTTCCGGAAAAGCCCAGAAACAACTTTAAATAAATGGTGATGGAGAAAATTTTAAAGCGTTGAGAATTAGAAGCCGTAAATATAATCCTGTTGGAATGGTGTGATTAACTAAAGGGACGATGTACATTGAAGCTACGAGGACAGTAACCTTCAGGTAAATTATACTATTTTGTTTGACATTTTGTGTGTGTTGAATAACTTTATAATTGATTTACTTTAAATGGACATTAGTGAAATTGTACTAACCATAAAATTTTAATTTTAAGATGAAATTTGCTTGTTTAAGTAGAAAGGGTATTTAGTATTGATGTTTTGGATTATGATGAAAATATGGGTATGTCTTTGAGCTCAATTAGACGAACCTGGTTAATTAACGTAAAGGGGTGGTAGATGCTCTCTTTGTACTCTGCATATATTGTTATATTAATTAGTAGGCATCCAACAAGGACTTTAATTCTGGATGCACATTAAAATGATAATAAATTTAATCTTGAAATTTTCTGATATTAAAATTTATGCTGAATATTAATTTTGAAATTTTAATGTATTGTGAATATTGATGTAAATAGAGTTGACGTTGATGTTTGTGGTAGGAATGTGTTTGTTTTTTATGTATGAGGATGAAAGCTATCTAGAGGAGCAGCCGAGGCGATTAACAGAAGAAAGTCAATGGACAGACCAGGAATAATAGCTTTAAGAGGTATTCACAGCAGTTCTTGACGCCCAATCTCGTGGGGCTCGAATGTTTCTAAGGGCCAGTTCCGCAAATTCAAAGAATTGATAGTTATCAGGAGCATATCATGGCGACCACAACGTGAGGCTCGAGTTCCAAATAAAATTTTGTGATTTTATTCCAGGAAACTGGCGATCTGAGAGAGAGTTTCTTGTGTGTATAAATTTAAGAGTATTTTAGATGTGTGTGAGTGATTAGAACGTATGCAGAGAAAGGATGGTTAAGGAGTCAAGGAGTGGAAATTGGAAGTGACGATAGTGCATTGTGTGGAAAATTCGAAAATGGAAGAAGCTGGAGGCAGTAGAGATCAGTCGAGGACAGAATCAGGAGATCAAGGAAATGAGATTAATGATGAGAATGCTAGGAGGAAATGAGATCAGTAGGGAAGAATGAATAGAAGGATTGAGGAGATCTAATGAGAAAATAGAGTAAGCTGAATAGAGCAGAATTAAGGAAAGTCTGACCGAATGAATGAGACATTAACAGGAGTTAGGGAAACCCTAAGTGACGAAAATAGATAAGACGAATAAAGAAGTTTCGAGAATTTAAAAATAGTCTTACCGTGAAAATGGGGAAGTTAGAAAATCGGGTTGATAAAATGAGCGTGATATTACAGGTCTTCGACAGGAAATGGGACATTTAAGGTCCGAAGTACGCATTTTTTGTGAAGAAGAGATTAATATAAAAATGACTGAAGTGACAGACTCATGTAGGGATCAGTTAGGCAGGGTAGAACGCGAAGTTAGTAGTATCAAATACAACATGTCAAATTTAACGGGGGATGGTCCCAGATTTTCTACAGGTGGAGTATCATTGGACCAACACATGAAGTTTTATGGCGATAACAGGGTAAATCCACAAATTTTTATTAATAGTGTAAGAAATCTAGTGGGAAATTTATTTGACGAACAGACTAAACTGAATACGATAAAGGCTTTATTAAAGGACAATGCGGAAGCGTGGTACAATTTAGTAGGACAGGACATAGACACGTATCAGGACTTTGAAAACAAATTTTTAAAGCACTACTGGAGTGACCACAGACAAGATCAGGTACGAGACGACTTAATCACAGGAAATTTAAGGGAGAATTTTCAGGAAGTAGGAGCAATATGCTATACGCAAGTATAGCATAGCAAAGCAACTGAACCCACCACTGACGGACCGACAAATTATTAAGTATTTATCACGACACTTTGAGGTAGACATAAGACAACACGTAGCACTACAGAACATAGTGGACAGAGAAATGTTTTGGAATACCTGCAGAGGTACGACGACGTAAGTAGTGGACGACCTCGGGATAATAGGGAAAGACAGATCAACACAGTTAGGTTTGACAATAGAAGGACAACTACGCTAGACGGGGAATAGTTACGGATACGAGCGACAGAATTGGGAACAGAGACGACCATACGTTAGAGTAATAGTTTAGGAAGGGACCTGCACCGAGACCGGGACCTACCAGAATGAATAGTTCACCAGACATGAGCGGGACTGCTAATACAGACACGGAACGAGTGGAAACGCCTAGGACATACGCTGAGGTGACAGCTAGACCAGGACCAAGTAGGGAAAACAGACCTGGACAGGATTTTTAGAACGCGACAGACCACTAGATTTCAGTGTAAATGTATATGAACATCCACGTGAATTTTTCAAAATTGAGGAGGAAGTAGAGCCAGAAACTAAGGAAAATTTATGTTTGCCAATTATTAATTTAGAAATTTTTGAGAATAATGTAGAAGTATTACTTGATACAGGGGCAGAGGCGAGTTTAATATCGGAGGAATTCGTCAGCAAAATTAGGGATAAGGTTTGTGATAGAATTATGCCTATAAAGCGTAGCCATTTAGTAGCTCCAAATAAAAGAAGTTTGCTGTAGTAAATAGTGTTGTGGTGCTTAGGATAGATATAGGAGGTTTAAGCTGTGAACAGGAGTTTGTAATTGTACCTGGACTGAAGTTTCATAGCATTTTAGGTGTTGACTGTATGATGAAGTTAGGGTTTTGATAGATATGGAAAGGAAGGTAATAAGGATTAAGGATAGGGTAGTGCCATGGAAGGGCAGTTATGAAGTCACAGAGGATGACACGGGGTTTAGTATTAATGTAGTAGAGGTAGAGGATGATGAAGGTAAACAGATCAACACGATAAGATGTCCAGAGGATAGGATAGTAGAGGTTCAAGCTTTAGTACAAAAACAGGCAGAATTAGTGGGGGTAGAAGCAACAGCAGCATATCGGGAGCAGGTGAAGGCAGAATTATTTTTGACGAGGTTAAGTGGCAAGTTTGTTTTTAATAAAGTAAATTTAAGGAATTCATTCTGGCGGATTCCATTGCATAAGAATTCTAGAAGGTACATAGGATTTTTCATAGAGGGAAAAATCGATAATTTTAAAGTAGTATCGTTTGGTTTGTCGGCAGAAAAGGAAATGATAATAAATGAGAAACAGACAAGTGTAGGGACTGAAGAAGAAGTAATATTTAAGAGTAAGGATAATAGGGATGATAAGTTTATTGTATGTGAGAGAACAGGGATGTTAAGTATAGATATAGAAGGGGGAGAAATAGGGATGAAGAGTATTAGGATGGTGAGAAGAAAGACTTGGAGGGTCAAGAAGAGAGTTAGATTTAAATAGGATAGGGATAGAATAGGTGTAGATAGAAGAGTAGAAGTAAGTGTTTATAGAAAATAAAGCTAGGTATAGGATAAATATGGGAGATAATTAGGAATAGGTTTAAGATGAGAATAAAGAGTAAATGTAGGAGGAAAATGAGATAGGTTAAGTGTAGATATTTCATAGAAGATTAGTGGAGAGTTAGGAATAGAGTAAGAGTAGGATAGGCATATAGGATTAGGTAGGGGGAAGTAAAGTATAGTGAAGATTAGTTAAAAGTTAGGAATAGGATAGGTATATAAGATGTATATAGGATTAGATGGATAAGTAGGATGAAGTTAGGGATAATTTCAGTTTATAAAATTAGGTGAGAGTTAGGAATAGGATAGGGATATAGGGTAGGTGTAAATATTTTTTTGGATTGGAGACAAAGTAGGTAAGTTAGATAGATAAGGGTAGAGAGTGATAGGCAATTTTTTTTTGGGCTAAATGCTTAATATTTGCATTCAAATAAGTGGGATTATTTGTATTCAAATAGGGGGAAAATACTCATATTTAGACCAGGGTAGAAAATTAAATAATCACATCAAATAATTTTAATCACCGTGTATAAGGAATTTTATTAAATAATACGCTTTATTAAAACCGTGAAGCATAAAAGGTCAGTCGTTTCATTAAACATAAGAGATTTAAATCATGTACAAAACGCTTTATATCAAAAGAAACAGTATTAAAAAAGCTCTACGTGTAATTTAATTTATTCTAATAAAGAAACAAAGAGAAATTACATGCAAAATTTATCTTAATTAACTCTATTTCAAGTAACCGGTATTGAACAAAACGTACAGATAATATCGATAGAAACTTGTAAAAACCCAATAAAATGCAAATCCTAGAAGTGTTAGTTAGAAGTAGGATGTTTGAACACACCTGCGTCCCAGATTTTCTACAGGTGGAGTATCATTGGACCAACACATGAAGTTTTATGGCGATAACAGGGTAAATCCACAAATTTTTATTAATAGTGTAAGAAATCTAGTGGGAAATTTATTTGACGAACAGACTAAACTGAATACGATAAAGGCTTTATTAAAGGACAATGCGGAAGCGTGGTACAATTTAGTAGGACAGGACATAGACACCTACAGGACTTTGAAAACAAATTTTTAAAGCACTACTGGAGTGACCACAGACAAGACCAGGTACGAGACGACTTAATCACAGGAAATTTAAGGAGAATTTTCAGGAAGTAGGAGCAATATGCTATACGCAAGTATAGCATAGCAAAGCAACTGAACCCACCACTGACGGACCGACAAATTATTAAGTATTTATCACGACACTTCGAGGTAGAAATAAGACAACACGTAGCACTACAGAACATAGTGGACAGAGAAATGTTTTAGAATACTTGCAGAGGTACGACGACGTAAGTAGTGGACGACCTCGGGATAATAGGAAAGACAGATCAACACAGTTAGGTTTGACAATAGACGGGACAACTATGCTAGAAGGGGGAATAGTTACGGATACCAGCGACAGAATTGGGAACAGAGACGACCATACGTTAGAAGTAATAGTTTAGGAAGGGACCTGCACCGAGACCGGAACCTACCAGAATGAATAGTTCACCGGACATGAAGGGGACTGCTAATACAGACACGGAACGAGTGGAAACGCCTAGGACATACGCTGAGGTGACAGCTAGACCAGGACCAAGTAGGGAAAACAGACCTGGACAGGATTTTTAGAACGCGACAGACCACTAGATTTCAGTGTAAATGTATATGAACATCCACGTGAATTTTTCAAAATTGAGGAGGAAGTAGAGCCAGAAACTGAGGAAAATTATGTTTGCCAATTATTAATTTAGAAATTTTTGAGAATAATGTAGAAGTATTACTTGATACAGGGGCAGAGGCGAGTTTAATATCGGAGGAATTCGTCAGCAAAATTAGGGATAAGGTTTGTGATAGAATTATGCCTATAAAGCGTAGCCATTTAGTAGCTCAAATAAAAGAAGTTTGCTGTAGTAAATAGTGTTGTGGTGCTTAGGATAGATATAGGAGGTTTAAGCTGTGAACAGGAGTTTGTAATTGTACCTGGACTGAAGTTTCAGAGCATTTTAGGTGTTGACTGTATGATGAAGTTAGGGTTTTGATAGATATGGAACGGAAGGTAATAAGGATTAATGATAGGGTAGTGCCATGGAAGGGCAGTTATGAAGTCACAGAGGATGACACGGGGTTTAGTATTAATGTAGTAGAGGTAGAGGATGATGAAGGTAAACAGATCAACACGATAAGATGTCCAGAGGATAGGATAGTAGAGGTTCAAGCTTTAGTACAAAACATGCAGAATTAGTGGGGTAGAAGCAACAGCAGCATATCGGGAGCAGGTGAAGGCAGAATTATTTTTGATGAGGTTAAGTGGCAAGTTTGTTTTAATAAAGTAGATTTAAGGAATTCATTCTGGCGGATTCCATTACACAAGATCTAGAAGGTACATAGGATTTTCCATAGAGGAAAAATCGATAATTGTAAGTAGTATCGTTTGGTTTGTCGGCAGAGAAGAAAATAATAGTAAATGAGAAACAGACAAGTGTAGGGACTGAAGAAGAAGTAATATTTAAGAGTCAGGATAATAAGGATAATAAGTTTATTGTATATGAGATAACAGGGATGATAAGTATAGATATAAAAAGGGGAGAAATAGGGATGAAGAGTATTAGGATGGTGAGAAGAAAGACTTGGAGGGTCAAGAAGAGAGTTAGATTTAAATAGGATAGGGATAGAATAGGTGTATATAGAAGAGTAGAAGTAGTGTTATAGAAAATAAAGCTAGGTATAGGATAAATATGGGAGATAATTAGAAATAGGTTTAGGATGAGAATAAAGAGTAAATGTAGGAAGAAAATGAAGATAGGTTAAGATAGATATTTCATATAAGATTAGTGGAGAGTTAGGAATAGAGTAAGAGTAGGATAGGTATATAGGATTAGGTAGGGAAGTAAAGTGTAGTGAAGATTAGTTAAAAGTTAGGAATAGGATAGGTATATAGGATGTATATAGGATTAGATGGATAAGTAGGATGAAGTTAGGGATAATTTCAGTTTATAAAATTAGGTGAAGTTAGGAATAGGATAGGGATATAGGATAGGTGTAAATATTTTTTAAATTGGAGACAAAGTAGGTAAGTTAGATAGATAAGGATAAGAGATAGGAATTTGTAAAAACCCAATAAAATGCAAATCCTAGAAGTGTTAGTTAGAAGTAGGATGTTTGAACACACCTGCGTATTTTAAAAGGCAATTTCAGTTTAATTTGTTTAGATAAACATGTCGATTCTAAGGATATTGGAAACGGTCAGATGCTTTAAAATACAAAACAGGGTTTATTTAAAAACTCTGAGAATTAATATTATTTTGAACACCTGCGTAGTTTAAATATCACGTACGGCGAAAATTTGTAGATAACAAATGGTTTCAAAGAATCTTGGAGAAACCGGGGCTTAATATTCACGAGAAGGTGCGATACGGGGTTATTTAACCCAGATAGTCTACATGGACTAAAATATAATCGATAATAAAGAATATCAATTTGCACCAATACGAACAGGTTAGAAAGAGACAGAAAATGCGTCAAGACCGAGACACATATAGTAAAAGGCGTGATTTAAGCAACGTCATGAGGGTCGATTGGTTGAAAATAGGATGCAAATATCAGAGGTAGAAACAACAATTTCTGTACAAAATTTAATTAGTATTTCTCAGACACGTTTGCGTGCCGTGTGAAATTTCTGAGATTTAAATGGGGCGAGTGAAAAATTCGTAAAAACCGAAGCGCGAGCGACGGACTGGGAACATAGAATAGAAATTCTTTAGAATTACCCGTTTTGGGGAACAGACCGACAGACAGGCTTTTGCTATATATACCGGTGGTAATATGAATTTCGGCCTCTTAGACTTTTGACTATTCGATGCGTTAAAAGCTCTTACATCCGCGACTTGATTCAAGATGTTAAACAGTGCATTTTAGTTTGATAAAATAATTTAAATTTTTGCTCGTATATTTTAGTGATTCAAAATAGTTTGTTATTTACGTGCTAACATGAATGTACTTCAGTGCACTTAGATACAAGGTAATAAAATTTAGTATCACTGTACCAATTAGCAAAATTTACAACGACAAATGTATACACAAAAGTAGGCAGTTTTGGCGTATATTGGTGAAAGACGCATGAATTCTTTGTTATTTTTCGGGGTGTTAATAATTAAATGGTTCAAATACGTGTCTGGATCCACAAAACAAGGTCAGATATACACAGATGAGTTCCGGAAAAGCCCAGAAACAACTTTAAATAAATGGTGATGGAGAAAATTTTAAAGCGTTGAGAATTAGAAGCCGTAAATATAATCCTGTTGGAATGGTGTGATTAACTAAAGGGACGATGTACATTGAAGCTACGAGGACAGTAACCTTCAGGTAAATTATACTATTTTGTTTGACATTTTGGTGTGTGTTGAATAACTTTATAATTGATTTACTTTAAATGGACATTAGTGAAATTGTACTAACCATAAAATTTTAATTTTAAGATGAAATTTGCTTGTTTAAGTAGAAAGGGTATTTAGTATTGATGTTCTGGATTATGATGAAAATATGGGTATGTCTTTGAGCTCAATTAGACGAACCTGGTTAATTAACGTAAAGGGGTGGTAGATGCTCCCTTTATACTCAAACTCCGCTCTGCATATATTGTTATATTAATTAGTAGGCATCCAACAAGGACTTTAATTCTGGATGCACATTAAAATGATAATAAATTAATCTTGAAATTCTTTTTAAAACTGAATTTTATGCTGAAATTTAATTTGAAAATTTAATGTATTCTGAATATTGATGTAAATAGAGTTAATGTTGATGTTTGTGGTAGGAATGGGTTTGTTTTTTATGTATGAGGATGAAAGCTATCTAGAGGAGCAGCCGAGGCGATTAACAGAAGAAAGTCAACAGACCAGGTAATTCAAGAGGTATCACAGCAGTTCTTGACGCCCAATCTGTGGGGCTCGAATGTTTTTTTTTAAGGGCCAGTTCCCGCATTCAAAGAATGAAGTTTCACAGCATTCATGGCGACCACAACGTGAGGGCTCGAGTTCCAAATAAAATTTTTGTGATTTTATTCCAGGAAACTGGCGATCTGAGAGAGAGAGTTTCTGTGTGTGTATAAATTTAAGAGTATTTTAGAGTGTGTGTGAGTGATTAGAACGTATGCAGAGAAAGGAGTGGTTAAGGAGTCAAGGAGTGGAAATTGGAAGTGACGATAGTGCATTGTGTGGGAAAAATTCGAAAATGGAAGAAGCGCTCAAATGATTATGGATAATTTACTGTCTAGTGTTCTACCTAGATTACCATATGAGATGTTTTTCCTAGTAAAGTATGTGGATGTATATAGGATTAGATGGATAAGTAGGATGAAGTTAGGGATAATTTCAGTTTATAAAATTAGGTGACAGTTAGGAATAGGATAGGGATATAGGATAGGTGTAAATATTTTTTAAATTGGAGACAAAGTAGGTAAGTTAGATAGATAAGGATAGAGAGAGATAGGCAATTTTTTTTTCTAAATATTTCTTGGCAGTCTAAATGCTTTATATTTGCATTCAAATAAGTGGGATTATTTGTATTCAAATAGGGGGAAAATACTCATATTTAGACCAGGGTAGAAAATTAAATAATCACATCAAATAATTTTAATCACCGTGTATAATGAATATTATTAGATAATACGCGTTATTAAAACCGTGAAGCATAAAAATTTATTAGTTTCAGTAAAAATAAGAGATTTAAATCATGTACAAGACGCTTTATATCAAAAGAAACAGTATTAAAAAGCTCTACGTGTAATTTAATTATTCCTAATAAAGAAACAAATGGAGATTACGTGCAAAATTTATATTAATTAACCCTATTTTAAGTAACCGGTATTAAACAAAGTGTACACATAATAATTAATATTTAATTTGTATTCGCTAAAAATGAAAGGATAGAAGTCAATTTTAATTGGAGTTAATTAAACCATTATTAATAATAAGCATAAAAGCCTGTGAAAATTCAAGATTAAAATACCAGAAAATAAAGCTCTGAGAATTAATATTATGTTTGAACACCTGCGTAGTTTATATGTCACGTACGGCGAAAATTTTGTAGATAACAAATGGTTTCAAAGAATCTTGGAGAAACCGGGGCTTAATATTCACGAGAAGGTGCGATACGGGGTTATTTAACCCAGATAGTCCACATGGACTGAAATAATCGATAATAAGGAATATCAATTTGCACTAATAAGAACAGGGTAGATAGAGACAGATAATAGGCGCAAGACCGAGACACATATAGTAAAAAGGCGTGAGTAGAGCAACGTCATGGGGTTGCGATTGGTTGAAAATAGGATAAGGCAAAATTGAGAGGTAGAAATAACAATGTCTGTATAAAATTTAATTAGGTATTCTCAGACGTTGCGTGCCGTGTGAAATTTTCTGAGATTTAACTGAGGCGAGTCCAAAATTCGTAAAAATCGCATGCCGAGCTTCGGAATGGGAACATAGAATGACGAAATTCTAGAAACTGGCCGTTTTGTGGAACAGACCGACAGACAGGCTAACCGCTATATATACCGGAGGTGAATATGAAGAAGCTCTCTTAGATCTTCGACTTGATTGAACGCGTTAAACAGTGCTTTTAGTTTTCCGGTTTTAATATTAAATAATTTAAACAGTTTGCTCGAATCTGATGTGATTTAAAACAGCTTGTTCTTTACGTGCTACAATGAATGTACGTTAGCGCACTTAGAAAAAAAGATACAAGGTAATAAAGTTTAGTATCACTGTACCAATTGGTAAAATTTACTATGACAAATAAATACACAAAAGTAGGCAGTTTTGGCGTATATTGGTGAAAGAAGTATGAAGTTCTTTGTTATTTTTCGGGGGTATTAATACTTAAATGGTGCATAAACGGGTCTGGATCCACAAAACAAGGTTCAGATATACACAGATTAGTTCCGGAAAAGCCCTGAAACAACTTTAAATAAATGGTGATGGAGAAAATTTTTAAAGCGTTGAGAATCAGAAGCCGTAAATATAACCCAGTTGGAATGGTGTGATTAACAAAATGAACGATGTACATTGAAGCTACGAGTGCAAGTAACCTTCAGGTAAATTATACTATTTTGTTTGAACTTTGAGATTTTTGTGTGTGTTGAATAACTTTATAATTGATTTACTCAAAATGGACAGTAGTGAAATGGCACTAACAATAATATTTTAATTTTAAGGTGAAATTTGCTTGTTTAAGTAGAAAGGGGTTTTTAGTATTGATGTTTTGGATTATGATGAAAATATGGGTATGTCTTTGAGCTCAATTAGACGAACCTGGTTAATAACGTAAAGGGGTGGTAGATGCTCTCTTTGTACTCTGCATATATTGTTATAGTAATTAGTAGGCATCCTACAAGGACTTTAATTCTGGATGCACATTAAAATGATAATAAATTTAATTTTGAAATTTTCTGATATTAAAATTTATGCTGAATATTAATTTTGAAATTTTAATGTATTGTGAATATTGATGTAAATAGAGTTGACGTTGATGTTTGTGGTAGGAATGTGTTTGTTTTTTTTATGTATGAGGATGAAAGCTATCTAGAGGAGCAGCCGAGGCGATTAACAGAAGAAAGTCAATGGACCAACACAGTTAAGGGAATGAATAGCTTTTTGGTGGTTTCACAGCATTCTGGACATCCAATTCGTAGGGGCTCCATTCGAAAAGCGGAGTACCCGGATTTTGGTGGTATCACAGCAATATATATATATATATATATATATATATATATATATATATAAATTGCTACGACCATGCGGTCTTCAAAAAACTGCATTAAAAAACCCCTAAAAATGCTATACGCGAATATTAAATGCTCCAACGTTCGCTGCTGGTCGTCACCCAATAAGACAAAAGCCTCACGTTCTGGGTGCCATCTATTGCTGCGAGGTCAGAATCTTAAAACAAAACTTTGCCACGGTTGCTCAGCCCTGAAAATAAAACTAACTACTCAAAACAAAAACTCTGCAACAGTACAACGTCTACCTTTATTAACATACCAGACATAAAGTGCACGCTAATATAAAAATTAGACTCCTTGTTTACACATTATTTACATATTTATGTACACATTTCAATTTCGACATTTATACCAAATTAATATATCCAATTACTTATATACTAGAAACAAGCCTTAATTAATTCACTCTTTCAAATATCTGATAAAAGCTATATACATTCCTCCAAATTATTCTCTTAACAATACGTTTCGATATCCATAATTACCTCAAATAAATATTTCCAGTTAATAAAATAAAAGAAAAAGCAATAGGGCTTTACAACGTTTCTGATTATAACTCTGGTTTAATACGAGCTCATAGTAAAACCTTGCCTTTCGTGCTAATTTCTGCATATCAATAATTAAAAAGACCCTTTTACCTTGTACATAAATTAAATATTACAGATGCCAGTCATCACTCATAAATTCCCACATAAAATACAGTAAACCTAATTCAACTTAAATTGTTCAATTAGAAACTTTTCCCTGTTTGTCCTTTTTATACATAAATATTATACACTTCAATGCACTAAGTCATTAAGCACCAGTTGATGCACATATACAATGGAAAAATATCAGTTACCTGTATTCTATAACTGCACACGGATCTGCTATCATACTATCAAAAATTGCGGTATTCAGGAACACCCATCTGGACTGCAATAACCTCGACTACAAGCTGCAACCACATTACCACGAATTCATGTCGTCTACCAATTCGATAGTGCATCCAAACTCTCCAGACTCTTCTACTTGATACCATTTAATGTTGGTAATTACCACATCGACCAAACACTGACATCTACTCCATTTTCCAATCGCATACTTTGTATACTCATTACAACTTAAAGCAAACCGTTTCTACTATCTACTTATGTAAACTGAAACTTTCAGCAAAACGTAAAAGCATTTTTGTATGGAGCCGTCAGCTTGATACACATCAATAATAGCAACGTATGCTAGGCTGTTTGAAGACTAAGTTATTTCTGCTTGTCGAAGACTAAGAGCTTTCAGCTTGTCGAAGACTAAGAGACTAAGAGGCTAAGAGGGCCTTCCATCCACATTCCGCAGTTTATATAATGTTTCTCATTCTCTCAAAGCCTGTTAATTCCAGAAAATTTTAACCATACAGACACTTCTGCACAACAATTCTTTGTAAAACTTCAACGGGCACTCTTTTCCACTGAACCTTTAACTAACGTACAATAATTCCTCGTATTTCCTATGTTCAACTTCTATCCTGCTAATTTAAGCTCTAATAAAATCCTCTCCAAGTGTGAATATGTTGCAGTTCTGTTTCGCTGAAAATCAAAATATCATCGACGTAATGAATACAAAATTGTTCATACGCCCCTAAAATTGCCTGCATGGCCTATATCAATGCTGCACTTGACGTAGATAAACCATACGGCACCACCTTAAAATTATAAATTTTCCTTCTACTGAAAATCCTGTGTACCTTCTAGAATTTTTATGTAAACGAATCAACCCAATAATTCAAATCAAGTTTACTGAAAATTAGTTTACCACTTAACCTAGTCAAAAGTGTGTTCATGGATGGTGGACAATAAAATTGCGGTTTAATCTGTTGATTAATTTTCCTAGCATCTAAACACAAAGAATGCTATTATTTTTTTCTTGACAACTACCAAAGGGTTTAGAAAATGTGTATTCGAATATTGAATTATGCCATCACTCAACATTTTTGCTAACTCACAATTTACTTGCTCCCTATATGCTGCAGGTATCGGATATACCTTAAGATTAAATAGTTCTGAATTGTCAACCTCTAAACATATGCTCATAACCTAGCGCTTTGCTCGCCTCCACACCTACTAATTCTGAATGTTTCTTCAAAAGTGCATGAACTTGCTCTAATTTCTTATCCAGACATTTAATAGTATCTAACTCTTCTACTCTTCCATCATCAATATTCGTCCAATTCACACTTAACCCCACGTCATCCTCTGTGACATCATAACTATCCTTCAAGGGCAATACAATATCCCTAACCTTTATTAATCGTTTCTTCATGTCTATAACCAGACCTAACTTTATCATACAATCCATCCCCAAGATACTTTTAAATTTTAGTCCAGGAACAATCACTAATTCCTGTTCACAGCTTAACGAACATATTTCTACCTTTAATACAACTACGCTATTTACAACAGCAAACCTCTTTTTGTTTGTAGCTACTAAATGACTTTTTTAACTGGCGTAATCCTATTACAAAATTCTTCCCTAATTTCCTTCACAAATTCTTCTGTTACTAAACTCGCCTGTGCTCCTGAATCGAGCAACGATTCTACCTCATAATTAAAAATTTTCATCTCTACTATTGGCAAACAAACTTTCTCAGCTATTTCTGGTCTCAATCGTCATAAATTCCCGCGGATGTTCATATTTACCTAGTTAATTCTAGTGGTTTGTCTTCTATTGAAAATCCTGTTTCACACGCGTCTCACCACTCGGTCCCCCTTGTCTCGCTACTACGTCCGCATAAGTTGAACTAACTTCCGGTCTACCCCTAACTTCATTACTGCTAGTACTTACATTATGTTGCGCTCTTAAAATTTCCGGTGAACTATTTTGAGGTTGCACACTCGGTCCCTGAGTTGTACTTCGTGTGCCGCTGCTACTCGGATAATAATTTCCCCTAGACTCCCAGTTGTTTCTGAATTGCGGTCTGTTGGAATTCGTTCTTTTTCTATTGTAAAAATTATTTTCCTATTTTCAAATCTCGCCTGATTCACATTTCTATCTCTGTATTTCCTTGGTCTTCCTGTACTGACATGATCGTATCTCTGTAAATACTCCAAAAATGTATCTCGTTCTGTAATGTTTTGAAGTGCTACGTGCTGTCTATCCTCTACCTCAAAGTGCCTTGATAAGTATTTAATAATTTGCCCATCCGTTAACGGCGGACTTAATTGTTTTCCTATACTAAACTTTCTAACCGCATGTTGTTCACGAGATCCTGCAAATTCCCCCTTATATTTCCCCGTAATCAAATCATGCCCTGACTTGATCTTCCTCACGATCTCCCCTATAATGTTTCAAAAATTTCGCTTCAAAATTTAAATATGATTCTCTGTCCTGTTCCACAACATTATACCATGCTTCTGCATTAACCTTCAGTAAAGCGTTTACTATATTTAATTTTGCCATCATATAGATTATGCACTAATGTCCTAACACTTCATAAAAATTTGCGGGTTTACCCGATTATTCCCATAAAATTTCATGTGCTGATCTAACGATAAATTATTTGTATAAAACCTGGGTCCATTTCCCGTTAAAGCAGTTATACTTTGTTTCATTCCACTCATTTTCCTTTCAAATCTACTTAACTGATCCCTGCATAAGTCACTCACTTCCATCATTTTACCACTAATTTTCTCCTCGCAAATAACTCTCACTTCTGTTTTTAGCTGTCTCATCTCCTGTCTAACCCCAACTATATCCCTTTCATTCCGTTCTACACGCATTTCCACTTCCCTCATTCTTACATTCAAACTAATTTTAAAATCACTAAGTTCGTTCGTAGACTTATCTATTTTTACACTTATCTGGTCAAACTTCCTGTTCGACTCTTCCCTATCTTGTCGCATTTCCTCTAACATTTTCATAATCAATTCGCTCTCTTGTTTTCCCGAATCCGTTTTCGACTGATCCATACTTTTTACTGCCTTTGCTTCCATTTCCGGTTCTGGTTTATTAAACAAAGCACTATCACTACTTCCGATCTAAACTCCTTGACTGCTCAACCACTCTTTTCTCAACATACGTTCCGAAGCCGACACTTACACACACAACAAAAACCACAAAAAACTCCAACGCAATCAACCCTTAATCTTCTAGTCATCAGCTTCTTGAAATAAATAAAATTTATCTGCATTCGAGCTGCGTTTGGGTCGCCATTTAATTGATACGACCATGCAGTCTTTAAACGACTGACGGCTCCGTGGCGTAGTGGTATGTGTGTGACTACTACGCCCAAGGTCCCGGGTTCGAATCCCGACACGGTCTGCTCGAAAAATGTTAGGCAAGCATTTTCACAAAAATACACTCTCGTTCGGATGAGAGGTAAAATTGAGGTCCCGTGTGTGAGTGTTGTCACGTACGTTAAAGATCCTTACCTTGCTTGGAACAGCAAGGGTTTGGCAAAATTTTAAATTTTTCAGGTAAAAAACTCGCGTCTTGGCCAATGTAGTTCCTTCGGGTGGAAAATCACATGTATAATCTCCAAAATACTGCTTAAAAAAACCCAAAAATTCTACTACTGCGGCCCCACGAATTGGATGCCTATTAATCACTCAATAAGACAAAAGCTCCACGTTGGGCGCCATTAATTTCCTACAACTATCTACTGTTTACCATTATTATACTTATAATAACTATTATTTACCTCTATATTTACTTAAATCTCACTCTCTTCTTAATTTTCAGTCATCCTTCTTATATATTTTATGAAATGGACCTTTAACGTTTCTATTATCTCAATGAATAACCTTTTAACTATTTCACGGAAAATATCTTTGACGTACTGACTATACACGCTCAATCCACTATCTCTCTTATACCGTGTTTTCAAGTTTCGTTGTTATCGAGCAACTGCTTACCCACTCCAATTATCGTTCAAACTATGCCTATGTTAACACGTGTTATGTCCATTTCGCTTTAAGATCCACGCTAAATCAACTATCCTTTACTTTGTCTGCGGTATCCAACAATAGCTGGAATTTCTATTATTTGTTCAACGTTTTAATCTACCCTTCGTGACAAAAATCCAAGAAAATTGCGACGGTTACATTCGTTTAGAATTTAATGATACTGGGAAAGGTTTCTTCAAAACAACACGTTTAAAACTTCTCGTATATAACATAACGGCCAACCTTGCTTGTAAACCAACTGATTTGAAATCTTAGAAAAGGTTTTTAGAAAATATTCCTACACTTATTAAATACGTGTGTTTATAACTATAAAATTTAAATGCTTTATTCTACACGGGGGGTTGTTTCTAATGTAACGCCAGATATACTTTATGGATATATAAAGGATTATGAAATTTTAGCTTCTTGAAATGCGTTATGAAAAATTATTAATTTTAAAACTACTGACAATTACAGCGGTTTTCAAAGTTGCTAGTTATTTTTACATGCTGAATCATGAAATAAATCACAACATGAATAAATAATGCCCTTTTAACCCCCAAATATCACAGTAATATATATCTCATAATCTACACAGCTACATAATATAATAGGAACACAAAAGCAATACCAAGAGAACACAAATTCATAACAATAAGTATTGGTTGATACTTTATATTTGCTTTGAGCGTATAGTATTTGATAACTAAAATAATATTTCGTGAAAATTTTAAAGCAAGTTTGTTGCCTATCCGAGACTTTTATTAGGAAAAGTTGTGCAGTGTTATCAAATTTTTTTTAATAATTTTGGCGTTAATATATTTCTTAAGGAAATATTATCAACAGAATTAACATAATAATTGCAATCTTGTTTCGCATATTTTATTTCCCCATCGAAATTATGACGAAACAATTATGTTGATGCTTAACTTATTATTTACATAAGTAGTAATAAACACAGATACAAAGATGCTGAAATGTTGCAAGCGTCCTGGAGTATCTGTTAAGAGCATTATAGTAACAATTTGTTGTAGTTACAATTTTGTTGCTAAAATTTAAAAATAGATATCTGGGCATTTTCCTCGTTGATAAATACTTGTAGCGAGGTTAAAGGTTATTGTTTTTACCAGGATTTAACTGCAAAATATTATTCTTCTATTATTCAGTACATTTCCAGTGCTCTAATTTTCCATGAAAATTGATTTCTGGTAGGTTTCTAGAAGGTCAACTTTCTCTTATTTAGATGATTTAAACAATGATCGGTTAGCTAAATTGTTAATAATTCTGCAGCCTGCTCTAACATCTCACACAATGAAAGTTACAGTTTTTTTACTAGTAGTGGTAGTGTTTGTTGAAGCAGGTACGTATACAGGTGTAGTTAAATAATATTTGTTAATATTGTTGGGTAGTTAATTTCATCCAGCTGATGCCTTATTATTCAACAATTCCGAAATTGTTGAAATTATAATTTTTATTCAAATATTCACGCTGAGTAGCCAATCTTTTGTTACAGTGATTGCCGTTATGTTATTAATAATGTGAAAGCTCCCGTTTATCCCATCAACATGCCGAGTTGGACAAACACTAAGAAACTGTATTTGTAACCTTCCTTTTCTCATATTATTAGTAATCTGGTTATCAACTTTCTTTAAAGTTTCCATTTCAAATTACCCTTTTGCCTTTTGACAGGATGAACGAGACCTGGCTTCTGCCTATCGAATTTATATTTAGATAAAGTGCCTTTTGACACATTCTCCTTTTTGCGTTGTTTATTTATCTTTATTTATCTTATTTTGAATTGGTACTCTTTTTGTATGTGTCGCAATAAAGACATTTACATTTATTATTATTAAATTTGAGCCCCGTAAACCCCGCTTGCGGATATTCATATACTCAGTCACTTAGTAATCCGGTATTCCAGTAACACAATTTGTCGGCCCTTAGCCTAGCGCCTAACGCCCTACAACACGCTATTTAGTCGAGCAGTCAGGTAGTCGAGCAGTCAGGTAGGAACACTGTAAGTTAATTTTATTGCCTATATTTGAATGTGAATGTGCCGCTTGAATATGAACTTAAAATTGTTGTCCTAAATCAACACTTTTTAATGATGGAAGAAAACGAGTGTTGAAAGAGTGGAGTGCTGACTAGTCTCCGTTGTCTTGATATGTTATGCTTCTGATTCCCTACTTCTTACCATATCCATGAGTCTACCGAAGTCTCTTTCACAAAATAGTGACAGTGTCCTGCTTCCACAAATTACTTAAAGCAGGTTGATAAGATTAAATATCTTCGATGTCGAAAAAATGTCGCTTCTATTTAGAGCGTAAAAAGCACTTGTATTTTTAATCCGCCTAATCTAAAACTCTCCCTTCACATCATATGATAAATTCAACAGCTTGGGGAAAGAGTGCAACTACAAAATGAGTTCCTTTTGAACCAAAGGAATCAAAGCATACTTCAAACGTGTCAAAGCGACAAGGAAATACCATACAACTTTAAATTATCTTCTGCTTGTCGCAAAATATTTAAAACCTAGTAATAATCTTCTTTTTATACACCCACTTATGTGTACTGCATTGGGCACATTGACAATTGCAATTAAGGTTTTTATTGAGAATTATAAGGAATATTATTATCTATTGTTGTTAGACTAAGATTGAAAAATAATACACACACACACGCACACGCGCGCGCGCACACACACACATACCGACACATATATATTCCTATATCACCACTTAATGAATGGTAACACATAATGACTGTTAAATAAAAATGTTATTGCAATGCCCGTGTAATTGCTTCTCAGTCGGTGGATAAGGAACTTAGCCTTTTGTAAAAGTTGTAAGATATATAAGTCGTTCGTTCTGAAAGTAAAAAGCCGAATACGTAACAACTAAATTTCAATAAACGCCAAATATGGGCACAAGGAGTAATTTGAAAATTTTGTTGAATAGATCATTTTAACATTTAATAACATCAAACCTTTATAGTTCATATTTTATAAATTTTATAATAAGGGGAAACTGTTTTTTACACTGAGGTTTAAAATTGCCTTGTTTAAAAGCGGTTTTCAAATATAAAGTTCTTTTTTAGCATTAAAGTACAATCAAAGTTACCCAAATTGACATCCAGATTAAAATCCAAAAATAAAACTTATTTAAGCGACTCCGAACCAATTACATTAAAACAATAACTTCCGTTAAACCCATTAAATCTCAAAGAAATGACTGCATTATTATTTGAAATTCTCTTCGTGAGATAAAATCATTTAAAGCAAAACATATAACATGAAGGCGATATTTAATCTTTAGATAGCAATTAAAATTCTGGGACGTGACTAGAAAGCTTTGGGACGCACACAAGGAGTTCTGGGTGGTGGTTTGAAGTTTGGGCAGTGATTTGAAACCTCTTTGCACCGGCTAAGTTGAATTTGCACCCATTTTAACTTTTCGCTTTACTTTTTAATTATTTAAACGTAGCGGTTTCTGTATTTGCACGTTACTCGCCCACTGAAAATCAATCATCATCCTCTTCTAAAACTTGTACCGTTAGTTACAAACATTAAATCCGATAACAGAGCAGTTGTATGAAGGAGATTTTAAAACCACGTCTGGTGTAAAACTTTAGAAATTGCACGAATACGATGTCTAATGAGCGATTTTCATTTTAAACCTTAAGAATTTTATTTGTTGGACGTTCTAACAGTGTTACTACTGCGTCATTCTCATAGGTATAATTCTAATAAAGTTTGTATTAATATAATTCGGTTATTCCAACTACAAATAATAGCTTTGTTATAGCGTCTACAAATGCGGAACTCGTACAACAAAATTCTGGCCGGTTGAATGTAACAAGAATTTGAAATCCCCAATATAACATTTTTACGATTAGCAATATTTGCATGTTTCTAAAAATGATTGCAATTTTTCAATTTATATTAATGTGTTTATTCCATTAATAAGTTTCGTTGCTAATGAATGAAATGATGTTATACAATATAACTCAATTTCTGCTAAAAACAAGCCGCTTTATTAAAATTTTGCAGCTTCATACTTTCAAGTAGTTTCCATGTGGAATGAAAAAAGCGATACAAAAAATCTTCCCTAATTGCGCTCATATAAAGTGCATTTTCTCCATCAAGCGTATATAATAAAAGTTGATTTTTTCTATTTGCTGAATTAGAGTTGGCATTTAACTCCTATAGACGAAAATGGAGTCCTTATCATAAACTTCCCCTTCACATTATGAAATTTTGAAACATATAGAAAAGTTAAACCGTTTTAATTTTCTTCTTCCCTTTTCTTATATGTCTATCCTCCATCATGTCTTCGACGACTTGTGTTGCACCCCATAAATTTCACAAAAATTTTAACAAAGTTCTACGACATTTAATTCTAACAATATCCTTTTTAAATGTATTAAGTGCTTTTCCAAATTGTCGCTGAAAATCAGCATATCGTCCACATAGTGGATGCGAAGGTTTTTATACGGTCCCAAGACACATTGCATCGTTTTGACAAGAGCTGCAATAGACGAAGACAAGCCAGATGGGACAACTTTAAAGTAATAGATCTTACCCTCAGCAGAAAGACCCGTATATTTTCTAGAATCTCTTTCTAATGGAATCAACCAAAATGAATTTTTAAATATGACTTCAAAGATATTTCCTTCCCCCTTAATCTAGCTAAATTGAAATCTATCGGAGGAAGACTGTGGTATTGTGGTTTTGTTCTTTTATTAATCTTCCTGGCACTTAAGCATAGACGAATACTGACATCATTGTTCTTCGCCCCACAAGCAGGTTTACAAAATGCGTCAACGAAGATGATTATTTCCAAATTAATGTATTTCCTATACACTACTGGTATTGGATATATTTGGGTTTGAAAAGGTCCGAATTTACTGTCGCTAATTTATGTGCCTTTAACCCTGTTCTTGTTTTCATTCGTCATCCTTGTCTCAAACTGTTATGTTTCTTAAGGTACTCGAAAAAAATATCCCTATCAGTGATGTCTAGGAATGTGGCGTATTGTCGCACCTCTTGTTCAAAATGTATAGCTAGATACCTCACGATCTTGCCATTTAATTTTGCAGTTAATAAATTATTCCTGATCTTGGCTTGATTAGGATCTCCCTAGTAATAGTTCAAAAACCTTTCCTCAAACCCCTTAAACGTTTCTATTCCCGACTTCATCAGACTAAACTAGATTACTGCGTTGCCTTTTAACATAGCACGCACAACATTTAAATTCGGTTGTTTGTACATCCCAATAGTTGCTAGCGTGACTTTCAAATTATTTAAAAAATCATGGGATTAATTTTCTCATCACCATAAAAATTAGAAAGTTGTTCCAACGACATGACGTTACTACTGTAACTGATATCATGTATGTGAGATTGTCCAGGTCTCTTTTTCAAAATTTCTATCTCTACCTCCAATTTACCAAGATTTCTACCTGCTGTTCCAAAAATTACTTTTGTATTTTGTTCGTTCTCTTCCACGTTCTTTTAAAGTTACCCACAGTAAAACATACTCAAAATAACCACTGCTTGAATGTCATGTTTCATTGGCAATGTAAAATAATCAAATATATCATTAAACAACTTTATTTCTTAACTCTTTATTTTGTTTTAATTCGTGGCCGAAATTTTTAAGACTTTATTCTAATTACTGATATAATTTTTGACCTAATACTTCAAGATCTTGGTTAAATTTTTGATTTAACGCTTCCAGATTTTTGTTAGAAAGTTTATCATGTCCACCATACTAGCTTCTGCTATTTTCATTTTGTCAAAACAAGAGCTTAAAAGAACAAATTTAAAAAAAATGTTACCAACGAGCTGATTACAATGCGAGTTTCTAAAATTTCGATAATTTCTAGAATTTCTAGAATTTTTAGAATTTCTAGAATTTCAATAATTTCAAGAATTTCAAGAATTTTAAGAATTTCAAAAATTGCAAGAATTTTCAAAAAATTCCGAGTTTTGAGAATTTTGAGAATTTTATGAGTTTCGAAAATTTGAAGCCACATGCTGGGCACCAATTAGAAATGTGATATTGGAAGTGCTTTGAGCCCCTACGGTGTTGGCCTCAATAAAAAAACTGTTATACTCGCTTAACGAAGATATTAGAAGTCTTACAAAAATGTCTCGTACCTTGAGCGCCAATTCTTTTCTGCTTTTGAATTCATAGTCACACCTCTTCTATCTAACAGTCGCAGAATCTTCCACCTAAATAAAAGCAAAATCTATCTCAGCTATTCAGTGAGTAGAACACAGACTCTCTCCAACTCAATTGGTATATTAAATCACGCAAGAATTATAAAAATACAAAAGTTCCCAATAATAGAGCGAGGTAAGTAAACAGAGCAAAGCCAATCGCATAAAATATTCAAAACTTATTAAAGTATCAATTTACATTACCTCATATACTGTGAATTACCACTCAGTGTTAGAGAACTCTTAGCTCGGATCTTTGAACCACAAAGATTCATGTAAATTGCTCTTGGTTACAAATTAACGCCTTAATTGATACTGAATTAGTGAAATTTACTACTAAGGAATTTTATTTTAAAATTATTCAATTCATAACTCACCCTTTTAATTGTCCTTTACATAAAGCACACAGCTTATAAACTACTCTCATCTTGATTAGAGCAAACCCAAATTATATCCAAATATACGGCGTTCCAATACAGACATTCTCCCTAGCATTACAGTGCAAAATCAAATACAAATCTTATTTAAGCGGCTCCAAACCAATTAAATTAGAGCAATTACTTCCAGTGAACCCATTAAATCTCGAAAAAATGACTTTGCATTATTATTTCAAGTTCTCATGGATATATAAAGCTATTTAAAGCAAAACGTATAAAATTTGTAGTGGTACTTAAACTTCAAGTGGTAATTAAAATTCTGGTCGGTGAGTAGAAATCTTTGGAACGTACGTAGAAGTTCTGGGTGGTAATTTGTGTTTGAGTGGTGATTTGAAGCCGATTTCCATCGGCTAAGTCAAATTTGCACATAATTCAACTTTTTACTCTTAATATTTAATTCTTATTGAAATATAGTACTTTCTGTAATTACACGTTACTCGCCCATTTAAATCAATAATCCTCCTTTCCTAGTATGTATACTTGTTATAAACATTAGTTCTGATAACAGAGTTTTTGGATAAAGGAGATTTTGAAACCACGTCTGGTGTAGAACTTGATAAATTGCACGCACACGAAGACAAATGAGCGAAATTTATTTCAAATAAATAAATTCTATTTTTTGATAGGTTCTAATATAGGGAGTTCGAGGTCACTCTCATAGGTTTGTATTAATATAATTCAGTTATACCCGACTGTAAATAATAGCGTTGTTTTATCGCCTACAAATGTGGCTCGTATAACAAATTTTTCCATGATACGAGACCGGCTAAATGTAACAAGAATTCGAAGTTCCCAATATAACATCTGCGCGATTAGTAATATTTGTATGATTTTTAAAATAAATGAAATTTTTCAGTTTACATTAATGCGTTTATTCTATTAATAACTTTTGTTGCAATGAATAAAATGGTGTTATAAAATACAACTCAGTTTCACCCAAAAACAAGCACGCTTTAATTAAAGTTTTGCAGCTTTATACTTTTAAGTAGCATCCATGCAGAATGAATGAAGCAATTTCCAAAATCTTTCCTAATTTCGCTCATATAATGCGCATTTTCTACATCAAACGTATTTGTAGTAGTTAGCTCTTTTGTGTTTACACTGATTTAGAGTTGACATTCAACCCCTATGGACGAAATATACAGTAGATATTTAAATGATACATACTTTTATTATAACATAATTTCTATTAAATACTATACGAAAAATTTGGCAATTCTAATATAAATTTAGTTACGCCCGATAATTTAAAAATCCCCATGTTAACCCAAACTCGTGTCGGAGAGAAGTCTTTTAATAAGTGTCGTTCTATCATTCTTAAGTTTACATTTCTTACGAGAAAATAGTGCCACTCTAAATTTGAAAACAACACATTTGTTTTTCAAAAAAATACAAGTTTTCAAGTACCAAAGGTCACGCTTTACAACAGTTGGGGTAGATATACCCTCGGTTTCATAGTAATTCGCGACCTAGTTGTTTTGAGAAGCATGTTTTAAAGTGATTTGGAGACGACTTGGTTAGAAAATCAAGTAAGCCATACTCGCGGTAGGATTTTGCAAGAAGGGTAGCATCACTATTTCGTAAAAGTGGACTTGGTGCGCTTATAAGTGAGTTTAGATCTTAGGTGACCGGAGTAAAAAATATTACTACAAAAGGGATTGTTTGCATTCCACTGTCTCAATTCTGGTTTGGTCAAATATAAGGAAATGCCCATTTAAATATGAAATTTAGGTACAGGAATCTTAAGACATAGTCGGGTGCAATTTTGACGAAAAGAAGAAGAAAAAATGAATTTACTTGGTCGATGCGACTGATGCTAGCTGTGTGTTAAGTCATACGAAAATGTTGGTAGCTATTAGTAGGCGTAGATTTTAATTTCTGTCTCATTGGGTGCACTCAGGAGTTGCAAATGCGCTAAGAGCAACTTTTGAAAAACCTGATTTTATTGAACTTGGTATTCAGGGTTGAGTTTGAAACAGGCATGTTGTGCAAATTATTGGTTCTTAATCCCAACAGATTAACATGTTTGAGGAAGCAGTTTGGGCACAACAAAAAACGAAAAACAATTTTAAAAAATCTATATTTCGTTTATCTTACTGTTGAGTAAACACTGACAGAATTTTTTGTTTTTAATATTCCACGGTACATCAAACTGTATGTTGAACAGAAAATCTATTTTCAGATGCATTAAGCTGTTACCAGTGCAGATCCAAGAACCCAGATGATTGCAGAAGGCCAGAATCCGGTTTCATGAGACCTGTCAATTGTGGAGAAGCTGATCCCCGATATACAAATTTCTGTGGATACAAATTTTATTACGGTAAAAACTAAACAAGTTTTATACATGTAACAAATGTTGTTTTAACAGACTTCGGTCTTCGATCATACATGACTTATGCTGGTTGTGGAAGAGCAGCAAAACCTTTCAGTAAAAGACAAGTTGATTTTTGCATCCCAGAAAGAAACCACCGTATGATGGATTGTTATATTTGTCATGGTAGTTATTGTAATTCTTCCTGAAGGCGATTTTAGATCTTCAGTTTCTTTAGGTTAAAGTATAATTTATATAATTTTGTAACATAGCATGCTTTTTAAGTTTAACCTCAAATTACCTCAGCCGTAAAATTACCAATCAAAGGTAGCCAATTTTCTTACCTAAACGAAAAAATGTGAATATTCTGATGCCGTCTTGCAAAAAATTTGATTTTTCTACAGATTCCTGGAATATACTCATTTGAATCAAATAATATTGTCTTGAACATAATACTGTGTCATAAATAAAATGTTCCCTTACGTTAAAATAAAAACATTTTCTGGAACACGTTTACATTGTTTGCATCTGACTTCAGGTCGCTTTCAGTTAGCGCGACGGCATTAGCTTTATCATTAGGTTCAGTTCATTAGAATTAACGTTAGTGATTGTAATTTAGACTAATTTAAGGTTAAATGTGAAGAATAATTTAAGCTAATTTTGTAAGAAAGTGTATTTTATTATAATAAATGTTTGTAAACAAAGTAATAGCTTTTTCGTAGTGTTGTCGCAAGATTAAACGTTATGTTATCAGTAGACTGTGGGTAATATCTATTTATCTCGCTAACAACATTTTAATAAAGTAATGTAAAGTAATTCATAGGTTTTCGATTATAATCTTAATCAATATGCACGTTGTTAATTCAAGAAAACTCACCGTATACAAAAGCTGCTCTTTCAGGAGTTGACTGTCAATGGCCAGTGGTCTGGTGGATCAGGAAACGTATAGCACTTGCACTCTGAAACTACCACGTTTCCGGAATAATGTAAAAGTATTATTAAATAGCAGAATAGCATCTCTTTACTCTATGAATAGTAATCAACAACTTTTTCTCTATTGCGAGTTAGGTATCCCCCAATTGAATTATACATAAAGAATTAAAATAAATTAGGAAATTATTAGAAATATTAAGAAAGTGCCAAGTGAAGTGCAACAAAGTAAATCAAGGACAATCTATACAGTTTATTAACGTTCATGGGAACGGAAGCGCTACTTTGTATCGCAGACGATAAGCGACACTGCAGATGTCAGGTCACAGGCGGTCACAAACGGTCAGGTACTGTGATTACTTAGAAATTAAGATTACAACATTGTATTCATGAATAGCATTAAGTGTAAGCAGACATGAGATCTGCAAGTTCCCACAACCATGTGAAGGGGTAGGAATATTATAAAAAGCCCGGGAGCCCCAGTCGACGACAGTTAATCCATCGTTCAGCTTTAGCATTGCAGTTTGTTAGATTACTTATTTTAGCACAATTAATATTGATTTTCGGACATAGAATAATTTTAATTCAAGATTGTCAAAATTCCAAGTCAATTCTGTATTATTAAAAATAAATTTGTTCAGAAGTTGGAAATGGTTTTTAAAAAAGGACGCTCCCAGCCACGAACCTTAACTGGCGCAGTCGTAACGGATGTCAAAAGGTCACTAGGAATCAAAATTTGAAGAAAAGGTGGTCTGGAATTTCAATTCCGAATTTGGCAGAACCAAACAGAAGTTGTAGGCGAAACAAAAATCGTTCAAACCCAGCGAACAAACAGAAGTTGGAGGCGAAACAAGAATCGTTCAAATTCAACAAAAGAAAAACCGGAGAAGATACAAGCATAGATCAAATCCGAAAACCAACGTGGAGAAAGTACTAGAATCGACGGACTCCATGAAGGCAACAAAATAATTAGTGTAAGTTCATTTTCCTTTGAACCAATTGAATTTTTATTTTATTTTACAAACATATTTGATATTTGCTAGTTTATGATTTAAATATGTATATTGATTATTGATACCATTATTTTATGCAATTGATGAAAATAATCCACTGAGCTATTGCAAGGGTTTATCTTCCAGCTATTTTTGAAAAGAGACATATAGGAAATTTGAGAAAGTTAAAAAGTCGCATTTAAGCGCACTTGAGACCATAATTTCGAAATTAACTGGCGCAAGAATTTTTAAAGACAAAAACAAAGACGAATTTCTAATTGAACAAAACGGTATTAACTGACTCAATACCCCGAAAATAAAAGCGAAAATTAAATCACGAAATTGAAACCTAAATCTTTATAATAATGCAACAAAATAACAACATAAATTACCCAGACGCAAACTCATCGTATTCCGTAAAATAATACACACCACTTGCAATATATTATTAAAACTACATTTTTATTACGAGAAATAACAAAGCGCGAATTCAAACGCAAAACCAACATTATTTTCATCTTCAACCAAATCATTCACCTTAAACGCAACGAATACATCTAATTATAACTAGGGCTGGGTCGGCGTATCGATATATCGATACGACCCCCGTATCGACCCCACCGATACAGCGAAAAATAAATATCGATATATCGATACTCGATATGTATCGATACGTATCAATATGTATCGATACGTATCGATATGTATCGATACGTATCAATATGTATCGATGCGCATCGATATGTATCGATACGCATCGATACGTATCGATACGTATCGATATTCGATATAGAATAGGTATCGATATTCGATACGCAAAATCCGTATCGCACTCCCCTATATACATACTTATGTCACAAATATTAAACTTGAAACTTTAATTATTTTATAACAAACAATCTTAAGTGGAAGATCGAATTGTCAGTAAATACATTATTTTAAAACGATCTTGTAATTTTATTCCCAAATAAAGAGTAGAAAAATTTATAGATGCGTATCGATTCGTACCGATAGGTATCGCTACGTCTCGATATGTATATTTAATCTACACATCTAAACGTTCCGATACGAATCGCTATATATATATATATATATATATATACGTACCGCTACGTATCTATATGTATCGATATGCATCGATACGAATCGATACGTATCGATACGCACCGATACGCATCGATACGTATCGATACGCATCGATACGAATTGATATGTATCAATACGCACCGATACGCATCGATACATATCGATACGTATCGATACGTATCGATATATATCGATATTAGATATATCGATACATATCGATATAGAATATGTATCGATATTCGATACGCAAAATCCCGTATCGCCCACCCCTAATTATAACTACTGAACAATACCATCCAAGAACGTCCTAAACTCTACAAGCTATTTAAAACATCGCGAATCTAAATATATCCGTACGAAAATCTTCAGAATAAAAAAATTTAAGCATTATTAATTAAAGCAAACTGTAGAAATTACGACCGGAAACTTTTATAAAATATCATCTTAAATACGAAAAGTTACGTTAATTATAAAACCAACTCAGGAAACCTATAAATAATTAAATACTGCAGCAATTAACAGAATATAAATTTTATTATTCCAACACGACATTGCATAATTAAATATTTCAGGACGAGATAATTGATTATAGAAAAGACGCAATCTATTCAAACAAAAGCTTTTAGGAAAAATCAAATAAAGTATATATTGTATTAAATTGCACAGCATTTACTGAATTACACCTGCGATATATTTAAAAATAACCTTGCAACAGAGACACTGTCGCAACCAATTAACTGGCAACATCCTACAATAGACTACAACATTGTAATAAAACGAGATCATTGTATGCAACTTTGAACAACGGAAAAGACAATACCTTGCAAACTTAAAATTAACACTTAAAGTTCACGAGACGAGAAGCATTGCAGACACCTATAAATTACACAAACCTACGGGAAGAGATAATTATTACAGACAGAATTAAAATCAGCGGAATTAAAATAAATAAGCTTTAGCTGACGCAAAGCAAACGAAGTAAAATAAATCACCATAAAAATCACTCAGTCACATTCAAACTTCAGAAATCAAACCTACAATAAAATTAACATCAGCAAATTAAAAATAAACGTAACCAAGACAATCCAAGCGTAAAACCCAATTACAACACCGTGCAATTAAATACAAAAAGCTAAAAATAGCAAGTAACCCGACGCAATCTAAACGGAAAATTAATGAATCCAAGCAAGGAATAACAATACAAACTACGAAATAAACAGGAATTCTTACAAAATTTGAAATTAATCAAAGTCAAATAAAAAAATTAATTATTAGAACATTCACCCAGCCAAAAAGAGTGGAGATATGAAGATTTACTTGAAGATGATTCCAAATTTTAATGGAGATCAATGTCTTCTCAGTAATTTTATAACTGCCTGTGAAATATTTTTAAAAACATTCTATAAGCCCGGAGATGACGAAAGAAACGTATTACTCCTACGTCTTCTAATCAGTAAACTAACCGGAAGGGCACTAACATTAATTGCGAGTCGAGATGACTTAGACCAGTGGGACGACTTCAGCCGAGTATTGATTGCATATTTAGGCGATCAGAAAAACCTAAAATGCCTAATACGCGATTTAATAAACCTTAGAATGGAAAACAACTAATTCCCGTACCAATTTGGAATGAAATGCCAAGATGTAAGAAGCTTAATCTTGGCAAAACTAAAAATTGAAGAATCCGACCCAAATATCAGACTTTTAAAAACAAAATTATATGACGAAATGGCATTGGACACATATCTAAATGCACTACCCTAACGACTATCACACAAAATCAGATTTCAACATCCCCAAGAATTAGAAGAAGCTATGAACATGATAATCAAAGAAGAAAACGTAATTTACTACAGAAACAGATTATATAACCCCAACGCGAATAAAAATTATTCTCCAATAAAAACCATACAACCCGCGAGACAAATAAATCCACAACAAAAATTCACCCTATTTAATGCACAAACAAACCAAACGCAAACCAATAATCCACAGGTTAGTAACTCAAACTTTAATAACCAATTTAAACATTTTTAAAACCAACGTTTAACCCAAATTTCTCGAAATCCGCATTTCAACCGAGATTCAATCAAAACGTAAATCAGCACAGACCAGCATTCAACGCGAATCCTGTTAGAAACTCACCAATGACAAGTAATAATAACAATCCTAATAACTATTATAAACCTACACCAATGAATACCTCATCTGGTAGCACCAGACCAAACACAAAAATAACACCCACTCGACCGAACCCTAACCAAAAACGCACTTGTATTTCGGAAGAACTATTTCACCCAGAAATAGAGGAATATGAAGGTGACCAGAATAATTGCATTCGACCAAGTACAGACAATGGACAAAACCAATCTAAGAAAACGCGTGCTCAAATTTTCAGATAGACCAATTTATAAACGATCAAACGTAATAAACTTAAATAATATGAATCACCTTGTACTACCCTTTATAGAAATACCCCACGCCGAATTCAAACTACTAATCGATACCCGATCCTCAAAAACATTAATTAGCCCGCGAACCGTAAAAAACATTATTTAAACTATGTAGAAAGAGAACCGTTTAAAATTAAAACAGCCCATCAAACAACCCTACACCAATTTGTAGCAAACATACCCTTACCCAAAACATTTAACGTAAAAATGAAGCATATATTCTGCATATTCGAATTCAATGACAAATATGACGGACTATTAAGAATGGACCTTCTAAGAAAATTAGGAGCCAACATCGAAATAAAAAACCGTTTACTAAGAACCAAATATGAACGAATTCCCATTAAATTTCAAAATACCCAAGTTGAAGCAAAATACACAATAGAACCCCGAACAGAGAAAAAGATAAAAATCCCAGTAAATTCAAATAACAAATTAGGAATAATAAATCACATAACTTTTCAACAAGAAGTAGAGACCCCAACCGCATTAGTACAAATCAAAGATAACTATGCCACAACGACAGTTTTAAATTCAAATGATTACCCCGTAGAACTATCTTTAACCAACCCAATTAACATAGAAGAATTAAATTTTAACGAGATGGAAATGGACGAAAATTTAAACGAAAATTATAACCCCGTAGAAAACGACGAAATGTTGAGAGAAAATTTAAATAATATCCGCTTTAACACCGACATCAATCAAGAGGAACAAAGAGCAAGCAAAAATTTATGTTTCGAATACCGCGACATATTCCATTGCGAAGTAATACCCCTAATCTTCACAAATACAGTCAAGCATAACATTGAACTAACAGACAACAAACCCATAATCACAAAAGCATACAGATTACCTCAGGCAAGCCAGGAAGAAGCCGACAGACAAATAGCCGATCTACTAGATCAAGATATCATACAACACTCTTATTCCCCATGGAGCAGCCCCGTATTAATAGTACCAAAAAAATTGGACGCATCAGGAAAACGAAAATATAGAATGGTAATAGATTACAGAAAATTAAATGAAAAAACGGTAGACGATAAATACCCGCTACCAAATATAACCAAAATTTTAGATAAATTAGGCAAGTGCCAATATTTTTCGACATTAGATCTAGCCTCAGGATACCATCAAGTAGAAATGGAAGAAAAGGATACAAAAAACAGCCTTTAGAACATCTAGAGCACATTGAGAGTATAAAAGGATGCCATTTGGACTAAAGAACGCACCCACAACTTTTCAAAGAGTAATGGATAATATACTACGAGGGATACACAACTAAAAATGTCTTGTGTACCTAGACGACATCATAGTTTATTCTTCATCATTTTTGGAGCATATAGAAAGATTAAGAGAAGTGTTCGAAAGATTAAGTAAAGCACAATTTAAAGTGCAATTAGATAAGAGCGAATTTCTACAGAAAGAAGTAGCATTTTTAGGTCATATAATAACACCCCAAGGAGTGATGCCGAACCCCGATAAAAAAACGCTGTATTAAATTGCCCCATACCGAAAACGAATAAAGAAATAAAAGGATTTTTAGGACTTAGTGGTTACTACCGCAAATTTATTAAAGGTTATGCTCAAATAACCAAGCCCCTGACAAATTGTTTAAAGAAAGGAAACAAAATTGTACATACCTCAGAATTCATTAAAGCTGTAGATAAAATCAAAAGTATATTAACGAATCACCCCGTATTAGAATACCCCGATGTTTCGAAACCATTCATATTAACAACAGACGCATCAAATGTAGCATTAAGCGCAGTATTAAGCCAAGGAACAGTGGGCAATGATAAACCCATCAGCTACGCATCCATAACTCTCAACGAAATAAAGCAAAGATATAGTACAATAGAGAAAGAATTGTTAGCCATAATTTGGGCAACAAAGTACTTTAGACCATACCTATACGGACGGAAATTTTATATATACACCGATCATAGACCACTAGTATGGCTATGCAAACTCAAGGCACCCAATTCAAAATTACAACGATGGAGAATCCGATTACGACTACGAGTTCATATACAAGAAAGAAATTTATAATAATAACGCAGACTCTTTAAGTAGAATACAGCTTAACGCACTAGAAACAGAATCAGTTATAGAAAACGTAGACGAAACGGAAATTAGAGAAGATCCAGACGAAATAGACACCATACATTCAACACAGAATGACGAGCCAAAATTGCGATAAAAATTTTAAATGAAGCCATAGATATAAAGCCCGATCAGTTTATAATCATCGAAGTTTTAACCAACCCCAACCCTGTAAAATACACAAAGGTAGATAACAACAAAATATACCAAATTCAAATAACCAAAGACGACAACGAAGCACAAATAATTAAAATTCTAAAAGAATACACCTCCGAGAAAAAACGATTTTACTTTTACTTTAACACGGAAAACTTGTATAAACGATTTTAAGAATTATATGTTAAATTATTCAATAACTCTGGCCCTGAACTTATAAGATGCACAAGAAAATTAATAACATTAGACGACCGTGACGAAATAAATGATGTGATCAGAAACCAACACGAAGGAAAGACTAACCATCGTTGAATTAATGAAACCCTAAAACAAATTATGAGACGATATTACTTCAAGGACATGAAGGAACTAACTACAGATTTTATCAATCAATGTAAATTATGCGACAAAGCAAAATATGACATGAAACCCCCAAAGATACCCTTAATATTGACTAAAACACCTGACAAACTCTTTCAGAAATTACACGTCGACACTCTAGTAGTAGAAGCACAAAGTTATTTAACAATCGTAGACGCATTTACAAAAATAGGCTAAGCAATACCAATCACCTCTAAAAATAGTATAGACGTAACCCAAGGATTTTTATATTACTTTACATTTTATGGAAATTCCCGAAACAATAACGCTATATAACGGCAGCGAGTTTAAAAATGAAACAATACAAAACACTTTGGAATTACACAAGATAAAAATTTCATTGTATAACTGAAAACCACCCTGAATCCAACCGATTAATCGAGAAACTACATTCAACTCTGTTAAAACAAATAAGATTATTAAGAATAACATACAAGAAAGAACATATAACTAATTTAATGTCATACGCATTAATCGCCTATAATAACATAATTCATTCATCAACCAATTTTACACCATTAGAATTAACCCTAAAACATTCAGATTCACGCAACCCTTATGACATACATTATAACAAAGAAGTTTATCCACAATACGCCAAAGACTATAAAGAAAAGGTAACAATAACTTATGACAAAGTAAAGGATAAATTAGATAACGACAAAGAACGCATTACTACAACCCGTAATAAAAATACCAACGTAAATAAATTTTCAATAGGACAAACCGTGTACGAGAAAAACTTTCAAAGCAAACGACACAAAACAGCACCTACAAATGTAGACCCTTTTAAAATCAAAAGAATGTCGGACAAAATCAGCCGTAGTAGACAACGGCAAGATAACGAAATATATTCACCTGAACAATTTAAGACACCCTGTACTTTTAGATGGATAATCATCACCCTTACCGTCAACCTCCACCCAGGTAGAACGAACACCGAAATCATAATTGAAGACATAGAAAATAACCACGGTATACTACCAATAAAATTAGGCAGTATGCAGAACACCATTCGACTTAACGGAACTGAAACAAGAATTTCAAATAACCAAAAATAATTATTACCGACTAAAACAATCAATGGACACAACAAAATTAGGAAAAGAATACGCAATAGAAATGATGAACTATGACAGCATAATAGAAAGTATTTTGAAAAACATAGAAGACAAATTTAATCGACTAATACCCACAGAACAAACGACGAGACGAAAAAGAGGACTAATCAACGGATTAGGAAACATAATAAAAGCAGTAACAGGCAACTTAGACAATCAAGACGCAGAACTTTATGACAACGCGATACAACAATTAACTGAAAACCAGAACGACATCAAAACCATAATTAGTAACCAAATATCATTATCTCGGTCAACAATTATAAAATTCAACAAAACACTAAGAAAATTAGTTAGAAACCAAGATAGTATAGCCAATCGAATACAAACCCTTGAAAATAACATGCAAACTACCATGTTAGACATGCGAGATTTAATCAGATTTAACACGATATACACCTAGATAATATCAACCCTTACCTTAATTCAACAAATTTTAACCACGCTAGAAAACGCAGTAACATTTGCAAAATTAAATACCCTACATTCCAGTATCATAAAACCAATTGATTTATTCAGAGAACTATTAAGAATTAGATCATTTATAACCAACAGTAAATTACCTTTTGGTGTAGTAGAATCAAACATTTTATTATTTGAAAAAATAGCTATAGTTAATGGCTATGTGAAAAATAACGACATAACATTTTTAATAGAAATCCCAATAGTAAAGAGCAGAACCAGGCAGAATTTCATCAACTTTACAAAAACAAAACCATCAGGAAGAACTTCGTCAACATTAGAAAAACAGACACCAGCTAGAATTTCACAAACCTTAGCTAAAAGAACAGAAGCAAGTAGAATTTTGTCAGCATTAGATAAAGAAACACAATCAGTAAGAATTTTGTCAACATTAGAATAATGAGTAAGAGCAGGTAACGTTTCATTAACGTCCGATAAAGGAGTAGAATCAAGTAAGACTTTTCAATGTTAGACAACGGAGTAGGAACAGACGAAACTTCAGCGACAATAGGAACGGATTCCTCGACAATAGTAGATAAGGAAAGAGGATCAGGTAACACTTTGACGATAACAGCAACAGGCAGTATAGCTACGGGTTCACTACTTTAACAGGGCCCTCTCTATCCGTATTAGAAGTTATCGTCACTGCAGCTACAGCTGTTATTGCAGACACGATAGAAATTTCTTGAGTAGAACCATTTAAGAGAGCAGGAACAGGTAAAATTGTCACAACAGCAACAGGCATTAAAGATACAGGTTCCTGAACTTCAACAGGACCTTCTCGGACTGAATTAGAAATTATCGTCACTTCAGCTGCATTTGTTATTGCAGACACGACAGCATTTTTTTTAGTAGAATTATTTACGAAAGCAGGTATAAACTCTTGAGAAGCTATCTGTAAATAACTAATTCGAAGTCTGGGTTGCAATGGTCGTGGAGGCACAGTCTGGGGTGGAAGTGAATACATGGGATCCATTTGATTATCGTTTGAATCGCAACGTACAGAAGAAATTTGGTTCCTGTTAGTAGAGGTTCGGTTAGTAGGAGCGTGACAGCCGTAACAATCAATATTATAATTTGAAAACACATATAGTTGAGAAGAATAGGATGTGCTGGTAGTATGGCAAGTAGAAGGAGGTGCAGAAAAAGATGTAGAACTAGAGACGGAAGAAATTTTGTTCGAAGCTATACTTGCCAAAGAAGGGTATGTTTGGATAGAAGTAGCAGGATGACCTGGATGAGGTACAGAAGATAACATAGAGTTAGCAGCAGAAGAAATTTGGGCCCTAGACCTGAAAACAGAATTTGAAGTACGATTCGAGGACCTATTAGTAGTAGGATGACAGTTTGGACAGTTGCGGCGAAAAACTCCCTTATGCCTGCAACCATGGCAATGGAGTACTTGCGGACGAGTACAACGTGTCGAAAAATTACCAGGTTTCTCGCAATTAAAGCATATGGCCTGACGAGTATGAGCAGAAGTAGGAAGAAAAACAGTAGAAAGTACGGAAGAAGTATCTGGTCTACCCGTAGGCGTAGGAAAAACCTTAACAACTTGGTCATGTGAGGTTGTTACGTGCCGAAAAATCGTCCGTAAACATTTCCAAATTTAGTTTTAATTTGTAAGGATTTCGCGCCAATAATTTAAAAAGACGTGCGTGTATTGCCGTCGCTTGAAATAGTTGCGTTTGCGCGAGATTGCGCCGACGCGGAGTGCAAAAGGGAAGTGGTGGATTTCCGGACACGTCGAGACTGGTGAGCCAGACGTGGACGAGTGTAGTTATCTTTGTGCCGTATCTTGTCTTTTTTTGTTATGTAGATTCTTTTTTATCTACCTAATTATCGTTCCTTATACCAGTTTCCTGTAGTTCTCTACATAGGAACGAAAAAGACAAATTTGAATTTGGATTCAACCGGGAGCCCAACAAATCACCCACGCCCTCAATGCTTCCCAAGCCCAGCAGATGTTCCTTATTAGCTTATTTTTCACTTTAGTAATCTGTTTGTATAGAGACTCATTCCCGCACCGCTGTAGTCAGAAGGTGCAGCCTCAATTTGTTGTGGGACTTCTGCCCCTTCTGGGTAATTAAAAATTTAAAATTCTGACGACTCTTTCACTCGTAATATTGTTTTCGAATCTGAGAAAAAACATGTATTTCTTAGTATTGAGAGTGTAAGAATCTATTTGCTAGCGTATGGCACACCTAGCTAAAGAGAACTGTTAGATATTCACATTAATGCTTCCTTTGACATTTTTGGCACCCAAATATTTTTCCCTTTTTAGTGTAATTGTTTGACATGCATTTACACAATTCTAGTTTATAAAAACTTGCTTGTAAAAAACCGTGCAATTGCATATATAAATCTTGCTTATCTTAATTGTTTATCGAATTATGTAATAAATGTTTAACATTGATAATTGTTATTAGTTACATATTAGGGTTAAAAGTTACTGGATTTTGTTACTAATCCTGATATGCTTCTTGCTTTTTTTTGCTATGTAGTACATTTCCAACTGTTTAATTTTAGCAAGGTGACCTTTCTCATAACTAAATGATATAAAATAATCTTCAAGTAGTAGTTAATAGTACAACGTCCTTTGATAAACTTAAAATGAAGGGAGCAGTTATTATTCTAGTTGCTGTACTTTTTGTTGGTACAAGTAAGTATTAAATGTACTAAAATTAACAATTATTATTAATTAATACAAAAGAAGAAGATAGTTTAATAAAGAATTAAACGACTTACTTAAATTGGTAATTAATGTAATTATAATATTTTTTTGTACTTAACTTACTAGAAACTGTTCAAAAAAAAAATTAGCATTTAAAATTGCAACCCTCTAACGTTTAGTTTATAAACACCATTATGTTAAAATAATTTTTGTTAAAATTAGCAAGTTCATAAGATCTCACCTTGTATGACATTCAAGTGTCACCGCACTAAAGAATACAGTACATTATGCAACAAGTGTAGAAAAGTGCAAATTTCTCAAGTCTATAAAAGTTATAGCACGAGCATCAGAAGGTGCTGCAATAGCACGTGTTGCACATGAAATCTTTTTTACAACCACACTGTAAGCAACACTAAAAACAATAGTTTACTCTAATCTAACAAAAACGAAATGGCCTGTAAGAAATTTTACGAAATTGTATTAAGTTGTTTCGATTTCTGGAAAGGTACATCAACATCAGAATAATAGTTCTTATTCAGTTTAATATTCAGAATAACAAAGACTAGTAACAAAAATAATGTTGACAAATTAATTATTAATTTGACGTTTCACATTGAAAGAAATTTTAGCAGGCCGTCATATTTATGCATTAATTTGACCGTCATTTTCAATGTAAATCATTTGAAAGAGTTCTCTATTATTTTTGTGGATAAAATAACGTAAGGCAATCATATTTAATAGCTGGTTTATATAAACACCTTCCTAATTAAAATAATTGACAGGTTGTAATTTGCACGTTTACAAACGTAAATAGTTAATTAAACCTGTATATAGGCAATGCTATTTACTCGTGTCTGGTTCAGCTGCTTTAATTCATCTTCAAAATACTTCCTTATTCCCACTAAAAGTCGTATCCGCGGAGGAATGTAGCACCAATTGAGAATTAACTTGAATTGTAAACGTGGTGTAGAGTTCCAGCTTTAACTCTAACCATGGAAGGAACCTTGGTTCATTCCTGGTCTTTAAGACTAGAAATGTGAATTGGTAATCGGGCAGTTAGTGGACTTAACCCAAGGAATGTAATTTCCAATCTTAGAGAATTGGTACGCAATGGCTGTTAGTATTATTAAAGTTTTTAGTTACTAACTAACAGCAAAAAATATTTGGATGTAAGCTACCATTGATTTAGTTTCGGAAAAAATGTTAGCTAGAGCAAGTTACAGTATTAGACAACAATTATTTTTGCCGTCGTTTGGTGAAGTAGAAAACAACGTCCGTCACAGGTGTTACAAATTGCAAATAGTTTAAATAAAGATTGGCCTCGGCATGTATTTGCTTATGCCGGAGCATTTGTTCAGTAGAATGTGGTAAGTGTATGCAAGTCCAATTGTGGTTTTGTTTAACTGGATCATATATTAGGTGTATAAGGTACTGAAATCTATTTTGTTATTGTACACGCAATAAGTAGGTTAAAATTTATATTTCAACCCGTGTTTATAAAACCTTTCTGTTAATTAAATAAATTCTATTTTCCTTAAAATTACATAGTTTAGCGCCACTTATTGTTCTAATTAATTTGAAGTACAAATTGTATTGTGTATCTGTTGTTAAATACTCATTTTTGATTGCTCTAGTGATGTGCCCAAGCAACTATTACTAAAGTATTTATTTAATCTTTGCCTATTAACATGATTTAATATATAACCAAATTATTAATTTGATAGACCACGAGAAAAAATGTTATTCTATATAAACTGAACAGACACGATTATTTATTCAATGAAAAAATATGCATCTTTTCGGTTTTCGCATTTCTTTAGTTGTATGTTTCGATTTCCACATTTGTTCGTAAAAATTTATTCTTGAAATTTATAAAATAAAAAAGAATTTTTGTTATATGGGTTTGTACGTATAAAGGCTGTGGTGACTTATGCATAATATTCTTTGTTTTAGAAATATTCAGGTAAATTTACAGACCATGGCATTCGATTAAGAGTAAACAAAAGTTTATAACGAATAATTTTGTATGGCTTGGAAAAAGTAAATCAAGCATAGAATACGAAAATCAATATAAATGGTGGTTATTTTGCAAAAAGAAAAGGTTGTGAGTGGTTTCACTGTTCTTGCAGATCGTCAGACGGACGCATGGCCTTTTTCAAAATAACCAACGAAGCTCTGGGATTATACACAAATCAAGGTGTATTTATAATACAAAAAGTTTCTGATGCGCACTCTATACTCGAATGTAAGCAACTAACTATCGGCAACTTTTACAAGTCTCAACATGATCAGCATGGATGACAAAATTTTTAAAAAGTTAGTCAAAAGGCAAGGTGAAAAATAAACAAACAAATAGTTGAATTCCCACTTTTGTCTGGCAACTCCATCTATGCTGATCATGTTGGAACTTGTAATAGTTACCGATAGTTAGTTGCTTACATTCGAGTATAGAGGGCGCATGAGAAACTGTTTGTATTATAAATACACCTTGATTTGTGTATAATCTCAGAACTTAGTTGGTTGTTTTGCAAAAAGAGATGCGTCCATCTGATGATCTGCGAGAACAGCGAAGCCGGTCACCGGCTTTTCTTTTTGCAAAATAACCAACAATTTATATTGATTTTCGTTTTCTATGCTCGAATTACTTTCCCCATGCCAAGCAAAATTAATCGTTATCAAGTAGCTAGAAAGGTATTAGTTTCAGTAGGCCAACATTCTCAGTTTGTATTGGGTGTAGTACCTTGTTAGAAGTCCCCCAATGTTAAGTAGGAATTCGGCCATTTGATTATTTATTAAACAAATTGTTCATGTTGATTATTATAGGGACTCAGATACTCTATGAAAAACTGTTTAGCTACAAAAAGTCTTCTCAAATCTTGCGGTATTATGTTGGGATGCTATATTTTCAGAAACAGTATAATAAAGTGGTTTTAGAAGAATGGTTCGGTAACGCGTCTTCCCTTGGGATAATTTGCCATTTTTTGCTATTTAATTAGCTGTGGTGGCACTCTCCCTTTTGTATTTTTTTTACTCACGACTGGTTTATGCTCTCACTGAGTTGAATAACTGAGCTGGCTGTCGCATATTGAAGGTTTCATTTTTTCTAAAGCATTTTGTCACCATTCTTTTACCCCGGGTTCATTTACATTCAAAGGAAATCTTTACAAAATCTTAACAGTCAATTTTCATATTATGCGGCAACCCTTCGTTAAATTTTGCTTACTTTTTCGAGCAAGCCAAGAGTTTTTGTGTTCGTTAAAATATTTTTTACATCAAGTTTGCACATTACATCGGTTGGTTAGCAAGAGACAACAATAGATTACGTAATTTTTAAAGCATTTTTATGAATTAGAAGGGTGTAATTATTGCTACCCGTTGTTATTCCTTTCCTTTACGTTTATGTCAGTCTATAAGTATTATGGGAAATTATTTAGTTTGTATAGGGTAAAAAACGTGCAAATATGTGCTTTTGAATGTGATTTTAGAAAATGAAACTTCAATTCGAGTTTCCCATGAATCACCACCCATTTTTTCCAGAAATTTATTCAGATGTTCATTGAAAACGATCCTTCAAATCCACAGCCGAGCCTTAACCAACATTTGTTCAACCACGATTTTAAAATTCCCATCCAGCAATTGAAACGCATCAAGCAATACATTATTTCAAACAACAAAACTATTAACAGAAATGTCCACGTTGAAAAATGAGAAATCAACTCGAAGGACCACGCAATAACACTAACCATAACAACGTTTTTCAAGGTTCCACAACAATTAAAACAACCCAGCCAATAATTTTTGAATCAAAACACCAAAGCGCAAACACCATTTCCAACGAAAGAATGCGTCCGTTGACCCCCATTGTATTAACCACACTGGAATACCAAATCAGATTAACCACCGCGCACAGCAGATCACAACACCCTCCTTACCACCGTCGTCATCACCTTTGTCCCAACAAAATTCAATTTCAACAACATGAACTTTTACTTTTAAATATGAATACCGAAAAATGAGAAAAAAGAAGTTTCAACAGGCGCAGGACCACAACCATTTAAAGGAACGCCATCACCAACGAACAGGCATTTAAACATGAATTTGCATCGACATATAAGGTAAACCACCAAACCGTAAGTTTACCACGATTTCACCGATTAACCAAGTAACGCGTTAGCATGAAGCAACATTGTTTAACCACAGCGCCCATAATTGCTCACACAAAGTTTACCAGAGAACGCCTTTCAAACTTTGAACCAATTTCTTACACGGTAAAAACGTATTTCACACGACGTAACAAAGAACCATCACCAATCAAACGATATCAGAAACAGAATCCCGCCAGCTGAAAGCACTAACATTGACGACAGCACACTTCATACCGATAATTTACACATGATTTTCCCAAACAGAACCACAATAACTTAAAATTCGCGCACTTTTAACACCTGAAATTTCCACCAATTCAGCACCGTCAGTAATCAAACAAACATTCATCTTTTATTAAGCCATCGACAATTATTCATTTAACAGCAGCACACGCAATTCGAACCCAACTTTGTCCACATTTAACACCAAACGCGGCAGTGTTGAGACCCCACCAACAAAACCCATCATTGATAACCTGAGGAAATTGCCCAACCTGCGATTATTCTCTATGAAGCCTGACCGAATCAGCGTCCGTCACAAAACCATATTTGTACATAACCGCCATGACGCTAGCCACGTCGAGGGCACTCCCGATTCACCGCAACGAGCAAAGACGCATAAACATTTTACCAGTATTATATCAACGCCATTAGATAACTACAGTGTCCAGATTTCACCATTTACATAACCATTTACGCGTAAATCACTAAAACAACTATCGTCAATTAACTTCCACCGAATACACCAGATTCGAAACCGCAGCCTGTTCAACGAACCGTCGCAACGTGGTTAACCCTTTGCGGATTGTACAGAACGCACACGCGGCAGTTCTTTAACCACCCGAACCATTTCGCACAAAGAAACCACAAGTCATGAAATCTGCCAACCCGTTCGATCCAAAATTGAATAAATTAAAAATATTAAATTGAAACAACAGACCTTCAACAAACTTAACACATTTCAGATTGCCCCCGCATAGCACGACATATGCCGTTTAACATCCCCTCATCAATCCCACGCAGTAACAATTAAAGAACAGTCGACCTCCAACACGTCAAAAACACTCATTGCCCAAATTATACGTAACACAAATAGAACAAACAAACATTTGCATTTTGATACAGAACCTTTCAGAGCGGAACAATTCCGACCCGAAAAGCGCGTCATAAACAAGTTTTCACGCACAATGAGTCGATTCGAACACGTAGCACCCAGATCAAGCGATGGAAATCATGACAGAACGTCAACGCACGAAAAAAGAGCACCAGACGTCACACAATGATACAATGAACCGTTGACCGAGAAAGCACACGTTAGCCAAAAACCTCAAAATGCGCTAAGCACACTTCAGCATTGAAGGTAAAACGGTTTGGCGGGCTAATGAAAATATTCATAATGAATTCAAAAAAGTCCAACTTTGTTTTATGTTATAAAGCAGGCAATACCAGCATCATTGCTAATACGATAGTTGAAATACAAAACGCAATCAGAAACACGGCATAGCATTTCTTTGAAAAAGTATCTTTGTATAATTCTCATTTAGACAACCAGCCGACCAAAACAATAGCAGTTAATATTTAAACAAAATTATACACATAACCATCATATTCATGAAACAGTGTGGTAAAATATAACCAACAATTTCCAATTTGAATTCTCAACAGGTTAAAACTCCTCATCCATTTTAAAACATAATCCGATTCCCATACCGGGAAGAACCCCATTACCCCCCCAAGCCCCGGGGCCCCAAATTTTTCCCTTTTTAACCTTTAAAAAAAATTTGGTTTTGGGTTTTAAAAACCAAAGAAAAATTTGAAAAAACTCAAAAAAGCATTAAAATAATTGTTAGTTCCCGTATTTTGGTTGTTTGTTTATCAATTTTTTCCTAACCCAGGTATTTCAAGGTTTTAAATTTTGAAGGAAAGGGGGCAAAGGCCATTTTAGTCCCTTAACTTGTTGGGGGATTTTTGGGGAAAAGTTGAAACATTTGAGAAAAATTTCGCAAAATTTTAAATTTAAAAAAACCCAAAACCCGGGGCTCTTTTATTTAAAAATAAATACCCAAATTTTATATAAAACCCAAACTTAAAAATTTTTCCCCAAACTCCGGAATCAGGAAAAATCCAGATTTGTTTCTGCCCGAAAAGGGACTTTCTTGAAACCCATAAAAGGGACCCGGGGGGGAAAAACGTTTATGTTTGCAGCTCAAAACCAAGGTCTTTTCCCAAAAAACCGGAAAACCCTTTGGGAAAGAACCGTTTTTCAAAAAAAACCTTTTAAAGGAATTCAACCGGGCCCCGAAACCCAAAAAAACCTCAAAAAAAATTTTCCCATTTTTGTTTAATAAAAGATCGTTAATTCAAGCCCAACCAAAACAAGCCCAGGATTAAAAGCGAAGAAACCAGATCCAAAAAAAGGGGACTTAATTCCCCAAAAAAAAAAGAAACAAGCCCCCCAAAAAATACCCAAAGAAAAAGGCCCAAAAAAAGGGACCCAAGAATAAAAAAATTTAAAAGGCCCATAAAACATTGGCATATTCATGTGGCAAAGGGTAAAGGCATTTTTATGGCTTTAAATTTCAATGGTCTTTGGGGCATTTAAGGTATATGGTACATGGGGAATGGTTAGGCAATTCATGGTCATTGGTCATGTGGTCATTGGTCATTGGTCATATGGTCATTGGTTATGGGCAATTAAATTTGGTATATAAGGAAGTATTTTGGGTAGAGCTAGTTATAGTAAGACATTTTTCGAAAGATGTCGCATTCAAGCAATCAGTGGTGCTCCAAACAATCTATTACAAAAGCAGCAGAGGATATCCTGATGGCTCGAGTTTCTACGCTGTAGTAAAAATATAATATACCTAGAACAACGTTATGCAGATATGTTAAAAGGTTGCAGAACGTGAAGAAATTACATAATTCCAACGATGCATCCAGAGATGTTATACCAGAAGTTAAAATACCTATACAGAATTATGATAACTTTGCTATTGCTAATGCAAAAGAGGATGGTAAACATGGTCCTTGTTCCCTCTAACATACGAGCTATATTCGTGGGACCATCGAGTTGTGGGAAGACCAACGCTTTAATATTCTGATCTTGCACGAGAACGGTCTTAGATTTCAAAATGTCTATGTATTTTCGAAGAGTTTGTATCAACCGAAATACGAATTGTTAAGAAACGTTTTACACCATTAAAAGAAGAAATTGGTTACCATGAGTTTGAAAATTGCGATGATTTGATCGAACCCGGAGATACCAAAGAAGATTCAATTATGGTTTTCGATGATATACCTGCAAACGAGCAAAGTAAAATCACTCAGTTTTTCTCGTTCGGTCGACATAAAGCAATAGATTCGTTCTATCTATGTCAAACTTACGCTAGTGCCTTAAAACATAGACCAGAGATAACGCCAATGTAATCGCATTATGGAAACAGGATGAAACCAATTCGGACATATCTTTTCGGATCATATAAGTGGTGACATGATATATCCGAAATTTAAAGAAATGTGTTTACAGTGTTGAAGGACTCAAAACATAATTTTATAACTGTTGTTAAAGATTTTGATTTGGATAATGGTCGATATAGGAAGAATTTCGACGAGTATATAAATATTTGATATTATTCAAAAAAGTTAGTTCCCATCCAAAGTTTCATGATGACGGACGTTAACAATTTTATTGCAAATAAACGCAGTCTTCATCTTATGCAGGATGCTGTACGAAAAAGTTTGTAGCGTACAAAAGGGAGATGCTACATCTCAGCAAAATTCAAAGAGGTGCACAAACAATTGATCGATCCACTGCAAACAACCGCTTCCCAGTTGCAATCGATCACCGAAAAATCCCCATACCTACAACAAAGGTTAAAGTCGAAAACATGGACGTACCTATAAAGAAAATTAAGCAACTCGTTCCAGAAGAACCGTTCCATCTTTACTATGCGGATGTGTTAGCTAGAGACGAAGACGAAAATATATACAAGTCGGTTATGGAGTAAAGTATAACCGTCAATTGATACGCATAGTTTAGGAAAAGTATGTAGGAAATTGATTTAGAAAACAGTGACACAACCTAAAATAATAACGTTTATCTAGAGACTAGAGGTCTAACAAGAGTTATAATTATTTTTAAAGTCCTTAGCATTTTCTTAAGAAATGTAATGATTTTGTTCATAGAATACATTCCATACCGGTTGCTTCGTGCGTGCACACAAATCGGGTGCAATCGGTACATATCCGAATAGGAGTAGCTCATATAAAAGGACTGTTCGCGTAGAAGTTATTATTTGTTGATTGTACGGTTTAAAGAGACAATATAATAAATATGTATAAAAACTTTGGAGAGGTTATTCGAAGATTTCGCAATGCTCTACGAGTAAAAAAAGCAGAATGTGGGCAACGCTGATAGAGGAGAAAAATGTCTTATGTGTCAGTCATACGAGGAAGCAATCAGCACTGTACTGCAGTGTTATCATGCCCGAGGATCTGGATGATTTTATGGAAATAATCGAGGAGATGGGGTTTATAAAACTGTTGGCAGATATTCAAATGGAATATATACTAAATTGTAAGTTTTAAAATAAAAATTTAACCACCACAACTGTTATCATAAGAAATGAATGATGTGATTTAGAAATTATTTTGTATATATTAGCTTGTTTATGTTTTAAAATATAAAGCATACATTGGTATTGTTTAATTTTTCAAATGTCCACGTAACTGAAATGGATATCTAAGTAATTATGAAAAGAATTATAACAAAGAGCTACATTTAATTTTAATAGAAATGACTACAACTGTGTTTCAAACATACCTTTAGTTTTTTTTTTTTCAACTTATGATATTACATAAACCAAAATTTGCTTCTGAGTAATTGTATTAAAATATTATATATAAAAAAACCAAAACGTTTGAAACAATATTTATATTACAATTAAAATATTAAATTACACCAATAGAAATATATTTTTATTCATTAAAACCACACACACACACACACACACACACCAAAAGTCACTTTTTTCCTTTAATTGGCAAATGTTAGTATACATATCCAAATTTTCAACATTTTGTTTGATCTGAGTTTCGTATAATGTAGCTTTTTAACATTGTAGATTCGATGCTTCTGAACCAGTAATCCATCCTTTTTATTTCTAATTTATTTAAATCCTTTAGTATACGATTTAAGTTGTCTTTTCTTTTCTGTCAGAAACGTCTGACTTGGAGTCTATGTTCTGATCTTTCGCATCAACATTATCATGTGAGGTTTATCTTGCACTATTTAGTATTTACCAGAGATTCATTAGACATACCATTCAAATGTTGGCTAGTTGAATTGTTTGATAAACTTGTTTTCATCTCCTTGACAACTTCTTTAAAATTTTAAGCTCTAAGATTAATTCTCCGTCATTTTTATTACGATGTTTACTTAATCAAAATGCAAAATGCAGATATTAAATTTCAATTGAAAATATGTTAAATATTTACCCCGTTAATTTTTCTCGTTTGAACATCCGAAATTATAGATGTACCTAAGCAGAAGTTAATTGATTTTCACCGACGTGAATAGACTGGTATGAAATGTTAACTCAAGGTTAAACGACGCTGGGTTTCTCCTAATTTAAAAGTAAACTATAATTAGTGGCTACATTAAGATGGACAGTGTAGAGGATGTTAAACTTTAAATAAATGTTGTGCTCACCTCCTCCAGTAACCTAGGAGAAATTTGTGGAGAGGATTAAAGTCAGAGGAGTTCCAAGAACAGATTCTGGTTAGTTTCTACAATAATTTATTTTTTTAATTTTTAAATTTTAGGATGGATCTGAAACAGGCGTTGTACTTGGAGATTAATGTAAACAAGTACAACCCTTTGCGTGGATCCTCATACATCGAGAAATGGGTTCGAAACACCAGAGCTGTTATTAATATACAAAATGACGACAACGCATGCTTTGCCTGGTGCGTGATAGCTGCGCTCACTCAGTGCTCACAATCCGCAAAGGGTCGGTAGCTACCCCATTACAGCACCATTCTCAATTTGACAGGACTGCAGTTCCCGATATCCATAAAGGATATACCCGGTTCGAGGAATTAAACAACATCAGTGTCAACGTGTTTGGGGTGGAAAGGAAGTCGATTGTGGGACACACCAGGATTTATCTCAAAAGACAGAGCGATACGGTTTAGAAATAGATTAAAGATGAATTATATACGGTGCTTGCAAAAGGTTATTCTGCAAATCAGTAAGGTGTCATTCGATTTGGAAAAATCTGAGGGATTTGAAAACCTGAGGAAAACACAATAATAATTGAAATCTTACACGATGGTATATTAAAATACTGCTAAGAGTAATTTTGTTTAATAATTCTAAAATGGCGTTGGTGGTTAAATACATACAGGTAAAACCCACTATAAAACAATTATAGACGTCACTTTTCCAGTCAAGACTTGCATATAACGCCAACTAATATAATGGAGCTGCGCACGCTCGACCATCGGCATAAAAGGCGAGAGCCATGTTCCAGTGCATTAGTCGTCAAAGTATCGTCGAGTTTGATTAAAATTATAAATAAAAGATGGATTTTTCTTGTGTTGACGTTACAAGTGATGTGCGAGTACCACAATTAAATATCAACCAACTAGTTGGTAAGTCAACCCATAGGTTAGGCGAATTTCCTCCAAATTATCACCACCATATATTAGAAGTTGGTTTTGATTTATATGGTGGTCTTCAACCTGCCATCCAAGTGATTTGCTGTAGTGGTATGTGTGCTGATTCTACGATAACATTCTCTTACTTCGATTGGAAGAAATTGTGTACTTTTCAAGTGGAATTTCAAATTCACCAATTTGCTCAAGACTCAAAACAAGTACGATTAAATGGTCTGACTACTGGAAACGATGTTGTTGAGATACAATTGGATCAAGATTTCAAATTGCAGCTGAGCACAGCCTTTAATAGAAGTATATGGTTTTTGAACAATTTTGAAAAGAGAATTTATATAATATGGAGATTACGAAAGATGGGAATGTTATTGTGCTACCTGCGTACGAGTGCATCAAGCTATTAAATTTATGAGAATTGATCTGTTTTAAAATGGCCGAGTTAAGGTGTAGAAACTTTCCAGAATTTTACGAAAATTTGTTGGTGATATAAAAAGTATGTGGAAATACGACGGAGGAAGAAAGGGTTCAAACGTTATTAGAGGAGAGAGCAGTGCCAGTATTTCTCTGTCTAATGATTGCAGCAATTTAAATTACTTGACAGTGTTGGAACTTATTAAATGTTTCCCCATTCAGTACTTAAAAGATGCAACTGCAAGGCAATCGCTTGCGCAAATGTTTAGAGATTTGGCTATCCCAGATTCGCCAGACTCTGGTTACCACAGCGGTTTATAGATGTTATCAATACATGTATGTATTCTATTAAAACATATTTTGATAAAGTTTGTTTTTACATATTTGTATCGCCAACATTACCATAAATTATTAATAGACGTATTAAACTATCCTGTTTTTATTTTTAGGTTTAAAGTGGTGTACGCGGAAATAATAAACACAATATACCGCATGTTAACAAAAAGTTGTGGGGAAATTTAAAGACGAGTTTTACGGTGACTTGGTGTTAGAATCTGTAGGTAGTAAGGCTAAGTCCTACTGTATTGCGCGAGAAGGACACGATTAAAAAGATTAAAGGATCTCCAAAGTGTAGTTAAAAAACCGAGGGTCTTACAACCTATAACGAGCATATATTCCCAAAAGGGTGGGCATCCAGCTACGCAACAGTGCGTGGAGAATAAGGATTCTCCAATAAGAAATTAAAGTCATTGGTAATGGTAAAATGTTAAACCTATAAAGGCGATTATTAATTGTGGTTTAGTGACGTTTGTGCACTCTTCGAGTGTCTTCGGCAATCTTCGATTGTTTCCAAAGAAAATATTCAAGCACGCCATTTAATGTCGTGGTGTAACATCGTCCACTGTTAAGCTCCGTTAATTATACTACTAAATGAGGTTTGTATTTTCCGTAAATACGCACTTTTCAGCGCCTCGTGTTATTGGTAATCTACAAACAATTATATCTCGATTTGAAATGCGCGTCATTGAAACATATTCTCAACATAATTAATAGAAAGTCCAAGAAAAGAAATTATAAAACAGCATTCAAATGTTCGTTAAGAAATCTAGAATATTTGTTGGATTACGAGTTACAATTTTATTAATACTACATTGAAGTTTCCGGAATTTGCGTTATAATGCTTCTACCGCATCACGTAAGGTAATTTAGGTAATAAGACCCATTTACTTTCACCTGATTATTATTGAACAGTACTTAATCTGGTTTATTACATTTTTGTTAATTCTGGAATTTAGGTAGTTAATGATGTCATACACAAAATTTCTAATTAACATACATGGCTGGTATCTAGCGAAAGTTGTAGCACGCATTTTCAATTACGAATGCATTCTTCTTTCATTACAGGAGAAATTCCATAGATTTCATACCAGCAAAATGCGCTTTTTTAGATATTTAAAACACATTACATTGGACATCAAAAGTCGACCTTGCCATTTCTACATTATTGTTACATGCATTGGAATTTTGGATGCGGTAATTTCTTGTTTAAAGTAACTTAGTTAAATAAAGTGTAATTTAAATTGTGATTGTATAGTCAGTTATTGCAATTGAAAACACATTCAGGGAATAATTTATTTGCTCTATATATTTTACAGTAGTTCGGACAAAACTTTCTGCTTTTAATTAATTAAAGCATACAAGTTTCTGGTGTATATTCCTAAAGAGAAAATAAGTAGTTGATGTACCGTTGAATGGAGTTCATCCTTGTTTACACAAATTTCAGATCCTGCGAACTAGCGTTTTTGTTAATATTATTTAAAAATCAATACGTTAGATGGATAAGGTGTTCAGTGGCGGCTATTTTATCAATAAATTTTATTTAATATGTTTAGTTTTTATTTTCAACACCAAAATTCTAAGGTTCACAAAACAATTTCTACAACCGGTTTTAAGACGTTGAAAAGAGCTAGCCGCGGAGATCTGAAAATTAGAAATAAAAAGATTCGGGTAGCTGAGAAAATCTAATATTAATTGATACCAAACAAGGTAGGTTTATCTCGAAAGATGCATTGGCTAGACGAGGAAAACTATTTGTTAGTTTTGCTTATAAAGCAAAGGCGAAATTTAGAGGTTTGAGAGCTTAAAGTGTAACTTTGTAAGGAGTAGTCCGATTTTAAATCTGTTTACAGATTCTGCAATAAAATTCTAAGCTAACAAGATGTATTGCATGACTAAGAAAATTTATAAGAACGCTCAAAAGTCGCTATAGGTAAAAAATCTTAAAATGGGGTAGCTCCTTGGGGTGATGCAATCTAAAAATTTTAAAGATTCGGGTACCTGAGAAAATCTAATATTAATTGATACCAAACAAGGTAGGTTTATCTCGAAAGATAAAAATGGCTAGTCGAAGAAAACTTTTGGTCCAGAATGTTAGCGGTAAAAATCTTAAAATAGGTTTATCTCGTGGAGGAAATGTGATGCTCATTTATCTCGAAAGATAAAAAATTTAAGATATATTTATCTCGAAAGATGAAAAATGGTTAGTCGAAGAAAACTTTTTGGTCCAGATGTGTGTGGAAATGAGGGATTCTGGTGGAAATGAGGCGGTGATTACGCCATAAATACACTACTGTTACTAAGTGTATTGAAATGGCCAGTAGTACATTTAGCGATATTGAATTAATTTGTGCTTTGATTTTTGGAGGGGACTGTCAATATCATAGCATCATTTTCAATTTCTTTCATATTTGTCAGTTTTTAGGTATTGTGAGATTGTATGCAGTGAAGTACGCTCAAAAGTGTTTCTGAATTTGGTTTTAAGAAGTTGTTAGTTTACTAACAAGTACAGAATAGCGCAAGTTGCGCACTAGTTTGAAAAAGCTGCAGCATAAGCGTCAGTAAGTGTTATTAAAACGAGTAAGAAATTTGAACTTCTACATCTGAAGCAGGTTATATACTTCGTCCACAACCCCATTCTCGGTAAAACTAAAAACGTATTAGGCCGTTGTAATGGGGTATACTGAAATTGCCGGTACTAAATTCAACTAAACTGAATTTACTCATTTCTGGAGGGTTCTAGTCAATATTAGAATTATCATCATTATCCATTAAATAGTCAGAGTAATGATCTACCAACAAACACAGTGTTCTTCATATATAATTATTAATTTGACATTTCTAGTAAAGTTTGTATATAAAATCGGTTGCTTAGTAATGAAGAATGGCAGATCACCTAATTTATGAAAACTTATTTGAGTTCGCGTGACACAATTTTTGCCGCACGCTACTGTTAGCTTCCTTTACGTTTACGCCAGTTATCAAGCTTTCAAGTTATCTAGTTATCTAGTTATCTAGTCATCTAGTTATCTAGTTATCTAGTTATCAAGTTATCTAGTTATCTAGTTATCTAGTTATCAAGTTATCTAGTTATCTAGTTATCTAGTCATCTAGTCATCTAGTCATTTAGTCATCTAGTCATCTAGTCATCTAGTCATCCAGTCATCTAGTCATCTAGTCATCTAGTCATCTAGTCATCTAGTCATCCAGTCATCCAGTCATCCAGTCATCCAGTCATCCAGTCATCCAGTCATCCAGTCATCCAGTCATCCAGTCATCGAGTCATCTAGTCATCTAGTCATCTAGTCATCTAGTCATCTAGTCATTTAGTCATCTAGTCATCTAGTCATCTAGTCATCTAGGCATCTAGTCATCTACTCATCTAGTCTTCTAGTCATCTAGTCATCTAGTCATCTAGTCATCTAGTCATCTAGTCATCTAGTCATCTAGTCATCTAGTCATCTAGTCATCTAGTCATCTAGTCATCTAGTCATCTAGTCATCTAGTCATCTAGTCATCTAGTCATCTAGTCATCTAGTCATCTAGTCATCTAGTCATCTAGTCATCTAGTCATCTAGTCATCTAGTCATCTAGTCATCTAGTCATCTAGTCATCTAGTCATCTAGTCATCTAGTCATCTAGTCATCTAGTCATCTAGTCATCTAGTCATCTAGTCATCTAGTCATCTAGTCATCCAGTCATCCAGTCATCCAGTCATCCAGTCATCCAGTCATCCAGTCATCCAGTCATCGAGTCATCGAGTCATCTAGTCATCTAGTCATTTAGTCATCTAGTCATCTAGTCATCTAGGCATCTAGTCATCTACTCATCTAGTCATCTAGTCATCTAGTCATCTAGTCATCTAGTCATCTAGTCATCTAGTCATCTAGTCATCTAGTCATCTAGTCATCTAGTCATCTAGTCATCTAATCATCTGGCCATCTAGTCACCTAGTCATCTAGTCATCTGGTCATCTAGTCATCTAGTCATCTAGTTATCTAGTTATCTAGTTATCTAGTCATCTAGTCATCTGGTCATCTGGTCATCTAGTCATCTAGTTATCTAGTTATCTAGTTATCTAGTTATCTAGTTATCTAGTTATCTAGTTATCTAGTTATCTAGTTATCTAGTTATCTAGTTATCTAGTTATCTAGTTATCTAGTTATCTAGTTATCTAGTTATCTAGTTATCTAGTTATCTAGTTATCTAGTTATTTAGTTATCTAATTATCTGGTTATCTATTTATCTAGTTAGTTAGCTATCGGATCATCTAGTTATAGTATTCTTCATAAATAATTATCAATTTGACGATTCTGATAAAACCTAATTAATAATCCTCAGAAATGTATAATAAACGATCATGTAATTATTAAAAGTTACTAAAGAGGTTTTAGCTAGAAACGTATTAGTTTTCGTTGGCGAACTTCCTCATTTAGCATTGGGCGTGGCACTTTCTTGGAAGGACCGCCAGTGTTAAGTATGTAATCGGTAATTCATTTGTTTATTTTCATCTTGTCTTTGATAATTATAAAGTTTTTCCTGACAACGCCATCTTTACTATCATGTCGGAGACTTGAAAAAGTTAGTTGTTTACATTCGAGTATAGAGGGTGCATGAGAAACATTTTGTACTGACTAATACGCCATGATTTGTGTATAATTCAAGAACTCGATTGGTGGTTTTGCAAAAGGAAATGCGCCAGTTTAATGAGTTGCAATAGTAGCGAACCGGTCATTGGCTTTTCCTTGTTGCAAAATAACCAACAATTTTAAATTAATTTTCGTTTACTATGCTCGAATTACTTTTCCAATGCCAAACAAAATCATGTATTACTATTTAGTCAGTGTTAAGTAGTTAAATGGTCATCATTTACTTATGCTACATTTAAGTTAATTGTTGCATTTAAGGTTAGTTTACGCTCTTTAATATTTGGAGATATTTTAAATTTCGACGCTTACTTCATACTTATATTAACAGGTATAAATTTGTCGGCGTTTAACAATATTTAAAATATAATTTTGAGCGAATAGGGAACCCATCTTTCACAGAGTTTACGGTACTAAGGTCTCTCACTAGCGATGGTGTAGAAAGCTGACTGTGAAATTTCTGAAACCGAATCACTTTACACAGAAGATGTGAATCGACGAATTTCTCGAATCGTCTGATTCACTCGCTTAACAAAATCATTAATTGACACTCGTTTCCTTTCCTAACCGCCTGCACCATGAGCATCTGTACGTCTTGCTTCAAAGTTCCTGCACCGTTGCCGCACTTTTCTGTCACTCATCAAAGCTTTACCGTACACATTTCTCGGTCGTCGACGAATTTCGGCTGCATTGCATCTAATGGCAACATGCACTTCACACTTGGCGGGAGACTTATTTAGGTTTGTTTACGTGCCTACTGCGCGCTCAGAACTGACAACTGCGACTTGACGCGATCGACAGATATATTAGAGACACTGCGCAACACATCTGCGCATTGCGTAATCTGATATTCACTGTGGTTTTAATTTCGCGACTGATAGGTGCCTAAAAAATAGCACTCGTACTTTGTAGAGGTGGTATTAGCTCAGCCAGATGGCAACTAGGTTGCAAGAGACCGTATGCCACGGCAGTTAGAAGGAACTGCGGGAACGAGATGCAAATAAATTAAATTTAAAGTACACTTATTTTAATAGAGAAACTATAGTGATTTAGTATAAAAAATTTCAAACGCAAACGTGGCAATTAAGTTTAAAAGCTTTTGTAAAGTAATTGTTTATGTGAAATTAACTTGCGTTAAAATAATAGAAATAACAAAATTCATATACGTATTTTTTCAGATGCACTAAGCTGCTATGAGTGCCGATCTCCAAATCCTGATGATTGCAGACGGGAAGATTCAAGGCTAAGGCGATCTATTCAATGCGGAGAGGATAATGCACTATTTATTCATCACTGCGGATTTAAATACTATTATGGTAAAACTTTGTCAAAATTTAAATAACTTTTAAATATCATTTTTTTTAGACTTTAGCTTACAATCATATATGTCAGTTGCTGGTTGCGGAAGAACTATGAGTCCATTCAATAGAAAGCAGGTTGATTTTTGTATTCCACAGAGAAACCAAAGAATTGTAGATTGCTACATTTGTCATGGAAATTATTGTAATTATTCTTGAAAAAACTGAATTTTAGTTAAATGATGTATATGTAAAACACCTCTTATTTGTTACTTGACTAAGTTGTTATAATAAAATACGTGACTTATAGATGTAATTACAATTTAGCATCGCAAAAAACTGAAATGTCTGAGACACAAAATGCGAGAGTCAATTCCGTTTGAGTTACTATGGTCACCCGCCCTTTATAAGCTTGTCACAACATTCCCAACAGAGCCTCACGCAAAAGTTTAGGAAGGTATTTAATTTAAACATACGATTATAATAAAATTATTTATAAAAACTATAACCTAAAAACAACTTGATACGCGTCAGAATGACATGCAACAATCTCTTCTAAGGTAACGGGAAACACTGCAATCGAAAAGTTACTACTTAAACCAGTAGCATAACTTACTTCTACTTTTATATTAATAAAAGTTTTATCTTAGTTTCCAAAAGTCAATCTAATGAAATCAGAGAGCCGCTAAACCACGACTGGCACAAATAATAATATAGCGAAAGAATAAATTGCCAGAGTATAGAATGTGGAGTGAGTAGTATAACTATGGAGAAGCTGGGACAGCCCTTTTTAAAGGGTCATAAATATCTTGTAAAGGGTTTGTGTATTATGGAAAAGAGAAGTATGTATGTGTGAAAGTCATGTATGTGTAGGTGTGTGTGTGTGTTAGTATTAGTTAGGTTTGAGGATAACAATAGTATGGCTATGGAGAAGCTGGCCGGCCCTTTTTAAAAGGATCATAAATATCTTGTAAACGGTGTGCGTATTATATAAAAGAGAGGTATGTATGTGCAGGTGTGTGCGTGTAGGGTGTAGGGTATGTATGGTTTGTCGGTGAAGTTAATGTGGAAGTCGTGCCGCCCTCATGATAAAAGTGTGTGTGTAGATATCGATCGGTGGGGGGTGTGTGTGTGCGGTGTTGTTGTTGTTTTATTTTCGAAAAGAAAGGTATGTATCTTTATGCGTATAGGTGTGTAGGGGGGCGTGCGTGTTTTAGTCTAAGGCGAAATATCGTAAGGGGCGCGCAAGTGGTGCGAACGTGTTTTTGTTTTAAGAGCTTGTTTTCCGGGGGGTTTGTGGTCGCGTTCGAGAATAAGTCTGGGTAAATAACCGCAAGGGTTTTTTTTTATTACAGGTGTCGATAAGAAAAAAAATTGCGATGGCCCTTTTAAAAGGGCTGTCTCAGCTTCTCCATAGCTATACTACTGACGTAATCGTATTTTTGCTCAAGATGGTTCGATCGATGACGTGTGCGTGTATTTTTTGCCCTCCGAGAGAGAAGATGATGAAAGTGCGCTATTTAATTCGTATACAAATACGGGGTCACGATTATCTCATCGGACACACGTGCAAGACGTTTCAAGTAATCTTTTAATAATTTGAAAATGTTACGCTCGATGTGTCGTAGGCGATTATAATGAAGTATTTAAAATAACGCAGAGATTTCAGATCGTCGGGCAAGAGAAAAAAAACGGGGTCACGATTATCTCATCGGACACGTGCAAGGCGTTTTAAGTAATCTTTTAATAATTTGAAAAATGTTACGCTCGATATGTCGTAGGCAATTATGATGAAGTATATGGAGAATAATGCTGGGCGTTTGTATCGCGTGTTTTTAATGAGAAAATATGAAGGTGTATATTGAATTGTTCGGTAATGTAATTGTTTCGGTATAAAATGGTTCGATGACGTGTGTGTATCGTTGCTGAAAATAAAAAAGTTCATCCTTAATTTTGTGTGCATTATATGAACCCAAAGCATATACGATGACGAAATCGTATTTTTGCCGAGAAATAAAAAGTGGTCGTAAATTTTGTATAGTATACATTCATTGTATGAAGAGGAAGTTAAAATATAAATGATCGAGTATGTTTGTATAATTATTTTTTATTATCGAAGTCGGGGAATCGCTTTTGATTAAAACATTGTATGCATAAAAGATAGCTTCTTGGAACGCGTTAAGAAAATACTGTAGTTTATGATTACATCATTCGTGAGTAAGTTTTAATTTCAGTACACATCGTTTTGAATCATTAATTATATAGGAACCCATTATTTTTAACAAATATGGGTTTATAAATCCTAGAAATATAGACGATTGAAATTTTTTATATTCTTTTATCAATGCCGATTCGGGGAAAATGTCTTGATTTCAATATCCGCATAATAAAAGATGACGTTTTAATTTGAATGAGCGCTTTTTTTGTCCAGACAAGGGCAATGCTATTTAATTCTAATGAATTGCTATCGTTAATGTCATAATCGTGTATGTGCTTGGGATCGCAAATTAGATGCGTAATAAATTGTACGTCATTCGGAGCGATATAAATAGAGGGTTCCTTGTAAGGATTTTTATCTTGTAAAATATAAGTTTGAGAGTCGTACAACGTGTTTGTCATCGTGCAGCTTGCATTAAAAAACAGGTAATAATTGTAAATATATTTTTTAACTTTATGTAATTATATTCGTAATTAGAAATAAAATATGGAGTTAATTAAAAAATCAATTCAGTAAGCCGCATCGATAGGAAGAAGACCGTAAAGTCAAAGATCTCGAGCTACAGCGCCCTTATCCGGTTTTAAGCATCAAATCTCTTCAGTCAAAGAAGAATTCTCGGCTCATTCTCGTCGAATTAGAAGAATGCGTTGTGTTCCTTCCGCAGAGAATCGCGGACGTAATTAGCGACAAAGATATCGAAGAGCTGAATAAACAGGAATGCCTTTGTTTGCACTACCTAGGATCGTTCGAAGTTGGTTAGTATTTAATTTTTAATTTTTATTTAAAAACTAATACGAAATTCGTTTATTTTAAAGGTAAACCTAATCCTGCTGCGAGCATTTCCTTCTGCTGCATGGGCGAAAAACAAAGGATCCATCATCGCCCTCACGGATCCTCCCAAGGAAAATCAAGAACGGCAAGAGCAAAAAAGCCATCCGTATCGTCATCACACTAGAATACCTACCTATACATGGTAATTAATTTTATTATTTTAGTATTTTTACATCTTGATTTTTAAAGTTATGAGTATTGAATATAGAATTAGATCAGCAACCCATTACAATCGTGATATGCTAATTGCGGATTATCCACATAATTTTATAGAATCGCATGCAAGGAATTGCCTGTTTATTTAAAAGACTTTAAATATCGGGACGGTTTTTTGATGGGGTCTCGAGCCCTTTTTCTATTTTGCATGCAGTTTAATTTGTTCGACAATTTAACGTGCTTAGAAGATTCGTATTCTAACACAATAGCGTTTTGCTTCACCGACGTGTCTCGTATGAAAGAAAAGCTTTTAATTTATGTAATTACGACCGAAAGGCATTTTATAATATTAGCGAAAGCATCTCGGCCGGTATTAGGTTATTTAGATTTGTAGATCAATCTGCCGTATCGCCATTAAAAACAGTGTTTAATTTTCAGTATAAATGTGAAAGTGACATTTTCTTTTATGCAACTCTAAGAACCGATTGCCTATACGTGGACTTAAAAAATAGAGAATTCGTGTTTTCAACTCAATTTATTAATTCTTTGTTGATTTGTAGAAAAACCCTCCGCATGCGCTTGCATAAAATCGGCGATTTATTTGTCTATAGTAAATGTGTTAGAACGACAGATGTATTTTCTATAAAATCATCTAAAAATTACAGATTCAGAAAAATATGCTATAAACTTATCCTTTTGTATAAGCTTTTTAAACTCGTACAAATTGTTAGAATAAAACGGAAACTGCATGCCGAATTAGAAGCCATTTTATGGTCCTGCGATTTATCGCCCAAAGACGATACGCCAAACGTATTAGTAAAATTGCACGGTTCAAAATACAGAAAGTTGGCATTGAAATACGAAAAAAAAAATGTTAACTAACAGAAAAATCGAAGCGGACGCGGGCGTTTCGATGTGTTGTGATCAGATGCTACAGTTGTATCGAAAAGTGCACGCAATTTTAACGAAATGTCGTAAAACTAAAGTATTTCGCAATTGGGTTCGAATATTAAAATCACACATTCACAACACCGAATCGATTTTAAGAACGGTGAAACAAACTTCTTCTTCGCTCGGCTAGTTATCTGAATCTATTCGAAAATCTTCTATGCCATATGAAAAGATATAAAATGCTATTTAAAAATCTATTAAAAACTACTGCGGCAGAATGTTCCTAAACAATGGATGTATTCTCGGAGCACGCCTCGACATTCTGAATTGGTTTGGAAGAATCGTGTCTGCGTTTAAATCGAGAATTCAAACAGCTCAAATTATTAATGTTGCACATCAAGATCTTAATTTATTTATCGAAGATTGTAAAAACTAATTTTATCCAAATTGTATACGATTTTAAAAATCACTCGGTAAACCTTAAAATTAATGTCGTGTTAGCGTGCGATTTTTCAAATTTTCCGTCGCGCTAACGAAAATGAGTTTCAAACTAGGTATTTTTCGACGCCCAACTTTTAATTGTTTCGGCAATTTAGAGAAGTTTAACGAGTGGTTTGCGTGCAATATCGCAACACGCTTGTTGGATAAAATAGAGAACGACGCAATGCACGGGGGTCAGGATTCACGCTATCCGAAATATTATTTTAAATGTTAATATTAATAAATGCTATGATATGTTTCACGCGAGTTGTTTCATGCCTCTTCCTATCGCAATTCAAAACAAAAGGCCTGTTTAAACATTAGAAACAATGATTTTCATGCTTTTATTGGAGCGTTTTAGCCGGAATAATTAAGCCTACAGCAGGTAAGCATGCTAATCGCACAACTTCGTATCCGCATTTTGCAGAAATTTTAATATGAAAATTTGGTCAGCCCCATGCCTATATCGGATATATCGAAATTCGAAAAGCAGAATGATATTTCTGTAAATGTTTTTGCTCTTATTTTAAAACGCGCTCGATACATCGTAACACCGGTACAATTAACTAGCCAAAACGAGATAAACACGTTAATCTGTTGATTGTTGAAGATGCGTATGTCGACGAGTCGTCAAAATTTAATTCTGACGACGGCGAAGACGTCAACGGCGACGACGACGACGACGACGGCGGCGACGAGGCCGATAAAGTTGGAAAAAGTTTGGAAGAATTAAAAAAATATTAAAGATTATAAACGGGGCGTTAGATATCATTATTGTCTTATAAAAATTTAGCCTCACTCGTGTGAGGTCAATTAACCAAACTTACAGGCCACTTTTTTGTATGTGATAGATTTCTTTCCAATTTTTATGATCGCAAACGTCTCGAAAAACACGAGCACGTATGCGAAAAACTTAACGAGTGTCGTGTTATTTTACTCTATGAAAAAGAAATATTTACAATTTAAAGATTTCAGGTATAAAATACCTGTACCAATGGTGGTTTATTCCGACTTAGAATGTCTTATTAAAAAGACCTAAAGAGCTTGTGAATCAGAGCGCACTTTCAAATATCAGGAAGATTATAGCATATTATTTTTATTGCTGATATGACCAATCTCTTTCATATTACAATTTCTACACAGGAACAGACTGCATTTCTTGGTTTGTGCAGCAATTAAAACATATTGCCATACGTTATGGTAGCGTATTTTCTAAAAATATGCCCGTAACGTCCCCTATAGACGTCTCGACGGCAAAAACGTGCTTTATTTGCGAGGTCGATTTCTTGCCGGACGACGAAATGGTTATCGGTCACGATCACATGAATGGTTCTGTAAGAGGTGTTGCGCATAGCAGCTGTAATTTAAATTTTAGGTTATTTCCAATTATTCCGTAGTCTATCATAATTTGAGCAATTATGATGCTCATTTTATTATTAAAGAGCTTGCTAACGCTTTCGAAGGCCCCATGAATATAATACCCTTGAATAATGAAAATACATAACATTTTCTAAAAATACAACGACGCAAATGTGACGTTCAGATTCATAGATTCCTTTCGCTTTATGGCAATGTCATTGGAAAAATTAGCATGCGAGTTGTCTTTCGATGACTTTAAAGTTTTAAAAAGGAATTTAGTTCACTAAACCCGGATCGCATTAAATTGCTAATGCGCAAGGGTATTTTCCTACGAGTATTTGGATGACATTTTGAAATTAAGCGAAGAAAATCTTCCTCCTATAGAATGTTTTATAGCAATCTTAATGAATCACATATTGAAGAATCGGAATATATTCATGCGCAAACCGTATGGAGCACTTTTAAATGCAAAATTTAGGCGACTACGCGGACCTATATTTAAAATGCGACATTCTTTACTTTGCGATATATTCCAAGACTTTAGAAAAAATTGTCTAGAAACATACAAATTGGATACCTAAAATTATGTGACTTTGGAGAGCTAATCGTGGTCTAGAATGTTAATATATAATAAAATAATGCTAGAACGAATTTGTGACGTCGACATGTTTTAATGATCGAAATAGGCATTCGGGGGCCTTACTCAAGTCGTAAAACGATATGTGGAATCCAATAATAAATATTATCCCCCAACGCATGATCCATCCAAGCCGAATAAATTTTTATTTTACGGAGATATTAATAATCTCTATGGTCATGCCGAATCTTGCTATTTGCCTTACGGGATTTCAAATGGCTAACGCCTGAAGAAATATTAAAATTTAATGTTACAACGGTGAGCATTACGAGCGATAAAGGTTATATTATTGAATGCGACTTGGAATTTCCTACGGACATTCACGACGCTCAGAAAGAGTTGCCGATGTGCCCAGAACAGGGCACGCCTCCGGGCTCGAAATTTTCAAAATTAATGTGCACTCTCACGAAAAAGTTCAACTACGTTGTGCATTACAGAAATCTCCAGGTTTATTTATCTGCGGGCGTAGTTATGACGCGCGTTCATAAGGTTTTAGAATTCGGTCAGTCTCCTTGGTTGAGACCGTTTGTCGAATTAAATACAAGAATGCGCACGGAGGCTAAAACGGAATTTGCACAAAATCTATATAAATTTGCAAACAATTCCATTTTTGGTAAAACAATGGAGAATGTTAGGAAAAGACGCGTCATAAAATTAGTGACTCATTGGAGCGGTCGGTATGGTGCTCTATCTTTAATTTCCAAACCAAATTTCCATTCGGCGACGATTTTTGACAAAAATCTGGTCGCGATCGAATTGAGCAAAACAGAGATAGAGTTCAACAAACCTATCTACATAGGTATGGCCATCTTAGAATTATCAAAATTGAATTATATGATTTTCACTACATTTCATGAAGGCAAAATTTGCAAATAATTGCGAATTATGCTACATGGACACCGACAGCCTTTTGTATAGTGTGACGTGCAATGATTTCTATGAAGAGTGTATAAAGACGAATCTAGAAAAATTTGATACGAGCGCTTATGATCCCGATAACATCTATAAAATTCCTTTAATTAATAAAAAAGTCATTGGTCTTATGAAAGACGAAACTAGAGGCCGTATTTTAACGCACTTTGTAGGCCTTCGATCGAAAATGTACTCTTTAAAAATAGAAGGCCGTGAGATAATAAAGAAGGCTAAGGGTGTTAAAAAGTACATTATCGATCGGCAAATCTGTTTCGATCACTATCTCGATACGTTACGAAATAAAGTAGTCATAGAACGAGACCAAAATAGCATACGATCATATTTGCATAAGGTATATTCCATACGTCAGACGAAAATTGCTTTAAGTTATCAAGATGATAAAAGATACATTTTATCTAACGGAATAGATACTTTGCCTCATGGGCACTATCTAATAAAGGACCTTTGAATAAAACCATATTTTATTTTGTGAATTGCATGTTTATTATAAAAAATAATTAAAATCTTGTAACGATAAAGAAATTGCATTGTCTTTTTGTATTTTTATATTATAAAAACCGCATTGTATTTTTTTTAAATTTTTTATATTATGTATAAAATTAATTTAAAAATATATTTTAAGCGCCGTTGTAGAGGCTCTCTTTGTTATATTGTAATCAAGAAAAACAGCATTGTATTTTGTTATTTTTATATTTATTATAAAATTAATTAAAATATTGTAACAAGGCAAGATAAAAACTGCATTGTATTTTTTATTTTTTTTATATTATGTATAAAATAAACTAAAATAATACATTTTAAGTGCTGCTGCATGTCAAAGTATCGCAGTTGTAGCGTCTCTATCTTTCTTATTTTTTACAAGATCAAAAAAAATGTATAATAAAAAATCAACAAAAAAAAGAAACAAATTTTTTAATTTTTAAAACGTAACATATTTATATAATAAAAAATATAAAAAAACAAATGTTTTATTTTTAAATGTAACAATCTATATAAGATCAGCTTTTTGAATCCAGGAAAGCTCTTGGAAGCCCAACCATTTGACAAGAATTTTGGTTCCTTTTCGCCTTAGTATTTTCTCGATAAGGTAAATATTTGGAACTCTCGTTTTCTGCAGCTCAGCTTCATAAAACTGTCCCAATACTGGATCGCCATGCATGTCGACGAGTAAATAAGTAGTCGGATTTGCTCGAAACACTTTACATATTTTAAACGTTTCCTCACTCCAGTTTGCATTGTAGCCCTTAGAAAAAATACTTCTATATTTTGAAATGCGTACAAAGTCGTCCACGGCATAACGAGGTTTTCTAGTCGCCAGTTTTAATTTATCGTAAACTTTCAGACGCGTTTTCGCGGTCACATTTTGGGTTTTCTTTTAGTGGCCGAATGCACCGTATCGTTGTATTTCGATACAATCGAATCGATTATATCAATCCACTTCCATTTGCCTCTCAGACTAAAAGCTTTATACAGTTTGTTTTTATCGTTCTGATTGCACGTTCTACGATGGCGGCTTTGATTGAGCTATATGTGGAGTAATGATTAATATCGCCATATTCCTTCATCAGCCGTGCAAATTGGCCGTTATAAAATTCTGTACCATTATCTGTTTGCAGATTTTTCGGTAAAGGAGGCCGCGATCTTTAATTTCATTTAAAATCTCGCGCATCGCAGATGTGACTTCATGGCCATTCTTGGATTTAAGCGGTCTCGTCCATAAATATTTCGAATAGCAATCGATCACGAGTAGAATATACTTATGCCCTTTATTATATTTCGAATATGGAATAAATTCAGCAATATCGGCTTGGAATAAGTCGTGATAAGATTTGATGATCGTTCTTCGACGTGGAAAATTTATTCTAACCCCTCTGTGCAGTTCATCCACTAGTATTTCCTTATCGTTATATTTCTTAGGCATTTTTAAGGTTTGACACGAGTATGAGAGTTAGACGACGAGGCTTTATCTTGCTCCAATAACACGTGCAGGTGTCTTATAACGTCGGTATTAATTTTGTGAAATTGTAAATCGTCTCCAGCAGACGTCTTGACCCCGTCTAATTTCAAGTGGTTGAAAATCAGGAAGTTCGTGTTTAAAACAACTTCGTTCAACACTTGAACGACCGATTGCAATACATCTCGAATGATCACGTTATCGCGGTGAATGGCGACACCTTCGATAAGATTTTGTATTCTCGCGTTCACATAGAACTTAGAAACGGCATCGTGCTCATCTTCGGCCTCGCCTATGTTGACAATTCTCAAGCCTCGAGAGTCGAAGTTCTTGGCCTTACCGTCGTCGATCGTGGTTAGTTTCATAAAATTTTGCGCTTTTTATGACAACGTCGAGTCCACGTATCTCTTGTTAACGGCATCGCCGAGCTCTGCGGGTCGTGCAAATTTACAATGGATCGCGACTTGGCGTCAAATTTAAGTTTCTTATTAGCATGCGTTTTTCCCGAAGATGAAACGGTCAAACATATTTCCAATGCTTTGCCTATACGCAGATTGAGTTCTTCGCTGCAAAATTTTAAGTTTACGCCGTCGTTTGACTTTTTAGGATCGGCCAAATTCACTATTCTAAAATCCTTCAAGTTAACTATTTTCTCGTCCTCGTCCAATACCAAGGCGCTTCGTTTATTTACCGCATCCGTTCCGGTCACGGGATTGCCTACGTTGCAAAGTTTTCTATTTTCTATGTTGAAATCGCCTTCCGGAGTTAGTTTAAAGCCTACACCAGGAGGCACGCGCGCAGCGGTATTACCAAACCCTCCGCCTCCAGAGTCTCTGGCAACATACGCTCTTCCAAATTTATCGACGACCATTTTATTTCTGAGACTATTCTATAGGACGTGTATATTTTATTAGGCGATTAATTTCGCCTCCTTTAATTCGGATATAATAGAAAGAAATTCGTTTTGATTCTGAGAGCTATTGTTGCCCGCCGAACGTTCGGCCATCAACAAACGAAGCCGGCTCACCAGCTCGGCCGGCGAGTCCCAATGAACGTATTCTATCTCATGATTAGAATTATCGAATTTATTGTATCGCCAAATTCTGCTTATATTACTCGATCTGTCTTTTTTTCGATAAATCATCCATACCGAGACCTTTCTTTTTCTTCGTTATTTTGGATCGTAATTGCATGGGAATCGTAGGAGTCGCCGATGCTGTATTCATCTCTCTTGACGACAACGACGACGGTGACGGCGACGAAGCATGCTGCGGCGAGGGAGGAGGCGTAGATATTGTAGTCGCCACGGGCGACGGTGTTAAATTCGGAACGATATAATTTTTATATTTGGGCGTTTTAGGCAGATCCTTGCGAAACAGTTTATTATATGCATTGGTTTTCTTCAAAATATCGATGTAATTTTTACATCTAGCTCGGAAGGATTGCCAGCAGGCGTTTTCTTATTCGAAGGATTTTCTTATAAGTTAACAATCGAAGTAAGCCCTCCGTAATAGGATATTTTTATTTCTAATATTAATCGTAGATCCGTCGTCTGCAATAGCTAACTCTGAATTGCCCATAGACCATTTATTCGAAAGGTCGTCGTATTGAATGCCGATTCCGGTATCGTCTATATTGGGATCCTCGCTTTTGGACAGGATGTCGGCATACTTTTTAAGTAAGACATCTGAACCGTCGCCGACATTATCAGATTCGTGCTCCGCATTCTGACGTCGAATATAATTAGGATTTTTACTTGCAGAGAATTTTGATAGCGATTTTAACGGTTCTAGTAATTGAGCATGCTTCATTCCGTATTTTAATTGAGCTCGATTTTGATCTCGTTTAAAATCTAAAAACTTTTTTCTTATCGTTTTAGTGGCCTGCACTACGGCTCGATTTAAATTCGTAGAGTGACGTCGTCGTCGTCGTCGTCCTCGTCTCATCGCAGCCGCAGACATTGCGTTGATGAAAGTTCGCTCGAACGTCGTGATTTTAAATACATATGTAATGATCGAACTTTACGGTAGCGGCCCTCGTTTATGGCTTTTTCTTTGTCTACCACTAAGAATCCGTATCCGGCTTTATTGCCATCGCCGTCTTTTTTTTCCCACGCTAGACGGCACATCTTTTTGAAATCTTCGAAGCTCATGTCGGTATTAATGTGCTCCGAATAGATATGTCTTAAGTTCATTTCGTCTTGCGAAAAACTATAATTAAATTTGTATTGTCGCGAATAAGATGCTTCGGTATTCTTGCATACGATTGGCTGAGGTAGAACGCGTCTATATTCTTATGACGGCTCATTGAAAATATTGACGAATCGCGTTTTGCTCGTGACATTGAATGTCGTCGAAAATGAAAATCGAATTACTCTTAGCATCTTGCGGTGAAATTATTTCGGAATTTTCGCTAAATTCGTAATAGCCTAGTCCCTTGATCGGTCTCAAAACTCGACTCAAAAATCGTATTTGGGCTGAAATAGCGACTTGGAGTAAATGTAAACGTTTTCAAATTCCAATCCGTTGGGTGCCAGTAACAAACTCAAAATCAGGTTTGTTTTACCGCACGCAGAAGGTCCGCATATGATGCATCTTATGCTGGCCGGTAAGAGATCTCCGTGCTTTTTGCGCGTTCCAAAATAGGAATAAGGATCATCCTGTTCGACCGTTAGATCCATATTTGCAACCGGTAGAGATTGTTTCTGTTTAATAACCTTCATGTCTATTATTCGCTAATATGACGCGTAACGATTTCCGTAAACGGATCGTATTCGAATATAGAGTCGTGCAAAATTAAGCAGTATGCTTTAGTGGTTTGATCGAAAATGTTGCTGGATTCGATTTCGAGACGTATATCGACGGCCGAATTTTAATAGATTCTTCTTGACGACTGCAATCGATCACGAACACGGGACAATTGCCAAATTGCTGATAGTCGTTCAAACAACACAGAGCGTAGCTCAAATTGCTCGCGCCTGCATAATAGTTTTCCGGAAATTTCGAATAGTGCATGAACGGGGTCGAATAATCGTTATTGGCAAAGTCCGAATTCATATCTTGAAGTGGAAATTCTTGGGAATTAAGGTATAGTTTTAAATTTGTCAGATTGCAGTGATCGAACTGGGATGCCGATTGCTTCGCATTATCATACTTGCCATGCTGAAGAGTAAATAGAATCCATCGAGGTTTTTCTAATTCGTTCGAATTCTTAATACGCCAAACGTGAATTTTCGAAGACAGAAAGGACGGCAACTCGTGAAGCTCCCAGCGACGAAAGTAAACCACAATTCTAGGATTTTTATGCAAATGATGGAATAAATTTAATTTCGATTCATCGCTAAGCTTTAAATGCGGAACCTCCCACGATATTTTAGTAATTTTAAATGTTAGCTCGTTTTCGTCGCTCTTGTAACAATTGACGTCGCTCTTGGATCTAATTAAAACAAGCTCTTGCGGCATGTTTACGACGGCTCGCTTATAATCCTCGCAAAATCCAAAAATATGCTTTAGAGGCACATTGCACGAGAAGCGTCCGTTCTTAAAAATGTCGGCGTTTGTATCTCCTCGAGGGTCCCAGGTGCTATTGCTCAAACCGTTGAATTTTTGTGATACGAAGCGAGACCCTTCATCGTGCACGTTATACCAGGCTGCTTACAAACGTCGACCACATGCGTGCTCCCATTTTGTACTGTATTTCATCGAACAAGAATAATATTGCGTTGTTCGTTATCGTATACGGTTTCCCGGTTTTCACCGAAAACGTTCCCTTAATATTAATGTAACTGTCGTAGGTTGCGGTTATAGCATCGGAATTTTGGATTTCTATAATCACTCTATCGCTGTGGTCTGTGTTTCGCGTGAAGGGTAAATACGAATAATAATCTTCTTTCAAAATTGTCCCTTCGTAGCGAGGCCTTTTGAATACGTCTAATTTGGCCACCTCGTCGAAACGTAATTTCTTCAAAGGAGAACTAATCACCGACGAGATGTGATCTGGACCATTTTCGTGCTACTACCAAAATCACCACGTATTTTACCGCCACGTTTAGCCATTTCTAGTACTTTTTTCTTTCTCGTATTCAAAAGCTTGTAGCCGAGCGCTTTAAGAAACTTGCGTCTGCGCGACTAAGAGCGAGGTTCTTCTTCTTCTTTTTAATATGATGTCGCTTTTTCACACCTCTTCCGCTTTTTATTTCGTTATGGCCTAACGATGATTTGCGTGCGACTGCAGATTTCGAGAACGTTTTTTGCGTTTTATATAGGTTTGTTTTTGAGGAAGAAGAAGAAGAAGACTTCGGCAGCAACGACGATAACAATGCCCAACGCGCGGATTTTTCTTAGGTATATTGACGACTGCGGCTAACGTCTGTTTGCTGCTGCTGATGCTGACGCTCGTCATCGTAAACGACGCCCATTTTAACTTAATAATAATTTTATTATTCGCGTCTTAGCTCTAGGCGAACGCAAAGGTACGTATCCTTCGAAAATTAACCGCTTCACCCGTATGATCCACCAGTCTCAACGTAATGTTATCGAATTCGTCCACGCACAGAGGGAAACAAATGATATTGCTGGGTTGTTGTTCTATGCTGTAGCCTGGGGGCACGGTTAGGCCAAATTCGTAAATGCTATGACAAAGTTGGTTATTGCGGTACGCTCCCGTCGTAATGTTAGTATCTACGAAAATATTAGATACCGAAATTATTTCCACATCGCGATCGGACGTATGCGAACGACCTTCCTCTAAAATTCGATCATAAAATCCCAGCATTCGACCGATGTTGCCGCGCTTCGTGAAGTCTACGGAGTATTTCGATTTTATTTCGCACTTTAGGGTATTATTATTAGCTCTTAAAGAAAACAAGCCGTCGACCAATCCGTCGTCGTCCAAAGTTACGGACGAATTAATTTCTTTGTTGGCTTTAGCCGACTCAAATATCTTTTTTCTCAGGAACGTGTTTAGCTCGTCTATTTCGTAGCATCCCTCGTCGATGGTGATTTCTTTATCTTTATCGTAATAGAACTTATTATTTCCTCGTAAATATTTCGAACGGTGTTGCACGTGTAAAGACCCACCAAGCCGCAGGTGTACGTGCCGCCATCGTTCAGTCTCACAGGTGGGTATAGCGTACCGCTGCTGATGGTATTTCCATACCCGAATATCGTGAATGTCCTAGACATGACTGTAGCGCCTGAGGGCATTATGGTTCTTTTATGTAAAAATTTCAACACTAAATGACCACACACGATCGTGTTAAAGTCTTGCTCCCTTTCCACGTTATAATATATATCGCTACCGTGAAAATATCTTAAGACTTCCTTGGGAGGCCTCAGGTCTCCGAAACTATCGAAGTATATCACCGTATTGGCCCTTTCTTTATAACCGACCCAATGCGTGCCCGGACCGGATCCATCGTCTAAATTTATAATACCACTTTTGTTTCGCCACGGCGGTGCTAAGCTTCCGTCGCGTCTTTTTAGCGGCAACTCGTCTCGCATGTACACGCCTCTAAAATACGGAACACCTTTAGCATATTTGTGCAGATCGAGATCGGTCAATGCGCGCATGGGAGGTGTAAGGGTGGTGGTGGTGGTGGTGGTGGCGAGCTTAGCATTTCTCGGCACCGTCGAAGTCATCCGTTTTTTGAATCCCCCGGATAAGGTTTCAAGTACAAGGCGCTACCTTTCTTGTGAGGCTTTAAATACAATCCGCTGCCGACTTTTTTCTCTTCCATGGCTCTGTTGTGACGCGCGTTCTCGTCGAAATACCTTGTAACAATTTTATTTTTGCAGTAGGAGAATCCATTCATTAAACGTACAATGAATAGTAAAATACCTTTATTAATTAAAATAAATATTCAAGTAACAATCAAACTTTTATAGTATTATAATATCAAGGATTATTAGTCGAGTTGTCTCCGAGTTCGGTGTAATTTCACAGCCACTGGCGCGCGCGGAGAGGTTCGAGAACTAAAATCCGGAACCTCCCACCATCAAGAAAGCAGCGAGCGCACTCGTCGATAGTTAAAAGTAGCGTCAAGATGCATTCTAAGAGAATGGCGAGTGACCTCCGAGTCGCTCTATGTTTGTGAAACACTTCCTGAGTAACGGTTAGTACCTAATCCACATTTTGTATATTCGTTGTCATATTAGCTAATTTACAAAATTTATTTAGCGCAACGACCCATTTGAACTCGCAACGACCTATTTGAACTCGCAACGACACATTTGAAATCCCAATGAGAAATTAGAAAACTGCATGGATAACGTATATATCGCACACCACGTCGAAAATCGCAACTGTAAAATTTGAGACAACATGATCCCTTTGAAGTTACAATTTAGAAAGCTTAATTTGTTGGCTACGCATTGAAAAATTATTTTAGTAAATAAATTTAGACAACGGAAGATTACGTTACAAAGTAATGCTGCCGTGATCCAAGTAAGGAACCCGCTTTGCTCCTACACCTGTGTTAAAGCATGGAAAGCAAGTATAATTAGTTGCTGTTCCCGCGCTGCGAGGTAATTTCCATTACATCAAGGGACAACTGCTGCTCTTGGGTTCGTAATAGAATTATGATTTCCTGAGTACTTTCCTTCTGAAAGTACATTATTTCATTTTGTTTGTTAGACGTACAAAAATTGTTATTCAGTTTACCTGTAAATAAGCTGGTTTTCCCAGTATTAAATTTGCTTTCACTTAGCTTCGTAAATACGTGATCACACGCGGCTTCAACGTAATTTAACAGCTGCTATTACATCACCTGTTTGTTTGTTCACTATTGTCAACAATTGCCCAATGGCTAACACATGTTTAGCATTTTAGTACAACCACTATTGATAACATTAGAGAATATCTTGGTGATTATTTTGACTTCAAACTAAATTTAAGTTTGTTAACCTAAAGAGAAAATTTCGTATATTCATTTGTAAATGACTCACACAGATCTGATTGGGTTATAAAGAAACTCTAGCATTTTTAGTTACATAGAATTATAAAATATTTGAGTAAGGATTAGTTGATAACCTTTACTACCAGTTTTGCAAGTACTTCAAATTTTATTTTTATTTAATTACAATGATACTTTATTTACTGAAACCAAGAAAATTCTTATTAGTAAATTAATATTCTTCATTTAAAGTTTTTTATTCTGATCTAGTCTGATCAGACTTGGTAAACAAAAGCAATAAGAACTAAAATTTTATGATCCCATTATGCAGAAAATATTCTCTATACTTTTTAGGTATACTTGAGGGACGCAAATAGTGTTCCCATTTTTATGTGACTTAATTATTATTCTTTCTTACAGGAACAGCGTCTTATTCTGTTAAGACAAGTTTGTGTATCAACGAAGGCGATCTCTTTTTTGGGTCTCCAAGTCCGCCCTTAAAAATAGCTATGCCCCTAAAATAAATCAATTTGGACTTGGTGGCGCCTGTTTGTTTTTTTTGTTAAGTGTAACCCTCCATAGATTTCGACTTACCCCCATTGCTCATAGCTCTACCCAAGGAATAGACCCTAGTTACGTCGGAAGACTTTGTTTTGCTGACCCCAACTTCTAGAGTCAGATGTATGTATTAAGAAGAGAGCATTAGTTAAGCTCAATTTAGGAAAGAATGTGACCGTTTGGGGTTAGCGATCAAGAAAATATAATACGTTTCACTAGCGCCCAACGCTTGGGGCTTCGAAATTTGTTTGATCAAAATTTATTTGGGGCTCGAAATTTGTTTGTTCAACGAGTAATTTGTTGAAATTCGTTCGTTCATAATTTAATTTAGCTCGAAAGTTGTTTGTTCATAATTTGATTTACCTTAAAATTTATCTGTTAAAAATTAATTTGCTTCGAAATTTATTTGTTCTAAATTTAATTTGATTCGAAGTTTGTTAGCTCTAAATTTATTTTCCTTTGAAGTCCATTTGTCCAAAAATTATTTTGCTCCGAAATTTGTTTGCTTAAGGTTTATTTGACACTTAGATTTGTTTGTTTGCTTTTGATAAAAGATTGGTTGTAACGGTAATCCCCATACACTCAATTCGTTAATTTGGTCAAATTTACTTTTGACTTTAGTTCTGTTTTGACCCTTAAATTTTTTGATATTGTTTTGGCAAAAATAATTTTACCAAAAACATTTTTGATTTTTACCTTTAGTAGTACGAATTTGTTTTGATAGCTTTTGTAAGATTCGGATTAGTTAGATTTATCGGTTTGATTCCATTAGGTTGTAGTAACCATGTCGGAAAAATTCCAAATTGTTTGTCTACTTAAAGAAGAATTGGAGTATGAACTAAGAATCAGAGGAGTGGTAAGTGAGAGGCCAGTGTTGGAGAAACGGAAAATTTTAGGTAGATTGTTAGCTAAAGAAATAGATAAGCCTGGTTGTTTGGTTGACCTTTCGTGTTATGAAGTAGATTTTGCAACGGAAAGTAAAGAAATTTCAGTTTCAGTCGAGTCAGTTCGTAATATTGTGTCCGAGTTTGAGGGCGACTCATCAGACTCAATTTTTAGAAGAGCTTGTTCAAGGATAAACCACCTTTCGGGACGAGCTAAGCGTATGAAAATCCCTTCAATAAATCCCGATGAAGCAATTAAGTTTAGAAATGAGACCGTAGCAACGATATTAACTCTTGAAGCTGAGTTGTACGATAAAATCAATAAAAGTACAGAGTCCACCTATTTAGATCGGTCCGTTGTAGTATCTCCTTTAGTTAGTGCACCTATCCATTCGACTTCGTATGTAACACCTTCAGTACCTATAGGTTCATGGCCTGTAAAATTCTCAGGTGACCCCAAACAACTACATTCATTTTTAGATAGAGTTAGTGATTTAGCACAATCTCGTAAGGTATCCGAAGCTGACTTATTTGGATCAGCATGTGAACTTTTTGTGGGTGACGCTTTGGTTTGGTTTAGAACAGTGAAAAATTCTTTGCGAGACTGGAACTCCTTGTTAGAACGTTTAAGGGAAGATTTTCTACCTGGTTCTTCGGATGATGACATTTGGGAAAAGATCAGAAATCGTCGTCAAGGTAAAGACGAAAGGATTATTTTATTTGTCGCGCATATGCAAACCCTCTTTAGTAGACTGACCAACGAGCCAGCAGAAGTTACTAAAGTTAAAATGATTAGAAGAAATTTGGTTCCTGAATATATTTCGGCACTTGCATTGTCGGACATTCAAGATTTGTCGACCCTAGTAAATTTGTGTAAAAGGTTAGAAGAAGCTTCTTTGATGAAACTAAACTCGGTTTTGGCGTCTTCTAATAAACCTAATAAGATTTGCAACCCTCTAAGCATCCATATGAGAACAAACATCCTGGGTTGAATGAGAAAGTTTATGCTGTTAAGAGTAGGGTGTTTCAGAATAAATTAGTCAATCCTCAAGTAACAGTAGCGGATAAGAGCTCTTTAGAGTCCTCGGTTTGTAATTCCTTTAGTCCCGATAAGAGGAATCATTTTGTTTGTTGGAATTGCTCCCGTAGTGGACATTGGTTTAGAGATTGTAGAGCAACAAAAATTTTTGTTTTGGATGTGGTCGAAAAGGCGTTAAGGCAACGTCATGTCCACATTGTTCAAAACCAGTAAGGCGGCAGGTACATAGTGGTCGGTATCCTGTTCCGCGTCATAAGGCTACAGTTATGATTTGTAAACAAGAAAAATACTTTAGTAAAGACGAGTGGTCGAGATGGCTTACAGTTGTTAAAATTTTTGTCAGGACTCTTCGAAGCCTAAGAATAATACTCTGTTCATTGAGAAGCAGTGTGATAATCGACCCTACATTATGGTGAAATTAATAGATAGAGACATTACCGGTCTTCTGGATTCGGGATGCACTACCTCAGTAGTAGGATCCTTAGCACTTTCAATTGTTAGAGAATTAGACTTGAAAATTTTAGTTCAGCAAAACAGGTATCACTACAGCTGATGGTTCAATAAAGTCTGTTGTAGGCTCAGTAGATTTGCCAATTTGTATAGGTAATGATTGCCGCATCCTTAATGCATTAGTGGTTCCGTCCCTACCGCATACATTTATTTTCGGTAGTGACTTTGCAAAATTATTTGGTGTAGTTGCTGACTTTAGAAGTAATAATTGGTTTATCCAAAGCAATGTTGGGAACGACATAGGGTATATAGGTCCGTCTTCCATCCCTTTGAACACTGAAGATTCTTTATGTGGTTTACATGACCTCTCAGATGCTCAAAGTGCGCAAGCACAAGAGTTAATAAATTCATTTAGTGAGATTAGCAGCGACGATAGATTAGGACGAACTCACCTAATCGAATTGGACATAGACACAGGCAATGCCAAACCCTTCCACAAGAAACCATATGTCATGTCACCATATATGGGTAAGATATTGAATGAGGAATTGGACGACATGCTTAGACTTAAAGTTATAGAACCGTGTACTAGTCCGTGGTCCTTCCAGTTTTGTTGGTTAAGAAGGCAGATGGAGAATATCGCTTCTGTTTTGATGGTAGAACCCTGAACGACTTAACTGTTCATGATTCGTACCCTTGCGAACGTAGATAGAATTCTCAATATGTTGAGAGGTGCGAACTACATTTCGTCTCTGGATTTGAGAAAATCGTTTTGGCAAATCCTCTTAGTGAATCGTCTAAGGATAAGACTGCCTTCAGTGTTATCTCACGAGGACAATATAGATTTACATGCATGCCATTTGGGTTGAAGAATGCTGCGCAGACGCAACAGCGTTTAGTAGATGCAATTTTGGTCCACGTTTTGAACCCCATGTATTTTGCTATTTGGACGACATAATATTATGTTCGTCATCTTTGAAGATCATCTAAAGTTATTAGTAGAGGTTAAGCAACGTTTAAAAGAAGCTAACCTTACCATAAATATAAGTAAATGTGAATTTTTAAAAAACACTTAAATTTTTGGGTTATATAGTAGGTTCGAACTCACTTCGTACAGATCCCGATAAGGTGTCGGCGATGGTTAACTTTCCCGTCCGAAAACCACAACGGAAATTAAAAGGTTTATAGGAATGTGCAGCTGGTACAGGCGCTTTATAAAGAATTTTTCGTCTTTAGTTTCGCCTATTAATGACCTCATTAAAAGTAAGAAAAAAGGTCAAACTGTAAACTGGAGTGCGGAAGCAGAAAATTCATTTGTGCTAATCAAGCAAGCATTAGTTTCTGCACCTCTTCTTTCGCAGCCAGACTACTCGGCACCCTTTATCGTTGAGTGTGACGCAAGCAACACTGGGTTAGGAGCTGTGTTGATTCAGAATGTAAACGGAGAAGAGCGTGTAATTTCGTACGCAAGCAAAACCCTGAGCCGTACTGAGCGCAATTATTCCACCACTGAAAGAGAGTGTTTAGCGGTTATTTTTGCAATTGAGAAATTTCGTCCGTGGGTAGAAGGAGTTCGATTCACCGTTGTCACCGATCATTTTTCGTTACTTTGGTTGAGTAATCTTCAGAATCCAACTGGAAAACTCGCCAGATGGTCAGTTCGATTAAGGCAACACTCATTTGATTTGGTGCATAGAAAGGAAAGTTCAATATAGTTCCAGATTGTCTTAGTCGTGGTGTTCCTTTAGAAAATCCAGAAGTTAACTTAGTAGAGATTAAACTTGATGCAGTAGACTTGTGGTATGAGTCTTTGAGAAAGAAAATTTTGTTGTCACCGAAAAGCTACCCACAATGGAAAGTAGAAGATGGGTTTATTTATAAGTTTATACCTTCCTTATTACCGCATTCGGCGAATGTTGTAGAGTGGAAATATTTGGTGCCAAAGTCTCAGCGCGTAGATGTCATTAAATCATGTCATGACCCCTTCAGCAGGACATTTTGGTTCCTTAAAACTTTGTCTCGAGTCCAAGAATTGTATTATTGGCCAAAGATGATCTTTGACGTACGTAAATTTTGTAGGAAATGTTTGATTTGTGGTGCTCAAAACCACCCAATAGAGGTCCCCTTGGAATGATGGGAAAGGAGAAAGAAGTTGGACTACCATTCCAAACCATTGCATTAGATTTGATGGGTCCGTTTCCTCGTTCCAAACGCGGACATAAATGGCTCTTAGTTGTTGGTGATTGGTTCTCGAAGTATTCGATTTTGCAACCTTTACGTAGTGCTACCGCACATTTGATCGAGAAGTTTTGGAAGAAAAGGTATTTCTTGTCTACGGAGTACCACAATTTGTTATTTGTGATAATGGTCCACAATTAGTTGGACGTATTTTTAAAGCTTTGTGTGCAAGGTACGAAATTCAAAAATTTGGTATAACGCTGTTTATGCTCCCCAATGCAATTTTGTGGAAAGAATCAATAAGACAGTTGGTACAGCAATCCGTACATACGTAGAAGAACATGATACGTGGGATGTTGAGATATCAAAGATCCAATACGCGATCAACTCAGCAAAACATGAGTCCACCAACTATTCACCAAATTTTTAGTTTTGGTCGTCAGGTACCTTTAAGTGGAAAAGCTTATAAGGATAATTTTATACCTGGTGAGGATGTTGATGTCGTTCCAGTAGTAGACCTTCTTATGTTTTGGATCGTCAACTTTTGTTTGATATTTTTGAAGTGTCCGTGAAAATTTGCATGTAGCTTATCAACG